>CM019182.2:24792696-24941306 GCA_009739505.2 Apolygus lucorum | reverse complement strand
TACACCCAATTGGCAGACTTTTTTTCGTTATCGTTGGGCTTCACCCCGACATGTGGCTGGACAGAGGCCCATATAGGGAAGAGTAGGGTGGATGGATGAGAGAGGACGCCTCATGTGCGTAATTTGGCTGATTTAGGGGAACAAAAAATCAAAACAGTCCTTTTACTAAAAAAATTTGATATTGATGGATATTCACGTTTTCAGTTGTACAACATAGTTTTCAAGTTAATGTGTTTTTTTTTTTTTTTTTGCTTTTGGCTTTGGGACGCTACCATGGGGGTGGGCCGGGGCGGGGCCGGAGTTCCCCTGGCCCCGCGCCGCTGGCTGCGGTTCACACTCCCCTCTCATCGCAGCCCTGTATTATAGACGTGCAATACCCATACTTAAATATTGTATGTACTCGTATTTGTTGGCCAATAAAAATTCATTCATTCATAAATGAGCCGTTATGATCAAATTGACTAAAATTGCCCCAAATTCGAAAAATTTGCAAGAAATGGTGTTCCCTGATGTCAAGGATAAAATCAGGAATTAAATAATTTTCGAAAGTTTTTCGAAAAATTCGAAAAGGTGGAGTCTTTTGACTTTAGAGCGATCATGCTTTTTTTTTTTTTAAAAAAAGCGCATTTTTACTATTTTTAATCATATTTTATCATTTAAAAATTATTTGGCCAAATTTTGGCAAGACCTAACTTTTTCCCATGTATCAACAGATGTTTTTTCAAGAAGTCCCCGAAGAGATCGGGCTGAGACTCGTTGAGAATTTTATTAAAACCATGTTTTAAGAAAGAAAATCTCGCTAATTCTATCCCTGTCTTATGTTATCGTTTGACTTGCAAGGTGATTAAAATTTGAAAAAATATGTTTGACTTACCTTAGGACGACTTTGATGAGAAAAAATTGTTAAACTGCGTTTGCGAAGACGAATGGGAAGGTCAATATCTTGACAGGGTATGAAAACCCGTTGAGCTTCGTAACGTTGTCATGTTTGAGCTGCAAGCGAGTCTCTTCCTGTTGCGTATCTGAGCTTCAGCTACCGAATTTCATTCATGTCAGACTACAAACTGAACATTACTTGGGTCAGATGATTCTTCTAAGGACTTCCATTTTTCGAATTTCGTTCCCTAAAGTGGGCAAAAAACCATCCAGATTTGAGCAATTTTTATGAACAATGAATTTTCTCAAATTTTTTCAAATTTGAAATATTATAATAGGATCTTCCCCTCTCTCAATGAGGCTGGACAGAGGTCTAAATCGTTAGGAGTGGGGCCGATGGAAGGGAGAGGGCACGAAAGCTGGGAGCAACGCTTGGCTGATCCTGGCCAGCGCTGGTCTCGGGGGCCCCCTCTCGAAATAGACCACCAAAGCATTGACGCAGTTCGCGCCTATTTTGGTCAGACTTGACTAGCCCACTCCACCAATAGCATCACTGCATGTCCTAGTCCACTTGGAAAAAAAAGTGTTTATTCCCCCATTTTTTTTTACTCCCATAAACGGGGAGGACTTGATCCCGTTTTTCAGTAGACAACTGACGAACGTCCCGATCCTCTGTCCGCTCGGTTCTCCCCTTTCAACCCCGAAATAGCTTGTGCGACTATAGAACCCAGTACGGTGACTATAGACAATCAGTGACTATAGAAAAGTGATTTTTTCTTTCCCTTTGCCCTCAGGCCACCAGTCAACGAACTCAAGACGACCTTAACGACATCTACGACGAAAAACAGCTCCAAATTCTCGTAAGTACCACTCAAATTTTATGTTTTCTTACACGATGAAAATGTTGAGTTTTCGAAAATATTAACAATACTAGTAATATGTAGGAAATACATTCTAATTCGAGCAGTGAATGATCAAATTTTCCAGAAGCCGCCTCAGCCAAATCTTAATGATGTTTCGAAACCCATTTCTTGAATCTCGTAAGCTTTTCTTAACGGAAATGTCGCGCTGATTTCAAATTTACCAAATGGTATTATACTTAAGTTGGTAGTTTTAACTAAAAGCCTAAATTTTCCGTTTATTAATTTTTTAAATTTTGACCAACGTGCGTAGTCTATTATTTTGATATTTTCTTCATTTTGGCAACATTTTTGAATTTTTATCTATTTTCTAGGGTCATGCACGCAATAAATTCAAATTACAACATTTTTGACCTTTATAAATCACCCAAGAGTAGTTTAAAACTGTCAATTTCCACGGAAAAAATGTTCAAAAATTTCGGTTTCTCAAAAATCTTTTTACGCCTTAATTTTAGCAAAAACCTTCATAATGCATCCACTACCTACGTGTAATACCAAACTCAACTTAGGTCTCAGTTCTACTCAACGTTCAGAATTGAATGCTGCGAAATATCAGTGAAATGCCTAATAAAAATGGAGAGACATTTCAATAGGATATTTTGTCCCAAGCTAGCGACAGTAAATATCCTATATGACCTTGTGTTTACCTTAATAGAAAATTCTCAACTTTAAAGTTTTCACTAAATATTAAATATTTAACAAATTGACAAATTGAATATTGAATATTGACAAATTGAAACAAATTGAATATTGACAAATTCATGATCAATTTATAAATTTTATAAATTGATCATGAATTTGTCTTATTCCAAGTTCCGCCCTATTTGCACAACAACAAAGAAAAAAACTTTATTTTTCGACATCATCTAATTTCACCCGCTTACTATCAGAACTGTATTGTACTCTCTCTGTACTCTCAGTTTCATTGACTTCATCAAAATATCACCCAATCGTAATGCCAAGTTTACCTACATTTCAACAACAAATTTCCATCAACAAATCCAAATTTTCTCCAAGTTGTTTTTCTTTTTTTTTTTTTAACCTCCCACTAGTATAGAAATTTTAGAAGTTAAAAAAACTAACATTTAATTAGTTTTGAAATTTTCAATTTTTAATTTTTTTTCGTTTGATATAACACGTTATATTGTATAGGCCGATCTCGCAACAAATTACCCTGATTCCAGGCTTGTAGTGAATATTTATATACTTAAAATCCCAACCGTAGGTATGTACGTCGCCCGAACGTGGGAGACCAGGGTTCGATTCCAGGCCGTGACATCAACATTTTTTTTCGCATATCTACGATATGTTTTTGCCTGCTTTTAGCTGGCTTTTCAGCTAGTAAATTATAATCAATGATCGATTATTTGTTTAAAAGTGTAAATTTTAAAATTAAGATCTGTTCAAAGTTTTGATTTTGCTCGATACCTACATCATGAACTTTTATGATTTTGGATAAAACATTAACTGTATTGATGAATAATACCATATGTAAATTAATACTCCATAGCCCAAACCTTCCAAGGTATAGGTAATATCTACCCACGAGCTGGCTCTGTTATGTGTTACTCATTTCATGTGGACGGCAAGTACGTGCCGAGTAAGTAACTAAATGCTGAGACAAAAAAAAATCAGCTGAGCGAAAAAAAACAATGTTTATTAGGAAAATATACCTGCACGGTTCCGTAGAAACTGATTCTATTAGTAGATTTTGTGATGTATTCAACTGCCAGGTAAAACGGTAGGTTCTTGGTTGGCCCGGTGCCATCTATAGTTGAAATAAACAGGAGTATATACACAAACATAGAAATCCCATACTAACAGAAATGAAACTGCCGTAAATCGAACTACCTCACTATCTATATTGCCCATAAATATATTGAATAATATGAGGTACAAGATACACAAATATTAACATGATTTTCATCTGTGGGTGGTGAAAGTAGGTAAGGAAATATTCGACAAAAGTGTGCCTTGGGTTGGATTTTGTTTTCAGCCTCCTCAGCACGCGATAACCGATCAACGGACCATGAAGGATCCGGTCAGAAATTATAGCCTACTTTTCCTCAGAAACAGATAAGCATTGAAGTTATCAAGAGAATCCCTACTGCATTAGTGAAGATCCGTATTCAACCACCTTCTTTCAGTGTGAAAATGATCCTTTACTGGATATATTTACTTCGAGTGTAGCGTAGTCACGAAACATAATGCAGACACCTTTTTCAGTCGTACGAAAAACTATAGAGCACCACTTTAAATGTTTTTTATGCGATTTTAACAAATAGTCAGCAAAATTCGAAAGATAATTTGGTTATTTTTGGGTATCTACTTGCTGAAAGTAAATATTGCGCTGATTCCGGACTGAGTATCTAAACCCCGTGTTCCTTTTGGGCCGGTATATCGATTGCATTTATTGTCAGTTGGAAGGGTATTAAACTTTAGTTTAAGCTAAACCACATTTAGATAACTCCAATATTCCATGTACTCGTGCCCATTAAGCGCCTGAGGTTTTACCTCCAAATTTATACATAGGGTCTAAGTGATTCCTCCCAAAAAACTGAGGTAGTATTGTATCTATCAGATTTGGCGCCAACCTTATCTTACTCTTACTTCTGATATTATTGACATTTTGGTTCCATATATCTCAGTTTGGACCGTTGAGAAGCGAATGAACACAAAACGGAAACTTTCGGTCTCCCCGAAGAGATCAGTATCAGAAGTACTCCCTCCAAATGTTTGGTTCGCGATACAATTCCTTGAACATTCTGTTTAAAATGATACTTTTCATGCTAAAATAAGTATTAATGTAATTATTTTTTGTAATGGAATTTTCAAAAAAGCAGGTGCCCAATTTACAAGGTACAATCAGTAATTTTTATTAATTTAGAAACCCTTAATAGTCACGTTTTGGTTCATTATTTTCAATAATGAACCTTTGGAATCGACGAGGAAAAAAAATTTTACCCCCCCCACCCCTCAAAATTTGTTGGTTAACGTTTCAAGGTACGTAGAATCACATGGACCGAGTTTGATGAAATTTTTATATGGGCCCCAATTGGGGTCTAGTTGTGCCCCGAAGCTTTTGGTTGATGTCAGTCAATTCTAAGGGTTTCTCTTTTATATATATTAATATATTAACCGTTCTTTTTATTTTCCATATCAGGTATTAGTAATTGAACTAACCATTTCCACGTATCTGAAAACCAATCCCAACTTCTATCCTAATCGCCTCATCCTATACAATTTCTTTCTCGGCGAATATGGCGCGGATTTCTTGTCTCCGAGGTACCGCCAAGCAGCCTCGGACGATGTTTTGGCATTCTTCCACAAATTTAATGAAAACACAATTGACCCGATTGAGCCAACTCCCACAAAAAAAAGCACAACTCGACATCAATAATTTCATTTGACTGTTTGATACGTTGAATTAACGACAGGGAATTTTGAGTATTTTTAGAAGAGATAATGATCTTCTTTATTTCGTCTGAAAGAGTTCAGTGAATCACGCTACCTTTACGAGCCGAATTCGCTGAATCGTTAAGTTTCCAGTTACGAAAACCGTTTTCCCATCTTGTTTTCTCAACAGTAAAAAGTACATGAACGTCCTGGAAGTAAAATGCAACAATCCATCAATTCCGGACACAATTACTAAAGAACGGTTTATTTTCTAGGGTATATCAACGTTTAAATAGCTTCAGAAATGAGGTGCTTATGCTCGTCGTAAGCGGGTTCCTAATACTTCCAAAGGGTTCCCAAAATTGAGCCAAAAATACATCGAATTTCTAATCCATTTTCCACATTTTCTAAGCCATAACTTCCTCATTTTCTATCCGATTTCGATGAAATATTCAGGAATTGTGCAAATTACATTGTTCTCGTAGATAGTTCCCTATGGAAATCAAGACCTCAAAATTGATAGTAGCCTCTGCGCATACGCGAACGTAAAATCCTGTAACAGCCATAACACTTACATTTTTCATCCGAATTTGATGAAATTTGTCAGGATCGTTCAGATTGGCGTGTAGATGGTCCCCTATGAGGGTAGTGGGAGGTAATTAGAGATTGATGTTTTGAGATTAATTACTATGCATCGGATTATCTATACAATCGGGTTATGAATACGAGAAAGCTATGTGCCACACCCACTTGGAAGACTTTATTTTCTCCCTCAGTTTTAAAGGTTCATTATTGAAAATAATCAATTGTAGTGCGAAGAAGACGCAATGTATATTGTGCGATGTCAACACCACCCCAGTATTCTGTTAGGACTTGATAACGCGAAGATTGATTTCATGACAATAGGATCTAAATAAAGAATAGGGTAAGACTGAGAAAACAGCTCACATTGCTGAGTTGACTTATCGCTTCCAATCCCTTTCAGGGCTCTTGTGTGTAAGAGGTTGTGTCTACTAGATTTCCGCGCTCTGTAACTGAACACGAGAGAACTTATCGCTAAAAATGAAAGCTCCAAACCTCTTTTAGAAGTTATAGGCATTACTTATCGTGATTTGATTAGCCTCAGGCTAATCAGGATACTTGCACCACCTATCAATAATAGAGAATAAAAACGTCTGCCAAGTGGGTGTGGCACATAGCTTTCTCGTATCCATAACCTAATTGTACAGATGATCCGATGCATAGTAGTTAATCCCAAAACATCAACCTCTAAGGGGGCTCTACATTGTTGGAAATGTAGAAGTTATGGCTGTTACAAGGATTTCACGTTTGAGCATGCACACATAATAGATTCAATTTAGGGGGCCATAATTTTCATTCATCTACACGCCTGAAAATTTCATCCAAATCGGACAATAACTTAGTAAAGATATGCCGGTTAGATTTCATCGAAATTAGATGGGAAATGTAGAACTTACGGCTGTAACAAGGAAATACACGTTTGCGCATGCGCAGTGGCTATTATCATTCTAGAGGCAGTGATTTTCATAGGGGGCCATTTACAACCCAATTCGCATAATCCCTGAAAATTTCATCAAAATCTAATAGATAAGTGGAATTTATGGCTGTTACAAGGAAATCACGTTTGCGTATGCGCAGCGGCTACTATCTATACGCCAATATTGCTATACGTTACTATAGCGGGGTAAAATTATAGAAAATTATAGAAAATTTCATCGAAATCGGATGAAAAATGTAGAAGTTATGGCTGTGCCAAGGAATTCATGACAGACAGACGCGGAACCAAAATTGTTCAGGAAGGTCTGAAACGTAAAACGCGAGTGGAAATTTTGATTTTGGAAAACCTTTTTTTCAACTTTGAAATGTGAAAACAAAGCTTCCGCTACCTTGGTCGACTCGGAAGCAAAACTTTTTTAAATCGAGTGGCAGGATGATGGGTGAAAATGGGTGATTTGCCTACACAGCACTATTTAGCCGGCCATCCCGTGGCGTCGCATTCTCGAGATCTCGCTTCGTTATTTTGAGAACAAAAATGAAGCTTAAATATATATCGATATTAATGTTTGCCGTATTTGTTTTGGGGAGTTTCTCAGCGAAAAGTGTAAACTAATGAAATAAAAGAAAGGATGGTTTCCTGCGGAGAAGCAACTCTCCAGCTCCGCTTTCACTGCAGGCAGATTTAAGATAGGCACAGTCAATTAAATACTCCCAAATCTTATTGTTTTGGACGTCACAGCCAACCACCGTATTATATCGAAGATAACCTCGGTATAATCGAAAAGTGTGGTGCTCCACAGATATAAACAGCGGATCTTCAAAATTACTATGTACCTACGAATAAACCCGCGCAGTAACCAAGAAGAGATCGATGTTTAACGGACGCTTCTGTTCACAGTTGGACGCCTGTTCTGACTACGAAGAAAGGAGAAAAATCAGGGCGAGATTGCGCGAAGTTATGGCTGAAAAGAAAGGTAACGAATTCTTCACAGTGGCATGGAACATTCTATACTTTAATCGACAGAACTGATTGCACTTCGCTTCTGCAACTCGTTTATGGCAGCATGTCTTGTTAATCATCCACGATTCTATTTGAACTCGGGCTTGGTATTTTCTCAACGGTCTTGAATTATGCAAGATTGTTATTGGATGGGTGTTTGTTTTTTTCAAATTCATTATTCGTCTCTCTTGGGAAAGTTGCCTGCTTTTTGAATATGAATGCCTCTAGTTTTTGAAAGAAAAAAGTCCATTATTTTCATCTTACTGTCAAATCCAAGACAGAAAGATCATCTATCTGATGATCTATCTATCTGATCTGGTTTGATTTTCATCTATCTGTCTGTGCAATTGCCGTAGGTACCTAATTTATTGTACCTACATCTACTTACCAAGAAAGACAGGAAGGTTTTAGGTACCATTTTTAAATTTTACAAGGTAGGTGGAAACCTCGAGGCGTAAATCATTTTGCAGCAAAACAAGATTGTTTTACTCAGTGAAAAAATCTCCTACTATACCCACGATATTTTCCACAAAACTACAAATGACTGTATATTTTACTGTTATTGATTCAAGTACAAACTCCTATTTTACATGTGGAAGCGTGATAGGGGTTTACCTACGAGAATGACGTCATTTCGTTTCTGCACTATCTCCTCTCCACCTTTCATCCAATTCTGTATAGTTCCAACCCGTCGTATTGCTCTTTCTTGGAGAGCTCTCCGTTAAATATACATTTTAGAAAAATAATTCCAAGATAAATCCCCCATTGCTTACAAAATTGATAAAAATGAACCAAAGGTAAAAACAAATCGATTAATTACCCAATCCTCCCATATTTGAGCTCTGTAGTATGAAATGGAAGCAATGATTATTTATCATCATGGAGAGAGAGAGAGAAATAAAAATCGTGAGCAAAACTCAACAATCAAGAATTATCATGAAATGATAAATTTGCATATGGACTGGACAAAGGCACAATTTTTGATTACCCAGGCTCTTGTCAAAAGACTTGCGTCTTTCGCCTGTAAAAGAACTTGAAATGTTCTTTGTAACTTGGAAAGCGATAACCCATTTTTGGGGACATATTTTTTGGATTTCGTAACTACGGATTGGTTGTTCGTTCAGCCGAATAGGCGGTGTGTTGAAAGCAGTTCACCGGTTGAGCGTTCCCCTTCCCAGTACATCTTCAAGAATTTTTTTTTTTTTAACGATCTCTAGCATATCATAAGTTGATTTGGAGTGAGGTTTCTACCTAGTTTTGACCCTCAATCACTAATTAATTTCTTTCAATTTATTTTAAACACTTGGCACTTATGACGTTTTTAGTACTTTTCCATTCATTTTCCTTAATTTTAAATTCCAATAGTGAACATGCTGCTATCAAACACACGTTATTCATGGTATCACTTTGTACCATTACTAGGTTTTTGAAGGGAACAACCGATGCAATTTTTTTTTCAATCCTAACAAAATTTGGGCAAAAGTATATGGTGTCTGCGCTCGACAGCAGTGGACTAATTATTATCTATAATAACCTGAGTAAACCACATTATTTCTTCGTACTTGCACTCAAGTGACGGTTGTTTAGACAAGAAATGTATGTGGTGGTTGGTCGCTTCGTTCGAATTGCACAGCTTCTGTCATAATAAGAGTGTACACTTTGATGAGTCTCTGCCAAAAAGCCTGTGAGACTCGATTTGCTCGTAGCTTTCATAAATCAAGTTGAATGTATTTATATGAATTTTACTTAATTTTATAATAAATCAGATCATCGCAGGTCAGAAGAATATTTCTACTCAGTATTCATAAAACTGAAGCTTTTGGCGAGACTCGTGCAATCGAAGTGTTAACTATTTGAGGAACACCATTCATTTCTTTCAAGTATTACTGCTTTTCGAGGTGTTGGGTACTCTAACTAACAGTAGCTTCTATAACAGGTGGGAGCGGCGAGGTGGCTGGATCAGGGTCAGGATTAGCCGCCGAAGGTGAGTGCCTTAGTATACAAAGAGTTATGAGCGGTGGAGGATTCGACGACTCAGGCACAGAGTCTGGTGAAGATTTGAGACATTTGAACCCCGAAGTTGTGGAAGAAGTGAAAAGTGCGCTTTCTCGGTTGGAAGGCGTGATTCCAGGGTTGGATCCCATCAAGAGAGACGCTGTTTCGCAGTTGGTAACTAGTTTGCAGTCCTGTCTGCAGCTGGCTCCTCCTCCTCCGCCTCCTGTTCCACCTCCGAGAAGGTTCGGATCTCGGAAAGCATTAAGGAACAGACACACCGTCAGTGTCACCGCAGATGAATTAGTTCAAGCCCGTAAATGGGTGGACCAAGACAATCTCCAGAGAAACTCGGCTGCTAGCAGTGAGTCCATACTGTCCAAAGTGTTTCGTCCAGTCCACTTTTCTCCTCCAGCAACATTATCAGAAGTGACTTACACACAGATGACCCTAACACGGAAAATGTTTCACAAGCCAACTCTCCACAGAGCAGCATGTTTCATGGAGCAAGGCCCGCAACAAGGTGTTTTATCATACGTGGAGCCAGAATATGAAGCTATACCTGTTGAGCGAAGCATCAGCGACAGCAGCAGTGTATATGACTACGATCCTAGCGTCCATTTGTTCACTCCTGAGCAATCTGTGCAAATTGCTGTACACAAAGCAGCAATTAACAAACAAATAAACAGAGAAGAAGTCAAACGAAGAGGTAGTAGCGAAGATGGAGACGTGTCCAGTGCTGATGAAGAGGAAACGCAAGAAGTATCTTCAGCACAAAGACTGCTGCAATTAGCTTCAGATGGAGAGAAAAAACCTCGATTCTCGGCAAGGAATTCAAAGAAACTAAAAATGAAAAGAGCAAACACGATCGACATCCCCAAGCCAAATAAATTTTACGATTACTCTTCCGATGATTATGGAGCGTCAGCTGATGAAACGAGAGATGACATGGGACGCAGAGGAGGAATGAATAACAAAGAAATCTTTCCTGCTAGTTTCGAACCTAAAACAGAAAATGACCACAAATTCCTAGCATTTTTGCAACAAGTTAGCGACAAAAACCCTCCTAAAGTTATGAGCTACAATCCGTCTGCGAGAGGTGGAAAACATTGGCAGAACAGATTTTCAACAATCAAAACTACTTTTGAAGGTGGTGAGCAAAAGCCGGCACAGTGTTACAGTCCTTCACCAGCAAAACTGTTTTGGCAAAATACTCAGAAAGACGAGACCAAAAAGGTAGTCGATCAGAAAACGCCGAAATTGCCTTGGACAGTAAAGTCAACCAGTGAAAATGGTGTGGTCGTAGGTTCTCTAACTGTATCGAAACCTGGTCAAATGAACCGGTTCAATCATGCACCGAAATCTGCATTCAAGCCTGTTGAAAAGAACAACTTTTCACAACTGATTAGTCCTGCATCAGGTTCGGTCAAGCAATTGGTAAATCAAAAATTCTCGCAAAGTCAGCAGAATTCTGCACCGGAACCGAAACCAACATTGGCTAAAATTGAGGTTAAAACCACCCCTGCAGTTCAGAACCATAAAAAAGACACCGAGAAACTTGTTTCTTTCAATCAAAATGCTGTGGCAACTCACAAATATTATAATATTCCTTCCAATGTCATGAATCAAGATCAACCTGAAAGAAGAACACCTTCAGCGTTTGCACCGTACAAACAAAACCTGAAGTCACAGTGCAGAAAAAAATGGACGTAAAATCTACGCCATTCAATTCTTATTCACAGCCAAAATACGGTACAGCAAACTCTGGATCACTAAGAGAACAAGAAGATCTAAGTTTCGCAAATAGGAACGGGAAAGTTTTCCAAGCTCAGTACGTTTCTGGGTCTAAACAGCCAGCGCCGTTTTACAACACTGAACTTCAGAGCTTTCCAAGAACACAGGCTTCAGCAAAAACTCGAGTTCATGACGTTCCAGCTCCATATGAACATCAAATTCCAACTAATCAGATTCGTGCAAATCAATTTGTGCCCATGAATCAAAATGGAAATAAATTCCCAAGGGAAAATCATTTCCAGTATGAGGCAAACAATCAACAATTTTATGAACCTCAAGAGCCAAAACCGGTCTATAAACCTGTCAAAATTCAAAACCAAAATCAATTTAGAAATCATAACGATCAATTTTATTACCAGAATAGAGATCAACAAGTGCAAGACCCAAAACCTCAAATCAATCATGTGACTCCATCGGTTCAAAATCAATCGAAACATGGTTCCTCGTTTAACGGTGCCAATGTAAGAGGTCTGAATCACTCTATTAATTCTAAATTCATCCCCGTAGCAAAACCTATTGCCAAAGTTTATCCTGAACAACAGCCAATAATCCCGCAACAGGAGAGTTATTATAGCGCTACAATCAATGGAGGAGTTAATAATGGTGAAAATCATGAATCGTACAATCGGACAGAACATCGAATTGTGAACGATTCATTTCCTACATCAAGTGAGGTTTGTATCCAAATAACGTCTCACCAGTAGAACGTCAAGGCACTTCGTTCAGTAAAATCCCTGATCAATGCAGAGTCGAATATGAACCAAGTGGTTATTATGATCAAGAGAAGGATTCAATGCCGGTAGATTTCCGGATCGATAATACTCCAGGATCACAGTTCAACCAAGTGGGGCCAACGATTGGGACAGTCACTGATTGCAGTACGCTGAATCAAGAGATTCAACATTTGACAGACATAACCGATACGAGGATATTGGAATGTCAGGATCAAATGACAGCGAATGAAGCAGCCGGTGGACCGTTTATATGCAACCTGAGAGATGCCAGTACGATCAACACAGATGGAGAATTCGTGTCTAATATCTTGGCTACCAGCCCAGGCCTGAGAGATAGTCATTTCATATCTCCCAGGCCGAGGAGCAAATCGCCCAAAGTAGACACGCCGAGTTCTCTACCTCCTGGATCATTGAGTGCCAATATGTTTGAGGCGGCTGTACCAGAAAATGTCTATTACAATAATACGTTGTCTGCAAAACCTCCAACTTCTCTGAGTTTCTATTCGCCCAATGCTGATAGCCCAAGAGTGAAAGAGAGACCCAAAACGTCTTCTCCGTACCAGACTGGGAGGATTCAGTCTCCACAAAGTCCATCTCCCGTGCGTTCGACGCCAACGCAATTCAGCCCGGATGGCAACGACGAACAAGAATGCAAAGCTATCAGCAAAGTCATGGGCCAAGCTCAATGTCAGACGGCCATAACCGTCAATAACAGGACACGTAGGCGTTTCGACGAACCCTCAAAACTGGACTTGCGGATTCAATTGAGTCAATCAGCCAGGCAAAAAGCGCTTTCCCCCACGTTCCCCAACGTCCTTCAAAAGTCAGAATCCTGGCATCAGCTCGTCAAAGAGCAAATGCAACAAGCCAAGCAAGCTCCGCCCGTCCCCAACGCCAATCTCCCCAAAATCTCCAGAGCCAAATCCAGCCACAACCTAAATCAGTACAAACAGTTCGAAGCCAGTCTTCAACCAGACGCTAATTTGGCCACCAAGAAGATCACCGTGAGCCAATATCTTTCCAAACAAGCCAAGCATTCTCACGCCAACAAGCAAAGACACAAATCACTCGGGAATATTGCTTCTTTCGACGACGATTTGGACGACGTAGACGAAGCGTTCGAATCCATTTTTCTGGAAAACAGCAAAAAGCGAAAAAGCAAATAGTCATTCCTTCCCAAAATTATGTAAATCACCCTTTCAAAAGTACTTTAGTTTAAAAACGAATCAGAGAATCCGCTTCTATGGAAGCCAAAAATTGTGATATAAATCGTAGAAAGTAGCCTAATAATAGTTTTTGTACGAAACGATGTTAAATTTCATTGAGAAGAAATGGAGGTTCGGCTGGAATCCCACTTTGCGTTGGAAAGCAGTATACATTCAAATGTGAGTTTAGCGTTTGAAAATATTTGTGTTCCACTTGTGTTTTTCTTAATTTTCATGTATCTCATTTTCACTCCGAGTTAAATCTTTCTTAATGTTGCCGTGAATATGGTTTTATAGTGGCTTCTAATACTCCTTTCTTTCTGATTGATGAATTGAAATTCTGCATTTGATTGTTTTCGAGATCTTAAATTTATCACGTAAAATCCGGTTTATTACGATTTTTCGATGCAGCTTTTCAATTCATCTTTATGTATTGTAACTAATGTTTTCCCACCATCTAATTACTGCCATTTAAAATAATGCTAAGTAAATAATACGCAATTTACCCCAATGTTTTGACTTTAAGAGTTGAAAGTTTTCAAGTGTTGATTTTATGGCTTGTAAGACGAGAAATTCCCTTGGATATTCTAGAAACAACAATACGTGTACATAAATACAGATAACCGAACTTACCAAAGATTTGAACGGAGAAGTGTATTTTTACGTTTACTGATACGAAAAGAAAACGATACGTACCGTTGTTTTTGACTCTGAAGAACATAATGAACTGTGATATTGGGTTTCCGGTGGCATTGTTCGAATAATCCTTATGTACATCGCATTTATTGCTATGCATGTTAAATGTAATAAATTATAATAGACGAGTTATCGGCTCATAGGTGGAATTTAGTGGAAATTTGCTCGGAGGAGCCCATTCAAAAGCACCACTCGGATATGGGATTTACATTCACAGGTTATTTTTCGCTCTTGCGGAGAGTTCAAAAAGTTCCAATTATTTCCCATTAAAATTTTGTTTTTAAAGAATCACGCAATTTTCAACTATTTATCGATGTCGATTAAATTTGATACCTCGAAAGAGAGAAAAAATAGATAAATCTGCGTACAACTAAGGCCAAATTTCTTTGTTAGAGGGAAAAACAATAGATCATGGATATGTCCATTGAAAATTAAAATCATGAAAATAAATACACACAAGATATTTTATGAAAATGTATTAGCATGAAGTAGGTTGATACTTTATTTCAAATTTTGTGATCAACTTAGCATCTCGAGAACCTTCCTTCAAAGCTACCGATATGTAGCTATCCGTTTACTAGTGTCGAGAAAAATTCCTTGACCCCGACCCAAAAGACATATCCATGTCAAAATTGTATGATCTTAGTAACTGTATTATTGCATAACCAGAAGAATACTTAGATTCATTTGAAACTAAAAATTTCGTTATTTGGGAGCTAGAATTGCTGAGCATGAAAAGTCGAGTGGAGTACCTTAGGTACGATGTGGAAGTAGGTTTAGAAATGTCTTAGACATTATGTACATCGTCTTAACCTATGAACTTAGTACAACAAATTCAAAATTTGAAACTAATTGCTTCGTGTTTTCGTTATTTCTAGATACCACGGGATCTACGGGAATCGTTCCCACAGGCGGACAGAGCTTCTCCAAATCAGAAGGTAAAGTTGAATTATGCAAATAGTCATTACAAGTAGTTATAAGATATTTTCTAGACTATGCGAGACCCCCTACTATGCCCCAAACGACATAAACAGCGGTTGAAACCGACGAATTGGTTGGAATTTCCGAAAATAGTCTCCGTTCGTTCGGAATAAAACCTTTTTGCTTCCTCACTACCGAAGGTAGGGAAGCTTTGTATTCGTGAAAGAAGTGAAAAAAAAAATGTCCTCCAAAATCAAAATTTCCACTTGCTTTTTGCGTTTTAGAGCTTCCCGAACAATTTTGGTTCCGTGTCTGTCTGTCTGTCTGTCTGTGGTCAATCCTTGTCCCGGGCAAAACTATACTAACCTGTGGTCCGATTTTGATGAAATTTTCAGGGATTGTGCGGGTTAGGTCCTAGACGGTCCCCTATCAATTTCAGCACCTTCGGACCAATAGGAGCGAGTGCGCATGCGCAAACGTGAATTTCCTGGAACCTCGGTTTCTCGGTTTCTAATGAACCGATTTTGCTCAAATTTGGAGGTTAGTTAGGGACTAACTTCTAAGAGACACCCTATAAGTTTCAATCAAATTGGTCAAGCAATAGCCGCTGCGCATGCGCGAACTTTAAATTTATTGTTACAACCAAAACTCCGCAACTATTCAACCAATTTCATCCAATATCCAATCCATCCAATATCCAATTCATCATTAAAAATATTTTGGTATTCAATAACTCTTTGAATCATAATTTTTTCGCCAACTGATTCTATACGTCCATGTTACAATGAGTGAGGAAGCTATACTGCCCACCCAACTTGGCAGACGTTTTTTTTAGGCGAAACTAAGATATTAAGGTATGATTTTTATGATGTTCGGGTTATGTGTGCGTTGGCAACTAGGAAGTCCCGAGGAAGTTTTATTCCTGTATAACTACGGTGTATTAAAACACGGAGTATTTCGACCAAATCATCCAAAATTGTCCAGTTTAGGGTATTTTGGTGGATGCTACAAGACTATTCAATCAAAAACCTGTCAAATTGTCACATGTTTCATCAAAAAACCTTCCTATTGCTTCAGTTATGCCTATGAATTGTATCAAGAGGAGCCATGATGTTCCAAGAAATCAGAAATAGTGAAAAAATTAGCTGTTCGATTTTGATCAAATTTTGAGGCATCACTTTTTAGAATAGGCTAAATAGACAGTTCCATGTGAATTTCATCATCGTCGCTCTAATCGGTAGATATCACACAATATTTTATTAAAACAACGACTTCTCAAACAGTATTGTTCTAGGGGATCTGGAGAATCTGATTAATTAATGAGAATAATTTAATCGTTGCTGTATTCTACCTCTAGCTAATTATACGTTTCGTTAGAATACCTATTCCTTGGTGGAGATCAACCTAGGACTAGGGATAATGAATGAAAGATACCAATTGAATTAGGAAAGATAAATAGATATATTATCCTATAATCAATGAGGCTTGTGTCTATATATGAGGGGGAAAAGTGTCAATAGAGTTTACCTATTAGATCTTCGGATTTGAACCACGAGGGTAAGGGAAGTGATCTTGTATGAAAGTAGGTACTTACGTAGGTACTGGACCGACACCGGGGAGCTATCCCCGATAGAGCGGAAGAATCGCTCCGTCGAATCACGAATCAGGTGACAGAGTAAACTGTTGCTCCGTCACACTCCCACCCTATTTGAAAATTTTTGAAATTTTGTAAAAATTTTCATCTTTACCGTGGTGATTCTGTTCCTTACATAAGTATGGTAGGAAAGAAACGACTCTTACATTACAAACCATACAAGTCCCGATCGGGCGCCCATCTCACGATCTAATGTTCGGATTTCGCACGAATTTCGAGGGGTTTTGATTCCAAAATAATTTACTGCTTGTTGGGCATAGTATTAATTCTCACAACAATATGGATGTATAGATATGAATTTTTGATGGCAAATGGATGTTTATAAACTTTTAAGATATCATCTTGAAGATTAATAGTGTATTTTATCGAATATCCATTATATTGAAATAGGGTAGCTCTACTGCCCAACCAACTTGGAAGACGATTACCCTCGTAGCGTAATTTTGTATCATGCGACAATGTTACAGGTATTTATATTGAGTGATTTCATGTGTTTCAGTTCAAACCCGGGTGGTTTCGTCATCCGCTAAGCTGACAAAAGGTAGATATCATACAAATATACTACAGGGTGTCTACAAACAGCTGTAAGGAATTCAAGGGGTCGATTGTACAATTAATTTCCAACAAAAAGTGTCTCTTAGAATTTTTTTTAACGCCTCTTTAACCGAGTTTTTGAATTTTTAGTTTTTTTTCGTGTTTTCGACCTTACACCATTAAAACGGTCATACCTAACTCTCTTAAATTACACTCAAAAATTAAAAATAAGGATACCGTTGGAAAGAGCGTCAAATTTCCTATCTCCCTGATACCAAATAACAAATTTTCAGTTGAATTACACGAGGAATAAAGCAACCTAAAAAGTGAACTTAGTAAATTTTCGAATAATTCCCGTTTTTCAACGCCTATAAATCTCCAAATATTACCAGGTAAAGTTCTGTTGCCGGAAAGCCTAAAAACTGCGCCAGAATCTCAGCTTTCCAATGATGTAATCAAAACATATTCTACAACCGTATTTAGGGGAGAAATTCGTGTTTGAACGCGGAAAAACGTGCATTTTTTCAACGAAATCGTCGCTCCGCCTAGTCAATCTGAGGGGTCTGACGACAGCAGCGGGTGGGAGGGCGCCGCAGTAGACCGCGAGGCCTCCGGAAACAGGCTGCCTGAGCGCCGATTTCGTTGAAAAAATGCACGTTTTTCCGCGTTCAAACACGAATTTCTCCCCTAAATACGTTTGTAGAATATGTTTTGATTATACCATTGGAAAGCTGAGATTCTGGCGCAGTTTTTAGGCTTTCCGGCAACAGAACCTTGTAATGTTTGGAGATTTATAGGCGTTGAAAAACGGGAATTTTTCGAAAATTTACTAAGTTCACTTTTTAGGTTGCTTTATTCCTCGTGTAATTCAACTAAAAATTTGTTATTTGGTATCAGGGAGATAGGAAATTTGACGCTCTTTCCAACAGTATCCTTATTTTTAATTTTTGAGTGTAATTTAAGAGAGTTATGACCGTTTTAATGGTGTAAGGTCGAAAACACGAAAAAAACGTAAAATTCAAAAAAGTCGGTTAAAGAGGCGTTTAAAAAAAAATTCTAAGAGACACTTTTTGTTGGAAAATAATTGTAGAATCGACCCCTTGAATTCCTTACAGCTGTTTTGTAGACACCCTGTGTACTGGCTTTCACGTTTTTACTCGTTTTATAAAGTTCTGTTTTAAAAATAGACGTAACCTACAATTACAACCCATTACATCAGATACTGAATACAGCTAATACTTGGATTTTGTTTCTCAGCCAACAGCATTCAATCCCCCTTTGCCAAATTCAAGCAGCTCGAGAGACAGAATTCAGCACCAAGGTGAGATTTCTATTTTCTACTAATTACATTTTACCAGTAATCTTAGAAAGGTAGTAACACTGAGCACACCATATCTAGAGCACTAAAAACACTCAGTAACTTGGAACTAATATCGGCGCACTTAGGTCATAATTTTCACGAGCAATTCAAATATTAGGATTTTGATGATACCTCTTTTACAGGAAAATTGCCTACATGGGTTAGATGTGTCAGGGTACATGTGATGGTAGGTACATAACTTTTTATCAATTCGTAACGAAAACTCGAGATACTACAATCACCACTAACTGGAGTTTGAGAAAATTGAGACATAGGTAGGTACCTTCTTCAAACTTATCAGAAGTTGGACGTTTGGAGGAAATGTTCCAATTCGTGACTGCATAATTTCTTTACAATAAGGAATGGCCATCGTGAATTATCTGGAATTCGGTATACTTTTTAGATTTTATTTCTCACTATTCTGTATCTGACAATTCGAGACCGACTGAACGTCCTAAGACATCAAAACGTGGCATAACCCTCACCATTATGATCAGGAGATAACTGCTGTGGGGAAACCGGTTCAAAGAATTTTTGTGGAACAGTTTTCCCTTTGAAAAAACGAAGCGAGAAAAGTGGTCAAAAATGGCTGCTACTCGGATTCGAGTTCCCCCACCAGGGGGAAACTGGTCTAAAACGCCTAGGAAGAAACTCATATACAATAATTTTCCAGGATAGGAAATCTTCAATTTGATTGGTCGCTATTTTTGACCAATTTCTCTACTTAGTTTCATGAGAAACTGGAAAATTAAACTGTGCGAAACATTTCTACTTACCATTGAATGGGTATTTACAATTTCCTACAAATAAGTGACGCTTCACACTCGTGTTTTTGACCACTTAAGACAACTTTAACACAACTTGATAGCGAATCTGCTACCCTAAATAACAAGCGAGGAATCCACTGACAATTTAGGAAAATCCTATTTGCCTTACTAATGGTTGTTTTAAGGTAAAAACAGCCCCTATCTGACTATGGGTACCACCTTGAATATGCCATCTACGAGGCCAATTATTGAGAAATTTATGAATATTTTGAAATAATACTGAATTCATTTTATTTGAGTATCACCGTCGTGTTTGAAGTTCAATTGTACATAACTCGATTGCGAATCTGCAGCCTTGAACAACACAAAATGGCGTAAATCCACCCCCCTTCCAAGGATACAAATGACTCTTGTCATCAGCTCTCCATTTACTCACCTGACTACTTACTATCACCACGTATCTGTACTGATATATCTCATGCCTAATATCAAATTTCAAAAACCCTGGTGTTCATTGAAAATCGTTCATACTGGGAACTTTGATTACATTCTGGATTTGCTTACTTCTAATAATCTGACAACTGGTTCTCAACTCCTGCATCACCATAATCACACAATCGACGGGGGGAAGAAGTGTAATAAATTGTACCTACCTACTATTGATTTGCAGTACCTACAGTAATACTAGTTTATAGGATATTTCCATAGGAATATCAAGAGGTATTTCTACTAGGTAACTAACTCCATCAAAATGTCAATATTTTGCCACGCCTGTCAGACTACGTTTTACGAACATTCGATTCATGAAAAATGCCCATAGTTAACACTAAAGTAGGAACAATGTGGGACGAAACATTTATGCAACATGAATAAGCGTCTTTTCAAAAAGAAATTTTTAGCACATTTGCTTCCTCACAATCAAAGATTTAAAAGCTTACCATTCTTTGGAAAATTCATCAAAATGTGGGAAAAAATCAACAAAACAAGTTGGGTTTTTCGAAATCAAATTTTTGAAACAATTTCGAGCTTGGGTCAGTCAGTAATATTTTCGGCCTCAAAGCAATTTCGATAAAATTCTTTTTTTGGAGCGAACTTTGTCTTGATTTCCAAAATAACGGTTTTATTGATCTTCGGTTGGTTTTATTCGATATAATATAATATATTATATTGTTCTATTGGCAAAGCAAGAACCCTACCAATAACCAACTCATAAAACATATTGGGTGCCTCCGCTCATCTCGCACCTCGTCTCTCATTTTCATTAATGCAGCTTCTTGAGCAACTCTATTTCACAGAAAACAGTAGCTTCGTAGTGCCTGTAGAGCGTTTTTTGTTGTCGAAAATGAAGTAGACCCTTTAATCTAGAATTGGAGGGGTTGACCTGGTCCAAGTGAAACTGATCCAAAGTGGTTCACAGTGATGTTTTGAACCAGTTCCTCCTCGTATGCTCATTTAGATGTAAAATGTAATTTTACCAAAGATACAAAACCTACACTGTAAACATTAATATGGAACAGTTTCCCTTCTTGTTGCCTCGAGTATCTGGGCAAATGAGCTGAAAAAAACTTTTCCAAAACATTACTTTGGATCATCGATCCATCTTTGGACTCTAAACGCGCCGTTTTTGGAACAGTTTCTCTTAGACCAGTCGAAACAATCCCCTACAATTCTCTACTCACCAGAATTCCTGTGACCCGCGAGGGGTTGAGTGCCAGTTATCTTTCACGCTTCGAGGGAACTAACTCAGCTGAGGGCTTGGTGTTATGTCTTTAGCGTTAGCAGAGCTGGAAGCTTCTCGTTGCCCACGAGCGCATCGTCCATAAAGGAACGTCTCCTAGAGTGGGTCCAGGCTCAAACAAGAGATTACAAGGTATAATAAAACTGCATGATCGGGTATCTTGGCTGTTGTGCTTCTATTCCTTCTCAGCATGATGCGAACACTTTCAAACCTTCCAGGATGACTCGAAGGACGCCTTTGTGGAGGTTTTTTTTTTTTTTTTTTACTGTGTACGTGTGTAAACTTTGCTGTTTCCCCTGTACCTACTTATTTGTTTCTTCATCTTCGATACTTCACCGTTCTTGTGCTTTACCTACCTACTTTCACATATGATTCCGTTTACAACCCTTACACTTTACACTCCTAGGCGGGACCAGTATTCTCTGTTGCCCAACTGGGAATGCAGAAAATATCTATGGAAGGGTAAGGTAAAAAGGCATGGTGGAGGAAGGGTCGTAGGAGCGCCTGTACGATGAACAAAAGACTTGGGTTCAATTCCAACCTGAGTGCATAAAGCATCATTTCTATTTCCGGTTTGCCTTAACTTTAAAATTTTTCCCCTGCCGAACCGTAAAGACGAGTAAATAATCAAGTATAAAACCTTTAATACTAAGAACCAAAGAAGTATCTCAAACAAAGTTAATTTCGAAAACAGATAGGTACTTAAATATAAGAACTAATGTACTTATTACACGTTGAGTACATGGCTGAAAGAACCCCAGACCCTAATGAACAATTATTGTTAGTGTATCTTATTGGATGATCCGTCGAAAACAGCAAGTCTCAAGGAATAATAGGTGAGCACTTTCGACGTGAGCACATCAGGTGAGATATTAGTGACTCCTGGTGGTGACTCCTTATACACTAAAGTCAGTCATTCAGTCACTCCTGGTGGACTAAATTCAGTAAGACAGAGGCTCCTGGTGGAGTAATGTCAGTCAATCAGTGACTCCTGGAGGTGGTTCATTATAGACTAAAGTCAGTCATTCAGTCACTCCTGGTAGACTAAAGTCAGTAAGACAGAGGCTCCTGTTGGACTAAAGTCAGTCATTCAGTGACTCCTGGTAGAGTAAAGTCAGTAAGACAGAGGCTCCTGGTGGACTAAAGTCAGTCATTCAGTCATTCCTGGTAGACTAAATTCAGTAAGACAGAGGCCCCTGGTGGACTAAAGTCAGTCAATCAGTGACTCCTGGAGGTGGTTCATTATAGACTAAAGTCAGTCATTCAGTCACTCCTGGTAGACTAAAGTCAGTAAGAAAGAGGCTCCTGTTGGACTAAAGTCGGTCATTCAGTGACTCCTGGTAGAGTAAAGTCAGTAAGACAGAGGCTCCTGGTGGACTAAAGTCAGTCATTCAGTGACTCCTGGAGATGGCTCGTTATAGACTAAAGTCAGTCATTCAGTCACTCCTGGTAGACTAACGCCAGTAAGTCAGAGGCTCCCGGTGGACTAAAGTCAGTCATTCAGTGACTCCTGGTGGTGACCCATTATGGACAAATTTCAGTCGTCCAGTGACTTTTGATGAACTAAAATCTATGAATCAACTATCTCCTGACTTTAGTGCTATCTTGACTACCAGGTGATTATGACAACTGATTCTCCAATAAGGTACGTTAACAATAATTGTATTCTTATAGCGGTGAATCAAACCCCATTCATTAAATAGGAGTATCAGTTAAACAAGTCCATTAAAAACAGATTTTTTAGTCAACTTATTTGTCCTGAACTATCTTGCTGGTTGCGTAAAACTTTTACTGACAAAATCATCAACGACTTCATGTAAGAGACAATATAGAAGTAGGCTATCTTTTTTTCTGTAAGGTGCTCCTTCTTAGGTAGCTAGGTGGCAAAATGAGCTTAAGAACTATCTAACACCGAATTTCGTGAGTTTCCTTTCCTCGGAGAGTCAATCCAACTACAACAAGACAATAACTTTTCGGAAGGAGAAACCTTCCTTGGTGTGTGAATTGTACCAACTAACAAGCAAAATAATGAATATGATTGGTCAAACTATCTCCAAAATCGATGAGCCAACTATTTGCATTGCGTTCACTCATTCAAGTTTAACACCTAGGGACTTCTTGTGTCGTTTCAGTTTTCCTATTCCCTAGAGCCGTGCACTAATGAATTTCTAAAATCCTTTAAAATTTCAAATTTTGGTACAACTTTTTTAGTTTTTGCACCTTCAATTTCGTTAAATACCAGGAACGAACGGCGACTGACTGAGACCACCTTAAAGCAATCAATATAAATTATCATGTGATCAGTAGTTGTCATTGTAGGGACCCACTTCACAGTATTTATGGACCAAATAGGTACTTTTTAAAATCACAGTTTGATTCCCTCTCCACTCAAGTAGTTACATCATGCCCAAGCTCGTAAAAACTAAACCTTTTTATTTTCATCGAATCATGACTAAAAACGAGAAATATTGGACTCAAGCAGCTTCGAAAATACCTTTTCGGGTGGCCTAACAACACAACAAAGTACAAGTTCAAAGTTGGTCTGAAGTACAACCATGCGTAATTTCCATATGATATCTCCGTATAACAACAAACCTTTTCTGAAATCATCAAAATCTCCTTGTAGGAGTTTGAGTAGACTCCCAAATATTAATTATGAAAAGGGAAAACTGAATTTACTCACAGGGATGACAGGCATTATCTTACCTAAGCTGTTACCAGCAGTGTTGAAGCTCCGTTGTATTTCACGTAGGCATATATCGCCATGGCAGACACGATTCTTTATGGACGCTAAGGTCCAAACTAGTATGTGGCCGAAGGTACAACTGGCCTGAGGTACACGACTTTCCCGTCCTATCAAGTATGAGGTTACTCTGGGTGCAACCACAAGAACGTACCTCAACACTCGACCAACTTGAACGATCATTCGTCGGGTTCAGCATAATCAATAATTGAATTGTCCAGTGGTGAAGGGAACTAAGTGCGAAAACCCCACTTTTCAGGAGAAGCAAAAAACTGCTTAGTTTAACTAAAACGCTCGATTTTGACCGAGTTTCTTTTTTTTTTTTTTTTTTTTTTTTTTGGAAGGCCAATAAAAGTGATGATCAAAGAGCATTGAACTGCCGCAAAATTTAGAGGGGATAACCAAAAAAAATGTTAATTTTGGGAACTTTGTGCCTTTTACCACTTAATTACCTGGGCATGAAGAAAATTAAGACCGAATATGACGAAATATCGTTATTTGAACGAATAACTTTGTAAACTTATTGAATTTCAAGTATATAGATTGAAATTTCGATTTTTAAAAATATTTTTTCTTCATTTTTCTCAATTTTGGTATATTATTTTCAATAATGAACCTTTGGAATTGACCAAGAAAAAAAAATTTTAACACCCCCTCAAAATTTGATGGTTTACGTTTCAAGGTACGTAGAATCCAAAAATCGAATAAAAATTTGGCCGTCCGTCCGCCGTACGCCGTCCGCGGCACTTTTGCCACTTAGCATTGACCGATTTTGATGAAATTTGGTATGTAGGCTCCATTTAGGGTCTAGTTGTGCCCTGAAGCTTTTGGTTGATGTAGGTCGCTTCTAAGGGTTCCAAAATCAATTTTGAAATTTTGAAAACGCCCTAACTCAAAAAATTTTGATATAAAGGTATTGTTTTTCCTTCAATTTAAGATTCTATAGAATGTTTAGAATTTTTTGAGACCACGCGGAGCTCTGTAGGACTAACCGTTCGCTCCCTACAAAAATTTAAGGGTTTATATATATATAAATCAAAACACGAGTGTGAATCGCAAAAGAGGCCTAATCTCCGTTCAAATTAGAGCTGACCGAAATGCAATCGGTTGGTTGGTGATTTTGATTTTTTTTTTTTGATTTTGTTTTTGATTTTTTTTTTTTTTTCTTCTCTATATTGGATGGTTGGTGATTTTGTAGACGAGTGATCTATATAGAAAAATAATAAACCATTGTGTAATAATTTGCAGCGTTTGTTTTCACGTTTGTTCTACATCTTCTTGTTCCTGAGTTGGCCAAGCCAGTATTTTCTCATAAAGTTGCTACTATCTTAGTTTGTCAACATCCTCCAACTTCTTGGCGCTAAATAAACGAGTATCTTTTTAAAAAGTTGGGTGACTAAGCTATGATATTGTGGTAGGTACCTACTTACGAATATGGCGGTCCAGTTAGTTGAGGAGGCACACTCTTTCCACTATAACTGATGTACTGAAGGCCTTGCAGTCTTTTTTTCTTAATTACTTGACGTTTATGTCCAGCTTCATCTCTTATACGTTTGGGACCCATTAAAAAAAAGAATCGCTCGGATGAGAAACCGCGAATTAAAACAATTTTTAGGAGCACACACGAACAATACCTCAACGTAGGAGAAAGCAGACTGAGGTGAAAAAGTTCACGAAACTGCTTAGTATAATAAGTTTGTTGTTTATTGAAGAGGAACGATGTACTTAGATCAACGGACATGCCCGTGGAGACCCGTCATCAGGTGGTGAAGGGCACTAACTACACACTTAGTTCTTTTCTCCACCCCATGATGTGTCTTGCCGAGGAGAACCCAGATCTACAATTTTTAAAAAATTCGATTTTTTGCACTTACCTAGTTCCCTTCACCACTGGCCAATTCAATTACATCATACAATATTTATATACAACGTGTGAATATATGTTTCAGAACGTCAAAATAGACAACTTTTCGACGAGTTGGAGCGACGGATTGGCTTTTTGTGCTCTCATCCATCATTTTTGTCCAGACGCCTTTGATTATTCTACGCTTACACCGCAAAACCAACGCCACAACTTCCATTTGGCATTCACCGTGGCCGAGTAAGTTGTCATACACCCTTGAAATAACTCCATCTTCTAATCTAATGCAACATTATGCAATTATGGGTTATAAATTACCTTCTTTCAAGACAATGATTCGTAAGTTGTTTACTTGAGGACCGATTTTGATGAAATTTGGTATAGGGGCTCCAATTTGGGTCAAGTTGTGCCCCGAAATTTTTGGTTGATGTAAGTCACTTCTAAGGGGTGAAAAATAAGGGCTGAAATGTTGTTGGTTTCTTCGAGTTGCATTCAGTTTTGCGTCCTCAGCAACCACTGATCACATTTCCTAATGAAGACACACACAACTCTTTATTCTTCCAAATAAACTTGATTGTGAAGCGAAAATATGGTTGGTAAGTAGTGGCTATGGGGAATAGTGGGGGAGTAGTGGGGTGGGCTATGGGGAATTTGGCTCACATTTATTTATTTATTTATTTTCGAAAGAGGGTCCCTTGATATGGAAGAAAACCATAGTGAGCTGCTCGAAAACGCATCCAAGAAATTTAGAGAATTTGAGGAAGATGGAAATTTTAAATGTGGTGGCAATGTGTAAGAGGCAACCATGTTTGAAACGTAACGGATATTCTACCAATCTGACTTCAAAGGAGGTTCTGTGCTGCTTACAGCAGAAGCGGAACATACACGAACCTTTAGCTTACACGGATTAACACCAGAGTGCGTGAACTACGAACACACATTATTTGACTGGCCAGCATCGTTTTGGTTTATTATTTTCAATAGAGAGTTCCTAGTCGATACAGCGCCGCTGGAACCGGATCGTCCGCCATGTTTTCAATAAGGCGCGCTGGATTGCCTCTGAGTGACGTATTCAGCCATAATATTACGGCGCCGGATTGAGAGTGGGTGTGTAACAATATGGCACCAGATTGAGAGTAATAGAAAATAAATAGAAAGTAAATAGAAAATAATAGACTGTTACATTATTTTATCAATTTGTGACGTTTGAGAAAATGTTATTAAGTTTTATTTTATCAATTTTGTGACACTCACCGCGCCACTATAAAATAATAGTGGCAAAAGCTTTTATTTGTACAACAGTGTAATCATTTTTCATTAAGGTATGTTTATATACAAACGGTCTCTAAATAAAATATTTCAAAAAAAAAAAAAAAAAGATTGAAAGTGTGTGTGTAATACGTCACGCCATATCTAAACCAAACCAGACCCACTAGGAACTCTCTAATAACGAACCTTTGGAGTCGACCAAGAAAAAAATTCTTTAACCCCCTCAAAATTTGTTGGTTTACGCTACAAGGTATGTACTTAGAATCCGAAAATCGAGTAAAAATTTTGCCATCCGTCCGCCGTACGCGGCACTTTCCCCACTAAGCATTGACCGATTTTGATTAAATTTGGTATGTAGGCTCCATTTGAGGTCTAGTTGTGCCCCCAAGATTTTGGATGGTGTAGGTCACTTCTAAGGGTTGAAAAATAAGGTTAGAAACTTTGAAAACGCCCAACTCAAAAAATTTAGATATAAAGATATCGTTTTTCCATCAATTTAAGATAGTATAGAATTTCAGAATTTTTTGAGACCACGCGGAGCCCTGTAGGACAAACCGTTCGCTCCCTACGAGAATTAAAGGGTTGGATAAATCAGAAACACGAGTGTGAATCGCAAAAGAGGCCTAATCTCCTTTCAAATTTTAGCTGACCGAAAAGTGATCGATGTTTTTCTTCATGTTGGATGGTTGGTGGCTTTGCAGACGAGTGATCTATATATAGAAAATAACCATTGTGTAATAATTTGCAGCGTTTTTTTTTTTCGTGTGACGTCAACAATATCCCTCGATTTTTGCGGTGTTTTGTGACAGAGGCTTCACTTGTTTAGGCATTTTCTCCTACGGTAATTTTTTCTCCTTGGTTATTCCTGGTGTTAAACGTAATTATAGGGCCCTATTATAAGATTTGACTTGAAATTCCGGAATCTAAAATTGAGGCAAATTCCCCATTGCGGGCGAGTGATCTGTTCAGAAAAATAATAAACTTTTGTGTAATAATTTGCAGATTTTTACGAATAAATATCGAAAACACGAAAAAAATGTAAATTAAAAAAAGTCGGGTTGAGTACCGGGTTTTGAAAAAAAAAGTTGTGGAACCAGTTCCTCAAGTTTGGATGATTCATTCTGAGTAGAGATGGCTGTTATTTAACGTAACAGTTAAAAATAACCTATTGCCGGGTTTCTTTAATTCCGCTTGGAACCTATTACCAAAATCATCCTGTTACTAAATAACGTTCCAGGGAAGGCTCCAAAATGTGTGGAGCCAGAACAATAGCTTGGGTTTTTTAATCGAAAAAGAGTGAAAATACACTAACACGTAAATATATCGGGAATAACTTGATAGAAACCCCAACTTAGGTAAGAAACGAAAACTAGAGATCAACGGAATGATACTTCGGAATGGAATAACAATATAACATGATAAACAAACGAACGTAGGTCAGGAACGAAAAGTAGAAATCATAGAAACAATACCTTGGAATGGTATGTTGGAATGACCAGTTGAGAAGGTCCCTGAGATAACCTATTAATAAATAACAGGTTATTGGAACCTATTATCAACCCACAGCGGTAACGGTGGAACCTAATACGCAAATGTAACCGTTTCGCCCATCCCTAATTCTGAGGCACCTAAATGGGATTTTGGATCACCGAGTAGATACCTATTCTTCTTCGTTTCCAATATTCTTCCACTGAAAGGTTCCTCTTCTTCGTTTTTGCAGGGACAAGGCGGACATTTACCCACTCCTGGACGTGGAAGACATGGTTATGATGTCCCGACCAGACTGGAAGTGCGTGTTCACCTACGTGCAGTCCATCTACAGACGATTCCACGACTCCCCCCTCTCCAACCCCACCAACCCTTACCTCTGAACCCCTCATAAATATTCAGTTTTCCTACTGAGTTATTACAACTCAAAATAAAGTTACCTATTCGTTGTTGGATGAGTGTTGCGAAAGCCAAAATAATCATCATTTCTTATTTTTTAAGTATTTTTTAACACGATGCAAAAAATTCAAAATGAAATCGAACGCTTTTCTTGTGTTTTGTCTAAAAGACCAACAAGAGCTTTTAGATATTTTTGTTAACCCTCGCTTGTTTTGCTTTTTGTTATAATTTTCGTAATAAGTATAATTCGTAACTCCGTTATTATTAGTCGTTAGAATTCTGTACTGAATTTGTCTCTTTTCGTTCTATTGATGTATAATATACGTTACGAAACACCTGTTTTACTCAGCTTATATTCTAACAAAGAATCGAAATCGCGTTTGTAATGTAATTTGTACTGTTATTTGATGTCATGAATTTGATTAGTTGTAATAATTTATATGACTTATGGTTATTTTGATACTTATTTAAAGGATGATTAAATTTTATCGCTTACGTTAAATGGAATATTTTTAAAATAAATGTTCTCAAAAAGTTTCAAGGTGGGCATTTTTGTACACTGCAACCCTGTACCTCACGATGGATTTTGATTATGACAATGTTTTGAAAAATATTCAAAGATATAGCATTTTCACGTCAAATTGGAGGTTTTCCATTTCAAATTGGAGGTTTTACATTTCGAATTGGAGGTTTTACACATCAATTTGGAGGTTTTACATTTCAAATTGGAGGTTTTACATTTCAATTTGGAGGTTTTACATTTCAAATTGGAGGTTTTAATTTCAAATTGGAGGTTTTACATTTCAAATTGGAGGTTTTACACATCAATTTGGAGGTTTTATATTTCAAATTGGAGGTTTTACATTTCAAATTGGAGGTTTTACACATCAATTTGGAGGTTTTACATTTCAAATTGGAGGTTTTACATTTCAAATTGGAGGTTTTTCATTTCAAATTGGAGATTTTCCATTTCAAATTGGAGGTTTTACATTTCAAATTGGAGGTTTTACATTTCAAATTGGAGGTTTTACATTTCAAATTGGAGGTTTTACATTTAAAATCGGAGGTTGACGGAAGTGGTTCGTTTCACATTAGTTTTAAACGCTAGCCCGCGTAGAAGGCGGAAGCACCCGGTGATTCTGAAGATACCTACTCCGTGCAACACAACATGACGAAGACATTCCATCCGTCTCTTCCAAATGCCATTCTTTTGAAGGTGCCTGTTGATTCGCCTCATTCTAAAGTCTCTAATTGCCGCCGTTAGTTACGACTTGCTTGATTTTTGTGACATGAGTTCGGTTTCTCTAGAAGAAATGGGACCGCGTTTCGTTCGCCGATCGAACCATGCGGTAAGAAGTAGTGAGAGTGAAGAAGATGCTGAAAATGAGGGGATTTCTTCCACTACCCGACGACGTCGAGGACAATACGGTAGGTAAACTATAGAACAAAGAAAAATGTTTCTTAGAATGTACGAAGAAGGACATAGGTACTACTAAACATGCGGGTTCTATAATCGGCATCAAAGAGAGTACGGCTTACATGTTGTTGAAAAACGCTGCAAATTATTACACAATGGTTTATTATTTTTCTATAAAGAAAAAAAGAAAAGAAAAAAATCGAAAAAAATAATAAAAAAATTCAAAAAAAAACTCGGCGCTCCGCGCCTCGCCCCTACTTTGAGCCTATGGCTAACATCACAATTCATGAATAATGTTTTTGCGTCCCGTTTCCCCTTTTCCTTATCCCTTTTCTTCGTCTGTATGATAACATGTTGTTAATTCAGAGTAGGAAGTTGAATGGTATCCACGTTGTGCGACTCGTCAGATGTGGTAATACTCAGTAATGGGCGATGATGAGAAAAATAAGATGTGTAAGCCATTGAAATGTTTAGGTACTACCATGAAACGTAGGTAACTAGTTATTCGTAGGTAACAAAGGTAACGTTGGTAATTCTTCATCACATTCCTCTTTGCGCTCATCTTTATCACATTCCTCTTTGTGCTCATCTTTATCACATTCCGCTTTGTGCTCATCTTTATCATATTCCTCTTTGTGCTCATCTTCATGACATAATTTCGTGACATAAACTTCGTGACACTTTTCGACTCTGGTAGGCCACCGCAAAAACATTATTCATGTTAAAATCAAAATCACCAACCATCGATCGCATTTCGGTCAGCTCTAATTTGAACGGAGATTAGGCCTCTTTTGCGATCCACACTCGTGTTTTGATTTATATATTTTTTTTTTCAATATAAACCCTTAAATTTTCGTAGGGAGCGAACGGTTTGTCCTATAGAGCTCCGCGTGGTCTCAAAAAATTCTAAAAATTCTATAGAATCTTAAATTGAAGGAAGAACAATACCTTTATATCGAAATTTTTTGAGTTAGGGCGTTTTCAAAATTTCAAAATTGATTTTGGAACCCTTAGAAGTGACCTACATCAACCAAAAGCTTCGGGGCACAACTAGACCCCAAATGGAGCCTACATACCAAATTTCATCAAAATCGGTCAATGCTAAGTGGCAAAAGTGCCGCGTACGGCGGACGGACGGCCAAATTTTTATTCGATTTTTGGATTCTACGTACCTTGAAACGTAAACCATCAAATTTTGAGGGGGTGTTAAATTTTTTTTTTTTTTCTTGGTCGATTCCAAAGGTTCATTATTGAAAATAATAAACCAAAAGTATAAGGAAAACGAAAATGAGCTTGTTTGCCGAAGCAGAGGAGGAAAACGGCGTGAAAAGCTTACCACCGAGGTTTTGGAAGCGATTGAGGCTGCAGTGGAAGAAAATCCTGGCAGGACTCTCAAGGAGATTAAACGTGTGCTTTTCGAGAAAAACATTGACTTGGCCGTGAGTACCGTTGACAAAGGTTTGCGTCTTTTGAAAGTAACCTTGAAATTAGCTAACAAAGAGCTGGATCGGAAAAACTGTTAATGTTATTTTTAATCTAAACTAGACCTCATTCTGAGAATTTTGACACCAACCGAGACCTTCTAGCTTGAGAAGACCTTTTTCTATGATTTTTCAGTTTCGAATGTTTATGACGTCACAGTGGGCTGGGGGGTCCAGCCCAGGCGGGAGGGGCACGTGAGGTCATGAACATTCGAAACTTTGAAAAATCATAGAAAAAGGTCTACTCATCCAAAAAGAGAACGGCTGGTGTCAAAATTCTCAGGATGAGGTCTATTTTCGATTAAAAAGTTTTTAAAAAATCGGGCGCACCCCCACTGGGCCTTAGGCAAAGCTGAGTTCATCTGTCCACTTCTTTGGCAACGTCCAACCTAGTTTTCCCCGCCTCAGGCCTTGGAGATTTTATCAGAATTTTACTCGCTCATTTCTTTCCCACGTTCTAAAAGCAGCTTTTGGTGGTTCCCAGAACCGGATATATAAGGACATATTGGCAGCGAAACTGATCCTCTTTTGGCGAGACGATCAGCAATTTCATTGCCCCCATGACCTTCATACCCAGAGAAGGGTGGCCTGATTGCTCTGGACCACTGTTATGATGATATTGAGACATTCGCAGACCAACAAGACTACACCAGCATCGATTTAAAATTCAATTCAAGATCCATAATTAATTCGTTGGATAATTATTTTAAAGGTAGCTAGGAACCTCAACAAGGACTAAACGACAGTATCTTGGCAGTAGGACTAGGCAGGAGATGAAAGACAGTCAGTGATGACCAATGCTTTCATATTAGCAGTCACGGTCATTGTGTAGAACAGCGGTTCCCAACTAAATTTTTCCAAGGACCCCTTCATCAATGACGAGGACCCCCACTATCTAAAGTTACCTAAAAAGAACCAAAATATGTGAAAAAATAAATCAAACTGATGCTATAAAACTTAGGATTTATTTGTGAAAATACAGAGATTTTTCAAGGTTCAAGAGACGCCGACGAGTTGGGTTCAAGAGATACTAGCAAGTTCGGTACGAGAGTCACTGACTTATTAACTTTAACATCAAAAGCATTTTCTCGTTCTTCGTCTGTATGCCTAGGCCGTTTTAACGATCCAATTTTAACAAACGCTCCATAACGTACGCGTAATTAACTTTCCGTGAAAAACAAAGCTTTTCAATCACTAAAATGTTGCACAAAATCACACATGTAAACAACTCGGTCAGGGACCGCACTAGCAAACTCTACTAGCACTAACTTGTCTCCAGTACTCTGTGATAACGTAGCAAAAAATAACTAACAATATAGCAATAACTGACATCTCTGAAATACATAAAGCCAAACTAGAGTGTGCTAGCGTTAGTTGTCATATGAAGCCAGACGTTCAGAAGCTGCAAATATATATTCAATCTGTATATCCTAAGGACCCCTCAGCCATACCTCGCGGACCCCCGGGGGTCCACGGACCACCAGTTGGGAACCGCTGGTGTAGACAATCAAAGGTAGGTGAGAAAAAGAGAAAGAAAGAGTTTTCGTGTTTGATCAATAAATTTAATAAGGTACTTATCTACCGGTAATCAATGACTATAGTACCAAGGTAAAATTCGAATCACATCACAAAGGTGACACACAGTGCCACCACGAATTAAAGCTAGTGCTTTCAATGGCCACAGTTACTAAGATACGAGCTGTAGTTGTTTTTCATGGTTGGTAACTTCGCTGCGTTTTGGTTTGGCTAAATTTCCTAAAACAATCCCCCCGAATAGGATTAACCCTAAAAGTTTATTCGAGACGAATTTCTTCCCGCAATCGGACGGATTGTGGATGTCCAGAGTGTACAACTGGTGGCAGAGGTGACCGGCGATAATGGCGGTCGAACAGTAGAACGGGTATGTTTGGTCCGCCATGACACCCGAAAGAAGGAGGTTACTTACCATACCGACGCCGAAAAGAGACAGGAACAATTTGGTGTTTTCACCAAACTTGATTGCGGTTGATTTGATGCCTATGAGGAGATCGTCAGCGACATCTGGAAACGAAATTAAAGGATTAGTTTGAAATTCGGATTAGTTATGTTCAGATTGTTACACAGTGATGGGCCTGCCTCCTCAGAGTACCCAGGCAGCATGTTTAAGTTTGAGCGTTCTGTCTAGAGTTCCCACACTGGCAATGCTGAGCGCTGAACATCGTATTTCTTTCCTTTATCAATCACAGGTTAAAATAAGTGAGGTCTGGGATACTCCTGTTGAGAGTTCCAATAGTTTTTGCCTTGTGGCATGGAGTAATGAAACAGAAAGTACAAGCTGTGAAAAATTGGGACTCCTTGTCTTTGGCTATCTGAAGGACAGGTTCAATCCAGGCTTTTAGGCTAGCTGCCGGGGGCACCTCAGAGATTGGTATGTTTCTTATTTGTTATTTTAACATTTTAATTTTGTCATCTAGTTTACAAGTAATTTAACTGTACAGATAGGTACTGAGAAGGATATAAACCCCAATTTTCTTATAAAAAATTCAATAAAGCAGTATTGTTAGCGCCCACTCAGTTGTCTACTTATTCTGGAGGGGCGGTGGTACAAGGATGTCTAAAGTTTTCCCTTCAAGTGAAGGTCGATTGAGGATTCCTGAGGTCTTGCGACTCCTATAGTCTCCCCTCCTGAGCGGGATTGTAACCACATATACCTTGCATATTTGCAAGTACCTGTGATTACCTACAGATTGAGGCCCACTTCCAAATATGCAGGTCGGCAGTTTCTGACAATCCGCAAAACTCACATGCTGGGATCCATGGGCCACCCCGTTGGCCATGGTGCACGGAACCCTACCCGGGGATGTCGCCCAAGGTATAATAGACCACAACCCCCGCGAATCCTACCTCAATTGGGGGGCATTGATTGTCTCACCTCTTTCCAAAGTGGAAATCGGTTAGAGGAGGACTGAGGCCAAGCCTTATGATCTCCCCCTCCACTGCAAGCAGCAGAGGAAAAGCTCCTCCGGAGAGGGATTGTTCACACAATCGAAGGGCTTCCGGTACAAAGAGCGTAAGTGCCATTTCCGATTTTTTCCCAATAATATTTTTTCCGAGACCTATATACCAGCAGTGATTTTTCTAGAAAGGGCCGAAGCACCAAACATTTTTAAACCGACCGCCACGTCGCAGGTTTACCAACGTCCTCCGCCTGAAATTTCTCATTTTCCCTACTCCCTAAGTAGATGACGCAATTTCGGTAGAATTTAGGATTTATGGCACTTACGCCCTTTGTACCTGAAGCCCTTCAGCAGCATGATTATCAGCGTCGATGCATAATTGTATCTCCCTGTTACTTCTTATAGGTATGTAGAAGCCGCATGTACTAGCTCATGCTTCCAGACTTAGCAGGTCCGGCGCCCGAGTTTTTGGTAATACGCAAAACTCACATGCCAGGATCCGAGTGCCAGGTCAACATGTTGGTCATGGCCCTCGGATCCCTACCCAGTTCTGCAGAACCCGCACTGCAGCCTGGGTTTTGTAAACCACGACCCCCGCGAATCCAACCTCAATTGGGGGGCAGACAGGTGGCACTTTGACTTTCGTCGGTGTGCTGGTAGCCTGGGGCTCCCCCCACCTGAGGTGCCAGTGTAAGGGTAGGGCCGTTAACCAGTGTTCTGGCACGACCTGCGCCCCAGAAGCCATGACTGGTCACAGGCCCGGAACAGATAGTCTTAGTAGATAGTCTGATCCTACCGCTTTACAGCCTCCTAGGATAAGATCAATCAAGGATCCAACCTCAATTGGGGGGCAGGCAGGTGACACCACGACAGAGTCTATGTGACAGTAGCCTGGGCTCCCCCCTCCCGCGGTACCAGTGTTGAGGTGAGATTGATCGCCAGTGAAATGGCACAGTCTCACCCCCAGATGCCATGACCGGTCACAGGCCCGGATCAGAGCATTTGTACCTGAGCCTACCGCATTACTATCATCTGGAGTGGTGGTACAGTACTCCCTTCCTCCAATCACCTCTGCTGAGGAGCAAACACCTGTGTGCGCTCCCTCCCTTCGCTCTCTTCTTCCCTGCGTGTTCGCCTCCACACATCTCTCCACAAAAACCTGTACTTGCCAGGGATAAAACCCACCCTAACTTCAATTTCATACAAAATTAATTTCAAGTTGAGTCTGACGCGTTTTCCGCCCATTTGATACATTTTGATAATAAATATCTGCGAATTCTATCATTCCTCAGATTTGTCTCCATTTCTTTTTTCACATACCTTTTCCCCCGTCGAAATCATCATCTTCATCAACCAGGAAGCTGTACCACCAGAGATTCTTCTCTGAGGTAAACAGTGCGCTGCCCACTGGTAAGAGTAATTAGTACTAGCATTCCGCTTATTCCTATACATAATTGTTGGAATTGATTCAACCCTTTTTTCAGTGCATCCTATCAGTCCTATAGATGACAATTCAAAATACAATCCACTCACACACGCTGCTTCAAGTATTATCAAGTATTGAAACAAGTTAGTGATGTGATGAATTTTGTTCATAATTACCTTGGTGCGCGTAAATAGTGTCGTATATTATGGTCCAACAAACTCCGGTAGCGTACAAGGGTAGACACACAGCCCAGTCGACAGAGCCGTGGATGGCGGACCAGCCGAGGAGGGCGCCCCAGTTGAACGTCATCCCGAGGACTAACTGAGGCCAGTACGTGATTCTTTTCATCAAAGGATAAATCACTACGAGGCCCAAGGAACTGGCACCGAGAAAGACGCTGTACCAGTTCAACTGGAGAAGCACGGCTAACGCTACTGTGAGCTGTCCAGCTAGGAACTTCAGAGCATCGCCTGTTGAGAAACAGAATACCAAGATTAATAGGTGGAATAGACATTTAACAGAAGGGAATAAATCAGGTCAAAACCAGAGACATTTCTGTAGGTTTAGGGTCTGTACTTGAAATGGAAAATCGTCTTAAAATGTTAAAATTAATTACCTGATCAACACTAGGCGGTATCTGTAGAGGAGTTGGCAACTCCCGCTAGGCGAGCTGGTGGTAAAAGTAGTTTCTCGTATGACCAACAGAGTGCTCTAATTAAAATTACCTTGGAGAGATCACATCAATGTTTTTCGAGTGCCACATTTTACTTTTTTTTCTGTTGGTGGGTGAAACGACTCTGGGTTTTTTGGGTCCTTTTTGTAATAGAAAAGGGGGTCTTTTCGACATTAGAGAGTTTTTGGTGCCAAAATCTCACAGGCCCCATTAGGGGGAGACTAGTGCGAGCAACAGAGGATGCTACCCAGTTGAAGGAGGAAGCCCGTTAACTATGGACAGGGGGGGAAGGGAGGCGCTTGTGACAGTGGACCTCTAGGAACGGGTGACTGTCTGGAGGCACCCTTTGTCTAGCTACCCTGTTGTTGGGAGGCAAATTCATCGTCACCCACAAACTCCGTGCTTTGTGAAGAGGTTCCTTGGGCCTGTTAGTGGTTGCCAAAAACTCTCTATTTTCTCATAGACAGAAGACACATATCATCCAACTCAACAACACAATGATACTCGAAAAAAGTTGATGTGATCTCTCCGAGGTAATTTTAATCAGAGCACTCAATTGGATGTACGAGAAACTACTTTTACCACCAGTGCGCCTAGCGGGAGTCACCAGTTCCTCTACGGATACTGCCTAGTCTGATCAACACACAACTCAATCATAAGGTAGTCATAACTACCAAAAACTAGGTTCAGGCTTTTTAATAAATCTCGAAATTTTGAAACTGAAGAGCCAGAGAAGTGCCTGGAACAGAACTTTGCAGTGGCCTCCTCTTTGAGAGGAAGCACAAAAATTGCATTGAACTTGGTAGGTTCTGAAAGTAGTTCTACTGTGATCAGCTAGGTACATTTACTAATGGATTGATTAGGGTTGATGATTTAAAGAAATGCTTCCAGATTGATTTACTACGCAGAAAGTAGAATAAACGCATCTAAAAATCGGCACCGATGTATTAGGTAGTGGTAGGGAGGAAGTCTCGTAATGTCCGCTCGTGCGATGCCACTATAAGCACATACGTAGACATCCTTCATGTGTGGAAGAGGGAGGTTAGCTGTGTTTGCAAAGCTCCGTTTCGAAACTTTTCTGAGCTCATAAGCAAATGTCTTAACCCTAGAGTCATAGTCTACGTAAAAATTATGTAATGAGTGGGGAAATGAGACCCCTACAATCCCCCCTCTCGGCCTTGTTAACTGGGCCTCCTCCAGTGCTATCGGTATCTAGCAGTGAAATGACCTTTGTGGTGTCAAGACCTCATCTCGACTTCTTCCCGTCAGGATCTTGGTTTTCCATAACGCCAACACGTCAAAGATACGTAGTCTACTATTTTTTTGAAAATTATTTGGAGTCCCTCCCTGCCAACCATAGGTACCTACTTACCAACTAAGGCATTTTTGAAAAAGTCAACCCTTCGTTTCCCTTTGGTTGGTAGTTGGGGTTGAAATTTTCAAAAATGCCCTAGTAGGCAGTAGGTACCTATGGTTGGCAGGGAGATCTCTCCCAACAGAAGGGTGATCTATACAGAAAAATGGAAAAAACCTTGGTGAAATAATTTTCGGCGTTTTCCTATAACATTTATATTACGAAAAATTCGAGAATGAAGCACACCGTTTTTCCACATCTCAAAACAGCAAGAGATCTATCTTTTTTCTCAAATTTTCATTCATTTTCTCTTTCAAAATATTTCAAGCATAATATATTCATTTCAAAACATTTATTTTATCAAGTATAATATATTATCCAGAGTAAAAATCGAGTTTTGGATGTGATATAAGAACATTTATGTGGTATAATTCAGGTATTCATAGCTTCTCTTTAGAAAACATTATTTTATATACTCAAAATATAAAGGTAAATACTAAGAAGAATGAGTTTATGTTCGTTTTTTGTTGAATGAATGAAAAACATGACCATTTTGTGTTGAAAATATTTTTTCAGTTTCACACGTCATTTTTACGTAGTCTGCTAATAACTGTGTGTCAGGGAAGACTACTACTCTAGGGTTAAAAGCAAAGATATTTTTTAGGTTGTACTCGCCACATTCATTCGCCTAACAAAAGGTAAGTACATAATAATATGCTCGCATTATGTGCTCGTATAAGAGTCATGTAAAAACCTCAATTTCTTGTGATGTTTGCAATCTGATGCTCGGGAACTTGGCAACTGCCTTCCCGGCATACTGGCCTCCTACCTCTTTAGGTCAGTTTAAAACCCCGGTTTGAAACTGCCCTCCTAGGCCATCTCGAGCAACTGCCCTCCCAGTAAACTGCCCTTCTGTTTTAGGAGGTCAGTTTCGAACCCCGGTTTTAAACTGCCCTCCTAGACCACCTCGAGAAACTACCCTCCAAACTACCTGCTTCCAACTTTTGAGGGCCAGTTTCGAACCCTGGTTTTAAACTGACCTCCTAGACCACCTCGAGAAACTACCCTCCAAACTACCTGCTTCCAACTTTTGAGGGCTAGTTTCGAACCCTGGTTTTAAACTGCCCTCCTAGACCACCTCGAGAAACTACCCTCCAAACTACCTGCTTCCAACTTTTGAGGGCCAGTTTCGAACCCTGGTTTTAAACTGCCCTCCTAGACCACCTCGAGAAACTACCCTCCAAACTACCTGCTTCCAACTTTTGAGGGCCAGTTTCGAACCCTGGTTTTAAACTGCCCTCCTAGACCACCTCGAGAAACTACCCTCCAAACTACCTGCTTCCAACTTTTGAGGGCCAGTTTCGAACCCTGGTTTTAAATTGCCCTCCTAGACCACCTCGAGAAACTACCCTCCAAACTACCTGCTTCCAACTTTTGAGGGCCAGTTTCAAACCCCGGTTTTAAACTGCCCTCCTAGACCACCTCGAGAAACTACCCTCCAAACTACCTGCTTCCAACTTTTGAGGGCCAGTTTCGAACCCTGGTTTTAAACTGCCCTCCTAGACCACCTCGAGAAACTACCCTCCAAACTACCTGCTTCCAACTTTTGAGGGCCAGTTTCGAACCCTGGTTTTAAACTGCCCTCCTAGACCACCTCGAGAAACTACCCTCCAAACTACCTGCTTCCAACTTTTGAGGGCCAGTTTCGAACCCTGGTTTGAAACTGCCCTCCTAGACCACCTCGAGAAACTACCCTCCAAACTACCTGCTTCCAACTTTTGAGGGCCAGTTTCAAACCCCGGTTTTAAACTGCCCTCCTAGACCACCTCGAGAAACTACCCTCCAAACTACCTGCTTCCAACTTTTGAGGGCCAGTTTCGAACCCTGGTTTCAAACTGCCCTCCTAGACCACCTCGAGAAACTACCCTCCAAACTACCTGCTTCCAACTTTTGAGGGCCAGTTTCGAACCCTGGTTTTAAACTGCCCTCCTAGACCACCTCGAGAAACTACCCTCCAAACTACCTGCTTCCAACTTTTGAGGGCCAGTTTCGAACCCTGGTTTTAAACTGCCCTCCTAGACCACCTCGAGAAACTACCCTCCAAACTACCTACTTCCAACTTTTGATGGCCAGTTTCGAACCCCGGTTTTAAACTGCCCTCCTAGACCACCTCGAGAAACTACCCTCCAAACTACCTACTTCCAACTTTTGATGGCCAGTTTCGAACCCTGGTTTTAAACTGCCCTCCTAGACCACCTCGAGAAACTACCCTCCAAACTACCTGCTTCCAACTTTTGAGGGCCAGTTTCGAACCCTGGTTTTAAACTGCCCTCCTAGACCACCTCGAGAAACTACCCTCCAAACTACCTACTTCCAACTTTTGATGGCCAGTTTCGAACCCCGGTTTTAAACTGCCCTCCTAGACCACCTCGAGAAACTACCCTCCAAACTACCTACTTCCAACTTTTGATGGCCAGTTTCGAACCCCGGTTTTAAACTGCCCTCCTAGACCACCTCGAGAAACTACCCTCCAAACTACCTGCTTCCAACTTTTGAGGGCCAGTTTCGAACCCTGGTTTTAAACTGCCCTCCTAGACCACCTCGAGAAACTACCCTCCAAACTACCTGCTTCCAACTTTTGAGGGCCAGTTTCGAACCCTGGTTTTAAACTGCCCTCCTAGACCACCTCGAGAAACTACCCTCCAAACTACCTACTTCCAACTTTTGATGGCCAGTTTCGAACCCCGGTTTTAAACTGCCCTCCTAGACCACCTCGAGAAACTACCCTCCAAACTACCTACTTCCAACTTTTGATGGCCAGTTTCGAACCCTGGTTTTAAACTGCCCTCCTAGACCACCTCGAGAAACTACCCTCCAAACTACCTGCTTCCAACTTTTGAGGGCCAGTTTCGAACCCTGGTTTTAAACTGCCCTCCTAGACCACCTCGAGAAACTACCCTCCAAACTACCTGCTTCCAACTTTAGAGGGCCAGTTTCGAACCCTGGTTTTAAATTGCCCACCTAGACCACCTCGAGAAACTACCCTCCAAACTACCTGCTTCCAACTTTTGAGGGCCAGTTTCAAACCCCGGTTTTAAACTGCCCTCCTAGACCACCTCGAGAAACTACCCTCCAAACTACCTGCTTCCAACTTTTGAGGGCCAGTTTCGAACCCTGGTTTTAAACTGCCCTCCTAGACCACCTCGAGAAACTACCCTCCAAACTACCTGCTTCCAACTTTTGAGGGCCAGTTTCGAACCCTGGTTTGAAACTGCCCTCCTAGACCACCTCGAGAAACTACCCTCCAAACTACCTGCTTCCAACTTTTGAGGGCCAGTTTCGAACCCTGGTTTTAAACTGCCCTCCTAGACCACCTCGAGAAACTACCCTCCAAACTACCTGCTTCCAACTTTTGAGGGCCAGTTTCGAACCCTGGTTTTAAACTGCCCTCCTAGACCACCTCGAGAAACTACCCTCCAAACTACCTGCTTCCAACTTTTGAGGGCCAGTTTCGAACCCTGGTTTTAAACTGCCCTCCTAGACCACCTCGAGAAACTACCCTCCAAACTACCTGCTTCCAACTTTAGAGGGCCAGTTTCGAACCCTGGTTTTAAATTGCCCACCTAGACCACCTCGAGAAACTACCCTCCAAACTACCTGCTTCCAACTTTTGAGGGCCAGTTTCGAACCCTGGTTTTAAACTGCCCTCCTAGACTACCTCGAGCAACTGCCCTCCCGGTAAACTGCCCTCCTGCTCAGAACGGATCTCCTCTACCTGTGCGACTTCTCATTTCTGGCACATGGGTCTCTCAAAAGTATAATGAGCTGCCAATGATAATGGATCTTCAGTCACGATCATCAGTATACATTAGGAATAAAATAATTAGAATATCAATTTCATGGAGAAAATCGAGTTTTTACGCGAAAATCGGAGTTTTTTTCCATTAAATCGGCATGAGACTTGAGGGTTGGATGGTGAGCAGATGGCTGGAAGGGGGTGGGCTGTTGCCTCCGAGACGGCGATTTCGCTGAAATCGACAAGGAATCGCAAAGATGACCATACCATTAGAAAGTTGATTAAATATGCAAGTTTTCCTGAGATTAGACAGTTTTCAGCAAGTTTTTATTGGAAATGTAGTTAACGTACCTACGTACAAGTTATTTTAGGAACTTTTCAGAAAAATGTTAATCCTTTCTTGATTATGAATGTGCTTTAGGCGTAAATCCGATAATGAGGTCAAAAGTAGAGGAAATCGTTTCAAAGCAAAAAATCATCAAGCATCAAAAAATCGTTTGTGAGCAAAAAAAAATTAAAAATCATATCTCGGGAACGGATTGAGATATAAAAGTTTGGTTGGCGGCGTTCTACTAGGCAGTTCTACAGGCTTGTAAGGGCTAGGAGGCCAGTTTACCGGGAGGGCAGTTGCCACAGAGGCCACTTGCCACGGAGGTCCATTTGTAAGGACCGATTCGATGAGAGGGCCCTTCTAATACGTGGTGTGAGCAGGAGGGGAGTTTCTCCTGACGCACAGTAAAAACTGGCCTCCTCGGAGGGCAGTTTACCAGGAGGGCACTTTTGCGGGGCGCACATTTGTGTTTCGGGTTGAAAATACCCTCCCGCAGGAAGGCAGTTTGCCGGGAGGGCACTTGCCACGGGGGGCACCTGCCCTAGGTCCTGATGCTCTAAGCCCTCTGAAACCATGTCAACACTTACGCTGAGAAATGATGCCTTTGGCGATGGGACGATCCCTGGTCCGTTCGACCGCTTTGTCGATATCCTTGTCCCACATGTCGTTGATGGTACAGCCAGCTCCTCGCATGACGGCGGCCCCGACGGCGAATAACGTCAACATTTTCGCATCGGGGAAACAACCTGCGTCAGCTGCCATGGCTATGCTCCAACCGCAGGGCCAGTACAAGAGCCATACTCCTATGGGCCGGTCCACACGAGCTAGTTTCAGATACGGTTTGACTTTGTCGGACGAGATGTCAACTAGATATGCTGCCAACCCTCGAGCGGGAGCAGGCTTGTACGTAGAAGAATGTCTATGAGGATGCACACTTACACTCGTTAGTGGCACTAACGTTCTTTGGTGGAGGCAAGATAACAAAACCGACTGACGGCTTACCAGAGAAAGAGACTTTTTTAGAAATATAGACATAACTCACATCAGGTACATAACTCTTCGAATTAAGATCAAAACAAATTGTCATCAACAAATATCACTACCGAAATAGATCCATCTATGCAGAGGTTTCGGAAAGATTCGAGGCTCCTCGCTGGAACCTAACTTTACTGAGGTCTCGCTTGACAGTCAAAACTCTTCATGGTTTTCGGATGATCAATTGACTTCGATAACAAAGCTGCGCACGAAAATGGTTTCAGCTACACACAACCGAGTTGTCACAAATCCAAGGCATAATTTGAACATAATTAATCTCAATTATACAGCAAAAATCTCAAGGAAATCTAGAAAAAGCCAGGGAGATAAGCATGATTGTGGTGGTAATCATTCTAGAAGTAACGCTAACGTGAGACAAAATTCTTCTTCTTCTACTTTCGAGCTGAATGTCTTGGCCGCAGCCATGACAGAAACCGTTTTGCTACCCACCGCTCATTCTTGAATAAATTCAAGTTTTATTCATTGTTCTTTTTTCCTACACTCTCGATAAAAATTAAAACAATCATCAATATAATTTCTCAGTTTTTACATCAAACGAGAACAAGAAAAAAGTAAGGATAACTATTTTGTTGCTGAAATCTCGAAATGAGGACGTCACTTACATAACCTGAAAGGTAGCAGTTCTAAAGGTTATTCTCGTGACAGTGTTTTTATGGAATTTGGCATACATTTGAGCAGATGTTGTAGTTTTACTACTTTGCTTGATTTTTTAAAATTGAGATACCATAATAAGTAATTATGGCTGCTCCTATGACAGCATTTTCTCCCGACAAACTTCATAGCGATAGAGAAAGGTAAGCGTACGCTTTTCGTATGAACATATAAGCAGGGTACTCTTCATCGCATCACATCTCATTTTAGGAGTTACTTCCTGTTGATTCAGAAATTGGTTGCAGTAAACCTACATCTACATTTAGAAATTATTCCTTAATAATTGGATTTCTTGATTCCTATCCTAGAGTTATGTGATTGACCAGACGATAGCAGTAGGTTAAAAATCATCATCCACTCTCTTCCATTTGCTAGCCGTTTCCCCCGAACTTCTTTCACATTGCCATAGCCCAAGCAAGACTTCTGGTTCTACAATACTGCCGTTTATTTACCGTACTGATTTTTGTATTTTTGTACAAATTGACAAAAACATGTCTAATTCCCTCACAATAATATCTAGTGACTACACCTGTGTGAAATGGGCCATAGACGCCCAGCCATAGATTTATTCGATGAACCAACTAAAATACCATAAACATATACCAAAAAGTAATGGATATAAGAATTTGGTGTGCCACCTGTTCTGATACCGCAACACACGTTTTCTCGCACAAATCATCTATGGCTGGGTACTTACGACTGAGCTACATCCATGAAATTCTGGGATATGTGTCTTATATAACTGGTGGATAATATACTGAAATTTGGTCTATTCCGGATCGATAGGAGAAAAGTTATGAACGCCCGATTTTGGGTGATTGCTGATTTCAGTAGAATTATCGAACACTTTCGCACTTTACTAAAAATAGTCATCTTCAAATCTCTCCAAACTCTGGTGGATGTTACAGTAACATATCCTCAACATTATACTAAAAAATGGTGGGTGGGAGTTTCGATCAAAAAAAGTAATCGATCTTGGAAGTTGAGGAGGTTCTGTAATCATAACTACTACAGAACCACATGTTAGCACTTAACAAAAAACAGTCATCTTCAAATCTCTCCAAACTCTAGTGGATGTTAGAGTAACGAATCCTCAACATTATACCAAAAAATGGTGGGTGGGAATTTTGATTTAGAAAAGTAATGGATGTATGAAGTTGGTGTGCCACCCGTTCTGACGCTGGTAAGTGTTGCGGGTTAGTCTAGGCGCGCCTTAAATCTATGGCTGGGTACTTACGACTGAGCTACATGCACGAAATTCTGGGATATGTTTCTTATATAACTGATGGATAATATACTGCAATTTGGTCGATTCCGGATCGATAGGAGAAAAGTTATGAACGCCCGATTTTGGGTGATAGCTGATTTCAGTAGAATTTTCGAACACTTTCGCACTTTACAGAAAATAGTCATCTTCAAATCTCTCCAAACTCTGATGGATGTTACAGTAACATATCCTCAACATCAGACTAAAATATGGTGGGTGGGAATTTCGTTTAAAAAAAGTAATGGATGTAAGAATTTGGTGTGCCACCTGTTCTGATACCGCAACACACGTTTTCTCGCACAAATCATCTATGCCTGAGTACTTACGACTGAGCTACATCCATGAAATTCTGGGATATGTTTCTTATATAACTGTTGGATTATATACTAAAATTTGGTCGATTCCGGATCGATAGGAGAAAAGTTATGAACGCCCGATTTTGGGTGATAGCTGATTTCAGTAGAATTTTCGAACACTTTCGCACTTTACAGAAAATAGTCATTTTCAAATCTCTCCAAACTCTGGTGGATGTTACAGTAACATATCCTCAACCATATACTAAAAAATGGCGGATGGGAATTCTGTATAAAAAAATTAATCGATGTAAGAATTTGGTGTGCCACCTGTTCTGATGAACCAACTAAATTCGATGAACCAACTAAATTCTCGATGAACCAACTAAATTCGATGAACCAACTAAATTCGATGAACCAACTAAATTCTCGATGAACCAACTAAATTCGATAAACCAACTAAATTCGATGAACCAACTAAATTCGATGAACCGACTAAATTCTCGATGAACCAACTAAATTCGATGAACCAACTAAATTCTCGATGAACCAACTAAATTCTCGATGAACCAACTAAATTCTCGATGAACCAACTAAATTCGATGAACCAACTAAATTCGATGAACCAACTAAATTCTCGATGAACCAACTAAATTTGATAAACCAACTAAATTCGATGAACCAACTAAATTCGATGAACCGACTAAATTCTCGATGAACCAACTAAATTCGATGAACCAACTAAATTCTCGATGAACCAACTAAATTCGATGAACCAACTAAATTCTCGATGAACCAACTGAATTCGATGAACCAACTAAATTCGATGAACCAACTAAATTCGATGAACCAACTAAATTCGATGAACCAACTAAATTCGATGAACCAACTAAATTCGATGAACCAACTAAATTCGATGAACCAACTAAATTCGATGAACCAACTAAATTCGATGAACCAACTAAATTCGATGAACCAACTAAATTCTCCATGAACCAACTAAATTCTCGATGAACCAACTAAATTCGATGAACCAACTAAATTCGATGAACCAACTTAATTAGATGAACCAACTAAATTCGATGAACCAACTAAATTCGATGAACCAACTAAATTCGATGAACCAACTAAATTCTCGATGAACCAACTAAATTCGATGAACCAACTAAATTCGATGACCCAACTAGATTCGACGAACCAACTAATTCGATGAACCAACTAAATTCGATGAACCAACTAAATTCTCGATGAACCAACTAAATTCGATGAACCAACTAAATTCGATGAACCAACTAAATTCGATGAACCAACTAAATTTGATGAACCAACTAAATTCTCGGTGAACCAACTAAATTCGATGAACCAACTAAATTCGATGAACCAACTAAATTCGATGGACCAACTAATTCGATGAACCAACTACATTCGATGAACCAACTAAATTCGATGAACCAACTAAATTCGATGAACCAACTAAATTCGATGAACCAACTAAATTCGATGAACCAACTAAATTCGATGAACCAACTAAATTCGATGAACCAACTAAATTCGATGAACCAACTAAATTCGATGAACCAACTAAATTCGATGAACCAACTAAATTCGATGAACCAACTAAATTCGATGAACCAACTAAATTCGATGACCAACTAAATTCGATGAACCAACTAAATTCGATGAACCAACTAAATTCGATGAACCAACTAAATTCGATGAACCAACTAAATTCGATGAACCAACTAAATTCGATGAACCAACTAAATTCTCGATGAACCAACTAAATTCGATGAACCAACTAAATTCGATGAACCAACTAAATTCTCGATGAACCAACTAAATTCGATTAACCAACTAAATTCTCGATGAACCAACTAAATTCGATGAACCAACTAAATTCTCGATGAACCAACTAAATTCTCGATGAACCAACTAAATTCGATGAACCAACTAAATTCGATGAACCAACTAAATTCTCGATGAACCAACTAAATTCGATGAACCATCTAAATTCTCGATGAACCAACTAAATCCGATGAACCAACTAAATTCTCGATGAACCAACTAAATTCTCGATGAACCAATTAAATTCTCGATGAACCAACTAAATTCTCGATGAACCAACTAAATTCGATGAACCAACTAAATTCTCGATGAACCAACTAAATTCGATGAACCAACTAAATTCTCGATGAACCAACTAAATTCGATGAACCAACTAAATTCTCGATGAACCAACTAAATTCGATGAACCAACTAAATTCGATGAACCAACTAAATTCTCGATGAACCAACTAAATTCGATTAACCAACTAAATTCGATGAACCGACTAAATTCGATGAACCAACTAAATTCGATAAACCGACTAAATTCGATGAACCGACTAAATTCGATGAACCGACTAAATTCGATGAACCGACTAAATTCTCGATGAACCAACTAAATTTGATAAACCGACTAAATTCGATGAACCGACTAAATTCGATGAACCAACTAAATTCGATGAACCAACTAAATTCTCGATGAACCAACTAAATTCGATAAACCGACTAAATTCTCGATGAACCAACTAAATTCGATAAACCGACTAAATTCTCGATGAACCAACTAAATTCGATGAACCGACTAAATTCGATGAACCGACTAAATCCGATGAACCGACTAAATCTCGATGAACCAACTAAATTCGATGAACCAACTAAATTCGATGAACCAACTAAATTCTCGATGAACCAACTAAATTCGATGAACCAACTAAATTCTCGATGAACCAACTAAATCCGATGAACCAACTAAATTCTCGATGAACCAACTAAATTCTCGATGAACCAATTAAATTCTCGATGAACCAACTAAATTCTCGATGAACCAACTAAATTCGATGAACCAACTAAATTCTCGATGAACCAACTAAATTCGATGAACCAACTAAATTCTCGATGAACCAACTAAATTCGATGAACCAACTAAATTCTCGATGAACCAACTAAATTCGATGAACCAACTAAATTCTCGATGAACCAACTAAATTCGATTAACCAACTAAATTCGATGAACCGACTAAATTCGATGAACCAACTAAATTCGATAAACCGACTAAATTCGATGAACCGACTAAATTCGATGAACCGACTAAATTCGATGAACCGACTAAATTCGATGAACCGACTAAATTCTCGATGAACCAACTAAATTTGATAAACCGACTAAATTCGATGAACCGACTAAATTCGATGAACCAACTAAATTCGATGAACCAACTAAATTCTCGATGAACCAACTAAATTCGATAAACCGACTAAATTCTCGATGAACCAACTAAATTCGATAAACCGACTAAATTCTCGATGAACCAACTAAATTCGATGAACCGACTAAATTCGATGAACCGACTAAATCCGATGAACCGACTAAATTCTCGATGAACCAACTAAATTCGATAAACCGACTAAATTCGATAAACCGACTAAATTCTCGATGAAACCAACTAAATTCGATAAACCGACTAAATTCGATGAACCGACTAAATTCGATGAACCAACTAAATTCGATAAACCGACTAAATTCGATGAACCGACTAAATTCTCGATGAACCAACTAAATTCGATAAACCGACTAAATTCTCGATGAACCAACTAAATTCTCGATGAACCAACTAAATTCGATAAACCGACTAAATTCGATGAACCGACTAAATTCGATGAACCAACTAAATTCGATAAACCGACTAAATTCGATGAACCGACTAAATTCTCGATGAACCAACTAAATTCGATAAACCGACTAAATTCTCGATGAACCGACTAAATTCTCGATGAACCAACTAAATTCGATAAACCGACTAAATTCTCGATGAACCAACTAAATTCGATAAACCGACTAAATTCGATGAACCGACTAAATTCGATGAACCGACTAAATTCGATAAACCGACTAAATTCTCGATGAACCAACTAAATTCGATAAACCGACTAAATTCGATGAACCGACTAAATTTGATGAACCAACTAAATTCGATAAACCGACTAAATTCTCGATGAACCAACTAAATTCGATAAACCGACTAAATTCGATGAACCGACTAAATTCGATGAACCGACTAAATTCTCGATGAACCAACTAAATTCGATAAACCGACTAAATTCGATGAACCGACTAAATTCGATAAACCGACTAAATTCTCGATGAACCAACTAAATTCGATAAACCGACTAAATTCGATGAACCGACTAAATTCGATAAACCGACTAAATTCTCGATGAACCAACTAAATTCGATAAACCGACTAAATTCGATGAACCAACTAAATTCGATAAACCGACTAAATTCGATGAACCGACTAAATTCGATGAACCGACTAAATTCTCGATGAACCAACTAAATTCGATAAACCGACTAAATTCGATGAACCGACTAAATTCGATAAACCGACTAAATTCTCGATGAACCAACTAAATTCGATAAACCGACTAAATTCGATGAACCGACTAAATTCGATAAACCGACTAAATTCTCGATGAACCAACTAAATTCGATAAACCGACTAAATTCGATGAACCGACTAAATTCGATGAACCAACTAAATTCGATAAACCGACTAAATTCTCGATGAACCAACTAAATTCGATAAACCGACTAAATTCGATGAACCGACTAAATTCGATGAACCGACTAAATTCTCGATGAACCAACTAAATTCGATAAACCGACTAAATTCGATGAACCGACTAAATTCGATGAACCGACTAAATTCGATAAACCGACTAAATTCGATGAACCGACTAAATTCGATGAACCGACTAAATTCGATGAACCAACTAAATTCGATGAACCAACTAAATTCGATGAACCAACTAAATTCGATAAACCGACTAAATTCGATGAACCGACTAAATTCGATGAACCGACTAAATTCGATGAACCGACTAAATTCGATGAACCAACTAAATTCGATAAACCGACTAAATTCGATGAACCGACTAAATTCGATGAACCAACTAAATTCGATGAACCAACAAAAATACCATAAACATATACCAAAAAGTAATGGATGTAAGAATTTGGTGTGCCACCTGTTCTGATACCGCAACACACGTTTTCTCGCACAAATCATCTATGGCTGGGTACTTACGACTGAGCTACATCCTAACGCGCTTGATTGAACAACAGCGGGTTAGTCTAGGCGCGCCTTAAATCTATGGCTGGGCGTCTATGGCCCATTTCACACAGGTAGTGACTACCTCAGAATCTTCTTTGCAGACCATTGATAGCGTATACATGGAAGAATGTAGGAAGAAAGCTCAGTCAACATTATTCTATATTGTTTAGTAATGCATGCATTCCAGGGGACGTCCCATTGGATAAGCATTAGATCAGTTTAACCAGTTGGTAAGCGATAAAACTGTTTCACTCGATGTAATTTATTTATTACTTTAGGCCAGAAATAGTGACTCGCCCCCCCCCCCCCTCGTCCACCATAACATTTAACATTTCAAGCGGCATTGGAGCCTCGAATCTGAAGAGCATTTTAAAATCCATGATCTATGATACCCATCATGGCAATGGGGAATTTGGCTCAATTTTCGATTCTGGAATTTCAAGTCAAATCCTATAATAGGGCCCTAGAATAACGTTTAACACTAGGAATAACCAAGGGGAAAAAATTACCTCTGTTACAAAACACCGCGAAAATCGAGGAATATTGTTGACGTCATACGAAAAAAAAACGACGCGAAAACAACTCCAACAACAGACAGAGTTCTAGCACTGCCACACAAAATGATCCAGTGAAATGGCTACTCGAATAATGTGATTCAAATCTTGAAACTAAATAAGAGAAGATGAAGACTAATAATGCTTGATAAACTAGTAGGTAGAATCGTATTGTAAAAAAGTGAGTAATATTGTTTCTTTTGGTCACTTTTGTGTCTGGGTTCTTCCTGCCAGTTCGCGGCGCACTCTTGTACGAGTTCTTGTAAGCTAAAAGTTCGTGTATGTTCCGCTTCTGTGGTAAGCGCCACAGAACCTCCTTTGAAGTCAGATTGGTAGAATATCCGTTACGTTTCAAACATGGCTGCCTCTTACTCATTGCCACCACATTTAAAATTTCCATCTTCCTTAAATTCTCTACATTTTTTGGATGCGTTTTCGAGCAGCTCACTATGGTTTTATTCCATAAAAATAAACCCTCATACGAAAAAAAAGTGAGGCAAATTCCCCATTCAAGTTCACCTCCCCCCCCCTCCCTACCAATGGTGCCAGTCTGGCACCAAAGTGGAAATACGTCGTAACATTGAACTTTCATCTATTAGTTTTAGTAGGCAGTCCGTATTCGTTTATGAAAAGTATCTGATGTGGTGAAATTAATCATTCCGTAAAACCATGGAGAACTCTATTTTCATTATTGTCAGAAATTGACAGTCGATTGCAGTAAGAAATAAACGAACAATCGTATGTAACAATCGATGTTTGAAAAAAAATCGGAGCAATAATCGTTGTAGAGATGGGCAAAACGGTTCACCAAGAAGAACGGCTCTGAGCGCTCCACTCATTCAAAAGATCCGGATCTTTTTGACGGATCAGTGGCTCTTTTGAGCTCGTATTTATTGTAGAGATGAAAATACGATGAAAAACGCTACTAATTGTTACACAACGGTTTATTTTAGTTCTGCCTGAAAAATTTTATTCGATTATTGGATTCTACACTACCTTGAATCCTAAACCACGAAATTTTGAGGGCGAGAGGGAATAATTTCTCTGTTGCTCGATTCCAATGGTTCATTATTGAAAATAATAACCCAAAAAGCGCCTTTTTTCAATAAAGATGCTCAACAAATCCTTCAAAAAATCAACGAAAAACAATAAATGAACACGATTAAAGCAATGAATAAGTAAAACTTAAAAATACAGTTTTTTGGTAAAAATATTTATTTATATGAAATCTGCATTTTTTTATGCCTCTAATGACAAACCACAATTAAAAAAAAAAAATTTCTTAGTAGGTAGGTATAACATTTTCATAATATAACATTTTGATGTTATATCTTGTTATTCAACAAAGAACGTTAAGGTAACCAAGTTGAAAGAGAATAAACGAACCAATAAGTAGCTTCGATAAGTAGCTTCAATATTGGTAATAATGGTAAGATAAGGATGTGCTTTTGCTTGCCTTTTGAACTTGTATCAGAAAGCTCCTCACAAAAAATCATGATGTAAAAATCAAACAGGGAGAAAAAACAACGGAAAGAGTCAGAAAGTGGGTCACAGAAAACACTGGAAAAATACGGTAAAGTTTACGACCAAAAATACAATAATGCATAAGTGGTGGTACGATACAATTCCGCAAAATTGTATTGTTTGATCAACTTATGTCGTATTGTCCCTCGGAATTATTGTACGGGTTGGCAACAGTGAGCTGACCAAAAGGAGGTCCTAATTTTCCTGAACACTGCCGATCTCAAAAGAAGAACGAAGAGCCGCCGTTCTAAAAAAAAACCGAAGATCGAAGAGCCGCCATTCATTTATTTTACTGGATCTCAAGAGATCCAACGATTGAAGAACTGCGATTCATTTGTCATTTTTACTGATCCGCAGTTCACTCGCTCTTTTGAAGAACCAATCTTCACCGAACACTACCAGCACCGAGCTCAAAAGATCCGAAGAGCCACGGTTCATTTTTGCTGACCCGTGGTTCACTCGCTCTTCTGAAAGATCCGGCTCAAAGAGCTGGATCTTTAATGAGCGACCCATCTCTACATCTTCTACAACGATTTAGAAGAATCGATTTCAAACATTGGTAATGTAATCAATTCTTGACTCGCCAAGGAGAAAGTGAAAGGCAGTCTCTCTCCCGCCAGTCACGTAGCCTACGTGACGTAGGTACCGCAGTCGGGCACAGAGCTCCCTCGAGTCAACTCTGTAGAACAGATATCACCTATTCTTTATGAGATGTACGCTATTGTTCGATTTATACACAATCCTACTACAACCATAGGTTACCCGTGTTGTACATGAACAGGGATACTTTATCAATCTACGGAAATACCTTATTGTTCAACATTATAACATTCCAAACTCAAACTACCCGATTCTAGCACTCAATTTGAAGAAAGGAATGAATAGGTAGGTTCTAGACTTTGATAGGAGTTTAATACGACATCATTAATACCTACCACATTTCTCAAATGTCTATATATACCCACTATAGTATCTACCATCCTCCAGTACGAAATTCTTTTTGACATTTTCCAGATGGATCTGCATTTATCCAGCGTACATCAACAGTAAGAAAACCCTGGCCGAAGGTCGTCGTGTACCTAAAGAGAAATGTATTGAAAACCCCACTTATCAAGAAATCCGAGACGTCTTGTCAGCCGCTGGAATGAAAGTGGGAGTAGAAAACAAATTGTATTCAAGAGAAAGAAGCAAGGAAATGTTGTACCGTGGAAGGTTGAGGGTGCAACTGAAAGATGACAGTGGAGCTCCTCTGAACCCCGATTTCCCCACAAGTGAGTTTAATGTTATTACTCCATGCTTGTCAACTACTGAGCACATGGAAGAGGTAGAAGGAAATCTCACTCAACAGATACCTAGTGCTCTGAGCTTAGGCATGAATATGTTTACTGCCACTATCTGTTGTCAGTAAATCCAACTAACCAGGCACCAAGTATCTGTTTCGGAGTTTAGTTATTCAGGAACTGTAGGTTGTGGTCTTGAACTAGCACCGGACTTGTACTCTTATAACAAGTGATCATAGTACGTTTCGCACTGAGAGTTCACAAGGGGCGTTTTACAAAAAGCGCCCCTTGGACCTCATTTTTTGAAATTACACTGTTGGAACCGCAAAACCAAGATCTACTCGTTGATACTACTGGCTTTTCGATAACTCCGTCCGTTACCGAAAGAGAGCACTATAAGCCCTTAAGAAATTTAGAGAAACAAAGTAAAATGTTCATAACCAAGGGGCGCGTGAAATCTTCAAGCGTGTTTTACTCGTAATTTTAAAACTTTGATAAGCGCCCCTTGAGAACTCGCAGTGCGATTTGATTTCCTTACTGCCACTGCATAGAGCTCTCAGCAAATCCTACCAGCTAGTGACCCTTCCTTCTAGTACTTCCAAGCTGCATTTCAAGCTGAAAATTGTGTCTGAGGGTTCGTGTGAATACAGTTTTGGAGAGGGAATTATAAGTTTTAAGCTATCACGCCCAACCTTTTGAAATCTGTCTGGAACTCGGGGAAATAATTCAATTTTACAAACTTGCATGATATAAAATTCTGCATATTCCTGTTTCAAATTGGAGAAGGAATGTTTTGGGGGAGTGCCCTAAGGAAATCCCACATTTTCAATTCTACTACTATAGAACAGCAGGTTGGGCACATGCGGTATTCTCCAGGGTAAACCTTAGTCACTTTGCTCGCTATTTTGACGAAACAAGAGCGTATTTTGACGATACTAACTGTCTTGGATACTGCCAATGTTGTGGACGAATGTCCGTGCTTTGGGGGATTAAAGGTACATGTTAGTCACACAGCTGGTGTTAAGCATGGAGGACGAAGTCAGGAAGGAAGAAGATGGTGACTGTCACAGTTTAAAGCTGACAACTGGAACAGTATCTGTAGGTTCATGAAAGGTTCATGGGCCCTTAACCTTTCAGCGCCAGAATCCGCATATATGCGGAGCTACCCAGGTGAATGTGACTGCCAGGGTCCGCATACATGCGGAGCTACCCAGGTGAATGTGACTGCCAGGGTCCGCATATATGCGGACTGACCTTGGATCACCTCCCTGCCAGGCTCCGCATATATCCAGTTTTGTTTTTATTTTGTTATGACGCCCCTCCATTCATTTTTTCCCTTCATTCGTGGTTTTTAGGACTCTGACCAGTAGTTGGTAGACTTTGGACTTTGTTTACACTGAACATTCGACAATTCTGGGAGGGGGGAGGAAGGGTTTTCATTTCTCCTTCCAGATGGTTCAGTTACCGCTTGCCCTTTCCAACGAGAGTGTAATTCTTTTGATTCATTTTGTTTTGTGTGCCAACTATCTTACCTTTCCTCCTTTTAAATTACCTTTCCCTGGGTCAAGTCGAAGTTTGTGTTCAAGTTGGAATATTTTGATTTTCACCTCATTTGTGGAACAAAACTTTTTAGAAAAACGGTTAAATATGAAAAATTCAGGATATTTTGACATGAATGAAAACATTTGCTCAAAATTTGGTGGAATTTGAACGAATTTTGAATCTGTAATGCTTCTTTGAAGATAGGCGGAATGGAAGTCCATAATTCTGCTGGTCTCCACAGCGCCCTTTTTTTTCTTTGAGACTTCAGCAGCAGTTCGTGTACTTGATGGTTTTTATAGCAGAAAGGTGTTTGGCTCTCTTTGGTCCAATGAACCATAGTACCCGAGCACCTAGCTGAATACGTTAAGCGAAAATTCGTCCCTTTTGATGTACCCAAAAAACCGACAAGCGGTGCACCCGAATAGTCAGCGGATTACGAGCAGGCAAATACCCTCACACACTACTAGGAGTTCGGTTAGTACCGCATATGTGCTCCCATATTCAAGTTCTGGATAGTGGGGTCTTCCAGTTGTATTTATTCAATTTCGTTTCCGAAGTATCTATCTGGATCTGAGCAAAGTTCGTCTCAGTAAGTCCCTACAGTTGAGGATCCAGATAAGAAAAGTTGGGAGTTAGAAATGGAATAGGGTTTTGATGTGGAGGGTATTGAATGCCCCCTAGAACAAATTAAGTAAAATGAATTTGTCTCCATCATTCACCTTTTATAACGCAATATACCTTTCGTAATCCATCGTGGAAATTATTACCTTGTTATTTTTATTAATAATTGTGGTTCACCTGAAACAACTTTCCAGCCTCTTTGGATCTTTCGTCCAACCCCAGGTCTAGAACACAAGCTTCTCCCTAATCTGGTTGCTGATCTATAAAGAATTAATATCAATGCATAACACCAGAAAACAGACAATGGGGTGTTTCGGTGGGTCGGAAATTCAGGTTTTTGACCTCAAATTTGGATTCAGCACCCTTGAAAACCTATGTAATCCAACTTTTAGCCCAATGATGCTATAACATGTGGTAGAAAAATTAATTAGAGATCACACGTTTGAAAAAAAGGCGGGCCGCCATTATTGCAAACACACTACACCTTGCGCGTGTGTGAGTAGTATTTTGTTGTATCCAAGAGATTCTCATTTCGGATAACGTTACTTTATGGTTAAATCGTTAGTGTTACCTACGTCTGCCGTCTGTAATTGGTTGTTTTCTGTTCGCTTCATTTGTGGTTTTGACTTATCAAATCAGGAAAGGGTTTCATCTCTTCTCTGTGCATGGATACTTTTTTCAAAGACAGTTTTGGCTAGCTACGTCACACCATTCAAATCTTCAACTTTCCTTAGCTTCTCCGATTGCCCCGATTGCCGTTATTCCTGAGCCATACTCTTTTGAATTTTTTTTTTTAATTGACTGAAATACCCCATTATTTAAAATTAATCGTCGACAACAAACATGTTCATAATAACCAGAGATGGTTTTCTCGATTACCCCTAAAAAGCGTTCTAGACCTGCGGTGGACGTTTTGTAGTTCCTTTTTAGCAAGAGGCGGTGTTAGAAATGCGTGTTCATCTGAAATATCTTCTTACCTTAGGAGAGTCGGTGATGCTTCACGTGTGCTCGATGATCCCCAAATTGAAGAGCAGACAAGGGAAACCTAGCGCTGAACAGAGCGGACCAAGTAAGACCTCTCAACCATCCACATCTTCGAAGAAGAAGGGCAAAGGACGACGATAAAGTACTCAAGTTTTGCAATAATTTGTACGCTACTACAAAAACATTATTAAAAATTCCATTTATTCCTTATAACTTAGTTTTCATTTTAACAACTCCAATTGCTTGCTCTGAAATATTTCAGCAAGTATGGTTTATTCCTTTAAATCATGGCCCTCGAACAAGGTGAAACATGGAGAGTGACCAATAGGGTGTGCTAGAACCTGTTGTCCTCAGCCAATCATAGCACAACCCTTAATCGAGGCTGTTCCGAGATTTTATTTTTTTTTTTAATTTTTTCTATGGAACAAAAACAAGATTGCACATTGAAAATCATCGAGTTTAGGGCACTGTTATACATTTCTTCCTGTTACCTATGTAAACTGCTTTGACGAGGGGCTTTGTGAGGGATTTTGTTTGGATCTGGTGAAAAATCCCTTTTTTTTGTTTATTTTATTTGGCCTCACATATTAATGTATTTAGCCATTAAATTTATGGAAGTATAAACATAAACTCACTGCTTCACTTTAAGAATTAGCATAGTGAATGAAAAAAAGATACGAAAATACATAGGTAGGTAATGTTTCACTTCACTGTTTTTATAGTTCAATATTTGTTGCTCTGATGAAATTGACTATATGTTCGTAGCAGTTTTGGTCCTGTAGTAGGAGTGCTGTGCTGGTTGGTAGAGGTATATTTTCCTTCAGAAGACTGTTCATTAATTCTCTCCCTTACCAGCCAAGTAAATCACGAGTCTATATGATATGGAATGGCCTTGCTGATGTGCCTTTTTGATCTATGGTTGATACCCAGTACTTGATTGCAGCATATGTAATCTGAACCGTACTTCCTATCGCAGAAACAGGTTGCAAAGACGTTCATAAAAGTCAGATGAGTGCCCCTGCATTTTGCAACCTCTATCGCTTTCTCCGATTAGCTGGAGTTATTTGAGAAATGATTTGTCTTGTCACGATTCAGGACGCTGTCTGCAGTCAGTTGACCTTAGAAAATAGTCTTTGAGAATGATGAGTAATTTTGGTCCTTAGTCCATGATATTCACTGAGTTGGGGCGTGTAAGCCTAACTGGTCTGCCATACGGTACCAGTCGATTCTACAACTAATTTGCAACAAAAAATGTATCCTAGCGATTTTTTAAACCCTTCGTTTTCGAGTTATTTTAACTTAAAACTTTTTTTCGTGATTTTGACCTTATGTCATTAAATCGGTTATAACTCCTTTAATTTGCTGTGTAAATTACAATTTAAGGATACCGTTTGAAAGACCATTAAATTTCCTATCGGATAGATGCCTCAACTTTTTTTGAGTCAAGGTTTGAGTTATGAAAACGTCCTCTAAAAAGAGAATTTTACGTAATTTTGGAAACCTCGCATTTTTTCAATCTCAAATTGAACTACGAGAACCCATACTTTTTCAAGATGCAAGAACAGTGAAAACTGCGCCAGAATCTCAGCTTTCCAATAGTATAATCAAAACATATTCTAGCATTTTTTTTCTTTTTAAACGAAATCAGCGCTCTGGCCTCCTGTTTCCGGAGGCCTCGCAGTCTACTGCGGCGCCCGCCCACCCACTCCCATCGTCAGACCCCTCAGATCGACTAGGCGGAGCGCCGATTTCAAACACATATTTCTCCCCTAAATTTGGTTGTAAAATATGTTTTGATTATACCATTGGATAGCTGAGATTCTGGCTCAGTTTTTACTGTTCTTGAATGTTGATCCTCGTAGTTCAATTTGCGATTAAAAACATATTGTTTAGTAATGCATGCATTCCAGGGGACGTCCCATTGGATAAGCATTAGGTCAATTAATACCAGTTGGTAAGCGAAAAAACTGTTCACTCGATGTAATTTAACAAGTATTTTAGGCAAGAAATAGTGACACCCCCCCCCTCCCATTATCCACCTCGAATTTAAAGAGCATTTTAAAATCCATGATCTACGATACCCAACATGGGAATTCGAGTTCACACCCCCCCCCCCCACTCAATGGTGCCAGTCTGGCACCAAAGCGGAAATACGTCGTAACGTCGAACTTTCATCAATTTGTTTGGTAGGCAGTCCGTCCGGCAGTATTTCCGTATTCAAGGTGGAACACAAAAAAAAAAAAAAAAAAAACATGAAATATGCGGTTTATGGTGTTCTGGCACCATGGTGGCACCACTAATAGTTCCATGGTGGGACAGAGAATAATTCATGAAAATCCGGAGGAATAATGAGAATTTTTCCTCAACTTCAAAGCTTGGATACAATTAGTAAGCTATAAAGGAACCGAAATATTGGAAAATCGGATATTTTGAAAATATTATCCCCCCCACTCGCCCCCTCCTTATGCGAATTTTGATACTCTGGTGAAATAGTGTGCAATTTGGAAGATATCTTAGTCGAACAAAAAAAGAAACACTCAACACGGTTGTAAATTGAGGCCTGGGCAGAGTACACAAAATTATGCCCAAAAACGCACGTTTTTTGAGCAATAACCCCCCCTTAAAATTCAAAATTCGAAATTCCGGCGACGTAGTGCACAACTGGATAGGTTTCCGCGTCGAATAAATAAAGAACCACGAAAATCGGCTGAAAATTGAGGCCTGGGCAGAGTACACAAAATTATGCCCAAAAACGCACGTTTTTTGAGCAATAACCCCCCTTTTTCCCCCTTAATACGCAAAATTCGAAATTCCGGCGACGTAGTGCACAACTAGGTAGTTTTCCGCGACGAACAAAAAAAGAACCACGAAGATCGGTAGAGAACTAAGGGCTGGGCAGACGACACAAGATTTTGTCACACACACACACAGACATACACGTATGGTTTTATTTCGCGGATTTGGATTCAGAATGGTCTAAAACGGATTACTGTGTGGTTATTTTTTTTTCTGTTGAGTGTTGTCCTCCTTCACCCCAGATCGATCGCATAAGGACGCCCAAGTCTTACTGTGGGACGTCCTAAAAATGCGAGGTTTCCAAAATTACGTAAAATTCTCTTTTTAGAGGACGTTTTCATGTCTCAAACCTTGACTCAAAAAAAAGTTAAGGCATCTATCCGATAGGAAATTTAATGCTCTTTTCAACGGTATCCTTAAATTGTAATTTACACAGCAAATTAAAGGAGTTATAACCGATTTAATGACATAAGGTCAAAATCACGAGAAAAAAAGTTTTAAGTTAAAATAACTCGAAAACGAAGGGTTTAAAAAAATCGCTAGGATACATTTTTTGTTGCAAATTAGTTGTAGAATCGACTGATAGCGTATGGCAGACCAGTTAGGCTTACACCCTGTATATTGTAAGTATACTGAGTTAGGCTTACACCCTGTATACTGAGACAGGCACAAAACACTATGTGAGGCTCTTGAAACTTGAAATTCATAATTAGGGAAGCATCAACACAGCGGTAACCTTTTAATACGAGTACATTGTGATCTATAGGTGATGAAATCCCACGAGATGGATAAATTACCTCTCTTGTTGGAGATGGATAAATTACTTCTCTTGTTCTTATTAACATAATGTAGATTTAAGTTCGATGTTTTAAATTATAGTTTGGACTTTGACCATGGCTAATGAAGAGTGAGCTGCTCAAACTACACGTGCATTCGTTCTTAGTTCATGAAGGAATGCTGTGGAAAATATACCTACCTCAATATTTTAGCCATTCCCTCGAGGCTTGAAACTTCTATGTGAATGGTTCGCCAATCTGGCTTGAAACACAGGTTCACCTCTTAGGGGTATGAAAGGGTAACAAGACTGACACAATTCAAACAGTTCAACAACGCAATATATTATTAAGAAAGCAGTACTTACAGATACCATGAAGACTACCAGAATATTTTCTTGACTTGTAGGTACTTGAAATGTCAACTGATGATTTTAGAACTATTACATTGATCACATCAGGTGATGTGATAGATATCCTACGAAGCCTCTTGAACAAGGGGATGGCACATTCAACAATGCCACTCGTTACCTTTTGGTCTAGAACTAGATACAACATAAGTACAATAACAGGAAACAATGTATCTACGTCGACGAAGATTTTCCATACTTTTCATGAAAGACTACACATTGCGTGGTACCTAAGCTATCAACTACGAGCTCAACCTACGTCAACAGTCAACAATTCCATCAATAGAATATCCTTGACAAAGTTGTTGTTTCAAGGCTGAACCCTTCAATTGTTTAGTGATATTTTAATTGAGTTAAAATTTTGATCTTAAAGAAGTCAACATCCGGCAAAATGTTGGCTAAACATGCGGATGTTTTAAACAAACAAGGATTTGTGCCTAACACATTTTGGCTTGAAGTTAAGGTATATTATTCTTTCATAGTTACAGGTGAAAGATAGCTCTAATCTCATTAGCCGATACAACAGTTCGATGTTGTAGTCAACAGTGAAAGGATCACAAATCCTGTTAGCGCACAGAAGTGAAAGGGCCTAGGGATCAACTTATATTAATAAAGACCGAGTGAAAGGGAGTTCAAACATTGGTGAGGGTAACATCGTGGAGGGGATAACCAGGGTATACGAAACCCGCTATTACTCTTTTACTGCTCAGTCAACGAAGACTTACAATAATACATCAATCTACAAATTTGACAAACATCGATTAACCCAGAAAATTGAACCTTTCTGTAAGAAATTGTGGAGTTGAACCCCCTGAAACAACGGAATTTCGTAAAAATAAGAGGCAGGTGGTCAAATATGGTAGTCGTGGATTATTTTATCAACAATTAAATAAGTTTCATTCATTATTTGGCTGTTTGGTTTCTCAGATTGCTGCATAGACATTGTGTTCCGTATGTACAGATAAGAGATTTTTTTGTAATAAATCACTCACCTCAATCGATCTTGACTTGACAACATGCTTTGGCCATCTCTCTTCTCTTCGATCTCGGTATTTCCACGTTGGGATCAAATGGGAAATTGTCCAATTTCGTCGTTTCAGGCGATATGCGCAAAGCTGTAAATTCACAATGAATTCTCAAATTCTACGGACTACATTGTACGAGAGATACTTTCGATTACCCATCCGAATTTTGGAGCACCTAGGGAGTCTCCGCAAGTATCCACCCGGGTCTCCCAGATCCTGGCATCGTGCAGAGATGTGATTTTGTGAGAACAATACAAAAATGGGGAATTTGCCTCAATTTTAGATTCTGGAATTTCAAGTCGAATCCTACAATAGAGCCCTACAATAACGTTCAACACCAGGAATACCCAAGGGAAAAAATCACCATCAAAAGAAAATGCCTAAACAAGTGAAGCGGTTTCAAAAAACACTGCGAACTGATTATGTCACTCCCCCCTCCTCCTGCAAAACTGTGCTCTGGCAAAGCGTAAAAGAAGTTTCTGCAAATAGTGTCAGAGAATGTCAACAGGTAGAGTTGAAGGCACTCTTGTGACCACATGAAACGATCCACTCAAATAATGTGATTCAAATATCAAAACTAACTAATAAAGAAACTAAATAAGAGAAGGTGAAGACTAATAATGCTTGATAAACTAATAGGTAGAATCGTATCGTAAAAAAGACATTGCTTCTTTTCGTCACTTTCGTGTCTGGGTTCTTTCTGCCAGTTCACAGGGCACTCTTGTGTTCAATCATGTAAGCTAGTCGTTTCATGTGCTCTATCAGAGGTAGTGCTGCTGTCATAAAGCCGTGTCTTCCTGCCGACGGGTTATATCCCGTCGCGTCGAGCGGAGTAAGCTGGCGGGGTCACGTCGACCACTCCTTCAATGGGAACAGAAGGCAACCGTTTTCCTGTCGAGCGGAGTACGTCTTCCGCTGGCGTGTTCAATCATGACGCTCGAGTGGTTCAGGAGGTGTCTATGACGCTCGACGCTGCGGGATTTGCATGCGCATCTGACACTTCCTATTTGTTTACTGTCAAAAAGTTTGAGTTTATTCGCAAAAAGATTAATTTCATTTGTAAAATAAAATACTATATATTATATAGTAAGTGTAAAAAAAAATAAATTTACTAGTAAAAAGTTGAATTTCATTTTCAAAAAGATTAATTTTATTTGTAAAATAAAATACTATATATTATATAGTATTTCCAAATAGAGTTAATCTGTTTACAAATAAAATTAATCTTTATATATTAATCTTTACAATATTTAATCTTCATAATATTATTATATAGCATATGTACCAACCAATGAACTTTATTACCACCAAATTATATTTTTTTATTTAATGAACATACCCCAGGGTGATATTGGTTTTGCTACTCTACCGAAAGGGACTCAACTTTTCTCGTACCAGGGAAATCGAGAAGGAGAATTGAACATGCGTGAACCGACAATATTCTTTGAATCTAACTCCATTGTCTAGTAGGTGTTGAGAGATGAGAGTGTTGTATGCTCATTCTTCTCCTCTTTCTAGGAACATTTTATCCGTAGGCTTCCGTCGGAGGAGTTCAGCATAGAGATGGGTATCGATACTCGATATTTCAAAATATCGATACTTTTGTACCAATACTCGATATTTTAGTATCGATACTGCACTATCCGATATTTTTGGATATCGATACTTTGGATCCGATATTTCTAAATATCGAATATCGATACTGTTGTCGAGGAAAATTCAACATAATGGCTAAAAAATGAAGAAGATAGAGAGGCTTTTGGGTCATTACTCTTTGGTTGCACAAATAACGTTTATATCATGGAAAAAATCACTCTGCTTGGACTCTTAATAGTGAAAAATGAATAAAAGTTGTTGAAAAAATTATTTTTCTATAGAAAATTGGATGATATTGATAGTTTGTGACACTAAAGTATCGATACTCGATATTTTAAAATACCGATACTCATGCCCAACGATACTTGGGATATCGATACTCGGATACGATACAGTATCGATACAAAATATCGATACTTTTATAACGATACCCATCCCTAGTTCAGCAACAATTATTATATCTTCTCCATCATGAACACGATTTAATTGGTCTATGATGGCCAACAAAATCATTTTTTACCGCGGAAAGACATGGTTGACTTTTTGACTTCTAGACAGCTCAAGTGCAAACGTTGTCCCGCCGCGTGACATCGTTTGTAACACGCTCACAGGAAAACATTATCACGCTGCGTGGTACGTCACTCTCCGCCTAACGGGATCCCGCCGGCGTACTCCGTTCGACGCGACGGAATATAACCCGTCGACAGGAAAACACGGCTTAAGGGGAGACTCTTCACGTCACAGACTCCCATTACATTTAAAATGTCATCTTCCTTAAATTCTCTAAATTTTTTGGATGCGCAGCACACTATGGTTTTCTTCCAATCGTAAACTCTTTCGAAAAAAAAAGTTGAAAAATTGTGAGGCGAATTCCCCATTGACATTCCCACGGTGGTTCAAATAGGGCATTGTAATAAACTCAGAATTCAAAGGTAAGAAATGTTACCAATTTCTCGAGATTTTATTTAGTCTTCCGAAAAGGACGTTTAATTGCTTATTTTGGTCACTTTTGTTTCTGGGTTCTTTCTGCCAGTTCGCGGCGCACGCTTGTGTTCAATCACGTAAGCTAATAATTTCATGTGCACTTTCAGAGGTAGCGCTATGTCATAAGGCGAAACTTATCACGTCACATACTCCCAGTACATTTAAAGTTTCCATCTTCCTTAAATTCTCTAAATTTTTGGATACGTTTTCGAGTAGCACGCTATGGTTTTCTTTCTAATCAGTGGAACCCTCTTTCGAAAAAAAAATTGTGAGGCAAATTCCCCATTGGGCTGTCCTTGAACTGCAAAACTCCTACTCACTTGGGAATCTAAGATAATTTACAATAGAGAGGAAATGAAACTTGAAAAGACTCACTGTATTTTCCTGGTTCAGTTTCACGGGCTTGGATGACTGTCGTTCTCAACTCTTCCTCAACTGCCTTCGTGAATCCAAGCATCTGGCGACAACCAGTCATATATGCGTCAAATTTTCGAGTGCTACTTCATTTACCTACTTCTACCTTACCGAGCGGTGTATTAACAGAGGACTTTGTTTTTCTTCACCACTTAGAGCTTCCTTGTAATGGGATTTCAAGTTTTTTCGTGTAACTATAAAAAGTTATTGTCCGATTTCGATGAAATTTTCAGGGATTGTGCAGGTTGGCATGTAGACGGTCCCCTATGAAAATCATCACCCCCAGACTGAATAGACGCTGTGCATGCGCAAACGTGAATTCCTTGTAACTTCCGTAAAGCCTAACCTTCACACCCTTATGAATGGATATCAGAGAAATGATACTACGTACTAATCTAACCCCCCCCCCCCCCCCATACGTTACGACTTCACACAAATATCAACTAATGGAGGTTACTCCTTAGTGTTAGTACGTCGGTAGACATTTGCACAAAAAATTGTTGGTATCACTCACCTCCTTAATCTTTTCTCCGTCTTCTACAACCTTATTCTTTTTGAACTCCTCATTAATTTTGTCACGAGCAGCTAAGGAAAAAAGAAAATCAATACTCTTATCATCGACTGATATAAGCAGATATATCTACCTACCCAACCATCACTACTATAAAGCTCAATAGGCAAATAATAATTTCAATCTATGCAATAAACTCAATCCATGTATTATAGGTTTTTGGAGGTTTCATCAAATTAAAAAAAAAAACTTTTAAAAACTATAATTTTTATTTCCATTAAAAAACTAAATAACACAAACTTTTCTAATATACTCATACATTTATCGAAGATAACATCTACATATTTTTGGTACAATAAATCAGATAATGTACTGTAATTTGGGTAGGATTTATGGAATGATGCAAGACAGGCAACAATGACTATCAGTATCCAACAACCTACTTGGTTACTAACGTTAATGGACACAACATGGAAGAAGTAGAATCTCTAACGAAGTCGCCACAAAAAATGTCGTTAACTAATGAAGGGTTAATGGTAATTTTGAGTTTTTAGGGTGAACTCTTCATCATGCCTGGTTTCATTGTTGGCCACCAAAAAAGCAGATAAATCAGTATTCCATTTCGGAAAAAATGTAATCTTCGAGTAATAGCTAAACCTCAGTTTTTCTAAGTCTGACTGGAAAAGAGATAGTGAGGGACTGCATCAGTCAAGAATACAGTCGATAGGACAAATAGTAGTCAAGTGGGAGACAATTCAAATCGACCAAAATTTGAACCCATGAGGCGTGAGATATATCATAGATACATCAAAACCATCCAACAATAACTTTAATTTTCGACTTCTTTTTACAAAGTCATTTTGAATGTTACAAAATGAACTAAACACTCTTAAAGAAGGTAGAATGGTGGTCGATGAGGGAAGCAGGGCTGATTTTGAATCATTCGAGTAGGTACATCGATTTTTAGTGCTCAGTTTTCTGCAACTTTAACCTCTTCTTAATTCCAGATCTTTGGGAGTTCTTATCCTTTTGATTTGGTTATAGAACCTGTTTGGGGTTTGGTTTTAGCTTCCACTTGCTCAATATAAAATAAATGGAACTCTAGTCCTGCATTGCAACACTGTGTGCCCAGTGTTGATTGGAACTAGGAGCTCCCTAAGACCTTGAGGTTCCCGGTGTTGACACGCTACAATCGTGATTCAACAACGTGTCACATCAGAACTAAGGGAATAATTTATTAACCCGACTAAATGCTCGCTGGAATGGTATCTATACGTTAACAGTTAACGTAAAGGTTAAGTTACTTTACCTTATACTCTACGTTAACCATAAACTCGCTATGTATCCACGTTCATTAACACACAGTAAAGAACAAAATGAAATGTCATAAAAGAAGCTCAAATAATGGCTCGCCTCTGTGCAACCCACAATAATTCACCGGAAGAGGTTTTTCATAAACTCTTAGGAGGTGCACAAGATTACTTCAAGGCTTCAAGTCTTTCCGACTTTTACCATGGCATTCATGGAAGAAGGAGTCAACCATTATCCAGTTGTACGTTCTCCACTAACTGCTACCAATACTAAGCGTTTTTCTTGAAAATTACCAACAACAAAATTAAACATTGTTTGTCAAACGACTGTTCGTCAAACGACTGTTTGTCAAACGACTGTTTGTCAAACGACTGTTTGTCACATGACATGGTCAAACGACACTTCATCAACACGACGTTTAGTCTAGACTGTTTGTCAAAAGACTTACGTCAAACGACGTTTTGTCATACGACGTTGGTCAAACGACATCTTTGTCAATGCGACTTGTCAAAAGACTTTCGACAACCTTTAAACTCAACTTTGTCCTAAGCTAGCACTCAGCCTGAAAAGGCTAGTTTGCGCACGCTTAGCTGAAGAGATCCGAAAGATCGAAACGAAGAACCAAACAAAACGATCACCACTGAAAGTGGGAATTTGAAACGTTTAGACTGTATTCAGTCAGTTTTGTTTCAGTGTAGATGGGACTTTGGTCAATCGTTTTCGTTACACGGTGACTCATCAGCAACGCGAAGAAGCGTTGGAACGACTTGGATTTAAGCAAACTGCTTGTTTTAAGCTACAAAAAAAGCTTTTGTAGCTTAAAACAAAATTAAAGAAAGTATTCAAGTTTTTCACTGTTGAATTTTTCAGTGAATCTACGATTTTTGTGGAGTTTGAGAGGTTTTCTGATAATTTTAAAAATGGTATACCATGTTTTGGTTCAGTTATATACCAATTTTTTACTTGCAGGGATCTGGCAACCCTGTTGCAAGGTGGCCACTGCTTCCACATACCAACAGCTCTTGTGGTCATTCGTGACACCCAGAACATCTCAGACAAACAGAACACGGATTGAACGCTGGTAGACTGACAACATCCATTAATGATTAAAGTGGTAATAGAACGTGAAACTGATGAGGAACCAAAGTGAATTTCTTCATCAACTAGAACAGACATCATATTCAGCAGCTCGTCTGTCGAAGAAAAATTTCTCCTTCTACAATGGGGAATTTCACCGAATTCTGTTTGCATTTTTCCTGAATAGTTAATGGTGTGGGATAGATGAAAATCGGGTAGATTTTGGAAAATAAGTCTCCTGTTATTTTTGGGAGACAATCAAAATTTATGATTTCAAAAAATGACTGGGAAAACGGACCTCTTCAACGTGAAGCGGAAACGCTCGTTGATTGGCTGTTCGGATCGCCGTCTCCTCACACTGTCGCCCGATGGTGACACGAAATCGTGTTATCTAAGGGGAATTTTATCAAACAAAAACAGAGGAAACCTAATTTTCCCCATCTTACTTTTTCTTCAGTTTTCAATTTCGATCTTTACTGGTTTTGTGATGTTGCATCTGAGGACTATAGGTTTCACGATCTCAGCGCTTCAAGCGGCCATAAATGAACTATTCCAGATTGACGTCATCGTCCCAATTTTTTTAAACGTTCATATTTCTACACTGTTTTGCTTATTCGTATATCAAGAAGTACGGTCTGAAAGTTTGCCATAGGGGGTTTTCGAGGCGCTGAATCCGATTTTGGGGTCAAAAATAGGTAATTCCGACATGGTGGAATTCCTCATTCATCAGTTCAGTAACAACAGGGAAAAGGTATGGGTAGGTTATAAAGAGCTGCTCGATATGATGACCGCTCATGTTGGAGGAGAATTTAATGCTACTTCGCCGTCAGTTTTGAACTCTAGACCACTCCGTTCGTGTAGGTTAGAGCCTTTAGGTTCCACTGCCTTGACCAAAACCTTTGCTGCTCACTTCGGGCTTTTCCTCCTACTTCTTCCTCTACCACAATCCTATCATCGAAAATTGGCTGTATGACTTCAACAGGAAACAAGTAAATGGGTAGGTCACAGTTTGAACATTGACTTTATTCATGAAAAGTAAGTAAGTTGCGGCAATGACATCAAATTATGGGGCCTAGGAAAGAAAACGGGGATTCGTAATATAAAGAACTGTAAGGACGATAATTTCTCGCTTTTTCAATTTTGAACTGGTAAATTACGAATTTTTTCCACGACTTATCCAAGGTGGTTTTATGACTGGGGAGATAAAGGCGAGCCAGGCTCTTCCAGATGTGATCGTTTTCGAGGTAAGCGTAGGCTTGCGAGCAAGTTTTGCCAAAATTGACAAACTCCTGAGGCGTCAGGTATGTACAGATGTGGGTCAATATTTCTACGGGTAGTCCGAGAAGGTGTCGACTGATGTACTCATCACAGAACAAAACCGAGGTTGCGGAGTCTACGTGGTTTTTGAAGAGAATCGACAAAGTCGAATTATTTTTCAATGTGGGCGTTGACCCGGGGTAAACATCAATGTAGTCGGACGTAGACAAAGCACAACTGACCACCTTCTCGTCCGGAACGAGTAAATTCACCATTAAAATCGAGTCTGTAGGTATAACAGCGAGGTACACGTGAGTAGGAGACCCCGAGAAACTAAACTTCAATTTATACCGTCCGTCATCTTTGACTAATGTTACGGTCGAGGGAATTTCCTTCATCAATTTGATGTCAAAAGTCCGCGTTAAATTCCGAGTACCGTTTTCCAAATACAGCCCCGTTTCGTACATAAGAACTACAAGCGACAAGACAAGGGCCTTTTCAGCTGCAAATTCTGAATCTGTGAGTGACGAGAAAAGCTCTTGAAGCCACTGAGGCGTCCCATCAATAAGCAGTAGAGGCTCCATAATTTATTTGAGAAAATGATCAGGCAATCGAATGTTTTTCCAGGTTAAATCTAGTGATCTGGAAAAAACAACGGTAACAATCCAACATTACTAGCCTGATCATGAGAGCAATGGTCGTTTGGAAAAGTAACTCTTCTCAGCTTGACTACATCTTGAGAAGTTTGGTTTGAGTCTGAGTTTGGTCCAACTTAGAGCTGCGCGATAAGTGGTCATGAACATGGCAACCTCTCCTCTAACAACCTCCGAGCATAGAGCAGTAATTCGTTTTTTTCCCCCTATCCGAATTAATTTTTAAAATCATACGCATACAGTGGTGGACCCTCCATAGTCATCATCACAGATAATTAGAAATTAGAATGTGAACCAAGGAAAAACAAAGTATATGGTTTCCAATAGAAACTTGAATATAATTCGGACACCAAACATTCTCATTGGACCGTACCAATTTGAAAGGGTTAAACTTTCACTTACCTTGGCTCCACTGTACATGAATGCAATGATTGCCCAACCGAAATCAATGCTAGAATTCTTTCTGCCAACCGGTGCTACGTTGGACTGTTGCAACTCCTCAAGTCTCGAGCCCCCTCCAGAAAAACTAAATGAACGCTGTACTTCGCCCTGTACTAACCTATGGGTCAGAAACATGGGTAATGACTAAGCAGTCTGAGAGTGTGCTCAGGGTTTTTGAGAGGAAGATCCTTCGGAGAATCCTGGGCCCACTGTTTGACCATGGACAATGGAGACGCCGAAAAAATGAAGAACTGTACCGGCTGTACGAAGATTACGATGAAGTAAAGTTCGTGAAGCTGGGACGGTTAAGATGGGCTGGACATGTTCTCCGAATGGATGACGTCGACCCATCCAAACAGCTGCTGCTCTCCAGACCAACTGGTACAAGAAGGAGAGGAAGACCGAGGCAAAGATGGAGTGACAACTTAGCGGAGGACACAGCACGACTTGGGTGGTATGAATGGATGACAACGGCACAGGATCGGACAATCTGGAGAGGTGTCTTAGTGGAGGCCAAGGCTCACCCTGGGCTGTAGTGCCAATTAGTTAGTTTTAGAATGTGAATCAATCTCCTGAATCCTACCCCCCCCCCCTACCTTATTTAGATTCCGGTTGATCTAGGCGCCTATAAATTTCAAGTACCGACTTTAAAACCTCTTCTAGCACAAAATGAAGGAGTTTTGCGAGCGTCTCCCGAGTACTAGAGTACTAAAGCCGAAAGTAGAGTACCAGTGGCGTCAGGTGACAATATTTGTCAGGCCAACACCTTGACTAGTCTTAGAGGAATAAACAATAGTGAAAAACGCAGCAAATTATTACACAAAGGCTTATTTTTTCTGTATAGATCAAGCGCTAGCAAGAAGACTGCTTTGCCATCACTCCTGCCAACCATGTTTTCGCTTCATAATCGAGCTTATTTAGATGAAATGCTTCACACTCCATTCAAAGAAATAAAGAATTCCTTCATTAAGAAACTTGATTACTGTTGCTATGGAAGCTTAACCCATGGCTCATATTCCAATTTATTTTCTCTTCTTTCAAGGTCATGAAACAGTTCCTAGATTGTTTGCCATGGCTGATGGTGTGGTGGTATAGCAATACTTGACCCCGCGCTGACCCCCTGCCAACCCGCCGATCGTCTTTTCTCATCCAAAACAGTCCCGCAAAATTAATTTTTTTGAACTGCTTGCCTCGCGCTTTGAATCGCCAGGCCTCGCGCTAGTTCGTGTATCATATGCAATCCATCGCAGTTACAAACCTTTTCAACTCGCAGGTTTGCTGCGGGCTGGTATTCAAGACAAAATACGTACTTATTTAATCTAACTTCCTTGGTAAAAATGAAATAGTCCCCAAATATTATACAAGTTTTCCAAAATCGGCTAAATATTACTAGCAAACGGAAATGTAGGAGAATCTCAATAAAAATGAATTTATTCATTTTGAATATCTTTAGTAAGGCAAACAGTGTTTGCTATGTTCGCCTGGAGGAGACGCCACTGAAGAGTAACCTAACCAAAATGTCTGTGTAACCAAACCACACCACACCTGTGTGTCTGTGACCAATGTGTTATAGCAGGGCACTCACAGAGTACGCGTTCTGCTGATTCGACTTCTTCGCACCAGAATCGACATTCAACTGGCCTGGGCTAGTCAACTTTGTTGATAAGATATCCCAAAGGGCAGAGGCCATGCTACGAGTATAGTGCTGTTGAATCATCAATAATTAACTTCCCTCGACCGGGGATCGATCTCCTATCGTTCCAATTCTAAATCGGAGCTCCTACCACTGAGCTAAGGAAGCGAATGGACAGAAATGCGAAGAGGTTGCTGATCACAACATCTCCCCCCCCCCCACTCCCCCTGTGAGGCAATCTTAGGTACTCCGTTACCTAGTCAGGGAGGCGAGAGGCAGCTTTGGCTGGAATTTTCCAACCCAGTGAGAACGCGCTATTTTTGACTGGCTTCGGAGTTTTTGTTATTGTTCCTTATTGACAGGGCAGGGGATCTGCTGACCTCAACGTTTGTCCGAATAAGCAGTGGCTCGACTCGTGTCTTGGGAGGGAGTTGTTTTGATGACCTAATCTTAATGAATGATTGTTTCTCTGAAAAATGCTGAGGAGACCATCCGGGTCCTACCGACTGTGCCACAATATTGAATCACCAAAAATTAACTTCCCTCGACCAGGGATCGATCTCCTATCGTTCCGATTCTGAATCGGAGCTCCTACCACTGAGCTAAGGAAGCGAATGGACAGAAATGCGAAGAGATCGCTGATCACAACAGTGCAAACATATTTCCGGCTCAATCACAGCAGAGCTTTTGCTCTTTTCTTGGAAATGATGATCTGGTGAAAGGCTTTCCTCTGCCCTGGAGTATTGCGCCAATGGACAGGTCTCTTCCATTTCTGAATCTGTAGGGTAATGAAGCTCTTTAGTAACGCCTAGCTGGGGTTCAGAGCCAAAATTTCTGAATTCTACGGTAAGCCTGTGGTCTCATGAGAATGCAGGAACCAATAAGAATGTGGAGTCCACCAATAATAAGACTCTTTAGCCAAACAGAATGCAACGAAATCTTTCTCGCTAATCTGATGTCACTAATATTTCATCTAGTTATGTCCATTTCTGTCCTCCAAACTGCCGAACTTAAGCCCCTCACATTTCCACCCCACATTTGAGCCACGCCCTCTCGAGTGACCACGCTCCTACAAGTCTCAGTCACCCAGAATGCAGGAGTCTAATTGGAAGCTAATAACAACGCACGAATCTTCAGTCACCCAGCATGCAAAGCCTCAGTGGTGGCCAATTAGGATATAAGAACCTATAGCCAATAAAAGCTTGAAATCAAGACTTTCATCACAGACAAATTTTCAGGAATGACCCCCCAGCCAGAACACATATTTACCCAAGTCAAAATTAATCATTGCTCTTAGCTTGAAGGTTGAGAGACTCAGGCAGGAGGTGCCAGGGAAATGACATAACTAATCACACATTATTTATCCTTGCGATGTCATTTTGCATATATGATGCAAATTAATGAGGTTTTCTCAATACACACACATTTATTGAAGAACAAAAACAGGTGCTGAGAAATGTATTACCGTTCAGCGCTCGTAGGTCTCCTTCAAATACATGTAACCTGGTTCGATGTAAGGATTTGAAAGCTCGCAGTACCTGAAAACAAGATCAACTTAGAAAACTTGGCAAATCCAGAGGGGTGAAGGTCTTAACGTTTGAAGATTATTCCAGAAATTTTGTTTCCAAAATTCTATTTATTCAAAGTTTTCAACATAGAATGTTGGATACTCGAGTACCAAAATAATAATAAATGAAAATTTAATACGATCATTCAACACAGCCTCTTTTTTCTCTCTATCCCTTTATCCAAACGATGAATGGGTTTGAGAAGACAGAGAGTGGACCACCACAACAAAAAACCCAAATCTTGTGGTTGTAAGCAACTGATCAGCACATAATTGTAAATAAAAAACTTGAAATTTATCGACAAAAATAACGTTTAACCCATTTCCGGCCAAGGGTCGAAATAAATTTAAAAGTTGAAATTTTTATGTAAAAACATTATATTTAAGAATGTATGAACATGAAATGATGCTCAAAATGTTTCAATAAATTTCAAAACAAAAGATAACGAACGATGCGAAAACGCATCGTTGGCCGTAAGCAGGATCACTTGACATGGAACCCTTTGAAACATTCTGGGTGCAGATGAACGTCCTATTTCTCGCAGACATACAATTTCTGTCCACCACAGCATCTGCAGCGTTTCCTTGAAGCTGTGGAATGCCGTATTATGAATCAAATTATGATTATTATGAGTCAAATCTCATATCACTCCGTTCCCAATTGCCTAGGTCGTCCAGAATGGCGAGGATCTCGTCAATAGACCAAACTTTGCCGCTTTTTGGATCCATTGAAAAAATGAAAAAAAAATAAAAAACCTCGAATACACCACTGAGGAAAATAAAAATGAGATAAGCTGAGCCGAGCATGCCGGAAAATAAACGTGTAGGCACTCTGGTATCGCTCATTTGCCCAGGATCGAATTTGAGCTTCCATGATCATGCTTTCGGCCAAAGGTGCGTTTTCGCATTCGTTGATTTTCGTCGTTGTACAACTAATACCATTATTTATTTATTTTTTGTTTTGAATGTATTTGGCTTATACACCATTCCAAGCATTCAGGATCGAGAGAGGAGAAGTATTGTTCCTTCTCCAACGTAACGAAAAATTCCACAAGGTCAAAGCTCCTCCAGACCATCAAAAATACCTATTTTTCGCAATGAGTTCCTGAACGTCGAAGCAAAAATTTTTTGAGCAGTTTAGGAACAGTATAAATGAGAAAAAATTAATCTACAACGATTTTCCAATATTTTCAATTCCTAAAAAATTCATAAATATGACGATGCGAAAACGCATCATTGTCCAGAAATGGGTTAACAAAGAAGTGATTCACTAACGTGTTTCTGATCACTTGCTGACAAGAAATTAGAACTTGAACGTGAATCGCGTTAAATTTTGTCTACCACAGTTATTGTTTTCGATAAGAATAAAAAAATGTAATGTGAACCATCCTACGACACACACTTCCCAATAACTTCTAACGTCAATTCTTATCAACGCGTAAGCAAGCAAATAGTTGAAAGGTGGACTGAATAACTTTGTTACTTACTTCCTTTCTCAGTTGATTACTTGCCATAAGTGCATGCACTTTTCACTGAAACAACACCATCAAATTATTATACTGCGATAATGAATTAAAGGTAGGTTAATAATGTATGTAAAAATATCACATCCTTGAATATTCTCGTTAGCCAAAGTATTTATGGGGAACCAGTACAGGCGCGTTCAAAATTGTGGAATCACATTTTTATCATCATTTTTCTCCAGTTAGGAGGAGACTAGCGCGAGCAAGAGAGGATGCTAACCAGTTGAAGGAGGAAGCCTGTTAACTCTAGGAACGGGTGACTGTCTGGGGGCACCCTTTCATCGTCGCCCGCTGTTGTCGGGAGGCAAATTCATCGTCACCCGCAAACTCTGAGCTTTGTGAAGAGGTTCCACAGGCCCGTTAGTGGTTGCCAAAAACTCTCTAGTCACCCGTTCCTAAAGGCCCACTGTCACGAGCACCTCCCTCCCCCCCTGTCAAAAGTTAACGGGCTTCCTCCTTCAACTGAGTAGCATCCTCTTTTGCTCGCGCTAGTCTCCTCCTAACGAAACCCGTCAGATTTTGGCACCAAAAACTCTCTAAAATAGTAAAACAAGGACCCCCTGACTAGGAGTTGAGTTCCAGGGGACTCAGAAATTGGCTGGAAGCTCTGAACAATCAGTGACATGATTTGAAGATTCTGCAGATATAAAGTAAAGGGCCTAAATTCTTTAAACCAAAAACCTCTGGTGACTGCGAACTAAAATCGAGTCCCTCTCATCATAAGAATAATGACGAGGACCCTCGATAAAGTAATTTCCTCCCAGAACCCGGCTGGGAGACAATTTCCTCCAAAACAAATAAAGATGAATAAGTAAAGTGAATATCTTTTTCTTCCTGTTGTTTTAAAGTTACAACAGACGCTGTGATTCCACAACAGAATTACTGGAAGGGGAATAGCTTCACCAGCACCGTTTTTGTTAAAATTAGGATACGGGGTATAATGTATAGGTACTATTGATATAAATTGTTTCGTCCTTGATATATCTACAATCATATGTCTTCTACAGACGGGTAATTTCTTTGTACTTATAGGGTTGGAAGGTGAGACCAGACCTTTGTCATTGGCTTGGACAGGAAATGTGAGCAGAACCGAGGAAGACTCAAAGGTTGTCAGTTTTCGAATTTCCGAGGCTCGAGATGGTGCTAAAGAATACAGCGTTTTTGAGGCCAGAACCGTAAAGGGCCTTGCAATGCAACCACAGTCAGTGAATGTGGAGGACTTGGCTACAATGTTTCCATATGTCAAGAGAGACGGAGTGACGGTACTGAAAAATGCGGTGCCACGAATAATAGAGAGTTTTTGGAAACCACTTACGGGCCCGTGGAACCTCTTCACAAAGCACGGAGTTCGCGGGTGACGATGGATTTGCCTCCCGACATCAGCAGGCGACGATGAAAGGGTGCCCCCAGACAGTCACCCGTTCCTCGAGGCCCACCGTGACGAGCGCCTCCCTTCCCCCCCTGTCCATAGTTAACGTCCTTCCTCCTTCAACTGAGTAGCATCCTCTGTTGCTCGCGCTAGTCTCCTCCTAACGGGGCCCATGAGATTTTGGCACCAAAAACTCTTTAATAATAGGGCAAGATAACTGGCCACTCCTTTTTGTTCGTAAATCCTTCCAGGGACCATGGCGAGGCCCAGTGATCTCCCTAACGTGGTTAGGAAGGGTGCTGTATGGAAATGTTCCCCGCAAATTCGTGGAAGCCTCCTTGAGCAGTACTACCACACACCTTCAGATGACGCACTGGACCAAGCACGTAATACGAGAAGATCAGCAAACACGAGTAGTAGACGTGTTTTAGGAAGCTGTGCCCCCTCAAGCTGACGGAGGACCAATGACAGCTGTCAGCGTGGGGGAGAATGTCCGCTTCAGCAATGAATTAAATTAATACCTAAATTTCAACTCTTGGCCACATGATTTCTAAATCCATTTTCGATATGTTTTTGAAAAGTCATCTGTGTAACATTATTAAAAATATATTCTCGGGAAAGTTTCTTTGCGGAAAACTTTGTATTTTCTGTTTAAGTTTAACTTGCGATATTTCCTTATTAAGTGTGTAGTGTCGTCAGTGATTCAATTCTTTTTGAGGGGTCACTAGTACGGTTGCTAGAGTACTGCAACGAAAGAAACCTTCATATACCTACAACAATAATAAAGATAATGTAACAAATGTATTACCAAGGGCTCATACCTTACTATCAAGTGAGATTATCAGAAGAAAGCTCGCGGTCAGCAACAAGAATGTCGTATAATGGCAAAATAAAGATCTGAAGATTAATCTAGTGGGTGCTCCTTCGGAGATTCTCGGTTCTAGACGTCTGCCTTTTCTGAAAAATACGCACTAACGGTGGATACTTTTGGAGCCGGATATCCAGCGAATCGCCTGTGGCCATGGACCTAGTCCATGATGTCACATGAACTAGTCTGTCTGTGGCACATGAACGGTTCCTAGGAACTGACTGCAGCGGTGAATGAGTACAGCGGAAAATTCAACCACGGTGTAGTATTTTGTTTGATTGTCCTTTCGAATGAATGAAGAATCCCTGCCATCTTCTTCTTAAAAAATATATATCGTATCAAGTGAACATAAAAAGTAATCGCAATAATGTCCACACCAGTCGCCAGGCTTTCCTCACAACCAAAGCAAAGAAGAAGAAGAAGAAGAAGTAGTTCCATGGGTCTTCCATGGTGCCGTTTTCAGAATTTCAGTTTGATTTTTAAAATGGTTGTAAGAACTTAAAACCAGCGGATCTAAATCAAAATAATGTTTTACCTAATAATTATTCATTAATTCAATCGTTTGAATCAAGTCCACCTACGATTAATATTTGTGTTGTGAGTAGAGTTGTTTTTTATCGGTTGACAGAGATCAGCTTCCTCCTTGGATGATTTGATTTTCCAACAATTCAGTTTCGCATTATGTTATTAGTCCTCTCCGTACGTTCAGTTCATACCGCTTTGCATAATCTTGTTTAAAATCATGCCTGGTGACTCCGACGACGAAATGAAAATCAACGCTGAAAGACCGATCAACATTGATAGCTACCGCAAACTGGTTCGGTCGCACATTGATTTGGTAAGCAAAGAATGATAGTCCTTTAGCTTGGGACTAGGGGAAGTATATTAGTTCTCATTTCAATTGTAGCAATAGTATGCTTGCCCTGAAAAGGCGGAAACCAGCTTAGCTTGAAGCTGCTGCCATAAGAGTATAGTTTTCCCATTCCCAAGCTTCTTGGTTAGACGAAAGTTCTCATACCCTTCCGAACTAGTGATATTTTTATGCTAATCAGCGTTGCTGAGAAGTAGCCATGGACCGTGCGTCCTCCTGGACGATCTCTACGAGAAAACATCCTCTCATTCTAATTCTACGAGAAAACCTCCCATTCTAATATATTATGTTTGTGACTACCCATTCCAATTCTCTGCTACGATTTCTAATCTTAGGTGATCTTCCTTTCAGCACCTGTACACATCAGCATTGTTCTGGGCGGACAAAGTGGTCTCTCTTAGCGACGGTGAACCAGAAGACGTGTTCTGGCTGGCTCAGTGCATGTTCCTCTTGAAGCAGTATCACAGAGCTGCTCACCTGATCCAAAGCAAAGGACTCGAAAAGGTTAGTTCTGTCAAATGGACGTGATTCGTAAGTCTTCATTTCGTATTCAGGTCACTCCACTTTCTAGAATCATCACCTAATATCAAACTTAATTTCAGACTCATCTTGTGTGCCGATATTTAGCGGCCAAATGCCTACTGGAGGCGAAAGAATACACGGGCGCTCTCAACTTGTTGACTTGTGACGATAATAATTTATCCACAAACGTTTCTGGAATCAACTCCGTCTTAGAACTGTCTGATTCGCCGATAGAAGGGTTTCCGTTGTCCAACGTAAGTCACCAGTTCATTCATTACTGGTTGAATTTTTTCAACTAACATTTTAGAATGTTAAGTTGAGATGTCCAGACATAGTGTGATTTTGGATCAATGATTGAACGAGACGTTGTCAGTCACACATAGTTTTATTTCGTATTTAAACTTTTACAGGGGACCGGTTTCGGACGTCATGCCATCATCAGCCTTGGGGAAAAAATTGTGAAAAACTATGTGTGACTGACAACGTCTCGTTCAATGATTTTAGAATGTTTTCTCGTGTAATTTAGTAAATCACAATCTCTGCCGTTTAGTGTGATTAACTGCAAAAACAACTTTATTTTCAAAACTGGACTGACAGACAATTTTGACGGTAAAAATTTAAGGGTTAAAAAAAGGTTTGAAAATAATTTTTTGGAGCCTACAGCACTTCGAAAATTGTTGCCATTGGTCGTGGATAAAGTAACAAAAGAAAGAAGTCAGCAAACTCGGTGCTTCGCGTCTCGCCAGGGGGGCAAGCCCCCCTGACGTTACCTACTTAACACCTTGCACGCGGGGAAAAAAAACGCGTTGGTCCCCTGTGGCGGAGACATTTTTTTTCGACGAAACGCTATAGCAGCAACATATATTAAAAAGTATGGGTAGGGGTATGGGGAGGTATGCCTGGTATGGGGAGGGTCATGGTTTTTAGCCCATAAAGTTTTGCTTATTTCAGTTTTTCAGATTCCTTTGTGAACCAAAATGCAGCAAATTTATCTAGCTAAGTGATCCACACCAAAGTTTTTTGAAATGTTCATTTGGGGCTGAAGTATAACACAATTTTTGAAAAAAGTTAAATCTCCCCATACCACGCAACCATTCAGGTTGTATGAAGGGATAGGTCCCCTACACTGGTGAGAGGGGGCAGGTTGAATGGGGAGCTCTATTTTGGGGCTTTAATTCTTAGAATATCACTAAATCTTCCAGATATTTTCATGAAATAAACAACATAAATTAAGTAGAGGGGGCAAATAAATCATAGAAAATGGTTTCAACTGTTTATTTTCTCAAAATTGCGTTAGGAACTTACAAAACAGCCTTTACAAATGACTACGTCACTAAAATACTTGATTCAGACTTCAAAGTCCATGCATAACGTCCTAATAAAACTATTTTTCACAACCATTATAAATCAGACTTCTTTAATTCCATTGAATGGACTTGAACATTCATTTATTATGAACATGTTTAGGAAATTGCAAAAGACATATTCACTCCCCATATTCGGGGACACATTGCTTTTCAGAAAACATGGCGTCTTGGCCGCAAATCGAGAGCTAGAAACGTCTACTACCGCTTAAAAGATGCAGAAAGAACGCCTCTAAATACATTCACACTGACACAATTATTCATCCTTAAGCTAAATTTGCTACAGGTTTCGTAAGCGAGGTCAAATATTGTTTTTGAAATGAAGAATAAACTGTTTGACTTACATTATCCGAAAGCTACGTCAGTGGACGCCACATGTTCGCTCTGACTGAAGGGCTGCAACTGGGGAACACACTGAGGTCACCCCCACCTACCGGAATCGCCGTAGAGCAGGGAAACTCGCGCCTCCCCATACAAAGGATACCCCCATAATAGGCACCTTTCCCCTACATTTTTCCAAAAATTTTGACATAAAAAAAAGTTGAGAATTTTGAGAATTTATTCTCGGCGTCAACGTGACGCGGCCAGCGGTGGTGTCAAGTTGCTCCAGTTTGAATGGGAAATCAACCCTTATGTGAGTGGGTTGGCTCAGGCCGCCCGTCCACTGGACGCGAATTCTGGCGGCCTTTGTAAGGGAGATAGGTTGATGGTGCATAGAATGGGTAGGAATCATTCATGTACGACAATATAATACCTAGTTGTTCCATACCTGGAAAGAGAACAAGTCTTCTCTTTTTTGGGAGCTTTGTAGAGTACCTACTCTGGCAAAGATTCAAAACAGAAAAATCGAGTGAAACACAAAAAAAATCGGAGTCGAACCACTGGGTCTTTTTCACGATAACGAACTGAAAGTATGAAACTTATGAGAGGATTGAGCTGATTATTGACACAACCAACAATTAAACAATGTCGATCAACCTTAAAAAGAGTGAATTATTCCGTAAAATGGATGAAAAATGTGAAAACATAAAAAAATTACCGGAGGAGCACACAAAGATAAGGTGTCACTTTGATAACTGCTCAGTTACCTTCAACCTCGACCGATTCAGCTCCGGATTGAACCGTTCAACTCATAATATGTTCATCTATCACGAAAAATTGCTAGAAAAGAGTGGAAACTGAGAACGAAAGAACAGGAGCAGATATTCTTGAACCTGTTTTGCGTGACATAGACGTGGCCAGCCACACAGACCCCGGGATTTGCGTGACATAGACGCGATCCGCGTTCAACGTGTTAAAGCCTACGGCGTAAATGATGAAAACATGGAACATGTTTTTGCCAAATTTAGTGCCAAACCTTTAGTTTAGGTACGTATAATACAAAAGTTATCATTTTCCCTAGCAACATAATCTAAAATAATTAAGAAAAACTTGGCGCTTTGGGCCTTGAAAACTGGAGTGTTGAAAAAGGCGCGCGATCGGAGTGTTGGAAAAGGGGTATGATCGGAGTATATAAAACGCGTGTGACCATTTTCATCCCCCTTTCGCGTAACATTTTTCGGATATTAGAGAGTTTTTGGCAACCACTAACAGGCCCGTGGAACCTCTTCACAAAGCTCAGAGTTTGCGGGCGACTGACGATGAAAGGGTTCCCCAGACAGTCACCTGTCTCTAGCAGCCCCCCTCGCTAGCCCCCCCCCCCCGTCCATAGTTAATGGGCCTCCTCCTTCAACTGGGTAGCATCCTCTGTTGCTCGCGCTAGTCTCCTCCTAACGGGGCCCATCTGATTTTGGTAGCAAAAACTCTCTAGGTACCCTAGGCCAATAACATGTTCCATGTTAAAAGAGCACCAGCAGCCATCACTCTATTGAAAAATTTGTACAAAAGAAGATTTCCCATCAACTTCGGATCCTGAATCAATCTTTTTACAATCAATTATTTCATTGCGGTAATGAATATGGCAGTAAAGGTGAATATATAGTTAGCGTTCCAGCAAAATTTAATGATGGTGTCACTTGGACAGGAAAGCCTGTGAACAATGGGGAACAATACTAGATTTTTAGAAATAATTTCGATTTTTTATTCATGGTTGTTCAATAGTTTCTTCAAATACAGAAATGTAGAATATTTTAACGATAAACTGTCACATTTTTATTATAAACTACCTGATAAAAACATTGCTAGGAGACTTGAAACTTAGTTTTTGCTCCCTGCAGAATTTACATTATTGGACTTAGATGATTTTCCCCCTGTACCGTTCATTTTAGTTCACAAATAGATAGGCTTTACTGAGAGAACAATAAACAATTTTCATGAGAATTTCTCATTACTTAAATGTTCTTCTTTCAGGTTCACAGTGCTGTTCTATTTCTAAAAGGCTGCGTCTACGAAGCTTTGGATAACCGTAGCTTAGCTTCTGAATGTTACAAACAAGCGCTTAGGAGTGACGTTTACTGCTACGACGCGTTTCAAGCTCTTGTCCAACATCAAATGTTGACTTCTTGGGAAGGTAAGAACGATGAATTTGAAAACTTGAAATAAAGTCGTTCCAATTTGGGTGGGCTGTATAGCTTCTTCATATGAAATGACATGGATATACGTTACAAGTAATTTGCAACAAAAAGTGCCTCGTAGAAATTTTTTTAGATGCTTCGTTTCAAGTTATTTCAGTTTTGAGGATGTTTGATTTAAAAAATGTTGAGTCATTTCCTGTAGAGGAAAATCAATGCGGTTTTCAGCAAAAACATTCTCAAAATCTCAGCAATTCAACGGCATAATCAAATAATGTTTTGAAATGGAACTCGGGGAGAAATTTATGTTTGAACGCAAAAAACGCTTTTTATTACCCAAAGGTTTATTATTTTCTGTATAAATCCCTCCCTACCAACCATAGGTACCTACTACCTACTGGGGCATTTTTTAACATTTCAACCCCAACCACCAACTAAATAGAAATGAAGGGTTGAAATTTTCAAGGTAGTAGGTACCTTTGGTTGATAGGGAGGGATCTATACAGAAGGGTGAACTGTACAGAAAATAATAAGCCTTTGGGCAATAATTTGCAACGTTTTTTTTACCTACCAACACACCATACCGCCATCACACCTTCACAATCAAGTTTATTAGGAAGAACTAAACGCTTCACACTCGATTCGAAAAGTAGGGAGCATTCATTTGGAAATTTGATTACTGGTTGCTAAGGAAGCACAAGTTAATTCAACTCGAAGAAACGAACAGCGATCGCGTTTTGGTTAAAATTCAACTAAGATGTGATTCACACTCGTGATTCTGTTTTTTCAAAGGAAAACTCTTGAGTACTCGTAGGGAGCGAACGGTTTGTCTTGCAGAGCTTCGGGTGGTCTCAAAACTTTTTTAAATTCAATACTATTGAAAATTGGTGAAAAAACGATACCTTTATTTCGAGAGTTTTCGAGCTAGGGCACTCTTGAACATTTCAACCCTCAATTTTCACTCCTTAGAAGTGACTGACATCAACCAAAAGCTTCGCGGTACAACTAGACCCCGAATTGAGCCCATATACCAAATTTGAACCAAATCGGTGCAGGGTTGCTAAGAAAAGTGCCGCGTACGACGCACGGACGGAAATTTTTTATTCGATTTTCGAATTCTACGTACCTTGAAACGTAAAACATCAAATTTTAAGGGGGCAAAATTATTTTTTTCTTGCTCGATTCCAAAGGCTCATTACTGAAAATAATAAACCAAAAACGTGATTTTTTTTTTCAATGAAATCGCCGTTTTGACGGGTGGACGGGGTTGGATGGCGGGTGGGAGTAGTGGCGGCGGAGGAGGCCCCCGAATCCTTTCGTCAAAACGTCGATTTCGTTGAAAAAATTCACGTTTTTCGCTTTCAAACACAAATGTCTCCCCGAAGTTCTATTGTTGAACATTTTTCGATTATACCGTTGGAAAGCTGAGATTTTCAGAATGTTTCTGATGAAAATCCCATTGATTTTCCTCTACAGGAAATGGGTGAAAATCTCTTGAGAATTCGTCAAAAAACTCAACAATTTCTACGTTTTAAATTTGGACTAGACAAAATGTAACTAGATGCGAGGTTAAATATGAATTTTGTAACCCATCTGATGGGAAATTTATTGCTCTTTCCAACTCTTTCCATAAACTACGATTCTAAAGATTGTTGTCTCGTAGTCGTTTTCGTTTCTCATATTTCTATAACATGAACCAGTGGCGATTTTGGAGATCAGTTTTGAAATTGAATGACTTTGGGCACGTTTCGCAATATAAAACGACATTTGGCATCATTTGCACATCCATAACTCTTCAGAGAGAAAACAATAAGAGAAACGAAAACGATTACGAGAATGGTACTTATCGATGGCATCATATGATAACCTCGTATCTCAATTTTTGGCCAAAATGGTTCTTTTTGGATTCTCTGAATGAAAACCTCGTATTCCACCCACCTGTAATTCAATTTTTAGCGGGAATTGCATTTTCCGCTCTCTAACGCCCTAAATGATAACATCGGTTTTGATCAAGAGGGCTGAGTGTCACTGATAACCATGGTTTCTTATCGCTAAAAATTGAATTACAGGTGGGTGAGATACGAGGTTATCATGTGATGCCATCGTTATGGTAATCAGGAATGGTAGTTCGTTGAAGTGACGGGAGGTAGCGCTGAAAACCGACAAGGATTGTTAGGGGCTAGACTCTCATCACTTTTTTTGCCACAAAAAATGCAACGCTGCAACCAGTAAGCAAAATCATAGCTACATATCGGTAGCTATGAAGCCAGGAGTTTTTTTTTAGAAAACAATTCTGTTGATTCATTGAAAAAGTAGTAGGTAGTACATAAATCATTCAAATAAAGTATTATTTCGACATTATTTCTTCAAAATTCTTTTATCATTGAAAAAGTAATAGGTAGGTACTATCTTGTGTGTATTTTATTTCATCATTTTAATTTTCAAATTACACCTAAAACAATGGACGTATCCAAGATCTATGGTTTTTCCCTCTGAGGGAGAAATTTTATATCGTTTTTCGAGTCCATGTGCCAAAGTAAAGACATAAAATGTCAAAAAGAGTGGAGGAAACGGTGGTCCTGTCAGGTGATATGGATTCTCCCATTCAAAATTATTCCAAACCATTCCATTGAAGTTTAGGATGAATTTGATCTTACTCAATATCCATATTTGAGTAGCTTAACACTAACTTGTGACTATTAAAAGGTATTTTTCATTAAAAATTTAGAAAAAAGATTATTAAATAATCTTTGATCAAATTTTGATCGATTTTCTTGATTGGATGTCAATTTTCATTAACCTATAAAATTGCATTTTTTCAATATTCTTTATTGCACCAATTAGGTATAGCTAACTTATTTAGAGTATTATTTTGAAAATATGGACAAGTATTCAAAACTAAGATACATCACTGAGCTAAATTGGAAATGAGATGAATTTTTCGTTAGATTGGGTTGTTTCGTTTTTATGACCCCATCGAAACGTCTTACCAATTTTGCTCGTTATTTATTGCAGAAAAGGAACTCTTGACATCCCTGCCTCTGTCATCGCAGTGCAAAACGAAAGATGAAGAATGGTTGGTGAAGAGTGTGTACGAGAGTCTCTTGAAAAAGTATCAAAGCGTTCCACCTCGTTCGATTGTGAACGTAAGTGCGTAGATTAAAAGTTTAATACGTTCGTCAATCAGCTGTCATCTTCAGAGTTTCTTTGTATATTTGAGATTGAACCCAACGTTCATTCATTTGTCACAACGACAATTGTTTCCAATGAAAACTCGAAACTGTTCGAGAAATTATGTCTTGGAGGGCTTTCCCCAAGATCGTAATTACTAGCAAATCAGTACTCAATTACATCATCTTGCTCTATCTCATAGAGTAATATTGACTCTATTATTATTACTCTGTTATCTATTATATAGAGTATTAAGGAATTATTCCTTCAGACAATCAGAATCCAAAAGTTGAGATAACACACACACACTCAGTAACTCGTCAAAATACCTACTGTATGCAGCCAATTTTCACTGAGTAGGAAGGTTGAAGGTTGATATCTACTTTTTTGTTTGTTTGTTACGGAAGTGGGGAAACTCTTAGGAGCGAAGGGGAAGTTCACCCCAACAGTGTTGGACTCCCCATGCATTGGGCCTACCAACTAAAACCCCACTCCCTCTGCTTAGGACTCACCCCGGATAGTGATGGCAACAACATATCGATATTTTTGAAATATCGATATTTTGCTTCCGATATATCGATATATCGCCATCGAAAAATCGTGCTACGATATATCGGGAATATCGATATTTTTTAAACCGATATACCGCCCTAGTAGATAATAACTGGTGAATGTCAGAAACTCGCGTTTTCATGGGTTGTGTTGAGTTGGTAAACCTGATTCTTTTCTCCTTTCGTTTTCTATGTAGCTATGCTGTCAGCTGTGTTGTGTTTGTTGCTTTTCTCATAACTTAACCTCACATCTTTGCTCAGAGTACACTTCAGTCACTTGTGTTTGTCTAGTTCAGAAGTCTGTCGTCTGTTACGCTGTATTTCCCGATATCTTTGTCAAACTCTCTACCAAGTTGTTATTGTTTTTAATTGTTAATGTGATTTGTGAAACTTAACTATGACTCCTCCTAAAAGTGATGTGTGGCGGTACTTTACCAGAACATCTAAACAAGAAGCTAAGTGTAATTTTTGTTCGAAACTGTTGAAAACTTCGGGAAACACTTCCAACTTGAAATCACATTTAAAAGTTCATAAGCTAAAAGACGAAATAAAGTCTAAACCACTTGTACAAACAAAAGCTGATAGCAATAGGCCTATATATTTTTTTCTTTTAAATTTATATTCTTAGTCTACTCAAATTCCCGGTAATTTAGAGTACCCACACGACGCATTTTGACCAAAACAATGTTTTCCTATTTTTAGCCATTTTCCGGGCTTTTCCTACAAAAAAACTATCATTTTCAGAATCAGCGTCAAATTTCGAGCATATTAGAAAAAAATCCCATTTTTCATTACATGCGTGCACATGATATAATTACTCATTGTGAGAAACCATAAGAGATTTAAATATGTAATAGGCCAATGGTTATTTTGGTAATTTTTATGAAATAAATGTGTTACCTATTGAATGAATTATGTTTGTTGTATGATCTTCCAATCATTTATTTACCCACCAGTTTCGACTTATATTTAGCAATATTTTAATATTGCTTATTTTTTTTTGCAGTAGGCCTCTATATTTTTATTGTGTTAAAGTAGTAAATAATTAAATAAATCAACTCAAATAAAGTGAGCTAATCAATATATTATATGTTCTGTGTTTTAAACCAAAGAAAACAAATTAAAATTATTATTTACAAGAACAAATATGGTTCGATATTTTAATCCCGATATATCGGATATATCGATATTTTTGCTCCCGATATATCGGTGCCATCGATATTTACCTTCCGATATATCGCAAACCCGATATATCGATTTTTGTAAAACTTTTGCCATCACTAACCCCGGAACCACTTGTACAGTATTACTTCAGGGTGAGCCCTTTTTTTGTGCCAAATGGCTGCTCCTACTTCTGGTCTCTCTGGCTCTTCTTCTCCTCTCTGGCCTCCCATCTTCCATCCAGCTTTTTTGCTTTGAGGACTGATGTGACTAATACTGCCATTGCGTCCCAGCTCGACTTGTTCTTAATCATCTCATGTATGATTGTCTGTGGACGCAACGTTCCGATGACCTCTTCTGCACTCCTCCTCATACCCTCCCATTGTGGGCATGTGAAGAAGGTGTGGCAGACATCATCCTCCTCTATCCCACAGTATCTGCACTCTGGGTCAGTGGCTTTCCCGATCTTTACTAAGAAGGAGCGGAAGTATCCATGCCCTGAGAGGAATTGAGTCAGGTAATAGTTCACCTCTCCGTGTTTTCTCTCTAACCAAGCCTTTAGATCGACAATTATAAAGGCTGTCCACCTTCCACGGGTTTCACAGACAAGGTCTGCTTGCCACCTAGGGATGGTCTCCTCCCGCTCTTCCCTCTTTACTATGGTAATTGCCTCTGCCTTCCTCATTCTTATCCTTTTACGCTCCAGTGCCTGGTGGTATATTGGGATAGTTCCCGCTATCACTTGTGATGCTGGACCTGAGACAGTTCTAAATGCAGCTTATTTACAATATCTGCAGCCTTATCTGCTGCTCCACTGATGTGCCTCCAGAAGCTTAGTTTCCCGTCCAGCATCACACCAAGGTAGCGAATTGCTGGAGAGGTGATGACTTCCTGCCCATCCACATTCATAGGTATAGATCTCTCAATTCTCGCTGTGGTTAGCAGTACAATTTCCGTTCTTTGGATCGCCAGTGACAGTGTGTGTGCATCCATCCACTCCATCACTCTGCGCATTGCCTGATTCAGCTTAAACCTATATATATATACTTACATATGTAGGTATCAATGAATCGTTTCTAGATATTTAAACTCTTAAGGGAACCAACCTAGTGATTTTTATCTTGTTTCAGGTTCATCCTAGGTTGCAGGGAAACCTTGATCTGGAAGTCGCCAAGGCGGAGAGACATTATTACGCGTGTTCTTACGCTGAATGTTTTGCCACAACCACTGAGTAAGCCACCTTTTATTCTCAATGCATTTCTTTACACCTTCATATAATTTGAAGAACAACATTATTACTGTTGTGTCTTTAGCGTTCGTAATTTGCTCTAGTATTATTCGGGTTGTGATACCACTTGCTTTCACATAATCGCTCTGGACCAACGGTATGAGCTCCTTTTAAGGCTTATGATTGTAATAATCCCAAGACAACTTATCCCAATGATCTTTTGGCTTATGACTAGCTAAGCTTAACTATCTATAATCTTGAAGATGAAGTTGTAGGTGAATTACTCTACATTTAAAAAAATGCTCTTCAGTTACTTCTTTTCAACTCAGTTTTCTTTTCAAAACTACATCGATATGTTATATTTTCAGGGTTATTGAAAAAGATCCATACCATACGACCTGCCTACCTATTCACATTGCTTGTATGGTGGAAATGAAGAAAGGGAATGGTAATTAGATATAATTATTTTTTCCTCGTCTTCTCGTAGTACTTACCTGCAATATAGAAGTAGTATTGGGCGGAATGGGAATTGGGTACTTCGGTGGGTCGGAAATTCAGTATTTTGACCTCAAATTTGGATTCAGCACCATTGAAAGCCATTATACTCCAACTTTTTGCCCAATGTGATAATAACATGTGGTGAAAAATTAATTTAAGAGATACGTTTGAAAAAAAGGCAGGCCTCCCTGAATGCACACGAATTTACGCCCTGGGCGTGGGTAGTATTTTGTAGTATCCAAGAGATTCTCAGGTAGGTTACCCTCAGGAAAGGGTTTTATCTCTTCTCTGTGCATGTATAGTTTTTTCAAGGCGAGCTACTTAATGTGTCAAACAACTTGCTACGTCACACCCTGCAGCCATCGTTCAAATCTTCAACTTTTATTAGCTTCTCTAATTTCTTCTAAACATTTTTTCAACGAACAGACCCGAGTTTTTTATTTTTGAAATTTTATGTCTTTATTATGGCAAATAAATGAAAAATCGTCACGCGGGGATCGTCACGTGGGGAGTGTTATGAGGGGAGCGTTGCGAGGGGAGCGTTACGCGGAAATTTCTGATGATTTTCACGTACAACCAATCGTTCCTAGGGAAAACTAACTTCCTCATTTTCCACCCCACAAAAATCGTTCACCACTCATTGGAAAGCTCTCAATTTATTAAACATAAGACAAAATGTCTCTCGTGGTTGCGTTCTTGTACGAAAGCTGTATCCACCGTTTGTTTCTATATAGATCAATCGACTGCAAAGAACACGGCTTTACCATTGTTACCACCAACCAACATGAAGAAAAACATCGATTGCATTTCGGTCAGCTAAAAGTTGAACGGAGATTAGGCCTGTTTTGCGATTCACACTCGTATTTCTGATTTATCGTTAGTACAACCCTCAAGTTCGCGTAGGGTGCGAACGGTTTGTCCTACAGGGCTCCGCGTGGTCTCTAAAAATTCTATACTAATTAATCGTCAAATTCACTCTTGAAAATGTCAACCCATAGAAGTGACCTACATCAACCAACAGCTTCGGGGGACAACTAGACCCTAAATGGAGCCTATATACCAAATTTCATCAAAATCGATCCATGCTAACTGAAGAAAGTGCCGCGTACTGCAAATTTTTTATTCGATTTTCGGATTCTACGTACCTTGAAATGTAAAACATTAAATTTTAAGGGGGCTTAGAAAATTTTTTTTCTTGGTCGATTCCAAAGGTTCAGTATTGAAAATAATAAACCAAAAAAAAATGACTAATAGGTACCCCATTGTCAGGTTTGGGATGAAGGCGAAGCCAATGGACATGGAGACATTCCTCCCCCACTCTGCTAACTCTCCCTACAGCAACTATGTAGATCGACCCAACAAAACGTACTATGTCAATTGATCGGGATTGTGCTCAACTGGAAACGACATTTTCTTCGCCGAGCTTTCGGTAAATTTATTACCTTCTTTCTCCGTGAGCTGGAGTCCTTGCGGTTTTGTTATTCCATTGTTCTGTACTAAAAAAAGCCGGTGTTTTTAATTAATTTCTTCATTTTACCGAAAATTTATCTTCTATAATTATGGGGGCGTCTCCACCTTCTCTTTATTTATGGACGTTTGTTGGTGTCACTAAATAAACAACCTTCGAGTCCTGAAGAAGGTAATAAATTTACCGAAAGCTCGGCGAAGAAGGTGTTGTTTCCAGTTTACCACAATCCCGATCAATTGACATAGTAACTCTCCCTACGTTCATCAAGTTCACATTTCTCCACTCTGAGAAATAGTGAAGCAGGTTGATGCCCGTTCTACTCTATACCTTGTATATGATCATTTCATGCACATCCAGCCATTATACAGCAATGTGTATACTATTGTGAATACTATTATTATAATAATGTATGTAAATTTCTTTACAACTTTGCCACTTCACGCTAAAATCTACTCTTCTTCGGGCTAAACTTACTTTTTAGGTAGTCTATGTAATACTTCACTTTTTTCAGTACAAATATTTAGTGAATGTCTGTTTTTTCCTGCAGCCCTATTCTATCTCGCCCACGATTTAGTCGATTTGAGGCCTGATCTCGCAGTCTCCTGGTTCGCCGTAGGTTGTTATTATTATTTAAAAGGTAACCTATCACCTATATTACTATATTGAATTGAGTTTCTCCTCATTTTATAAATAATGATCCGTTTTTTACAATATAATTTATTCATGGTTCTAAGGTAAAACGGATCCAGCTAGGCGATATTTGGGAAAGGCCACTTCAATCGACAGACTGTTTGGACCAGCGTGGCTCACGTACGGACATTCATTTGCAATAGAGAACGAGCATGACCAGGCGATGGCTGCATATTTCAAAGCGTCTCAGCTGATGAAAGGGTTAGTAGGTACTCCTTTATGAATCGGATTGAGTTATGATTTCAAGTTATGGGTTCTGTATATCTATTTGAAACTTCACACTTATCTTGGTTAAATTTTGAATTCATCAAACTTTGCATTTTAAATCATAATTTTGGTTGAATTGTATATCAAAATTTATGTCGAATTTTACTTAAATCACAATTTTGATTGAATTTGAAAAAATCACAATTTTAATTTAATTTTCAATCACAATTTTGTTTAAATTTGAAATTTATTATATTATTTATATAATTTAACTTTGCATGGACGTTTTCTTTTTTTTTTTTTTAGTTTATTATTTTCATAGTTTGTTGCCTTCTTATTGACAAGGTTATTGGTGAGATAATTGGAAAGTGGATAAATTGCGGCGGATCCTCAGTATGTATGTTGTTTATTTCGCATGTCGAGCTAGCTTTCGTCCAAGGGGCATCTTCAGGACACTTTCTTTATGATTTCCAATTGCTTTGGTAGTAGATTTATGGTTGGATTTCATTTCTACTGTAGTTACATATGTTACATCTATTGGGCCAAGCAGAACGGTGTTGGGTTAGGTAGGATTGTGCTTTACCCATTTAAGTTAAGCTGTATAGGTGGTAGTTTGAGTGACCTCTATAGTTTATTTCTCGTTGATACCAGTAAAGTCCTTTCTACAGGTAGCATTCGTGCTTATAATTAGTAATAACTTTGATGGGATGTGGTTTGATAGCAAGGTTCTGACTTCCAGATCCCGTCTTAGATTTGATTTTTTCAATAATGGTCCAGAGTTTAAAAAAAAAAAATCCCAAATCCTTTAAATTTAATACGTGCCTCGGAAGTGCTAATATGCTTGTATTTTTTTCAAGTGTTACTTGCTGAGTTCTATAATCAATATATGAGGGTATCCCACTTTTCTTGAAGAGATGTTGAAACTTTTTTAGCTGATTCAAGGGGCCACATGTTCAGGTAGTCTAAGAATTTGAAAAAATCACAATTTTAATTTAATTTTAAATCACAATGGGGTATTTTGGTGGGTCGGAAATTCAGGTTTTTGACCTCAAATTTGGATTCAGCACCCTTGAAAACCTATATACCCCAACTTTAAGCCCAATGATACTATAACGTGTGGTAGAAAAATTAATTAAAGAGATCACACGTTTGAAAAAGGCGGGCCGCTATGAATGCACACACACTAGGCAAGGACTACGCACGGGACTATGCCGCGCGCGTGTGTTAGTGGTGTTTTGTATTATCCAAGAGGTCCCCCAAGGGTTTCTGTGCATGGATACTTTTTTCAAAGACAGTTGGCTAGCTACGTCACGATTGGCTAGCTACGTCACACCATTCAAATCTTCAACTTTCCTTAGCTTCTCTGATTTTTTAAAAACATTTTCTCGACGAACAGGCCCGATTACCGTTATTCCTGAGCCATACCCTTTTGAAAAAAAATAAAAAAATTGACTGAAATACCCCATTTTGGTTAAATTTGAAATTTATCAAACTTTCCATGGACGTTTTCTTTTTTTGGTTTATTATTTTCAATAATGAACCATTGGAATCGACCAAGAAATTTTTTTAACCCCCCCCCCCCTTAAAAATTTAATGGTTTACGTTTCAAGGTGCGTAGAATCCAAAACGCTGCAAATTATTTCAGAAAGGTTCATTATTTTCCTGTATAGGTCATTCGTCTGCAAAGATCACATTTCTGCCTTAGTCACTATTTACTTATATATTTTTTTTTACCTACCGACCTTAGGTAGGTACCTACTACCTACGAGAGGTTAGAGCTAGGGCATTTTTGAAAATTCCAACCCTTAATTTCCATTTGTGCCGCAAAGCTTTGGGTTGAAATTTTCAAAAATGCCCTAGCTCTAAAACTCTCGTAGGTAGTAGGTACCTATGGTTGGTAGGTAAAAAAAATAAGTAAATATTGCCTATGAAAAAGCTGTGATCTTTGCAGGCGAATGATCTATACAGAAAAATAATAAACCTTTGTGTAATAATTCGCAGCGTGTTTGTTAGCGTTTTTCTTAATCTAGTGTGCGTGGTCAGGAGCTGAGACCTGCCACGAAAGTAAGAATAAGGATGAATTCTCCATTTCTCACAACAGAACAGTACCAACATTCACAGGGAATTCAGCCATATGATGAATCTAGTATTCCATACGTGTTGAAGTGTTAAAATGAATATTCTGGTTCTTCCAGCTGTCATCTACCTCTTCTATACATTGGTCTTGAGTGTGGCCTCACGAACAACATCAAATTAGCTGAAAAGTTCTTTTTGCAAGCTAGTTCCATCGCCCCTACGGATCCTTTTGTTATTCATGAAAAAGGCGTGGTAGCCTACCAGAACAACGAGTGAGTATTAATCTGAAATCAGAGAAATAGAATGTTTCTGTATTGTATCTATGAATCAAGTTATTTGACCGAACCCTTCCTTATGAAGATATTCGATTTCAGCTACGCTACGGCTCTAAAATATTTCGAAGACGCGTTGGATAAAGTGAAAGAGATCAACGAAGTTGTTATTGCCGACAAATGGGAACCCTTATTCAACAATTTGGGCCACACGTGTCGGAAGTTGGGAAAGTTGAGCAAATCCTTGGAATATCATAGAGAGGTGAGTATGAACCTCGTTAATAATTATCACGCCGCTACTACAGCAGGTAGCTGCTATTATAGGGGGTACTTCTCTGGCTCCAATCCTACAGAATAGAAACCTTAGATGCAATACTATAAATTACGAATAATCAAACTCTAAGAGGTATCGGAAGAGAATAAAAAATATTATGTTAACTTCCAAAATGGGGAATTTGCCTCAATTTTAGATTCTGGAATTTCAAGTCAAATCCTATTATAGGGCCCTAGAATAACGTTTAACACTAGGAATAACCAACGGGAAAAAATTACCGTAGGAGAAAATGACTAAACAAGTGAACCTCTGTTACAAAACACCGCGAAAATCGAGGAATATTGTTGACGTCATACGAAAAAAGAAACGACGCGAAAACAACTCCGACAACAGACAGAGTTCTAACACCGCGACACAAAACGATCCAGTGAAATGGCTACTCGAATAATGTGATTCAAATCTTGAAACTAAATAAGAGAAGATGAAGACTAATAATGCTTGATAAACTAGTAGGTAGAATCGTATTGTAAAAAAGTGAGTAATATTGTTTTTATTTTTAATATTGTGTTTGGGTTCTTCCTACCAGTTCGTGGCGCACTCTTGTGCGCACTACTCGGAAGGTAAAAGTTCGTGTATGTTCCGCTTCTGTGGTAAGCGCCACAGAACCTCCTTTGAAGTCAGATTGGTAGAATATCCGTCACGTTTCAAACATGGCTGCCTCTTACACATTGCCACCACATTTAAAATTTCCATCTTCCTTAAATTCTATAATTTTTTTGGATGCGTTTTCGAGCAGCTCACTATGGTTTTATTCCATAAAAACAAACCCTCATTCGAAAAAAAAAAAAAAATGTGAGGCAAATTCCCCATTACCAGTATGATATGGCCTGATATGTTGGCATGTCTTCGTGTGAAGGATATGACCTTCTCGATGCGGTTGATGCGTTTTCTTTAGCCCCTACTCAACGGAGAGAGATCCCTAAGCTAACTTGCATGCTCTAATTGTTAAGCCAACCGCAAGGTGTAGTACAGGGAGATGACTACCGGCGTCTCATAATAGACCGACCATTATCAGCAGGACATTTACTTAGGGTCGGTTTATCAGTCACCAAAGTTAACGGGGGTTTACGTATCCCCCTGTTAACTTTAACGGTGGTATAAATTATGGATACTATAAAGGTGCTGTTTATCAGTGCGAAATTAACCCACTGGTAACTATTAACTGGCTGGTAAAATTAACTGTCTGTTAGGCCGAATAATCGATTATGCATGGAAGAAATACTTCTTCCATGTGATAAAATCGAGATTCCTCCACATAAAAAAATCGTTTTCGCAGTGTGTTTTGCATCAGAAAAAATAATAAATTAGAAGAGGATGAAGCAATGTTCTTTGTTTTGGTGTTTTCTTTTCTAGATCTCGGTACTTATTTCCTTCTTGGTACGGCAGTAACTATTGTTCTTTGTTGAAAATTGTCTGTTCATGACAAGATCCCCGGCCACCGAGCCACTATGTCAAGAATTTTCAAATTTGCAGACGAAATAGTTTGTACATTAATAAAGAAGTAGGTACCCTTTTCTATTTCGAAAATTTTCGGCGTGTGACCCTCCTGGCGAATGAATTTTTACATGTCAGTCCATAGCACCTACAGCTCCAGGAAACCTGGCTTTTTTGTTTTTTAAATAAAATTCCATCCGAGATTGAAATAATACCTACTTCCTTGGTTGCTGGTAGGTATTCTGATAAATTGGGCGGATAGTCTGGCAGTTCCCAGGGACACCTGCTTGACAATTTTACAGGCAGAGCTTTTACTGACGCCACTAAAGTCGCCGACAGACACCAACATGGTTTTTTTATACTTTTATCCAATCAAAATCTCATCAAAAAATCGCAATCGTCCCACTTCTCCAAATGGTCAATCCCTGATCAAACTAGGTATGTTGCCGCCTTTCTTCCTTCCGCCTTCTTCTCCACTGCAGGAATTCGACCATAAACACACATCTTCGTCGCTGCTGTCTGAAAAAGAGCCCCACACATCCATTTTCGATTGTAGCATAATTGACTAACAATCAACAACGCAATTTGCAAAAACGAACGTTCTGGGAAACAAAAACATGAGAAGTGACTCTCTTTGAGGTTAAAAAGCCTTGCATAAATCGAGTTACCCCCCCCCCCCCCCCCCCCCGTAACTTTTTATCCGGTCCTCGGACGACCAGTTAACTTTAAACTACGGATAACGGCTATCTGGGGACTGATAAACGCGAGCGATTGAGTTACCCGATGACCGTCGGATAAATCTGCTTTACTGGGTGGTAAAAAGTGACTGATAAACCGGCCCTTAGTGAGGCTAGATGTCGAGGAGAGCTCTAAGTTGAAGTGACTGCAGAGGTCTGCGCCTGTTAGGGTAAACCGGAGTCTCTGAGGAACTGGCTAGTTTGATAAGGTGATGGTAGAGAGAGAAATAATCAAGTCGATCGAATGTTGTAGAATGCATGCTGGAGCACCCCTGAGTGATCCTTTTATATACTGTAGGTATTTGCACTGGGGAGAGTGTTGGAAGGGTGACGTCATTCTTATGAGTTCCCCAGTACCTCACTCTCTCACCGTGTGTGATGACTCACTCAGGGGTTTCCAGTCATCTTCTTTATTGGAGAAGTTAATTACCTATTATGAAATGTGCGTCATAACATGGCCAAACTGGTTTGAATAATTAAATGAGTAAATCAGAAACTGAAAAGTAAAAATGACTAGATAGGAAGGTGCTTTACAGATCGATACTCCCCCTCCAGTGATGAGCCTACGCTGAACTTCACCTCAATCTCGGGAAATCTCAACAAACGTCTAAATCACATCAGCAGCATTAGTTCATCTATCATCCGCTAGTGATAATAATGCGTTTTTCCCTTGAATCTGCTGCTTCGCATTATCTCAAGCTTTACCAAAATAGGTAACTGAGCCTATCTCATCTGATTCAAAGGAAAAACGCTTTATTATCCCTAGGATACATTGTATCCTCCGCTAGGGATAATAAAGCGTTTTTCCTTTGAATCAGATGAGATAGGCTCAGTTACCTATTTTGGTAAAGCTTGAGATAATGCGAAGCAGCAGATTCAAGGGAAAAACGCATTATTATCACTAGCGGATGATAGATGAACTAATGCTGCTGATGTGATTTAGACGTTTGTTGAGATTTCCCGAGATTAGTTCATTTCATGAACTAATGCTGCTGGTGTCGTTTAGACGCCCGTGAAATCTCACGGTTCTCCCTGGTCTTGTCTTGTCTGGAGGTTCTCTCTTCTGTCCGTCAGTCTTTTGTCTTTTCTTTCATAAAATACGCGGGCTTCAGGCTATCAATTGATATTTGTTATTTTTTCCCCTTTCATTTCCAAAGTCAAATTTTTTTTCGTAAGAGAAGGTATCAATTTATCCACCCTTACGGTGACATGAATGGCATCTTTTAGATCTCTAAAGGCCAGTGAATTTGCCTTTGTGTTGAACGTTCAGTGGCTTCAACTCCTGCATCCTCTACCATAACTTGCAGACAAAATTTTCTCGACTTTGGTCTGCTACAGATTCCGTGAAAAAGTCACCAGACGATCGGAAAGGGTTTTTTAAAAATTTGGCTCCCAATTTTCTGTGCGCTTTGGAGCGCCCTTCAACGTAAAAATACAACGTATTTGCTACATACTATGTAGTAGTTAGAATAATAAATTAGTATCTCAATATCCACACAAATCTGAGCACACTGATTAATTAAACCACGTGATTTTGCTATTGATTTCAGGCGCTCGTCCTCAGCCCCCTTAACCCCTCGACCTTGGCGAGCATCGGTTTCGTATACACGCTTGCTGGGAACTTTGCCGAAGCCGTAGAATACTTCCACAAAGCTCTGGGACAACGACGGGACGATACATTCAGCACCACAATGCTCACCAACGCTATGGAAGCCCTCGTCTCGGATAGTCCGCCATATGAGGGTATGTGTAACATTATACCTACTATTGAAGAGAAATTTCTGCTGTGATGATGGTTTTGCTTCCGAGTCTACCAAGGTAGCGGAAGCTTTGTTTTCACTTTTCAAGGATGAAAAAAAAAAGTTCTCCAAAATCAATATTTTCAAACGAGTTTTGCGTTTTAGACCTTTCTGAACAATTTTGGTTCCGTGTCTGTGTGTCTGTCTGTCTGTGTGTCTGTCCGTCTGTCATGATTTCCTTGTAACGCGCATAACTATACGAAGTTATTGTCCGGTTTCGATGAAATTTTCAAGGATTGTGCGGGTTGGTGTGTAGACGGTCCCCTATGAAAATCATCACCCCCGGACTGATAGTAGCCACTGCGCATGCGCAAACGTGAATTCCTTGTAACGGCCATAACTTCTACATTTTCCATCCGATTTCAATGAAAATTTCAGAGATGTTACAGATTAGTATTTAGATGGTCCCTTATGAAAATCACCATCCCCGGACTGATAGAAGCGACTGCGCATGCGCAAACGTGAATTTCCTTGAAACGGCCATAACTTCTACATTTTCCATCCGATTTCAATGAAAATTTCAGAGATGTTACAGATTAGTATTTAGATGGTCCCTTATGAAAATCATCATCCCCGGAATGATAGAAGCGACTGCGCATGCGCAAACGTGAATTTCCTTGAAACGGCCATAACTTCTACATTTTCCATCCGATTTCAATGAAATTCTCAGGGATTATGCGGATTAGCTTGTAAATAGTCCCCTATGAAAATCATCACCCCCGGACTTATAGTAGCCGATGCGCAAGCGCGAACGTAAAATCCGTGTAACAGCCGTGCGTACGTCACGACCTCAAATTCTACACTACCTACTGTCTGGCGCCCGTAGCACATGTACAGCAAGTCATTTTGTCAAGTGAGAGGTCCCGGGTACGATTCCCTGCCGAGCCAAGATTTATTTTTGGATTTTTTGAGTAGTGACTCACTTTTTCACTTTCACTCATTTTTCATCCGAATTTGATGAAATTTTCTAGGATTATCCAGAGTAGCGTGTAGATGGTCCCCTATAAGGGTAGTGAAAGGTACTTAGAGATTGGTGTTTTGAGATTAACTACTATGCATCGGATCATCTATATAATCGGGTTATGGATACGAGGAAGCTATGTGCCACACCCACTTGGCAGACTTTTTTTATTTTGGTTTATTATTTTCACCCCCCCCCCCCCCTCAAAATTTGATGTTTTACGTTTCAAGGTACGTAGAATCTGAAAATCCAATAACAAATTTTCCGTCCGCCCGCCGTTTTTATTAACATTCACACCTGCTCCCATCTTGACTACAGGTGTTTGAAAACAAGAAAATTATACTCAACTATGAACTATATAACAATGTCGGTAGAGTAAAACATGAAGGTAAACATGAAGGTAAAAATCAACAAGTAAAATATTTAAAATTAACACATCACTCAAAAATCATCAAAATGAATGGATTTTATTAAAATTAACAACTCTTCACGATGCTCACAGAAAAGTTCCTAGAATGCCCAATGACCCCCACACAACGAGACTGTTCATTCCATTCTTGCACGGCAGACATCATACCTGGGACTAAATACCATGATCCAAAGTCTGGGGCACTCTCATAGGGCACTGACAGGCATCATCCAATAATACAGCAAAACGCTTCAAATATGCTCTGTTTTTACTGTATCCAGTGAGAAGTTGAGTGAGCCTCCATGAGAAGGTAATCCGTAGGTCCAATCGATTACTGACGGTAGGAAAGACTCGTTTGGAATGCGATCCATCCGAAGTCGCCGCCCTTGAATCCCAAACTGAGCCGCTCTCTGCTCTCAACTGAGACTTCAATGCAGACCGCGGCCAGAGTTGTAAAGTAATGATTACTTTGAGTAATGATTACTTTTCAAAATTACTTTTCTTATAAGCAATGAAATGAGTGAAGTGATTATGATTATGTACACATAAAACCAAAAACTGGGGGATTAAGAGACACCTTAATCCGAAGTAATGGCCATTCCCATTACCCATTCCTGTAATGGGAATGGAATTTTCAATTACTTTTTCCAATTCCTTGTAATGGTAATGGTTTTTCAATTCCCCATTACTCTTAGTTGGAAAAGTAATGGGTCCTTCCAATTACCCATTACATGAAGAGTAATGGGTAATGGGAGAACCAATTCCCCATTACCACCATTCAATCAGTAACTTGACCATCCTCCAATTCATAAGGGACCACCCTCAAACTCATAGGGGACCACCCTCCAATTCATAGGGGACCATCCCCCCATCCATTTCGTTGGGGACCATCCTCCAATTCATAGGGGACCACCCTCAAATTCATAGGGGACAACCCTCCAATTCATAGGGGACCATCCCCCCATCCATTTCGTTGGGGACCATCCTCCAATTCACAGGGGACCACCCTCAAATTCATAGGGGACAACCCTCCAATTCATAGGGGACCACCCTCAAATTCATAGGGGACAACCCTCCAATTCATAGGGGACCATCCCACTATCCATTTCGTTGGGGACCATCCTCCAATTCATAGGGGACCTCCCTCAAATTCACAGGGGACCACCCTCCCATTTATAGGGGACCATCCCCCCATCCATCTCGTTGGGGACCATCCTCCAATTCATAGGGGACCTCCCTCAAATTCATAGGGGACCACCCACCAATTCATAGGGGACCACCCTCCAATTCATAGGGGACCATCCCCCCATCCATTTCGTTGGGGACCATCCTCCAATTCACAGGGGACCACCCTCAAATTCATAGGGGACAACCCTCCAATTCATAGGGGACCATCCCCCCATCCATTTCGTTGGGGACCATCCTCCAATTCACAGGGGACCACCCTCAAATTCATAGGGGACAACCCTCCAATTCATAGGGGACCACCCTCAAATTCATAGGGGACAACCCTCCAATTCATAGGGGACCATCCCCCCATCCATTTCGTTGGGGACCATCCTCCAATTCACAGGGGACCACCCTCAAATTCATAGGGGACAACCCTCCAATTCATAGGGGACCACCCTCAAATTCATAGGGGACAACCCTCCAATTCATAGGGGACCACCCTCAAATTCATAGGGGACAACCCTCCAATTCATAGGGGACCATCCCACTATCCATTTCGTTGGGGACCATCGTCCAATTCATAAGGGACCACCCTCCAATTCATAGGGGACCATCCTCCAATTCATAGGGGACCACCCTCCAATTCATAGGGGACCATCACACCATCCTAATCGTTGGGGACCATCCTACAATTCATTGCAGGATGGTCCCCAACGAAATGGATGGTGAGATGGTCCCTTATGAATTTTGAGGGTAGACCCCAAGGAGTTTGGGAACGGTCCCCTATAAATTGCAGGATAGTCCCCAACGATTAAGATGGTGGGATGGTCCCCTATGAATTGGGAGGGAGTTCCCCAAGGAATTTGGGAGTGGTTCCCTATGAATTGTAAGATGGTCCCCAAAGAAATGGATGGAGGTATGGCCCCCTATGAATTGGAGGGTGGTCCCCTACGAATTGGAGGGTGGTTCCCTATGAATTGGAGGATGGTCCCCAACGAAATGGATGGTGGGATGGCCCCCTATGAATTGGAGGGTGGTCCCCTATAAATTGGAGGGTGATCCCCTATGAATTTGAGGGTGGTCCCCTATGAATTTGAGGGTGATCCCCTATGAATTGGAGGATGGTCCCCAACGAAATGGATGGGGGGATGGTCCCCTATGAATTGGAGAGTGGTCCCCTGTGAATTTGAGGGTGGTGCCCTATGAATTGGAGGATGGTCCCCAACGATTAAGATGGTGGGATGGTCCCTTATGAATTGGAGGGTGGTCCCCTATGAATTTGAGGGTGGTCCCCTATGAATTGGAGGATGGTCCCCTATGAATTGGAGGATGGTCCCCAACGAAATGGATGGGGGGATGGTCCCCTATAAATTGGAGGGTGGTCCCCTATGAATTGGAGGGTGGTCCCCTATGAAATGGAGGGTGATCCCCTATGAATTTGAGGGTGGTCCCCTATGAATTGGAGGATGGTCCCCAACGAAATGGATGGGGGGATGGTCCCCTATAAATTGGAGGGTGGTCCCCTATAAATTGGAGGGTGGTCCCCTATGAATTGGAGGGTGATCCCCTATGAATTTGAGGGTGGTCCCCTATGAATTGGAGGATGGTCCCCAACGAAATGGATGGGGGGATGGTCCCCTATGAATTGGAGGGTGGTCCCCTATGAATTTGAGGGTGGTCCCCTATGAATTGGAGGATGGTCCCCAACGAAATGGATGGGGGGATGGTCCCCTATAAATTGGAGGGTGGTCCCCTATAAATTGGAGGGTGGTCCCCTATGAATTGGAGGGTGATCCCCTATGAATTTGAGGGTGGTCCCCTATGAATTGGAGGATGGTCCCCAACGAAATGGATGGGGGGATGGTCCCCTATGAATTGGAGAGTGGTCCCCTGTGAATTTGAGGGTGGTCCCCTATGAATTGGAGGATGGTCCCCAACGATTAAGATGGTGGGATGGTCCCTTATGAATTGGAGGGTGGTCCCCTATGATTTTGAGGGTGGTCCCCTATGAATTGGAGGATGGTCCCCAACGAAATGGATGGGGGGATGGTCCCCTATCAATTGGTAGGGTAGTCCCCAAGGAATTTGGGAACGGTCCCCTATGAATTGCAGGATGGTCCCCAACGATTAGGATGGTGGTATGGTCCCTTATGAATTGAAGGGTGGTCCCCTATGAATTTGAGGGTGGTCCCCTATGAATTGGAGGATGGTCCCCAACGAAATGGATGGGGGGATGGTCCCCTATAAATTGGAGGGTGGTCCCCTATAAATTGGAGGGTGGCTCTTATGAATTGGAGGGTGATCCCCTATGAATTTGAGGGTGGTCTCCTATGAATTGGAGGATGGTCCCCAACGAAATGGATGGGGGGATGGTCCCCTATGAATTGGAGAGTGGTCCCCTGTGAATTTGAGGGTGGTCCCCTATGAATTGGAGGATGGTCCCCAACGATTAAGATGGTGGGATGGTCCCTTATGAATTGGAGGGTGGTCCCCTATGAATTTGAGGGTGGTCCCCTATGAATTGGAGGATGGTCCCCAACGAAATGGATGGGGGGATGGTCCCCTATGAATTGGTAGGGTAGTCCCCAAGGAATTTGGGAACGGTCCCCTATTAATTGCAGGATGGTCCCCAACGATTAGGATGGTGGTATGGTCCCTTATGAATTGAAGGGTGGTCCCCTATGAATTTGAGGGTGGTCCCCTATGAATTGGAGGATGGTCCCCAAGGAAATGGATGGGGGGATGGTCCCCTATGAATTGGAGGGTTGTCCCCTATGAATTTGAGGGTGGTCCCCTGTGAATTGGAGGATGGTCCCCAACGAAATGGATGGGGGGATGGTCCCCTATAAATGGGAGGGTGGTCCCCTGTGAATTTGAGGGTGGTCCCCTATGAATTGGAGGATGGTCCCCAACGAAATGGATGGAGGGATGGTCCCCTATGAATTGGAGGGTGGTCCCCTATAAATTGGAGGGTGGTCCCCTATGAATTGGAGGGTGATCCCCTATGAATTTGAGGGTGGTCCCCTGTGAATTGGAGGATGGTCCCCTATGAATTGGAGGGTTGTCCCCTATGAATTTGAGGGTGGTCCCCTGTGAATTGGAGGATGGTCCCCAACGAAATGGATGGGGGGATGGTCCCCTATGAATTGGAGGGTGGTCCCCTATGAATTGGAGGGTGGTCCCCTATGAATTTGAGGGTGGTCCCCTGTGAATTGGAGGATGGTCCCCAACGAAATGGATGGGGGGATGGTCCCCTATAAATGGGAGGGTGGTCCCCTGTGAATTTGAGGGTGGTCCCCTATGAATTGGAGGATGGTCCCCAACGAAATGGATGGGGGGATGGTCCCCTATGAATTGGAAGGTGGTCCCCTATGAGTTTGAGGGTGGTCCCTTATGAATTGGAGGATGGTCAACTTACTGATTGAATGGTGGTAATGGGGAATTGGTTCTCCCATTACCCATTACTCTTCCTGTAATGGGTAATTGGAAGGACCCATTACTTTTCCAACTAAGAGTAATGGGGAATTGAAAAACAATTACCATTACAAGGAATTGGAAAAAGTAATTGAAAATTCCATTCCCATTACAGGAATGGGTAATGGAAATGGCCATTACTTTGTTCTGAAAGTAATTGGAATGGGTAATGGGAATTGGAATTCCTATTTTAACAACTCTGACCGCGGCCTAAGGAACAATGCAATGCTTGTTTTGAAGGGAATCGTCGGTAGACGCTCTCTTGGCCCATACATCCGCCTCCTCGTAGACCAATATGAGCCTCAAGCTCACATCCAACAACCAACCCTCATCATTGATTAGATGGTAAATCAATGAACGCGTTTCTTCATGTTCAAGCAGATGGTTAGATGGGTTCCAGAGTGAGTCGAACGTAATCGTACTATCAGTACGTATAGTAGCACTCCTGAGATGCGCTCCTATACACTGACGCTTCAGCACAGCAAGCGCCTCAGCCTGAATGATGATGGTGAGGATGGTGTGAAGTCAAAAGAAGCCATGAATGAATTGTTTAAAACTGGATCAGAAGTATTGTGTACATAGTTGTAACGTATCAACACCAGTAAGTTGGTATGCCTGTAGAGATGACGATTGTTGTTAATTCGGCAAGACCACGTCCATCTACATTACACAAAGATTCAATCCCTACTAGAGATGGGCACAACGGTTACATTTGCGTATTAAGTTCCACCATTACCGCTCCGGGTCGGTAATAGGTTCCAATAACCTGTTATTTATTAATAGGTTATCTCAGGGACCTTCTCAACTGGTCATTCCAAGATATCGTTTCTACTTTTCGTTCCCTACGTGCGTTCGTTTGTTTATCATGTTATTTCATTCCAAAGTATAATTTTGTTGATTTCTAGTTTTCCTTTCCTACCTAAATTGTTTCTTCTATCACGTTATACCTGACATAATTACGTTTCAGCGTATTTTCACTCTTTCCACCAAGCTATTGTTCCGGCTCCACACATTTTGGAGCTGTCCCTGTAACGTTATTTAATAACAGGGTTATTTTGGTAATAGGTTCCAAGCAGAATTAACAAAACCCGGTAATAGGTTATTTTTAACTGTTACATTAAATACCGCCCATCTCTAATCCCTACCCAAGCCTCGAAAATTTACCTTGTGATCGTGAGTACTTTCGATTAGAGATGGGCGAAACGGTTACATTTGCGTATTAGGTTCCACCGTTACTGCTCTGGGTAGGTAATAGGTTCCAATAACCTGTTATTTATTAATAGGTTATCCCAGGGACCTTCTCACAAGCTCATTCCGACATACCATTCCAAGGTATGGTTTCTTTTCGTTCCCGACCTTTATCATGTTATATTGTTATTCCATTCCAAAGTATCATTCCGTTGATCTCTAGTTTTCGTTTCCCATCTAAGTTGAGTTTTCAGTCAAGTTATCCCGACATATTTACGTGTTAGTGTATTTTCCCTTTTTTTCGATAATATAAAACCCAAGCTATTGTTCTGGCTCCACACATTTTTGAGTCTTCCCTGAAACGTTATAACAGGGTTATTTTGGTAATAGGTTCCAAGCGTAATTAACAAAACCCGGTAATAGGTTCTTTTTAACTGTTACGTTAAATACCGCCCAGCTCTACTTTCGATATTCCGGGGGACAGCGGTGTGGCTACGGTCGTTGGGGCGTCATTGTTTGGCTGTGGACTTTGGACTGACCTCTGCAGGGATCGTGGGTTCAATGCGTGCGTTTTTCAGCGGCTGGGGCTCTCCTCGCTCCCCTTGTTCTTAACCCAATTAAAACCCATATCCCGATAATCCGTAAACCGGATTAGAACAACCAGTACGAGTATAATTTTGCACAATAGAAGAACATTAAACATTAGCGATTATCACCGAATAAGTTTACCCCCGAAAGTACTGATTCATAGCGACACTGCTACACCCAGTTCCGAATCGCCACATCATCTTTTCCTCAGTCGAGGCAAAACTGTTACCCCGTATTTCTGCGCTGCTTATACTCCCGTCTTTTACCGTTGTAATTCAGTTTATTATACCCGTCTTTATACCGATAATTGCCGTTTTCATTCTCCAATATCCTGTGGTGTAAACAGGAAGACAGCTGAGGAATGGCAGTTGGACGAGAATCCAGCCTGAATGGTTGTTTACTTTACTTTACTTATTTTCGATATTTCCAGGCGCTGAATTGACATCGGACTGCCCTCCCGTTGCCCGCTTACGACCGATCACTCCGAACCAAAGTCAAACCTCGACGGCCGATCAGTCCGCCCTGACGATGACGCTCCCTGAAAAGGGTACGACGCCGCCTCGAAGCCACTACGGCGATATGGACATGACCGACAGCTTTCAGGATGAAAACAACTCGTGATCTGCAGTGCTGTTTTGTGCTCTTCGGTTTTATCAAAGACACGGACTCCGACGAGTCCTATTTGTAATAACGACGTGTAACATGTACAGATGAAGGTAATAATCAATTCGTTATCCGAAAACAATTGTTTCATTGACCGAACACTTAATTTCATTGAAGCTCAAATTTTATTGTCATTCCACCACCTGTGCATTCTTACTATCCTCAGTTGCCTCTGAATTATAAAATGAAATCCTTCTTGTTGATCTAAGAGAACGGTTTAATTTGGGTGTCATTTTAAAATTATGAGTTCAATTACAATCCTGAACAATCAGGTTCGTTGTATAATTTGCAATATCGGCCTTAGAATCTTATTATTAAATAGATGATGCAATTTTTTGTTGAACAATTTAAAAAGAATAAAGCTGTACACTATTTATAAAGTTACACTGTTTTGTAAATTATTTTCCTATACTGTATATTATTACGTCTCTAGAAAATCGATTTTCCGACATCCTTCATTTTCTTTCCGAGTCTACCAAGCGGAAGCTTTGTTTCCACTTTTCAAGGACGAAAAAAAGTTCTCCAAAATCAAAATTTTCACTCGCGTTTTGCGTTTTAGACCTTTCTGAACAATTTTGGTTCCGTGTTTGTCTGTCTGTGAGTCTGTTTGTCTGTCCGTCTGTCATGAATTCCTTGTAACGCGCATAAGTATACGAAGTTATTGTCCGATTTCTATGAAATTTTCAGGGACAGACATGTAAAGAACTAAGGAAATGATGTCGCAGGATCTCGAAATCCAATTATTGTAAGAAGTTGCAAGTATTAAGGTGCACTGGGGTAAGTGGAATAATTGGTACCTACTGGTCCAAAAGTGTAAGGATGTCAAAGTAAGGTCAAAGGTGTAAGGTCAAAGTGCCGTCATTGCTTCATTTGACTATTCAAAAAGTGGCCACAAGGCATGAAACTCACAGCTGATGTCTCTGGAGTTAGCTGCAGTGATTTTCCTGAGACATGTTTTTTTCACTCTTATCAATGTGTGTAATCAGTTTCGTTGGAGGAGCCGAACGTGGGCCAGGATCAATTTGTTTGGATGATTTTTGTGGTAAGTGGTAGCTTATATCTCTAATTAAGTGTGGAAATTGTCGTTGGGGGTATTTTCAGACTTTATTGAGAGTAATTTGGTTCAATACACTTACCCCATTCATTTCCAAACTCGGGGTAAGTGGAATACGTCAGAGCAGCATGATCCACTCACCCCTTGTTTTCATTTCATAGCTTCAATAGCTGCAATTTTTGATAGTGTTTTTACTTACTGTTTGTACTTACTGTTTTTATTTTATTTTGCTGAACAGAAATGGTAAGGAACCTCCAGAAGAAGAGGCCACCACCTCCATACTCGAAAGAAGACTTGAAAAAAGCTATAGATGCTGTTAGAAAGGAGCTTTCAACTTTGGCTGCAGCTGCAAGAGTATTCAGCATTCCCTACCCTACGCTTTTCAAACAATATAAGAAACAGAGGGGTGTAAAGAGCACAACTGGGGGCAGAAGAACTGTGTTCACAAGAGAGGAGGAGGAAAAATTTACAAAAAGTGTTCAGGCCATGAACAAGTGGGGTTTTGGTTTATCCAAAAAGGAATTTCTAGGGACATTGGGACAGTATATCTTAGTAAATAAAATACGGACTCCTTTCAAAGATGGTATTCCTGGGGACGATTTTCTCACTGCATTCTGTAAACGGAATAACCTGAGCCTCGAGAAACCTCAAGCCGTTGAAGTTAGGAGAAAGAAGGCGGTTGACCCATTCACCATCAATGAATATTTTGACTTACTGCTCAGTGTCACTGATGGGCTACCCCCTACTCAAATTTACAATGTAGACGAGTCTTCATTTTGTTTGGATCCCCAAAAAGTCAAAGTGGTGGGCACTAAAAATGCTCCCAGCCATAGAGCCACTAGCGGACCTTAAGATTAAGCGGACGGTTTTAAGATAGAATAGGCGATGATTTTAAGATAGAACAACTGTAGTTCTCTTTGTGACTATTACTCTTCATTCAAGCGTTTTCTGTTAACCATTTTAATGTTTAAATTTTGTTCAATTCTGTTCACCATTTTAATTTTTTAATTTTGTTGCAGTCAGTTGTTTCGTTTTAGAATATTTTTGTTTGTATGATTGCCTGTTACGAAGGCATTAAGATTTTACCCATTTGTGATAATCTGACTGATAAATATTGTGATTTTACATTCCTTTTTCGACATACTTATCGGATCTCTGCAATTAGACTGAATTTGTCCTGTGATTCCTGAACAGGCACGTGCGCCTACAGGCTATTCTAGATTTAAGAAGAGCGTTCTCTTTGCTCATAAATATTGTTCATACTATTTTTGTATCAACCTTCTTAATTCTTAAGATCCAACGATAATTTTGTGATTGAACGTTGGTCTGTGATTTTTAATGTGATAAGCTTAATTCCAAGTCTTTATGGCGACACTTGCACGAATTGTGGACTATTCCATGTTGCCAACATGTAGCATGTTGAATTAATTCTAAAATTGAAAAAATATTTTTTAATCAATGTACAATGGCTTTTCTTGGTGTTTTACTTGATATGCTATCATTCCCACTCATATCATACATTTTTAGACGCATTTTGTGGCAAATAACTTCTGTGATCCACTTACCCCTTGAATTCGGAAAACCCTAAGGTAAGTGGAATGCAACGATTTTTTAAAGAAAATTTCAATATCGCTGTCATAGATTATTGCGAACGCGAAACGGCTTTTACATTTTGTAGAGAATGGTTAGTGCAAGCCTCAGTAAAAAATTCAGCTCATTTGAAGGCTTTCACCAGATTTTACTGTAGTATCAAGATTTTTGTGTGCAAAACCCACTTCCACTTACCCCGGTGCACCTTACATTTCTTTGTAAATAATTCAACAATACTCGTACATTTGTTTTGTATAAACTAAAAAGTGAAAAATCGTCGATATCTAAAATGTTTTTATTTGAAATTATTCCTACTAACTTACTATTAAAGGCCTGTGAATCTTCAAATCCATAGAAACCCAGTAATTTTCAAGGATTTTTCGACTCTATCCTTCATGATTTTCATCACTCTTGGATCAGAAGCAGCTTCTGCGCATGCTCTAACGAAAAATGTCCCTAGAATAACTCTCAAACCTAAGGTTATTTGGTGACGAACCGACTTTCATTCCATACCAACGTGTCTGACGACACCATGCAATGCCCACCAAGGAATGGGGTGCGTGGGGATTTTCACGTGCAGTGAATCCTTGATCAAATTTATTGGAAGTCAGTTCAGCTGTGCGAGCGTGTTATGTACATCTTCTATCCTTACCATCCAAGAGAGCTGAAATTGAGTAGAAAAAATACCTTTATATCGAAATTTTTTGAGCTCGGGCGTTTTCGAAATTTCAACTCTTAGAAGTGACTGACATCAACCAAAAGCTACGGAGCACTACCTAGACCCCGAACGGAGCCCAATATACCAAATTTCATCAAAATTGGTCCATGGGAACTAAGGAAAGTGCCGTGTACGGTGGACTGTTTTTCGGATTCTACCAATCTACTTAACTTGAAACGTAAAACAACAAATTTTGAGTGAGGGTTACATTTTTTCTCTACAAACCAAAAAATTAATTGCTCAGTTTAGTCAAAACCGATTTAGAAATGACCATAGAATTGAGAAATGTTGCAAAATATTACTTAACTATTTACTTGAAAAACTCAGTTTTGCGTCCTTAGCAACCAGTAATAAAATTTCTAAATTAACGAATTCTTTATTTCTTCGAATGGAGTGTGAAGGTTTTATTTCATACAAATAAATTCTATTAGGACGCGAAAGCTTAGTTGGTAGATGGGTGATTCTCACAGAAAGCTCAAGCCTTGTGTATCTCGAGGTTTTCTCCATACAAACTAGTCCTATGGTTGCTTTTTTCTCTCCCCTTGTGTTCATCTCACCACCCCCTGCGCTTCTCGCTGAGAAAACTATTTATTTTTGCGGTGTGGATGCATTTTTTTGTATCTTGAAAGACTCAATTCTCATTACCACCGCCTGTAACTATTTTGTTTTACTGATGAAAGTTCTCTCCCAAGCCTTGGGAAATGTCCTTATGTTGAAAAGATTCAGTGAAATTGGAAGCCTACCAACAAATCTCCACAGAAACAGCTTTTTTCTATTTTTAAGTTTACTTGGGGGTTCAACAAGTGATAATGAACTGTGTATATGAAAAAAATCTCATTACCGCACAAGAATCAAGATTTTCCCTCCCATAGCGACCAACAGGGCATTTTGGCAAACTTTCGACGAGAATCACAGTGGCAATACTGCAGAGCGCCAGGGAACTCGCTTCCGCCATTTCCCTCGTCAGTTGGTAAGCAGGGGTGGTTGTTAAAGATCACGTGTCAGGTGCGTACATTTATTGTTATCATTACCACAGTTCAATGATTCTCTTTCAATGTTGGTGCCCAATTTTTTTAGATCCCATTTTTTTGTAGCCCACTAATTGCCTTCTCAAACGGCGTAGAATGAGGAATATGGTATGTACAGAACGATAATGGCAAGCTCTCAAATTTGGAATTCTCATTACCACACATCAAACCATCTCATTACCACTAACTTAATAAAGTTCGGAGGTAATGATAATAGGCGTGTGGTAACGAGAAAATGTTGTTAGTTGAGTATTTTAAAGATGAAGTATAAATATTATTTTCTACGTTAGGTATCAATTGACAATTTTTAAAAATAAAACGATTTTAGGTTTTCGAATTCTGATATTATTATCTCCATATTGCCCGAAGCTCTTAGAATGAAAAAATTCTTATCCTTCCCTTAGGTAACCCTCACAGATGAATCGCCCTACATTTTACGCTGCTGAAAAGTTGTGCGAACAAAAAAGGGAGGCTGATCGACGAGAAGAGAGTATGGTCGAGTTTCTTAAAAAATATTTGCCTACTTACTATCCAGTTAATGAAACAAATCTGTGATTTAGTTAAGTTAATTATGTGACGAATATTAACAAAATTGTCAAGTTAAATAATATAAAGAGTTGAAGATTGATATATATTATGTTGTAGACCGATAAGAGTTTTTTGAATGTCATTTAACATAGTGTTTTATTTTTTTTTACAGTTCTTTACCTACTTGGAATACATTGATACTACTGTAATTTTCATTGATTTCAGTTTATTTATTCCCTCCCTATCAATCCATAGAAAAGAGAAATGGAGATTTTTCAATATAATCATCTTATCCAACCAACTGGACAAGCTAATTGCTTGAAAGGTAGAAACAGAATTGTGAAACTAATACGATATTCTCAATACCAACTGCGCTTCTCATTACCATCACTTTAAAAAAAATAGTTCTCATTACCGCCGCACTATAAATTTTCAAAATTGAAATTTGAGACTAAAAACTGAGAATTGAGCTCTGTCTTGCATTACAAATTCTTCTTTATGTTCCCAGGAAACTTCATGAATTTCTTTAAACAGAATTGTGAAACTAATACGATATTCTCAATACCAACGACTTAAAAAAAAATCAAGTTCTCATTACCGCCGCACTATAAATTTTCAAAATTGAAATTTGAGACTAAAAACTGTGAATTCAGCTCTATCTTGCATTACAAATTCTTCTTTATGTTCCCAGGATACTTCATGAATTTCTTAAAACAGAATTGTGAAACTAATACGATATTCTCAATACCAACGACTTTAAAAAAAATCAAGTTCTCATTACCGCCGCACTATAAATTTTCAAAATTGAATTTTGAGACTAAAAACTGTGAATTCAGCTCTATTTTGCATTACAAATTCTTCTTTATGTTCCCAGGATACTTCATGAATTTCTTTAAACAGAATTGTGAAACTAATACGATATTCTCAATACCAACGACTTAAAAAAAAATCAAGTTCTCATTACCGCCGCACTATAAATTTTCAAAATTGAAATTTGAGACTAAAAACTGTGAATTCAGCTCTATTTTGCATTACAAATTCTTCTTTATGTTCCCAGGATACTTCATGAATTTCTTTAAACAGAATTGTGAAACTAATACGATATTCTCAATACCAACGACTTAAAAAAAAATCAAGTTCTCATACCGCCGCACTATAAATTTTCAAAATTGAAATTTGAGACTAAAAACTGTGAATTCAGCTCTATCTTGCATTACAAATTCTTCTTTATGTTCCCAGGATACTTCATGAATTTCTTTAAACAGAATTGTGAAACTAATACGATATTCTCAATACCAACGACTTAAAAAAAATCAAGTTCTCATTACCGCCGCACTATAAATTTTCAAAATTGAAATTTGAGACTAAAAACTGTGAATTCAGCTCTATCTTGCATTACAAATTCTTCTTTGTGTTCCCAGGATACTTCATGAATTTCTTTAAACAGAATTGTGAAACTAATACGATATTCTCAATACCAACGACTTAAAAAAAATCAAGTTCTCATTACCGCCGCACTATAAATTTTCAAAATTGAAATTTGAGACTAAAAACTGTGAATTCAGCTTTGTCTTGCATTACAAATTCTTCTTTATGTTCCCAGGAAACTTCATGAATTTTTTTGGTAAAGGTTCACTTACTCAAAGTTTGAGCATGGAAGATTGAGCTTTTTCTGAGAATTACCCAGATAGTGACAATGGCAAAGCTGTGTTCTTTGCTGGCGAGTGATCCGTATTTTATCCAACTTTCGGATTCGTACGATTCTTGAAATGTAAAACATCAAATTTTGATGAAGATGAACCTTTTTTCCTCGACTTCCAAGGTTAATATTTATTATCGTTAATAATAAACCAAAAAGGGAATTTCCTGAGATTTTTTTTCAGTTTCAGCCAGTGACATATTATGCACAAAAATTCACCCCAAAATAAAAATTAATGAAAATTGGCAAACTTTTTAGTTAGTTAGATTGAAATCAAATTATCCTAAAGATACCTTATAGGACCAATTAAAATATATCAAAAATTTAAATAATCAAGTTTATTGTCTCATGAAATTACAAAACGTGGAATGTACGAATGTAATTTTTTCCATTCTAACAAAAATGGATCCTTCTTCCTCACTTCCTGGGTTGGTATTGGGGGTTGTTGGGATTCAATTGGTGTTCGCGGTTGACCAAATCAGACTTAGTACCTGCGAAAAGATTTTGAAAATTAATTTTGAGTTATTTTCACGATGTGTGTAAATTTCATCCAAAATCATTCAAAATGTCAAATTTTCGATTTCCATTTCCACCACTCAAATTAGGACCTCTATTTGAGTCCCACCCAAATTCCAAGGAGGATTAGTAAAACATGGAGTCTCTCTGTCTCCCACCTGTGTTTTTATGTCTATCCATATATTTGTCCGTCCGCTCGTCCATCTTCCTTGTTTCATATCAACGAATTTAGGTAGGCACGTTTTGTCAAGAACAGTAGCTACTTATGATCCGATCACTATGAAACCCATAGGTTCCATCTACACAACTCTCGACGTCATCTAAACCACCTTCTTATCTTGATTGACTTGAAAGCTATGCTAGTTACTCGAATTTCATGTTTTGCATGCGCAAAGCCCCATATAATCACGGGACAATAAAATTCTTGGAATTATCTACACCCCAACTTTTTTTAATGCCATCAAAATTTAACTGTATTTTTGTATACATTTCTATTTTGGAGGACTTTTTTTCCACCTCCCAAAAGTGAAAATCTCTGCCTTGATAAGTGAAACCTGCCTTGATAGACTCGGAAGTAAAAATGCCTAATTGAGGAGTTTGATTCCAACAGGTACTAAAGACCATTTTTATCGATATTGAGTTAACCCTTTTCCAGAGTTTTAGGGGGTAGTTCTTCACAAAAATGCGATCGGTTTGGAGCAAAAGATAATCAACTCCCTAGAAAAACAAGGGTGAATATTCCGTTTAATTTCAAAAGGTATTGTCTCTTATCCGTTTTGTTTCAAAAAGTACTACATCCACTTCGATTGATGTCAAAAAGTACTACTTGAACGCCATGTTGTGTTTCAAAACGCCATTTTTAAACGCCACTTTTTGTTTCAAAAAGTACTATATCCAAAAATCTGATAATTCAAATCTCGTTCAAAATTATTTTAAACTTTGAATAAATTTACTACTAAATAAAATCTTAATACACCGTTGGTGAGCTTTTGGACCAAATTTTAGGACTACTGCAGGAAAAAACAGTACATTCAGTTGGGCTAGCAAACGATTGAAAAAAACTGATCATTTTCAATAATTTACAAATTTTTGTCCTTGCGCTTATTTTTTAACATTTAAATCTATTTACAAAACGTTGAACTTGCACTAATCTGACAGGAACTTCAATGCTAGTTCCAATGATATAATCAGATTTGAATTTACTTCATCAACTAACGGAGCTATGACAGCTTAGTGAACAAAGTCGAAATCAAGAAAAAGATCTTAGAAGTGAAATAGCTCGAAAACGAAGGCTCTAAAAAAAATTGCTAAGAGACATTTTTTGTTGGAAATTAGTTGTGGAATCGATCCCTAGCCGATGGTGCGCCCTTAACGTTTACACGCTTTATATTGCTTAGAATAGCATAAATACATAATATACAGGGTGTAAGCCTAACTTGTCTGTCATACTATACGAATCGATTCGACAGCTAATTTGCAAAAAAAATGTCTCCTAGCAATTTTTTTAAAAAGGCTTTGTTTCCGAGTTATTTTAATTATTAATTTTGACATGGATAACATCCATATATCCATAATAGACATATTATGTCTCAGTTCTGGGGGTCATTCCAAATTTTTCGACACACAAAACAATGCAACGTTTTTTTCTGATGCCGTTGAACACTCAGGCGCCTTCAGCATTCTCCATTGACCCGCCCTCTCATTTCAGGAAAAGAAATTTCAAAGGAAATGGCCTTGGAGCTCACTCAGCTGATCAGTGATCATCAACTTTGATGATGTACAGAAATATGTATCGATTGACCCTGCCTCTCAAATTTCAGCTTCCTGCGTTCAACAGCAACAGAAAAAAATCTTGCATTGTTTTGTGTCGATTTCGACCTTAAGTCATTGAATTGGTCATAACTCCTTTAATTTGCTGTGACAATTACAATTTGAAGATACCGTTGGGAAGAACATTAAATTTCCTGCCGGATAGATGCCTCCCCGTTTTTTTTTTTTTTTTTAATTGAGAACCAATTCATTTTAAGATGCAAGGACGAAAAAACTACGCCAAAATGTGAGCTTTCCAATGGTATAATCGAAAAATATTTAACATATAAATTTAGGAGAGAAATTTGTGTTTGAACACGGAAAAACGTGCATTTTTTCAACAAAATCAGCGCTCCGGAGGCCTCGCGGTCTACTGCGGCGCCGTCACCCACTTCCTTCGTCCGACCCCTCAGATCGCCAAGCCAGAGCGCTGATTTCGTTGAAAAAAATGCACTTTTTTCTTCGTTCAAACACAAATTTCTCCCCTAAATTCGGCTGTAAAATATTTTTTGTTTATACCATTGGAAAGCTGAGATTTTAGCGCAGTTTTTCCTTTACTATAATCTTGAAACATTTTTACTCCTCATCGTTCAATTTGCGGTTAAAAAAATTCGAGGTTTCCCAAATTACGTAAAATTTTCTATTCAGAGGGCTTCTTCATGCCTCAAACCTTGACTAAAACAAATGGTAAGGCATCTATCTCATAGAAAATTTAGTGCTCTTTCCAAAAGTATCCTCAAATTGTAATTATCACTGCGAATTAAAGGAGTTGTGACAAACGTTTTAACATTAAATCAAAATCACGAAAAAATAATTAAAATTAAAATACCTCGGAAACGATGCTTCTTAAAGAAAATTGCGAAAAGATATTGTTTGTTGCAAAAAAGTTGTAGAATCGACTCGTTATGGCAGACCAGTTATTCTCACACCCTGTTCATTAATTACAAAAAAATCCGATCCTACTTGATGGCTGTATCTGAAATGCCACCCCCCACCAATGTTACTGAATTGAAAGCCTTTTTGGGGCTTATCAACTTTTATAGGTCGTTTATGCCACATTTAGCTGATATGCTTGAACCTTTCCACAAATTGCTCCGGAAAGGGGCTCATTGGTCATGGTCGCCTGAATGTGCCAGGGTTTTTAAATGTGTGAAAGATACATTAGCAAAGGTTGCTACCTTGACCTATTATGATCCAGAGAAAGAGCTAGTCCTCACAACCGATGCTAGCCAATATGGTATCGGGGCTACTCTGAGTCAACGGGTTAATGATCAACTGGTACCCCTTGCGTTCGAATCAGCAACCATGACCCCAACTCAACGTTCTTACAGCCAAGTACACAAGGAGGCACTGGCAATCATTTTTGGGCTGCAAAAGTTTCACAAATTTCTAATGGGGCGTTCATTCACAATTGAAACTGACCACCAACCGTTAAAAACCATACTAGCACCTGACAAAAACATACCCGCTATTGCGGCAGCGCGCCTTGTCAGATGGGCAGAGATACTGGGGGCCTATAATGGGGTATTTCGGTCAATTTTTTTTATTTTTTTTTTCAAAAGAGTATGGCTCAGGAATAACGGTAATCGGGTCTGTTCGTCGAGAAAATGTTTTTAAAAAATCAGAGAAGCTAAGGAAAGTTGAAGATTTGAATGGTGTGACGTAGCTAGCCATGCGTGACGTAGCTAGCCAACTGTCTTTGAAGAAGTATCCATGCACAGAAACCCCTCTTGGATACTACAACATTCCACTCACACACGCGCGCGGGGCTGTCCGTGGCGTAGTCCTTGCTTAGTGTGTGTGCATTTATAGCGGCCCGCCTTTTTCAAACGTGTGATCTCTTTAATTAATTTTTCTACCACATGTTATAATATCATTGGGCTTAAAGTTGTAGTATATAGGTTTTCAAGGGTGCTGAATCCAAATTTGAGGTCAAAAACCTGAATTTCCGACCCACCGAAATACCCCATTATAAAATTGTATATAAACCAGGTAAATGTTTGCCCCAAGCCGATGCTCTATCACGTCTGCCTCTCCGACAGTGTGCTGATGTTGTTGATGTGGGGTTTGTTGAGTCAACTTCACCGATCTTGAATTCAGATGAGGTGAGACGTTTCACTGCTTCGTATCCCCCCTTTTTGGGATTGCAGAAGTTGATTCAAACCTCTTGGCCTTCAAGGCCGGCAGAAAAAGAACTGGCACCCTTCTATACTGTACGCCAGGACTTGGAATTCACTGATGGGTTCCTCCTCCACAAAGGTAGGGTCGTTGTTCCTCCTCAACTTCGGAAGCAGGTGTTGAGGGCCCTACATACAGGTCATGCAGGTATATCTAGGATGAGGTTAACTGCCAAGCCGGTTCTCTGGTGGCCAGGTTTGGATGGTGACATAATTAAACATTGCGCTTTGTGTGAAACATGTAATGTACACCACCCTCGGGAACCAGATGCACCAAATAGAATTGATAGGGTACCTGCCTCGAAACCCTGGAGTAGGGTGCATTTGGATCTTTGCAAGTATGAGGATAAAACTTTGTGTGTCCTTGTCGACGCATATTCAAATTGGATCCATGCATCTCTGCTCCAACCACCAAATGCCCCGAGCCTCATTTCATTTATGAAATCATTCATAGGGAATTTTGGCCTTCCAGGGACCCTGGTGTCGGACAATGGTCCACCATTTAGTTCAGAAATGTTCAGGCAATTCTTAAAACGGTGGGATATCTCCTATGAACCAACTGCCCCCTACAATCCCCCTAGCAATGGGCGAGCAGAGAGAGCTGTAGCTTCAATAAAGCAAGGGTTACGGAAAGCACGTGATGACTTTCCAGATTCATCTTTTGAAGAATGCTTGGTCCATGTACTCTCATCACAGCATGCCACCCCTAGTAGTAAGGGGGACTCACCAATGAATTTGATTTTTCGACATGCCCCTACTACACCACTAACAAAAATCTTGGCTGAACCAAACATTAAAGCATCAGTAGCACCAGTTCCCAGATTTTCTGTAAATTCTCCTGTGTGGGTGATGCGTCATCCTCAAGAACGTCACCCAACGTGGGAAAAAGGTGTAATTGAGTCGGTAATTTCCCCTGCTATGAGACAGGTTAAGCTGGCATTGGGTTTTGTGCATAGGGTTCACATTTCTCAATTGCGCACTCGTGTTTCTACAGACCTAGGTGAGGGTCAGACAGCTTCTAATGTTCCCCTACAGCAACCTGATCCTGAACCATCATGCCCTTTGCCATGGCCTGAATATCCCCAGTTACCATCTACTCACAGCACTTCCTTCCCTACTGACACTGGAAAGTTGCCGAGTTCCAACTTGAGCTCCCATCGCACTCATAGTCCCCGGAGTTCCCGAATTCCACGACCACTCCCATCGCCTATTCCACTGGTCCAAGGACTTAGGGATGGATCCTTACCACCTCCTACCTTAACCTCGTCCGGCCGCACTGTAAGACGACCCCAATGGTTGGAAAATTACGTGTAATACTTGGGAACATTTAAATAAATAGTTTTTTTTAGCCACCATAGCCCCTAACTTGCAGTGTGTCCGTGTTCCAGGAAGAAGTATCGGCTGCTATGGAGTCCCTTACTATGGGTTAAAGAGTTTTTACTATTTGTTCTCTGTCACAGTTCCTGTTAGATCAAGTTTTTGTTTGTTCTGTTGGTTTTAGTTCCTCATATATTATGGAAATGTAAAATAAGCGTTTTGTTTGTCTTTTTTTTATGGGTTTAACTTGGTTAGGAACTTTGAGCCAATGTCTTCAGCAAATCTATTCAGTATGTCATTTTCTCTGTGTGAAGTGTATCACTATTCACAACTTGTTTTGTATTAGAGTAAGAGTTCGATTTATTTTGTTTTTCAGAGGTACTTTCCTTTGTTTTCCTACTAAGTAATTCTTGTTATTATCATGCCAGGATACTCCAGCATTAATTTGTTAAGTGCTCTAATTTTACCTCACTAACTACCTTGTGTTTCAAGTTACCTGTTCTTTATTATTAATTTTTGTGAGGGAGGGCATGACATGGAAGTTTAGTGACATCCATCACTGCGCGCATGCGCATTGGGGGTTTAGGAGCGAGTCGTATCTCAAATATCCTACGAGTTGTTCTCGAGCATACCCTAGTCGTTTTCATACTTGTACTTCGTTGAATACATTCTCGTTCGACGTACCAGTGGGTTTCTGTGTATTTCCTTCAATACCTCACTTGAGAGATAGAAAAATCAATGCATCATCAAAACAAATCCACCATACTGTCAATTTTCAAGAGTAACCAAGATCATCCACCTGCAAGCAGAAAAGAATTTTCATCGTCTCACCTGCTCCTTGGTAACCAGCTTTATGGCCAGGCCCCGTGGGAGTGTGAGTGGGGTTGCACTGCTTTGTTCTATTGTCCTCGGCCTGCTTGTCCATGATTTCTGTAAAATAGAAAATTGCCTAATTTTAATTTTCCGATGCTGCAAAGTGACAATCAATCATCCGAATCATGGAGAACAATATATCTTCCCTACCACTCAATCCCAAAAACTTTCGACTTTATTTTATTTAAAGGAATTTTTTTTCCGGCGAAATTGAGTTGAGATGCTGAGATGAAAATTGAAAGTCAATTGAGCAAAAACAAGTGGGTTTGGCACACAGCTTCCTCGGATCCACAACCCTATTGTATTGATGATCCGATGCACAGCAAATCTCAAAACATTAATCACTAATTACCTTGCAATACCCTCATAGGGGACCATCTACACGCCAAACTGAACAATCCCGAGGAATTTCGTCGAAATCGGGCGAAAAATGTACAAGTTACGGACGTTACAAGGAATAATTGACGTTTGCGCATAAGCAGTGGCAACCATCAGACTGGGGACAATGATTTTCATAGGGGACCATCTACAACCAGATTCGCATATTCCCTGAAAATTTCATCGAAATCGAATGAGAAATTTGGTAGTTACGGCTGTTGAAAGGAATTCACGTTTGCGCATGGGTAGCAACTATTAGTATGGAGGTGATGATTTTCATGGTGGACTATCTACACGCCAATCTGAACAATCCTAGTAGACAATTTTATCAAATTCGGATGAAAAATGTAAGCGTTACGGCAGTTACAAGGATTTTACGTTTGCACATGCGCAAACGTAAAATCCTTGAAAAAGCCACAACACTTACATTTTCTACCCGATTCCGATGAAATTTTCAAGGATTATTCGGATTAGTTTTTAGATGGTCCCCAATGAAAATCAAGGCCTTAAAATTTACAGAAGCCTTTGCGCATGCGCAAACCTAAAATCCTTGTAACAGCCATAACACTTACATTTTTCATCCGAATTTGATGAAATTTTCTAGGATTGTCCAGATTAGCGTATAGATGGTCCCCTATGTGGGTAGTGAAAGGTACTTGGAGATTGGTGTTTTGAGATTAACTACTATGCATCGGATCATCTATATAATCGGGTTATGGATACGAGGAAGCTATGTACCACACCCACTTGGCAAACAAAAAAACAGAAGAAACAGAGCTTCCGCTACCTTCGTAGACTCGGAAGCAAAATATAATTATAAATCATTGAAAAATAAAAGGACCAATTGGCTTTTCTAATCCTAATTCGAGACTCATTTTCCACATGTTGTGTTAAAAATCAGAAAAAATTGGTTAGTTACCGGAATTGCGCCCCAAGGATGCATTGATAATTGAAGAGTGGGTTAGCAGGAAGGTAGAAAAGTAGTTAGTAATCATAAATCATTGAGAAATCTCAAGATCAAATGCGATCAAACCAACTCTCTAATATCCTGATCAGTGCCTAATGACAGTGCCTAAAACTGGTTGAGTAGGAGCTAACAATTTGTTATATTTCACAAGTTCAAGTTCTGAGGCATATGCAAAAATGACAGTCTACTATGCAAAACAAATAATAAATTTTATTTGACGTCTTGCATAAACAACTACCGATTTTCAACTCTGCATCAGGACTCGAAATAGCCAACTATAATAAACTTGAAATAACCAATTACAGTCTGATACCATAATTCAAGAGAGGGATTTGAGTAAAATCCGTGATTAACGGTGATAAATGGATTATCAAGTCCGGGACTCCACTTGTACTCCACTTGTAAAAACTCGAGCTTTTACTGATCATTAGGGATCGGATTCTTATGTTTTTACATATTCTTGTCTAGGTAATGTATTGGCAATATCGAAGAAGAAGTGTTCAAATAAGCAACTTTTGAACAGGTTAAGCCTACTTTTATTTTACATATTTTCACATACTGTAGATACGTATTTACAAATATCTGACTGAAAAAAACCACTCATTTTTATTTAATTTTAAGCAGTTTTTCATAATTTTGAGGACGAGTCCTTCGTTTGAAATATGATAATTTCTAGAGTCCACAGATGGCTGTCATAGCTGTGAATAACGGATCAAGGTCTGTGAACCACAGTCGGGGTGGTGGGGGGGGGCTTGACTGGCCCACTTTCAGCCTGTGTCTTGGTTTATTATTTTCAACAATGAACCTTTGGAATCAACCAAGAAAAAAATTTTTTAACACCCCCTCAAAATTTGTTGGTTTACGTTTCAAGGTCCGTAGAATCCGAAAATCGAATAAAAATTTGGCCGTCCGTCCGCCGAAAGGAGCATGCGCACTTGAGTAAACCCGTAATTTCTGTGATTTAATGATGACTTATAGAAGAATAATGAACCATTGTGTAATAATTTGCAGGGTTTTTGTGCTGACAACGATAGGAGTGGGTGTGAATCACATGAAATTCCATTTGATTGTTGTGATTCGTCAAGCTTATTACGATCTTTCTTGGGTTCTCTTGGATTAATTTTGGTTGATTATTTTCAATAATGAACCTTTGGAATCGACCAAGAAAAAAATTTTGTAACCCCCAAAAGGGTTTTCACTTTATAAATGCACAGTTTTAGTAAGAAACGTTTTAATTTGGACACATTAGAAGAGCGAAGGAGAACGGAGTTTCAGTGTATCACAGTTTTTATAACGATGTGAATAACATAAATCGATTACTACAATCGATGACAATAATCGATATTATGAATTGAAAGGTTTACATCGAAATTTAAAATTATCATTATTTATGAATTCCTTTACCCCCCTCAAAATTCATTGGTTCACGTTTTCAAGGTACGTAGAATCCGAAAATCGATTAAAAAAAATGTCCGTCCGTCCGCCGAAAGGAGCATGCGCATTCGAGTAAACCCGTAATTTCTGTGATTCCCAGTCCCGGGAAGGTGCGTTCCGTTTGTTGAGTGCTGACCACTCAAAAAACCCTGGACAGAAACTCGGCCCTTCTGCCCTCGCCTTACTCACTGCTTAGAGCCTTTGGCTGAAATTCATGAAAAAATGGAACATACTTTAGCAGCGCTTTTTGGCAGAGTAGGGATGGGATGGAGAATAAGCCCCGTGTGACACTTTTCGGGTAGTTAGTCCAAGGCTTGTTCATTACTAAAATAAAATCTCAAGCAACGAGTGATCGTTAAATATCTGCACGGGGGGTGACTGACCATACATACTATTGCGGATATTCTCAAAAGGTCTGAAATCTCTAGTGATTTTGCTGCCTTCACTCCCAACGAGATTACCGCCTTCAAGAACGCACCGATAACTTCTGTGTTCGTTGAATGGTCGTTCGGTAGGTAATGTACATTTACTACATATTATACAAAAGTAGATATATAAAAATCCGATCTCTACTGATCATTAAAAAGCCCCTGAGCAACGTACGGGTTTTCTAGCTCGAGGATCAATCATGTTGATTGGCTATGAAAGAGCTGTAGTTAGCGAAAAAATTAAACTAGATAGAAAACATAAAACATGAAAAATTATTTCTTCTAATGAAAACTGTTGGGAGCTGTACTACTAGTACTTACAATAGATGAGAATCAGAGGGTTGGTGAAAGCAAACTGATGAAGCTTGAAACAAGTTGAGCGTAGTAGGTCCAATGGAGCAATGGTGGAAAAATTTTTCTGGTAGTACTTATAAGGTTGAAGGGAGCATGCGCACTAGAGCAAACCAGAAATTTCTGTGATTCCCATTCCAGGGAAGGTGCGTTCCGTTTGTTGAGTGCTGAGTCAGCACAGCTGACTAGGCACGGCACGATACCACCGATATATCGGAGTATCGATACTTTTTTGGTATCGATACCGATATTTGTATCGATAATTTTGCCTGAAATATCGGAGGTATCGATACTTTCTTGAAGATATATTCGAAAATTTTACCAAAGTAAATTGGTGAAAAAAACCAAATAAGTAAATAGAAAATAATACCATGTATTGTCTACCATAGAATAGCACTCAATATAGGCTCAGAATAGTATCAATTGAAACGATATACCGCCACGATAGCCTCAAAATAGTGTCAATATCCAATGTGAATTTGAAATGAATTTAAACCCGTTTTCCCGAAATTACAAGAAGAGGGAGGCGTGCGAATATTAATCGTGATGGCGACGTCAGTCACGTGCGAACGGCTTTTTTCGAATAATAAATAGTATTATTTGTATTGTAACTGATTTATTACTTGATCCTTTCGATTTCTAGTGAAAGAAAAACATAATTTCATTGAACAGAGATTTCTTGCAAATAAGAATTGGAATTGAAATAAAATTAAATAATTATTCATTTTTATTAAATTTTAAATTATTGGCTTTATTTCATTTTTAATTGCTATTGACTTCTATTACATTTTAAATTATTGTTTTTAAATAACATATTGCCTTTTCTCAATACACAGGGTTTTTATTTGGATTGAAAAATCATCGGTGGGTTAATTTGAAATATCGGTGGTACCGAGTAATCAAAGTATTGATATTTTATAATATCGGTATCGAAAATATATCGGGTATCGATACTTCCTGAGAAATATCGTATCGAAAGGAGTATCGATACTTTGGAGTATCGTGCCGTCCCTAGGTTGAAAGGAGCATGCGCACTTGAGTAAACCCGTAATTTCTGTGATTCCCATTCCTGGGAAGGTGCGTTCCGTTCGTTGAGTGCTGACCACTCAACATTATCCATTCATCACTCATCCACTAGGCGAAACTCGAGTATCCACGAAAATTCAAGGATCGATTTTACAACTAATTTGCAACAAAAAATGTCTACTAGCACTTTTTTTCTTAACCCGCTCAAAATCCTTTTTTTTCCACTTTAAAATTTTTATTCTTATTTCCGACCTTGCGGCACTAAAATTATCATAACTTCCGTATTTCTCCTGCTACTTCTACATATATACTTCTACATATACATCTACTCACTTAATTTTTCATCCGAATTTGATGAACTTTTCTTGGATTGTCCAGATTAGCGTGTAGATGGTCCCCTATGAGGGTAGTGGAAGGTACTTAAAGATTGATGTTTTGAGATTAACTACTATGCACCGGATCATCTATATAATCGGGTTATGGATACGAGGAAGCTATGTGCCACACCCACTTGTTTATTATTGGGATACGAATAAACGAAATAATCAATTCCCTGAATTTTAAGTGGCGTTTTCTTTTTGAGATTAAATCTCAAAAAGAAAACGCCAGTTAAAATTTGAAAATTTTCAAATTAGTACGAACGTTGAAATGGCTGGACATGTCGAGCGAATGCCAGAGAATAGGGCATGTAAACGGTTGTTTACTGGCAAACCGAGAGGAAGGCTGAAGCGGAGAAGGCCCAGGAATAGGTGGAGAGAGGTTCTAGGGAGAATGGATGGAAAACAGTGGAGAGGAGGAAGAGGCCATAGTTCTACGTTCACGGGGTACTATTCGTTTTTAGGTCCTTGAAGAGACCATCAGCGAGACAGTCTAACCTATTAATGTACTTATCTATTGAGTTCGGTATTAAAATCATAATTTGTTAACCGGGCGTGATATTTCCTACTCATGATCAAATAATACTTGGGATTTTTGTCCAAATTTTCAGTGAATAACAATTTAGTCTCAAAATCCCAAGTTTCGCTCTGGGATTGGCGCAGACAAAACAACTGGGCGTGGCACATAGCTTCCTCGTATCTATAACCCGATTGTATAGATGATCCGATGCATGGTAGTTAATCTCAAAACATGTTGGAAAATGAAGTTATGACTGTAACAAGGAAATATACTTTTGCGCATGCGCAGTGGCTACTATCAGTCGGGGGCGATGATTTTCATAGGGGACCATCTACACGCTAAGCCGCAAAATCCCCGAAAATTTCATCGAAATTGGATGAGAATTGTAGAAGTTATGGTTGTGGCAAGGATTTCATGACAGACATACAGGAACCAGAATTGTTCAAGGAGGTCTAAAACGTAAAACGCGAGTGGAAATTTTAATTTTGGAGAACTTTTGCTTCCGAGTCTACCAAGGTAGCGGAAGCTTTGTTTTCACTTTTCAAGGACGAAAAAAAAAGTTCTCCAAAATCAAAATTTTCACTCCCGTTTTGCGTTTTAGACCTTTCTGAACAATTTTGGTTCCGTGTCTGTCTGTCTGTCTGTCTGTCTGTCTGTCATGAATTCCTTGTAACGCGCATAACTATACGAAGTTATTGTCCGATTTCTATGAAATTTTCAGGGATTGTGCGGGTTGGTGTGTAGACGGTCCCCTATGAAAATCATCACCCCCGGACTGATAGAAGCGACTGCGCATGCGCAAACGTGAATTCCTTGTAACAGCCATAACTTCCACATTTTTCATCCGATTTCAATGAAATTTTCAGGGATGTTACAGATTAGTATTTTGATGGTCCCCTATGAAAATCACTACCTTCGGACTGATAGTAGCCACTGCGCATGCGCAAACGGTAATTTCCTTGTAACAGCCATAACTTCCACATTTTTCACCTGATTTCGATGAAATTTTCAGGGAATATGTGGATTAGGTTGTAGATGGTCCCCTACGAAAATCATCATCCCCGGCCTGATAGAAGCGACTGCGCATGCGCAAACGTGAATTCCTTGTAACGGCCATAACTTCTACATTTTCCATCCAATTTCAATGAAATTTTCAGGGATCTTACAGATTAGTATTTAGATGGTCCCCTATGAAAATCATTACCTTCGGATATATAGTGGCCACTGCGCATGCGCAAACAAGAATTTCGTTGTAACGGCCATAACTTCCACACTTTCTACCCGATTTCGATGAAATTTTCAGGGATTGTGCGGATTATTTTGTAGATGGTCCCTAATGAAGATACCCCCGGACTGATAGTAGCCGCTGCGCATGCGCAAACGTAAAATCCTTGTAATAGCCATAACATTTACATTTTTCATCCAAATTTGATGAAATTTTCTAGGATTGTCCATATTAACGTGTAGATGGTCCCCTATGAGGGTAGTGAAAGGTGCTTAGAGATTGGTATTTTGAGATTAGGTAACTACTATGCATCGGATCATCTATATAATCGGGTTATGGATACGAGGAAGCTATGTGCCACACCCAATCGGCAGACGTTTTTTTTTCAACCTTGAAAAGTGAAAACAAAGCTTCCGCTACCTTGGTATACTTGGAAGCAGTGCCGTCCTTAGAAAATGCGAGGCCTGGAGCAAAACATTTTTGCGAGGCCTTTTTTAACTATGGATACCGGGGGGGGGGGGGGGGTTCCGGAAAATATTTGTCAAGCTATACTTGCAAAGTCGTAATTGTAAGCTTTTTGATAAATTTTTTGATAAATTTGACTCTAAAAGGGGGAGGGGTGGTGCAAAACACCCATTTCAGGTTGGTATGTTTCGTGAGAAGCACAATAAGCCACCAGGCTTCAGTGCTTTTGGGCTCCCCTCACCCTGATCCGCAGATTCAGGTACAATCTACAATCTACAGTCTTGGTATGTTTCGAGTAATTTCGTTTCAGGTTTCAGGTAAAAAAAAAAACAATAGGAATCTCAGAAAAATAAGCTAGAAAAATCAAAACAAAGTTTATTCTTTAAACAGTGCTTGTTAATGTTAAAGCCTTAGAGAGAGTATACTACTTAGTAGTATACTACTTAGTAGTTGTAGGTATTTATGAGGAAATTTCCCTTCGTCGCGTAAGAGCAAAATGGTTGCAAATTATCACCGAAAGGTTTAGTTACCCTCAAGTAATTTGAGTTTAACAAAAAAAGTTCCACGTTTTTGTGGTTTGAGGTAATTTGTGAAAAAACGGCCAACTTGAAATTTTGAGGAGTGGTTGAAGAAAGTATTAAAAAACTGCCTTCTGGGTTTTTTCCATTTTTGAATATTTAATCTTGTAGTTGTTTTGTCACTTTTCTTCTTCTGCAAGAATTCTGCAGAATTCTGAGAAAAAAATGTATATTCTGAAAAATTGGAAAGAGTTCCTAATAGTATCAAATGTAGGAATTCCTGTTTCATACAATGAATTTGGTTACATTTTTGAGCTGAGATGAACTCAATCATTATTTTACCAATGGATTCGATATGTCCACATTATTCCATGTTGAGAGGAAGCTCTAATGCCCACCCAACTGGGCAGACTTTGTTTCATATTGAAATATGGATCAAGGCATAACAAAGACGGACTAAAAGTTTAGGAACATCGCACTATACAGGGAGGCGCAACTTAAGTCAGCATAACTTCAGGGGTCGATTCTGCAACTAATTTGCAACAAAAAAATGTCTCTTAGCAATGTTTTTTTAACCCTTTGTTTTCCCAAGTTATTTTTTTCATTTTTAATTTTTTTTCCCCGTGATTTTGAGCTTACGTTACTAAATTGGTTTTAACTCTCTTAATTTGCTGTGTAAATTCAAATTTGAGGGATCCGTTGGAAAGAGCATTAAATTTCCTATCGGTTAGAAGCCTGATATTTTCTTTAAGGCATGATAAAGACCTCTGAAAAGGAAATTTTGCCTTATTCGGGGAACCTTGGTTTCGCATTGGTCGCACATCAAGATCGCGGACATTTTTAATAAAAAGTGACCTGGAACAATATAGACAGTGTTTTTGTTTTATCTATCCAATAATTGAAAATATTGCGCGTATAATCGGACTTTATATTTTAAGCATGTATATCTTCACTCTGCACACTATTTCAATTCAAACAAAACTTTTACTTATTGTGATTTAGCGAGAGTAAGGCCTCCTCAGCGCGAGGCCTGGAGCGGCCGCTCCACTCGCTCCACCCTAAGGACGGCACTGCTTGGAAGCAAAACGACATTGACGAAGTACCTGCTTAATCGATAGTATGCAAAGACCCGCAAAACCGAGCGGTCCTGAAGGAGGGATATACCTCCGCGCCGTGCAGTCGTGAGCTATTCAAGAAACCGCGGCCTGTCCGTGAGGACCAAAATAAAGTTAAGAGGAGAAAGCAAAAAAAAAAGTTTATCAAACCTGGTCGATAAAAATAATTATTGATGAATTATAATTTATCGGAAATAAATCTAATTTTATGAAACAACTGTCTCCAATGTCACAACTAATAATTGGCTTAAAATAGTAAATGAATACAATGATAGAAACTTTGTAAAAATTATTTGTGATGAAAATAGGTACTATTTAAAAGGTGATAATTTTGGTTTTTCCACCAGAGAAATATTTTTTATCTCCTCTCTCGTAACCAAATCCTGGCATAGGCGTATCACGTCAGCGTATGAAACTGTCGAACGTCCTTGACCAAAGTAATATTAAACGGTTCCGGGCTGAGTTCCACTGTGGGAGAAAAGAGGGTGTTTTTAGTTCATTATTTTCAATTAAAAAAAAACCTTTGAATCGAGCAACAAAAAATGATATAAGCCTCCTCAAAACTTGATTGTTTACTTTTCGACCAACGTAAAATCCAAAAATCGAAAAAATAAATAAAAATAAAAATCTGCACTCTACCTAGTTTAAGGACTGATTTTAAAGAACTCTACCTTACTAAGAACTGATTTTGATGAAATTTGATAATTTCATAGATAGGGTTCTATTTGGGGTCTAGTTGTGCCCCGAAGCCAGTGTTGATGTCAGTCACTTCTAAGGGTTGAACAATAGGAGTGTACCTACATTTTCAAAATGCCTTAGCTAAAAAAAGTAAATAAAAAGGTATTGCTTTCATCATTTTAAAGTAGACTTTAATTTTTGGAATGTAATGAGTCCAGGAGGTTTGAACTCACAATAATTCATAAACACGAGAGTGAATCACAGAAAAAATTTCAGCTGATCAAATGCGATTATTTTTCGTATCTTTTAGTAGAGTTTCGCAGTTTTTATCTCAGTTGTGCATTCTGAGCAACCAAGAACCAAGTTTTGTAATTAAGACACAACTCTAGGATAGCGATGTTATTCCTGGTAGGTAGAGGAAAAGCCTCGTCCTATGCAGACGGATAATCTATACAGTAATGTTTAATCATTTGCAGCTTTTTTTTTTTCAAGTGGGTTTAGATTCTACATCTTTATCTGTAGTTCTTGAGCATTTTCTAGCCTTACTAAAAAAAAAAAAAAAAAAGTAATGAAACTTCCAACGTATCTAAATTTCCAACGTGCCAACATTTAATTTAGGAGAACCCACATTTATTTGACCAGCTTCAACAATGCTTCCCTATTTTCTATATACCTAATAGGAAGTGAAAGTTACATCACCACGTAATTTATCTTAAAAAGAAACAAGGTCAAAATATTAATAATTAATTCTGCGCTCATTTAGAGCGAATTAGCTGATTTTCGCATTGATTTCTACACAAAAATTCCTGTGACTTGTAATTCTTACATAGAAATCGGAACGGGAATTTAAAAAACTACAAAAAAATTTCCCTGAGTATCTCGGTTTTAATGTCTAACCGAAGAATGAAATTTGGTTCCTCCTAAGGTTTTATCAAATGTTGATTTTAGAAAATGTGAGTTTTTCTTGAGAGTTGCTATTCTTTTTTCTTAATACTTTCACAAGTCCGTTTTTATCACTGCAAACAATTTCAATGAAATCGGGTATTAAGTTAGTTATAGTTTTGCCTTTTAGAAGGAGTTGCGAACAAACAAGACAGGTATCATTTTCCTAATCATTAGGGAAAGTCTAAATTAGAAAAAAACGTCTGCCAAGTTGGGTGGGCAGTATAGCTTCCTCACTCATTGTAACATGGACGTATAGAATCAGTTGGCGAAAAAATTATGATTCAAAGAGTTATTGAATACCAAAATATTGGCGATAATATGCGGGATAGGGTTGCAGGTATTAATGTTTATAATAGTGTTGTAAATAGTTGTGGTAGATAAACCACTGAAATAAAAAACGAAAGAGTGTAGGTATAAAATAAAACTACGAAGTTATGACGATAATGATTATCATTATTCAATACTAAAACTATAATAGGTGTACGTATTAGGATTATGGGTATTAATTTGTTATATACTCGTAATTTGAGTTTTGTTTAAAATGGTTGTGGTATATAAACCATTGAAATAATTGAACAAAAGTGTGTGGGTATACAACTAAAATCACAAAATTACAATTTGAATTAATTACGAGATCAAGTGAAAATTATTATTGATTATTGTTGAAATTGATTAAAATGAAACGAATGAAATACTGATGTCACAAAATTACAATTTAAATGAATTACTAGATCAAGTGAAAATGATTAGGTATTATATTGACTATTCTTGAAATTGATTAAAGTAAAATGAATGAAATACTGATGTCACAAACATATAATAAAGTTGGCCGAACTGTGGTGTCGTTGCAGAGGACCCAACTGCCGTCATGACACCTGACGGTGGCCGTATAATGTCCACTTGAATTTTATTTAGCGGTCCACCGTCTAGGACCTAACCCACACAATCCCTGAAAATTTCATCGAAATTGGTTGAATAGTTGCGGAGTTTTGGTTGTAACAATAAATTTAAAGTTCGCGCATGCGCAGCGGCTATTGTTTGACCAATTTGATTGAAACTTATAGGGTGTCTCTTAGAAGTTAGTCCCTAACTAACCTCCAAATTTGAGCAAAATCGGTTCATTAGAAACCGAGAAACCGAGGTTCCAGGAAATTCACGTTTGCGCATGCGCACTCGCTCCTATTGGTCCGAAGGTACTGAAATTGATAGGGGACCGTCTAGGACGTAACCCGCACAATCCCTGAAAATTTCATCAAAATCAGACCACAGGTTAGTATAGTTTTGCCCGGGACAAGGATTGACCACAGACAGACCGACAGACAGACAGACAGACAGACGGACAGACACGGAACCAAATTGTTCGGGAAGCTCTAAAACGCAAAAAGCAAGTGGAAATTTTGATTTTGGAGGACATTTTTTTTTCACTTCTTTCACGAATACAAAGCTTCCCTACCTTCGGTAGTGAGGAAGCAAAACGTCTGCCAAGTGGGTATGGGACATAGCTTCCTCGTATCCCTAACCCGATTGTACCTTCCACTACCCTCATAGGGGACCATCTACTCGCTAATCTGAACAATCCGGAGAAATTTCGTCGAAATCGAATGGAAAATGAGGAAGTTATGGATGTTACAAGGAATTTGCGCATGCGCAGCGGCTACTATCAGTCCGGGGCGATGATTCTCATAGGGGACCATCTGCACGCTAACCCGCAAAATCCCCGAAAATTTCATCGAAATCGGATGAGAAATGTAGAATTTATGGCTGTGGCAAGGATTTCATGACTGACAGACAGACACGGAACCAAAATTGTTCAGAAAGGTCTGAAACGTAAAACGCCAGTGGAAATTTCGATTTTGGGGAACTTTTTTTCAACCTGGAAAACTCAACTTTCTTCCCCTAGATGCTCCTGTGAAAACAAGGCTTCCGCTACCTTGGTAGACTTAGAAGCAACAACGGGGAAAGCAAAATAGAAATTTTGACTACTGCACTGCTTCTCCGACTTTTCGAGAGAAGTAATATTATTAACTGAATTTAAATGCCTAATGAATTCCATCTTGCTATCTGGCGGTCGTATGAAGCATTTCAAAGATCATTAAAATAATAATATTTTCAACGCCCATCTGTACATGTTTTCATTGTCACTTCTATTCTTGTCAATCAATTCATCTCGGGTCAATATGTAACACATTGAGCTTTGAACCGACAATATTCCAATCGTGATACCGCAGGATTCAAATTCTCAACCCACGAATCGTATTCCACCACACCTGATATCCTTTGTTTCGGGACAAGCGCACGAGAAGGACCTACTCTTAAGGGATATTGTGATGCCTTTACCTTAACTTCTGTTTAATATTCAAACAATAAGTGGTACTTTTGCGTACCACGTTCACAGTTTTATGACTAATATCTACTAACAAGTGTGAAAGACGCACATTTTTCAGAAAATTACTGACAGCCTCTAGCAAGCATGCCTACTCATCCACAGGTAAGTTCATCCTTCCGCCATTATTATTAGAATGTATAATCATGTTTGATGTTCCCAAAAAAAAAACCATTGAAAATATACCTACATATTATAGACAAATACATCAATTGTAAGATAATATGCTGTTACTTTTCAGACTGTAGGCAGGTAAGGTAGGTACATGCATTACGAGTACTGTAGGTACATTCAAACTTCAAAGTACCACAAGATCTGCAATGGTCCAAATCATTATAGGCTAGCATTATAATTGAAGATTTTTATAAACAAATTGTAAGAAATTATGCTTATAATTTCTTTAATGAAGAATCATATCTTTGTCAATACTTTTGTCGTTAGAGTAGACTAATTCAAATTTGTAACTTAATTCAGAAACTGTTATAATTCCTTCCAGGTCCGGGCCGAGGATAACGTTGACTCGATGTCGTTTGGTCCAAATAGAAATTCTTGTGAATCGCCCGAGACGATGCGATCTCCAGGGAATAACTGGGAAAAATACGTGCAGGGTGAAGTGCGTACGAAAAATTGGGTGAGTATCTGCCTTACAATGTCTGAATGAAAGGTACGAAATAAATTGACCAATAAAATATATATAAACGACCATGCTAATTTAGAATCAAGGAGGAAGGGGAAAGAAGTAGGTACAAGAGGTTCAAGACCTTGTGGACTTGTGCTGTTTCTAACGTGGCAAGTGAAGTTATTTCACCTATTTTATTTTTATTTTTTTATTATTTTTTATTTTTTATTTTTTATTTTTATTATTTTTATTTTTATTTATTTTATATTTTATTTTTTTTTTCACCTATTTTTTTCCCAAAATTATTTGTCGATCGGGAAGTCTGAAAAACTTGACTCACTCATACACGTTAAAACGAATCCCCGAAATCTGAATGTTTTAAAATCTTTCTTGTGGGGTTCACTATTGCGTGATTATATACACACGTACGAATACGTTCGAGCTGTGGTTTTGAAGGGGAATAAAACCTAAATATCAAAAGCCCTCAAATCTGTTTCAAAAAGGTCCAACTTGTAATTTAAAAATTCCTAAAGATTAAGGACCCAAAAGTGTTTCGAACTACTATAATACCCCAATTTGTCCAATTTTTGCTTATAATATTGTGTACGAGTATATCATTAAAATATACGTCGATTTAGTAAAAGAACAAAACAAAAAATCAATAAATCATATATAATTATAAAAATTGCGTTTGAAACGGGGTTTCAAAAATTGTCACATTTTAACGTTTATGAACCTTTTTATTGTCATCTTCTTTCCCTATGGCCTCTGATTGGTCTTAATTGATCTTTAGCTAGAGGGATTTCTAGTTCTAAGTCCATTCAATTTTGGTTCTCAGCCCCCTTTTGATTCAGTGTTTGAGGTAAGATATGATGACTGTCTAATTTTCTTCAGTTCTTGTAAGGAATTCTACGCTAATTTCGACCCCAAGTCGGAATCCATAGTTTCAATATACTTACCTACTTATGACACCTAGCACGAAGTCTAGGTAGGTAACTACTTTAAACTACAAAATCGGCATCGCAACATGTGCCTATAACATCCACAGATTGCATCACTCTCCTAGTCTGTTGAAAAAAATTCTTGTAGGGCAATGAAAATATTTAAAAAATAGTCAACGAAAGTCTTTTGTGGTTGAAAAAAATACGCAATGAGTTATTTAAGGAGCATGGGTTATATTGTATTCAGTATACAATTTTCTGTAGGACTTGAGTAAAGTTTGAAAAAAAATATCGATTTTGACATGACCACTACAGCGCGTATGACATCATTACGTAGGTACTGATTCATCTTCCTTACCAACACCTAAAATGAGAAAAATTCCATACAGTACTTTCCTTTTTCAGATCGAAATTTAGGGCTAGGTAGGTTGATAGTATCCAAAAATAAAGATACAACATCACTACATTATTATTCACTATCGTATATTCGGCAAAATATTGAAAATTGAATTAACAGTGTTGATAAATGAATGACTCACTGATTAATAATACTTGAAGCAAAACTCTCAATCATAAAACAAATTCAAGCGCCTTTGCTCTTCGCCTCTTCATCTTGATATTTCATCTTGTCAACAAGAACGTCTACTTTGACTACCATGTCTGAAAGTGCGTGGTCCAGAATCTCCAATCTCTTTTTAATTTTGTCGACTTGCTCCATGATCTTGGCGTGCTCTTCTACTTCCACGTAAAGTTTATTCATTCCGTTCAGATCGGCGATCACGTCGTCCACTTTGCTCTTCGGTATGGTGGTGTTTTCTTCAGAAATACCGTGTCTCTTCAGGAACAACGCTCGTTCTAAAATGCCGAATCCATTGCGCTTTAAGAGATTGATGATGATGTCGTAGTCTGGTCTGTCTTGGTAAGCTCTGTCTTCGTCGTCCATCTTCTTGTACATCCTTTTGTATCCGCATATTAGGAACATTTTCTTGAGGGCGTTCCTCAGGATGTCTTTCAAGAACACTTGTTCATCGTCGCCCGTGGCGTCGAAATCCTTGGCGGCTCGTTTCAAACCGTGAACGATAGCAGCTGCGAACCAGTTGAGGAACAGCAGGATAACTACGAATATGTACAGAATGAAGAACGCAGGAGCAAGCATTGGTCGAGCCTCTTCACAGTTCTTGTAGAAGTACAGTCCCCCAGAAAAGAGTGCGATTAGAGTGAACATTGAGCTGCCGATGGAGTTGAACTCCTCAACGTGAGTACCAAATATCACATGGGCGAACATGGCAAATCCAAAAACGAGCAGGAGAAGCATCAACGTCAGAGCCAAAAGTTCCATACGGACTTTTTGGAAAGCTCTCAAAACTATCGCTCCAGGACGGACAACGTACATGTACTTGAAGATTTTGAGCCATACTCCGAGAGCTAAAGTTCCTATTAATACTTCATACGCAGTCTGAATTTTTCTAACTTCGTGGAAGCTGAAGAATTCGTGATTTCTCATGGCGTCGCGCAGGCCTTTGAGTTCGTTCTCGACCATGAAATATCTCAAAGCGCCAACAGCCAGGGTGGAATAGCCCAAAACGAGTATGACGAAATCGAAAATGTTCCAAGGGTTTTTGAAATACTTGAGACGAATGATGATTAATTCGACTGTCTCTTCTACAGTATAATACACCAAAAGTACGAGTAGTGCAGCTTCAAATCCCAAAACGACAAAGTCAGTTGTTGAAACGTATCGTAATAGTTTCTGTATTCTTATATCGCCTGATGTGATGACACCACCTGAAGGAGGGATTTCAAAAAGCAGAGTAACAATGCAGAAAAGATTATCCCTTTGAGTGTACCCCACAACATCAACAATGATCGCTCGAGATCCGTGATCAATCCAAGTGTTGTTCCACATTTCAGTGTACAGCGCAAGCGTCTCTTCTTTTTTCATAGAAAAATCCATGAAATACCCTCCTCCCGTGTACGTAGAAATTTCTCCGCTGACTGAAGAAGATTTGGTGACTTGGTCGGACTGCCACGTCCAAAGTGTACCGTTTCCCAAGCCGAAAGGTTCTCTATCTTCTAATTCTGGAGAGAAAAAGTAGTGGCAGGAATCGAAAATGTAAACGAACCCTTCAGGGACTTGGCAAGAATCATTTCTAACCCTGACTTGTCGTATTCGGGGAAGTACCACGACGACGTTCTCCAGTATCATCAGATGGTCCTCTTTCAAATTAGCGGCGAAAGTCTTCGCTATTCTGTCATTAACGCCTGAGTACGTTAAAGGTATGAGGATTCCCTTCCAATAGTCCCAAATCTGATCGAGAATACGAATATCCCAAAAATTTTTGTATAAGCCAGACTCAGTTTTGAAATTTGAATCGGTGAGGAAATGAGTGAATATGTCGTGGTAATAGTACCGACTTGTAGGCATTGACGCAACTGCAATCACGGTTACTACCGTGACCAAGATGGAATACAAGAAGAAATCTCTCACCGTCAACAAGATGTATTCCGTTTGCCCTATGTGCATAGCAATATCACCTGTTTGCAAGAAGCCGCCTGCAGGGATTCCTGATCTTTCCGAACCGGGCTTGGCTGCCGTCGTTTTTTCAGCCATCCCCAGATTCGTCCTGGACATCTTCGCCTGAACTTTTGAATCTACTGCTGCAGTTTTTCTTATGATTTTATCGTCGGGTTCCTGTCCCTTCTCCCTCTTTTCTTTCTTCTCTTTCTTTCCCTCTTTCGGCGGTTCTTTCGGCGGTTCTTCTGGGTCGGCGTCCATTGGGGGTTCGGCAAACAACGGGACGACGGTAGGAAGAACTGTGTCACCGGGAAGTGTTGTGCCAGCAGGTTTGGCTCCGAAGAAAGTTTTTCCTGGCTCAAAAGAGACATCTGCTGGAGGAAAGTCCCCGCTACCGTCAACTCTTCCACTGTGCGACGTAATTTCGGCGGGCTTTACATCTTCTATCTTCTCCTTAGCAGAATCTCCCATTTCCTGATGACTCATTTCTTAAAAGAAAAATTCAAAACTTACAATACAAGCGTGATTACAGAATCAGTTGAGAAAATCTTCTATGGGCCCTTACGAATCGGATAAAAATGATCCAAAGATGATTGGTTCAAAAATATAATAATTGAACCAGTGAAAACTGAATGAAAATTCAAGTAGGTACGGGTAAGTACAAGGCACAAACAAATCCACCGTCAACGAAATTCAAGTGACCCGTTCATTACAGATGGATTTTTAAACATGTGATCTAAACAATTTTTCAGGTGAAAATACATCGGAAATCGTACGTTTCAAGATTTATGTAGGTAGGTAGGTTTGTGCAACAATCAAACTCAAATTTCCATTCACTGTAGTATCCTGTTGAACTATTTGAATGAGATACGACATGACATAAAAACATTTTTAATGACATTACTACTTGAGGATATTTTTTGTTTGAAAAGTGGAAAAAGTCCATTAGATGTCGATCATGCCTCTATTCCTATGGGGTATTAGAAAAATTGGTCTTCTGCCTCTTCTAAAATTTCCTTTTTCACTTTTGATGGGTTGAAGAAACTACAAAGGGGTCCTTTCCTCTCAGGAAATTCTTAGAGCCTCTCGCGGTACCTTCCGCTGTTATCTATCTAATCAAGTAGTTTTCTTTTCATGTTTCGTTTCAAATGTATATGAGACCTCGAGTAATAGTAGCTACATACCTATAAACACACGATTATACATACTACTTAGCAGCGGCGTTGCAAGATTATTGTGCACTATAATACTTCTTCGAATATTTGTCGCTTTGTCATAATTATAATAGACGCTAAGATATAATACATCTTAGACATATTATGTCATTTTCCTCATATTAAATGCCCAGGAACAACAATATTATTTTAAATACTAAACGTTTTCTAAATTATAATTATTATAATTATGATTACAAGTACCTATTATCCATCGAAGTATTGGAAGTAAGGTACCTACCTTTAATGTAAATGCATACTAAAATGTTGGTTAATTACTTACATGCTTATGTAATATGTTTGTCGCATCCAATGTAACATTCAGAGTTTCTTCATTAAAAATTTCAAGTAATTGATGTAAGGTCAACTTGGTAAATTGTGCAAAATTCGCAGTCTCTAAACATGCCGAAGCACTGCTCATTAAATCAATCTGAATCTAAACTTCGCGCTATCACCAACAACAGGAATGATTGTAAATAAATGCATTCCAATGATAATCAAGAAAATTCCAAATTTTGAAACTGAAAATGTTTAATTTGAGCCAAGTTAGGGATCATCGTAAAAATGCATACGGTAGGTAATGGGTCTGCTCTCGTATATCATGCTGTTTTCTGAAATGTCGGATGTGTACAATCGTATGTACCTGTTAATTACGTCTCGCACTACTAATCTACAGTAGGTAGGCACAATATCTATAGAAAAAAAGCATGTGGTACTGCATTTATAATCCCACCACCCACCCCACCACCCTCTTCCTCTCACTTTCTATTGAAAATTAACTGATTACTTCTAAATGTATTGCATGGTAACGTGGCATCATCACCTTCCGATAACTTCTCAATGTTCTCAGTTCTCATCTTCTTTTAAATAAACTCATTTGAATACATTTTAATTATTAAAACTTCTTCGTGCAATCTTGATCGTTGATCCCGCAGAAGCGTCCCTGACCGCTCTCCACTGACCGTTACTTCTCTGAACATTCTACAAGTCTTACGTAAAACCAGCAAATTATTTATTCCTTTTGAGTTTTGTTGTAGACACCTTTCAAATATGTTTTCGTATTTCGAAGAACTTTGGTCTGATACGTTGCAGTTCCCATTGAATGAACGAGAAACGTCTCGTGAGGTGACTGATTTCTGATTTATACTAGTACTTACTTAGAAGTTGCGTGACTTCTTTGGGTATAAATTGGCTTTACTATAAGAATACTAGTAATTATTATTCCAAAATCAAGCGATTAGGTAGATGCGAACTATCTGAGGTTGGATTTGGGTAAAAATCTACAATAACTATTATGAAATTGAAGAATACAAATGAAGTTCACATTGCGTTCTCAAATGCCTTCATTAAAAACAACTCATCGAAATAGCTGGGTGTTGTTTGAAGCAACAATGCTTCATAACTTTTTTTCGGGGCGTTTTCTGAGGAGATAAGAAACAACCTAGCTTTTTCAAGTTTAAATTCTTGCTTGACTTTTCAAATAGGCTCTCCAAATTTGATGGCTCCTTAGGTTCCGTTATCATCTCAAGATTGGATTTGGGTAAAAATCTACAATAACTATTATGAAATTGAACAATACAAATGAAGTTCACATTGCGTTCTCAAATGCCTTCATTAAAAACAACTCATCGAAATAGCTGGGTGTTGTTTGAAGCAACAATGCTTCATAACTTTTTTTCGGGGCGTTTTCTGAGGAGATAAGAAACAACCTAGCTTTTTCAAGTTTAAATTCTTGCTTGACTTTTCAAATAGGCTCTCCAAATTTGATGGCTCCTTAGGTTCCGTTATCATCTCAAGATTGATGTGAAGTATGAGAGTGGATAATCAATTATTCAATAAATTAGTTCCCACGTTGAATTATCGGGATAGCCTGTAACCTGGCCAAGTATTACGGTACCTGCTCAGAAATTAGTATGCAATGGCACATTTATAGCATTGTGAGTAGTCAGCTTAAAATTTCCAATGAGTGGATAACAATTTTTGTAGGGGGAAAACCGACTAAGTAACTTTTCCCTAATTACAAGGTTTTCATAGGAATTTTCCTTCGAATAATTAATTATTATTTACATGTAGTTAATTGCGTGTTTTTTAGGACGTCCCACAGTAAGACTTGGGCGTACCTACTGGTGCGATCGATCTGGGGTAAAGTTGGACAACACTCAACAGAAAAAAAAATAACCACACAGTAATCCGTTTTAGATCATTCTGAATCCAAATCCGCGAAAAAAACCATAGGTGTATGTCTGTGTGTGTGTGTATGTGTGTGTGTAACAAAATCTTGTGTACTCTGCACAGGACTTAGTTCTCAACCGATTTTCCTGGTTCTTTTTTTGTTCGTCGCGGAAAACTATCTAGTTGTGCACTACGTCGCCGGAATTTCGAATTTTGCCTTTTAAGGGGGGGAAAGGGGGGGTTAATGCTCGAAAAACGTGCGTTTTTGGGCATAATCTTGTGTACTCTGCCCAGGCCTTAGTTCTCAACCGATTTTCGTGGTTCTTTTTTCGTTTGACGCGAAATACTATCTAGTTGTGCACTACGGCGCCGGAATTTCGGATTTTGCTTTTTAAGAGGGGGAAAGGGGGGGTTAATGCTTAAAAAACGTGCGTTTGCGTGCATAATCTTGTAAACTCTGCCCAGGCCTCAATTTCCAACCGATTTGCGTGTTTCTTCTTTTGTTTGACTCAAATAACTTCCGAGTTGTACATGATTTTACCAGAGTACCAAAATTCGCAAGGGGAGGGGGTGAGTGGGGGGACAATATTCACAAAATATCCGATTTTTCAATATTTCGGTTCCTTTACTGCTTACTAATTGTACCCAAGCTTTGAAATTGAGGAAAAATTCTCATTATACCTCCGAATTTTCATTAATTATTCTCTGTACCACCATGGTGCCAGGATATGGTGCCATGATGCCATAAACCGCTTATTTTGTGTTTTTTTGTGTTTCACCTTGAATAGGTACGGATGTGAACTTCGATGGACTGCCTAGCAAAACTAACAGATGAAAGTTCAATGTTACGACGTATTTCCGCTTTGGTGCCAGACTGGCACCATTGTTGGCGTTGGGTGGTGGTGGTGGGGGGGGGGGTAACTCTAATTCGCATGTTGGGTATCGTAGATCATGGATTTTAAAATGCCCTTCAGATTCGAGGCTCCCATGCCGCTAGAAATGTTAAGGTCGATAATGGTGGGGGGGGGGGGGTCAGTATTTCTTGCCTAAAGTAATAAATAAATTACATCGAGTGAAACAGTTTTATCACTTAACAACTGGTTAAACTGATCTAATGCTTATCCAATGGGACGTCCCCTGGAATGCATGCATTACTAAACAATATGTTTCAAGACGGCTGTCACTGTAGCGATGCTGCAAAAAATACCTGTTCAGTGTAAGAGGACATATTCATGTCACAATGTACCAGAGTGAAGCGTTGACAATTTTCCCAATTTTTAATGCTATATCTCCTAAAGAGAAAGCTCGTTTTGTGAAGTGAACTGTTGGTACTTAGTGCAATGCACTGGGCGGGTCCTATTCTCATTCGACTCTGAATGATACGAACAGGGTAGTATTTGAGATAGGTAGTTGAAATAACGTATCCTACGATGTTCGCCTTAGAGATTACCTACTTAACAATATAGTCCCTAACAAGCTTTGATGCACCAATAGACCAACTAGTTTTGTTGGAGGCAAAGAATTTAGAACAAGAAACTTTAGGTAGACATTCATTTCCTTGTACGACTTCCAAGTTTCTGAATGAAAATAAGAAACCGAAGGTCGGTCTGGCCGTTCGAGGGTGATTAAAACACTACTGGGCAGTTCGCCGTACACTCTTGCCAACTAAAATGTCGATAGGTGAAGGGACTTATTATGACGATCAGGATCATTGGTACTGTGAAGTCATCCATATCTGCTTTTCTGCTTCGATTTCATGCCTCTTCCGTTATCTACATCGCCTAGAAGTGGGCGGACGTTGAGAGATATCTCCCGGGAGGCTGCGAAGCCCCCAGTCACAACTGGACGGGCACCCAGTTTTACTATTGACCCTAGCCACCATTGTCAACCAGACAATTTATAGATCTAAATCATTTCGAGAAAAAAAAATCGTTCTATGGACCCTTCTTTCACCCTGCAGTCTGTAGTGCGGACTAAAGGAGTGTAGAAGGGGGACTTGGCTTATGATGCTTTGAACTTGATTTGTTTAGATGCAAAGGCAAGAGAACGGCTTGGGCCTCTATTTCGCGAGAGAAGAGAACAACAATTTGGCGTCTTGTCAAGGGACTTGGTTCCAGAATTCGTCTCCTTTCAACACACCCCCTCCAACAGGTGAGCGAAGTAATACCTTTCATTGAAAATTATTACCTAGTTGTTTTGAGGATGCCATTTACATACAAGAGCCTGCTACATGGACTAGACGTTAAAATATTACAATATTCCTCAGAGATTTGCATAATTTCGGTTTTTTAAAATTATTATTCCACTAATATATGTTAGATAGGGAGCTATGTTTTCGTACAGCAAATCATTTTGCAAACAAATTTTGGTCCTCCAAAATCAACAAATTTACTCGCACTTTGTGTTTGGAGCTTTCGGAGCAACTTTGGTTCCGTATATGTCTATAGTTATTCCCTGCACAAGAAATCGTAGTCCGATTTCGACGAATTTTTCAGGATTGATGCGGGTCTCACGATATAACAGCCCGATTTTTCTCGAATTTTGGGGGAATGAGGTCCAATCAGTAGAAGCCACGGTTCACTCGAGTAATAAACATAGTTCACTCAATCCCGTACGACATCTCACTCTTGATCCTGTTTTTGACATTTTCATGTCTTTGCTTTGGCACATAAACTGAAAAATCGTCACGAAAACTAAGCAAGTCTTGCTCACGCGACCAATAAATAAAATAGACTCACTGTTGAGTAGAGAACAATCAACTGTTTTCTTATTTTGATGCTTGGGTACATGAACTAACAACCTTACTTCACTACCTTGTTGTGTATTGGTTGACATGAAAATGTCCCAATGTGTTGCAGACTCTTATGCAAGTATTTCCTTTTGATACCGCCTAGAGCTTTGTGAGACCAACTTGCCGCTTCCTATGATTATGATTTGTTGAAATTTGATCGAGTGTGAAGCGTTTAGTTCTTTCTAATAAACTTGATTGTGAAGGTGTGAAGGCAGTATGGCGTGGTAGGTAGTAGGTACCTACCAATTGTTGGTAGGTAAAAGAAAACGCTGCAAATTTTATTTAGAAAACCACCAACATGATCGTGAACATTGATTTTCATATCGGGGGATATATCAGTTTTATTGCTCAATATTACAACCAAGTATTCTCTCTTGAATTCATAGTTCTTTGTCGTCAGTCACGGCTCAAAAATTGCTCATGAAAGACCTGAACGTGAAATACAACTGGAAATTTTGATGTTGGGAAAAATTATTTCTTCGTCTCATAAAACTGAAAATACAGCGTTTTAGTATATTCAACCTGGCCAATAGAAGCGAGTGCGCAATTATTTATTAAGTATCTGTATAAACGCTTCCTTAGGTCCATTAATTCCACTGAAATTCGGGATGACTCCTTTTCTTGGAGTCATCCCAGATGACTCCTCTTTTCCTTATGAAGTACATCGAGATTCGATTATGAGTTATGAGTTATTATTATGATTTTGCATTGAGAATACACTTCCCACCTATCGTGACTCACGTTTTATTTTATTTTGTGTTCTTTCGAGACTGTCTCCATTTTTTTATTAGGATGTAGACATTCTTTTTTATCTTTCGTAAAAATTATATGGTTTTATTGAAAATAGAAGTTGTTGAGAAATGTAGCAGGCATAACTACTATGTACCTAGCTTTTTGACCGAGTTCAAAACCGCCGTAGGACTCAACTTTCCTCAGTTAGCATTGACCGATTTTGATGAAATTTGGTTTAAAGACTTCATTTGGGGTCTAGTTGTGCCCCGAAGATTTTGGTTGATGTCGGTCACTTCTAAGGGTTGAAAAATAAGTTTTGAAATTTTGAAAACCGCCCTAATTCAAAACATTTGATACAAAGGTATTGTTTTTCCATCAATTTAAGATATTATTGAATTTTTAGAATTTTTAGAGACCTCGCAGAGCCCTGTAGGACAAACCGTTCGCTCCCTACGAGAATTTAACGGTCGGACTTACGATAAATCAGAAACACGAGTGTGAATCGCAAAAGAGGCCTAATCTCCGTTCAAATTTTAGCTGACCGAAATGCGATCGATGTTTTTCTTCATGTTGTTTGGTGGTAACAATGGCAGTGTTCTTTGCAGACGAGTGATCTATATAGAAAAATAATAAACCATTGTGTAATAATTTGCAGCTTCCAATCTGTCGGATTCTTTTAAAAATGTGTTCTACCAGTATCATAAAGGTCCCGTTTCAAACGGATTCCATTTTGATTCTTTGATTTTTGATTTTTGATTCACTGATTTTTGGTTGCCTGTAAAGTCGGTATACGGGCGAAAGTTTTATTACGTGACAACGACTTTGAGTGGTAAAATAATTTTAATGTTAATGTTCATTCGTATAGTAGGAAGAAGGATAATATTATATTATAATACATTTTTTTATTATAATAATAATAACAGGAGAGAAAATGGCCTCGGAGGTCACTCAGCTGATCAGTGACCACTCAGGCGCCTTCAGCATTCTCCATTGACCCTGCTTCTCAAATTTCAGCTTCCTGCGTTCAACAGGAGAGAAAATGGCCTTGGAGCTCACTCAGCTGATCAGTCACCCTTCAGGCGCCTTCAGCATTCTCCATTGACCCTGCTTCTCAAATTTAGCTTCCTGCGTTCAACAGGAGAGAAAATGGCCTTGGAGCTCACTCAGCTGATCAGTCACCCTTCAGGCGCCTTCAGCATTCTCCATTGACCCTGCTTCTCAAATTTTAGCTTCCTGCGTTCAACAGGAGAGAAAATGGCCTTGGAGCTCACTCAGCTGATCAGTGACCACTCAGGCGCCTTCAGCATTCTCCATTGACCCTGCCTCTCAAATTTCAGCTTCCTGCGATGAATAGGAGAGAAAATGGCTTTGGAACTCATTCACCCTCTCACTCGCTCTCATTGTGAGCGCATAACGTGAGCGGAGCGTAACGCAGTTTCTTGAAGTGTCACCCGGCAAACCAATTTATAAGACGTTGTCACGTCAATAGTTGAAAAACGTGGTTGGAAGATTGGCTGTATTCACTTAAATCCCCTTGTAACTTTCCACTGAGTCGTTGATGGACCATTTGGTATTTGCAAATAAAGGTCCAATTGTAAGCTTTAAAATGATCTACTATATGAGGGGGTTCCAATAATCCGAAAAATGCTACCTTGAAGGGGGGGGGGGGGGGAGAAAGGATAATATCATAGTGGGTTATTCGAGCAGAAACCACCTGCATGACCCTCATCATAAATGTTCATGCATGTTCAAGTAAGTATGTGTCTCTTTGCCAAGTGGGTGCAGCACATAGCTTCCTCGCACGGTTATGGATATATCCCAATATGTATTGGGATAGGAGGTGGCCTGAACTACAAAGTAGGTACAGAAATTGATATACCTACAATACAGAAAATGATCGGAAAACTGCGGGGGAACTAATTTTTAAAATGAATTAAAGGCCATTAAAAAGTTAAAATACAAAATATTCGAAAAATAATAAAGTACTTAAATACCTTTTAAACAAAAAACGGACTGACCTCAAAACTGGTGGTTTTTGTTTAAAATGTTTTTATTTTATTGTTTTTTAATAGATTCGGCCATTCAGTGTGATTTCATGATTAGGATTGCTTCATATAAATAGCTATTGATCTATTTTATCAATTTATCTAATACCTTAATTTCAAATAATTATGCTTCATTACGATCCTAATTTTAGAGTTTAGTCTACATATTTCATACAACCACTCGAGTCGAATTAATGAAATGACAACGATCACCTTTTATACCAGGCTGTCTGAAAAATGCTCTTATCATGTTCGATATCAAGTTCAAATGTTTTATTTTGTTTTTATAGAAATTTTTAAAGCATGTTTTTCTATTACATTTTAGGAGATTCCGTTGAATCTCTGTCCGATCTTCTCAACATGCCAACTGCAAGGACCGGTGATCACCTTCCTCATCTGTATCAGGTATAACTTATTTGATAATAATCATATAGGTATCTATCCAAGTAGTAAATAATAATACATACTGGATAGATACCGAGGGAAATGGGAGTTCTTAGTAGGTGTCTGTCCTACCTATTAAAAATTAACTGATACCGGAATGTCGGTCAATATTGTTTTAAATAAAATCCTAAAGATCCAAAGATGGACTTTGGATATCGTAAGATAAGTATCTAAAAGAACCGGCCTTCACGTTTACATAAACATTTGATATTTACATAAATATTTAAGAAGTACCTCGGCTGAATTTCGGGTGTCTTCGTATTCCCCTTTACAAGAGGCCGGTCCATACTAATCCTTCGTTTCCTCTCTTTACTTGCTCCATTTCCATCCTTCTTCTCAACATATCCTGCTTCATTGGTCCAGTGATCTTCCCTCTCCAGCATCACGTCTTCTAACTCCTCTAGTGTCAATAATATCACTATTGCGTTCCATACTAAATTGAGGGCCCCATACTTTCTGTCCGAACCGTTTGACAGATTTTGATGAGGGTGGTTTCAATGTAATCAGAAAGTTCCTGAGATGGACATGAGCTACAGTAGAATCACCGAAACGCCCTCGTTCGATAAGAACAGGGGTTTCCTTTGCCTCCGGATTGAATACTTTCTATTACCCCAGGAATGAGCTAGTGTTTAGTCTAACCACAGGTTTGCGAATAAATTTTCTGATCCTTGAATCCCTCAACAGGACCTCCCAAACTATCAGTCATGTTCCTGTACCAAACGATGTTGACAAACCATGCATATTTTGCTCTCTTTTACGAATATTTACTATACGTGTAAGGTTTTTTTTTATTATCTCAATGAGGTCACCTAAAAATGCGTGCATCGCCTACTTTACTATACATTATTGCTTTTAATTTGGGGAGCTTTCTACAACCTTCAGGTTGTCGTTTTTAACCCAACAAGCAAATAGGTGAGTTCCCTTTCCTCACAATAGCTGTATTCAGCACTGAAAGTGTAATTAATGTACTCGAGGTTAATCCTTAATTTCCCACTTCCAAAAAGGTTTTTTTTCGCCTTTTTTTTACTAATTAAGAGGCTTAGAATGTCTGATTTTGATCGAGTGGTAGGTACATGATTTTTCTTAATTCGATGAAGACTAGGGGCTATTCATTTGGATACCGCAGGAGGGGTGTCTCTAATGAGATTATGCAAAGATACTTCAAGAGGGGGTGGCTGTCGATATTTACTAAAAAGATAGTTCCGGACCGAAGGGGGTTGCTGTCGATATTTACAACAAAAAAATATTTCCGGACTAAGAAACAACTCGTCATTATGTAATAGGTACCTATTTCATGATCTTGTCAAAATATTATCCCAGGAATCGATGATTTTCCGGCGTTTTCTCAATCAATCGATATTTCAAGGCGGGTATCAACGATAGTTAATTAATACCTCGTTAGCCCAAAAAAGTCGCCTAAAAAGTGGATGCAGAAAGCTTGGAAATCGAAATCCCAAAAAGATACCTCAGCACATCAAGGGTTACGGGGGAACTCAGTAGTTTCCAGTTTCTTTACGTGTTCTTAGTGTGGGTTCAATTTTTCCTCTTACAAAAAATTTCTAAATTCATGTAAAATTAAATACTTCATGCAGTGCAGAAGCTACCAGAGCGCAGTGCCTGGGGATTTGATACTATTTTGTTACATTTCCTTGGTCGAGTTTTGGGGCTTTGTAAATGTTTGCTTGAGAAGAAGATTGAACCCCTCGAATATGCTTCCTTCTGAATAATTGAAGATCAGGCTTCATACCATCTCCTGCTAAGTAGTGTTTACAGTCGGTTGTATTACTATCTTTGAGTTATGGGTTGCCACGTTTAAACCAAGCTCACTTCAATCCATTATCACATTGGTTACTATTTATCACGTTAAAATTTTTGTTTAAACATCTTCAAAAGTTATTATTGTTCATGCAAAATAAAGTTTTTCATCAGCTGAAACTGCTGTTCTGTTGAAGACAACGCAACATCTCAACACTCAATAACTTGTGTCACAATTTTAATTCTCCGAGAGAAAAATCCTCTCAAATTGTTTTTATTCTAGTCAAATTTTAACTAACGTACTTTCATCTTATTTCTGTAGTATTCATCTTTTTTAACCCCGAAGTTTTATAGTGTCGCCGTTTGCGACTTTTATACTTTTCATTGTTTTTTGACGTTCTTCGATTTTATTTGTGACATCTACGACCGAAGATGAGCGTTTACATAGTCGATTTCAGTCTTCTGGTAATATGATATATCTTGCCTTACAATAGCTCAG
>CM019182.2:24712277-24792596 GCA_009739505.2 Apolygus lucorum | reverse complement strand
TTTTGACCCCAAAATCGGATTCAGCTTCTCTTAAAACCACCTATGGCAAACTTTCAGCCCGAACTTCCTAATTTACGAATAAACAAAACAGTGTAGCAAATATGAATGTTTAAAAAAAACGGGAAAATGACGTCATCCTGGAATAGTTCATTCATGGCCGCTTGAAGCGCTGAGATCGAGAAATCCATAGTCCCCAGATGCAAAATTTCATGAAACAGTAAAGTTCGAATCGAAAAACTGAAGAAAAAAATAGAAAAAGCGAGATGGGGAAAATAGGTTTCCTCTGTTTTTGTTTGATAACTTTTCTCTTAGAAAACACGATTTCGTCGTCCCAATGGGCAACACTGGGAGGAGACGGCGATCCGAACAGCCCAATCAGCAAGCGTTCCCGCTTCACGTCCGTTTTCCCGGTTAGTTTTGAAATCAAAAATTTTGATTGTCTCCCAAAAATAACAGGAGACTTATTTTCCGAAATCAGCCCGATTTTCATCTATCCCACACCATTAACTATTCAGGAAAAATGCAAACAGAAATCCGTGAAATTCCTTATTTAATATGAAAGGTTTACACAAAATAAATCCTGTATAATAAATGATTTTGAATTATATTTTATTATTTGGAGTTATTTTTGTACGTGAAAGGTTCACACGACGAATAAATGTGGTTGCAAAAAGAAATGTCACTTTACTACAGTTAATGACCCCTTCAAATATGAAATGCGACCAATCCGCAACAACATAACTATTAGCACTGGCGGAACGCTCTTCGAGCCACCTATTGAGAAGATCATTCTGTGCCTGCCTGGGCAACCACTCTCACCTGAAAGTTCCGCGTTGAAGGTGTTGAGAAAACATTTAGAGGAGTAGGAATGATGGCAGACATTCGAGAAAGACTAATAATCTATGACGTCACATGAAAATCAATAATTTATGTCTGTAGTTCGCCAAATCAACAGCAGTTTAATCTTAGGGTAGTTCTCATATGAAACTGACCTTCCTTCTCCTCATTCCATGTAAGAACTGTGTTTCAATTTACAAGAAGGGGCTGATAAAAAATAATCTTGAAATGATTGACAAACCAAACTTTTTTCATGTTTTTATTGATCCACAGGAGCCAGACAAGTTTCTCAGTTTTTGCGGAGTTGCTGTCAACGCATTGGACCAACTCTACTATCCTGTGGAACACATCGCTTGGGCGGCCGATTGTAAACTTATACCTTTGAACAGCGAGAGGTGGTGGACAGCGAGCAGCGTATGCTGGGCTCTCTCGATGTATTTGATGGTACTAAAGTAAGTTCTTGGTCGTTTTGAATTGATTGTGTTGGTAGGATGGGTTCGCCACGTTTGGTTATTTGTAGTCAGTTTTAAGAAAACGATTGGGTACCCAATTGGTGATTATTCCCAAAAAAATATTTACAAATACCACTGTTACTTCCTCATTCCAAGGTCTGACACATTTAATTATCAGTTCTGCCTTTCAAGGAACATGAGGCAACGTACATCAGTGCCTAACAGACTCACAGTATTGTTGAGCAGTGAATATGGCTCTAGTAATATGGCTGGAGAATATCCCTGGGAGTGTGAGAGTTTATCGAACATTATTCCTTGACTTACGAAATCCCAGCAAAAATTGGAAATTTTGTTTCTTAATTTTTGTTTAACGAAGATGAAAGTGGTTTAATTGAAGGTTGAGCCTAAGTTAGGCCTTTTGCATTAATTCAGCAACGAAAGTGAATGGGGAATTTGCCTCAGTTTTGGATTCTGGAATCTCAAGTCAATTACTATACTAGGGCCCTAGAATAACGTTTAACACCAGGAATACCCAAGGGAAAAAACTACCGCAGAAGAAAATGCCTAAACAAGTGAAGCCTCTGTTAAAAAACAGCGCGAAAATTGAGGGAGACTGAGTACGTCACAGCATCCTTTTCACGTCATTTGCGGTTCCTACCGCAAATGACGTGAAAAGTGACTGAATTCACACTGCTGTGCTCTCTGGGGAAGCATAAAAGAAGTCTCGGCAAATAGTATGGAAAACTGATTACATCACTCCCCGGGGTTCCTGTGCCGGAACTGTGCTCTGGCGAAGCGTAAAAGGAGTTTCGGCAAATAGTGTCAGAGAATGTCTACAGGTTGACCACATGAAACGATCCACTCAAATGATGTGATTCAAATATCAAAACTAACTGAGATAGAAACTAAACAAGACTAGTAATGCTTGATAAACTAATAGTTAGAATCATACTGTAAAAAAGAGTGAGTAACGTTGCTTCTTTTCGTCACTTTCATGTCCGGGTTCTTTCTGCCAGTTTGCAGCGCACTTGTGTGTTCGATCACGTAAGCTAGTTGTTTCGTGTGAGCTTTCAGAGGTAGCGCTGCTGTAGTAAGGGGAAACTACATTTAAAATTTCCATCTTCCTTAAATTCTCTAAATTTTTTAGATGCGTTTTCGAGCAGCACACTATGGTTTTCTTTCATATCAGTGAACCCTCTTTCGAAAAAAAGAAAATTAAAAAATTGTGAGGCGAATTCCCCATTTTTGAATGTCATCAACAAATCTTTGTTTCAAGATATCCGATAAACCACAATCTCACATAGTGGGACACCATGTAGACATTTTCAAAAAAAAAAAAAAAACCTCCGTACAAACTCATTGTGTTTAAAATCATCTTTGATGCATAAAATCTGTAATTGAAAACAAGTGTTGGTTTATTATTTTCAATAATGAACCTTTGGAGTCGACCAAGAAAAAAAAATTGTTTAACACCCCCTCAAAATTTGTTGGTTTACGTTTCAAGGTACGTAGAATCCAAAAATCGAATAAAAATGCCTTACGCGGCACTTTCCCCACTAAGCATTGACGGATTTTGATGAAATTTGGTTTACATACTTCATTTGGGGTCTAGTTGTGCCCCGAAGATTTTGGTTGGTGTAGGTCACTTCTAAGGGTCGAAAAATGAATTTTGAAATTTTGAAAACGCCCTAACTCAAAATATTTTGATATAAAGGTATTGTTCTTCCATCAATTTAATTAAGATAGTATAGAATTCTTTGAGACAACACGGAGCCCTGTAGGACAAACCGTTCGCTCCCTACGAGAATTTAAGGGTTGGACGTACGATAAATCAGAAACACGAGTGTGAATCGCAAAAGAGGCCTAATCTCCGTTAAAATTTTACCTGACCGAAATACGATCGATGTTTTTCTTCATGTTGGATGGTTGGTGGCTTTGCAGACGAGTGATGTATATAGAAAAATAAAAAATAATAAACCATTGTGTAATAATTTGCAGCGTTCTATCATAAGGGTCTCCAGACTGGACATGTTTAGATACCGAACTTATTGTATTTGCTCCTGATATGATTTTTTCAATCTTCTGTTTGTTTCAGATCGTTGAGGCACCATCGAATTATTCATAACATTAGAAAAAACATTGCTCAAATGAGAGAAGTTCCTCGGTAAGTATTCTTACTATGTAGTATCTAATTACTGAAACATCATTTTACTTCCTGATCTGCCAAGGTAGCGGAATCATTTCACTCTTCTCAAAAATTGAGAAAAAAGTCCTCCAAAATCAAAATTTTGTTCGTCGTTTTCTAACTGAATTACTTTAAAAAAAATTACTACTTTCAAAAAAATTACTACTTTCAAAAATTTTGTTCGTCGTTTTCTAACTGAATTACTTTCAAAAAAATTACTACTTTCAAAAAAACTACTACACCGTTAGAAAGCTGGGATTCACATGTAACTTTTAGGCTTACAGCATAGAAATTTCCGTCCACGACGTTTCGAGAACCAAACTTTGAAAAAAGTGAAAATTTTCGAAACCACCAATTTTTTACTTATTGGCTCATTTTACACCCGTTCGTTCCATTTATAATTTTCTAATACCATCAGGGAGGTAGGAAATTTGACGCTCTTTCCGTTGATATAATCAAATTTGAATTTACTTGGTCGAAAACACGAAAAAAATCTTAAAAGTGAAATAACTCGAAAACGAAGCCTCAAACAAAAAATTGCTAGAAGACTTTTTTGTTGCAAATTAGTAGTAGAATCGAACCCTGTCCGGTGGTGCGCCCGAAAGGGTTAATATTTCGCATTTTTAAATAAATAAAAATCCGATCCCTACTTATTATACTAAGTTACACTTGTTACACTAATTACTATAAACTCTTCAAGAAATTTTCAAGCTATTATCGTCGAGGTCAATAATAGTTTAGTTTTTCTGAAATAAAAAAAAGTGGAAGATAAAAAAAAGTATCGAAATTATGAAATTTCAAATAAATCTCTTATTTCTAGGGTTAGGTTATTTTCGCAGGGTTACAAAAATTAACAATGAACAAATAGAAAAAACTTTATTCAAATTTTAGCGTTCAAAGGTGCTGTAAACATCTTTCATTCGTCTCAATTACAAGCACTCTTGTTTTAATTGCAAACCATAAAACTAAGTTCATCGATATGATTCGAATAAAGTGTATTTTCAAAACGCAATAAACAATGTAATTTTTTAAATATTAAATCTCAACTATTCAAACAAAACAGGAACTCGATTCTACTCATTGTTCGTTGTTTCAGAGAAAACATCCTCGCCCTATCGACGTTGCAAAGAAACGAAATGTTGACGGCCGTAAGATGTCTTTTGGATTTCGTCCACGCCGTACATTGGCTGCCGTGGGGGTTCTTATGGGCGGGCAAACTTAAACAGTGGCATATCGGCCTCTTGGGGATTTTATCCTCTTTAATCAGCCTGTGCCAGTCGTGATCTTCAATTTGTTACGTCTTTTATATTTGTTATCACTTTTTATCAAATTTTACATAATAAATGTTGTTATATTTTGCATCTTATTGTTTTTTAAACAATTTTACACTCACGAATAAAAATTAGAAAAAAAAATCCACAATATTTATTTCATTATTTTTGTATAATATAGTAACTTATCAGGCTGTAATAATTTATAAATGCAAACCATTTATCATGTCGTAATTCGAACGTAAAAAGTTTCATCGTGACGTCAACCTGAGTTAACGACTTTACGGTACCTTAATTGTGGATTTTTCGTGTGTACAACTTACAATTTTTCAATCGATGCAACAAATATCAACTTGTATCACAATTTTTCCTGTCGAGTAGTAACTTTCACAAATAGATAATAATTCAAAATATTCCAACTTGAAAAATTTTCAGAAAAAATAAACGAACGAGTGAATTCATCACCTCCACCGCACAAACATAAAACAAAATATGTTCTCATCAGAACTTCAGTGCTTTTCTTGTCATATAAAACGATAAAAAAAATTTTCAAAGAAGAAAAACTGTTTCAACGCTTCCCCAAACAAAATTTGGGTTTTTTATATAAATAATGTAATAATTTAGGAACTTTAAAATCGTAACATGATTAAATAACTTAAAAGCTCAAGTTAAATTATATTTTCCATCAATAAATAGGTGCTACTGTGTTCTGCAAACCGCAACACAATGAATTTGACGCCTAACACGAAAATGTTGAGGGATTAAGCATTAAAATATCAACAAACGCCAATGAGATGTGACTTGAATACCTCTAATTACTCAATCTATCGTGCACATAACGTTTTTTTTCGACTGCTTTCTGAAGTTCAGTTTTTTTTAATAAACGGTTTGCTAAGTCCCGAAGAATTTTCAGTTCCTGAAAAAAAAAGAAGACAGATGGTTGATGGAATTTTCTCAATTCAGCTGACTAGGGGAGTGAGTAGGGAGAATATAATATTCAACGCCTGAGATTGAAGGGCCTAACTGAAAAAGGGTTCAAGATTGAAGTGAAAAGGACCAATGTGATCTCCAGAAAACACGTACCATAAATACGTGTACCGAAACCCAAGGTGAGTAGAGGAGAGAAGGTGTGCCATGCTGCCGAGTGGGGTAGGGATGGGTATCAGTGTCAGTTCATCAAAAATCATGGTTGTCAGGAACGCTGGGAAGCAGCAACGCCAAAAGGCTGATATTCTTCTTTTTTCGGAAAGTACCAAAAAATTAAATACCGCTTCCGGGATAAGAAGGGCAACTAATAATCGCACAGATTGGGATAATGGAACCCTTCCATACAATCGTACAACGGTGGGAACATGGCCGCCTTCCAGCGAGATTCGAATAACCGTTCGATTAATCGAAGAATCGATACATCCATTCTGTGTGACGACACACGGATAAATGCAATACTCGATATTTCAAAATATCGATACTTTCGTACCAATACTCGATATTTTACTATCGATACTGCAATCCGATATTTCTAAATATTGAATTTCGATACAGTTCTCGCGGAAAGTTCTACATAATGGTTAAAAAATGAAGAAGGTAGAGAGGCTTCAGGGTCATTACTCTTTGGTTGCACAAATAACGTTTATATTGTGGAGAAAATCACTCTGCTTGGACTCTTGATAGTAAAAAATGAATAAAAATTGTCGAATAAATTATGTTTCTTGAGAATATTGGAAAATATTGATAGTTTGTGACACTAAAAGTGTCGATACTCGATATTTCAAAATATCGATACTCATGCCCTAAGATACTTGGAATATCGATACTCGGATACCATACAGTATCGATACAAAATATCGATACGTTTATAACGATACTTATCCCTTGAGTGGGAGGAACGTGACGTCACCCGAGTTCCAACCGCCTTGCCGCCAGCTATCTATGGTACTTTGCTCGTACATTGTTTATAAATACGCGATGTATATTTTTATACCGTCGGTTCTGTTTACATTTTGATTTCTGAGGTTGAATGCAATTTTCCTCAATAAAGAAAAATTTGTAACAACGCTGCAAATTATTGCCCAAAGGTTTATTATTTTCTGTATAGATCACCCTTCTGTGTAGATCACTGGTTTTCCATCAATAGCACGTACCACCATCTGTATTCTCCCTTGACCTTCCCTCTCAAATTTCAGCTTCCTGCGTTCAATAGGATTGAAAATGGCTTCGGAGCTCAAATGCTGAAGACGCCTGGGAGATCACTGATCAGCTGAGTGAGCTCCGAAGCCATTTTCAATCCTATTGAACGCAGGAAGCTGAAATTTGAGAGGGAGGGTCAAGGGAGAATACAGATGTTCGTAGATGCTAATGCCTTTTAAAACTTTTCCCGCAAACAGGCAAGAATTATTGAAATGCTTGACACATTAAATTCGAATGGAAGTTGAAATTTCACAAAAACTGAAAAATTTGTATAATAAAATAAAAACTTTCTAAAAATTGAATAAATTGAAAAAATTCTATGAATTTCTATGAAAATTCCATGTATTAGGTAGGGATGACAATCTGTTAATCCTACTAACAATGCCCGGGATAACAATCCACGTGAATTTTAGGTTAATTTTTCCCAAATTCCATCGCAACTTGCTGGTTGAAGCACCTAAAAAATTTCTTAAAGAGGGAAAAGCAGTAGGGCAAACAGAGACTGGCACGCTGGAGGACTCTGGTAACGTCACGCCACTTCCCAGCAGTCGAGCATGAGCACACCTACACTCACCTTGCCCAAAACCAATCAACACTAGGGTGACTACGACAAGTGCGCTCCATAAGTTCAACTTTGAAGGTCAATTTTGAGGTGAAAGCTTCAATTCTCCCGCTAATTTCTTTTTCTGTTCCATCCAGTAGTTAATCACGAATCGAGCGGTATTTCAATATATTTTTTTTTAGAAAGTTTCTGATCTCGAAAATTCAATTTTTCCGAAGCACGTTCATGGAAGTGCGCTCTAGCCTGCGGGGAACTGCGCCAGTGTAATTTCATCACAATCGGCCGGATCATTTTGTTGTATTGTTCTGCCCAGAGCCGGGAATTCGATGTTTTTAGGACGTCCTACAGTAAGACTTGGGGTCCTTATGCGATTGATCTGGGGTAAAGTTAGACAACACTCAAAAGAAAAAAAATAAAAATAAAAACCACACTCTGATCCGTTTTAGACCATTCTGAATCCAAAACCGAATTATACAAGACATTAACCCCTTCTGTCTCAAATTTTCTCAACTAATCCGAAAAATCTCAAATTTTGTACACTTTCAACTATTGGTGTAAATAGACGAGGGTCAAATTCATTACAATGCATAAATGAGCTTAAAGTTCTGGTACCTACTGTTGGAATCCACTATGGCGCCAATGTCGACGTAAACTAACCAAAAATTACCGCTTTTTCGCTTATTTTCCATCTAAAAGTCACATTAACGATGTATGTAGAACTTGTAGTTGTTATGGGACCGTCAATAATGTCTCAGAGAGGACCCTAGCCACGACAAGCACAGTTCAATAGTTGTGTACAGTGTACTGTACAAAGGGTCTGAAGGGGTTAAGAAAATATTAAGCCTGAGGATGCTGGCGAGTTGTTCGAGCGAAACTACAGCTAATAATTTCTTATACATGCCAGGAGGGCAAGCCCCCTAAAACACGGAACATGTAGCCAAATTTAGTGCAGAACCTTTAGTCGTAGGTAGGTATAATGCAAAAGTTATATTATCCCTTGCAACATATCCAAAATGCATTTCAAAAAAACTTGTCACTTCGCGCCTCAAAAAGCCTGTATGACACTCCCGCTTGACGTGTTTCGGGTAGTTACTCTAGGGCTAATACATGTTCCACATTAAAACCAACGTGCTTCCTTTTTATCGCAAAGAGGACCCAAAACCTGAATCGTTTCGAGCAACAGAGGATATTAAATATTTTCACTAGTTGTATTCTCAAAGTTTGGTCGATTTTTGTCCCACTGCCATTCCTGGCATCGCGGACCCCATAACCTGTGTTCCGAAGGGAAGATTAGAATTGGTGCTGATGATTTCGCTCATGGCTACGTTGCCTCACCCCCTCAATTGTTGAGGGGTTCAAAAGATCATTATTATTGCAAATCCAAAAAAACCTTAGCCGATTGCCCCTTCGATGATCTTACGTGAACCGTTCAAGTATCGCTGTATTAAAATGAATTCCAATAACGGGTTCGGTCGGGTGATAAGCCCAGTTGTTCAGAGCAATCAAGGAACAAAAGATAGCCTTACCATATTTTACTATGTGGTGTGCATATTCCTCCAGCGATATTTTTGTTTTTCGAGCCCCTCGTCACTTGTTGGTGCTCCCTCATGGCCTCGCTGGAGTGCTGCCAATCCCAGCATCCTCTGCAGAAGTACCTGAAGCAGGAGATGTCTCGACAGAAGTAAGGACCTTGTTGAACGCTGCACGCTGAACAAGGGGAGTCCTCCAAGTAGGGGTTTATTTGAACCTGTAACACACGCCAAATAGAAAATCTTGGATTTCTAAAAATTGCAAAGCAGATAATGCTTATTTTTCTCTTTAAATATTCTGTCAGTTCAACTTTCTCGTGTACATTCAGTGTATTGCATGATGATCTATAGACGTAACTATTAGCATTCGCGAATTGATAGGCAAAGACTTGATAGAAGAAGACCAAAATTCTTCTTCTTAAACAAAAATTCGAAAGAAACTAGATCTAGGGTTTTTATTGAGGAGCTGGTGGAGCCCAGAATCACTGTACCTAAAAGTTTGTAAAACATATTCCCCCCCTCCTCCCTGACTTTTTCTGGGTTTTCCGGATCACTTTCTTTTTTTGGCGAGAGGAGTTGTGTGAGGTAAGAGTTGAACAAGTCACGTCAGATGAGGTCAGGATTCGCTAAGGGGTCCGGCAGGGCTGCATCCTCTCCCCCCCTCCTTTTCAACCTGTATTCTGAAGCAGTGTTCAAGGAGGCATTACAAGAAGGTTCGCAGAGAGGAGTCCGGGTAAACGGTGTCGTTCTGAACAATTTCAGGTATGCAGATGATACTGTTGTTTTCGCTGGTACTCTCTCGGATCTACAGGCGTTGATGGATGCAATAGTGCAGCACAGTGAGACAAGCGGACTGAGCCTGAATTGAGCGTAGAATTGATGTTGATCTAAGAATTTATGGGGCACGAGTAGGCAGATCTCTTCTTTCAGGTACCTTGGAGCCCTCGTCAATGAGGAGTGTGATTTTGGTAAAGAAATCAGGGCTCGGATTGAGATGGCACGAAGCACTTTCTTTCAGATGCGCACCTTCTTTATACGCCGGGGTCTGCCACTGGATCTGCGCATGCGAATGGTGCGCTGTTATGTTTTTTCAGTCCTCCTGTACGGCTGCGAAACATGGACTCTTGATGGAGAGGAAGTTGGAGGCCTTTGAGATGTATATTTATCGCCAAATTCTGAGAATTTCATGGATTGACCGGGTGACCAACATAGAAGTCCTTAGAAGAGTAGGAAAGTCGCCAGAGCTGTTGCTCACAGGTAAGGAAAGGAAGACCCAGTACATTGGGCATGTCATGCGAGACGATCGCTACGAACTTCTTCGGCTGATCATTGAGGGAAAGATTGAGGGGAGGCGCTCGGTTGGAACGAGGACAAATTCTTGGTTGAAGGACCTTAGGAGATGGTTTGGGTGTACTTCAGTTGAGGTGTTTAGAGTTGCTACCAGTAAGTTGGAGCTAGCCGCATGGGTCGCCAACGTTCGATTGGAGACGGCGAATTAAGAAGAAGAAGTTGTGTGGGATCTTTTCTGATCCCGTGGAAAATCTCTGGTGGTAACGTGGTTTCCTAATTACCAATCAAGTTATGGAGATTCCAAATGATCGCGACTCGCCACACTGACATATTTTCCCCAGTTCTCCCGGTTTCGTAGACCCGCAGCAACACGTGACAAATCGCAATATATTTTGTCATGCGCACATCTATATTACGTCCTACGGGATCAACGAGGGGCTGACCCTAACATTCCCTGAAAATCAGACCTTATTTACCATAACAAATCTCATTGGTGTGAGAGATATTTGTCAGAAATATTGAAAATTGATTGTGGTTGTTTCAAGCGTGATTCTGAATTTTGAATGAGTGGCATTTCAATATCAATTGAACAATAAGAGTCCTCCTGTAATACCTGTACTTAGCTCTCAAAATCGCGGCATATGATTACATTTATGCTTATGTAAGCCTAACTCTGGTCTGCCATACTGTACGAGTCAATTCTACAACAAATTTGCAACAAAAAATGTCTTCTAGCAATTTTTTAAAAAAGGCTTTGCTTTCGAGTTATTCCATTTTACAGTTTTTTCCCGCGATTTTGACCTTACGTGATAGTTTGAGGAATTTGAAGTGAATTTGAGGATACCGTTGGAAAGGGCATTAAATTTTCTATCGGATAGGTCACTTACCTTTTTTTTATTCAAGTTTTAAGATAAGAAAAAGCCCTTTGAAAAGAGAATTTTACGTACTAATTTGGGAAACCTCGAATTTTTTCAATCGTAAATTGAACCACGAGAACCAATATTTATTCAAGATGCAAAACGGTAAAAACTGGTCCAAAATCCAGCTATTCAATGATATAATCAAAAAATATTTTACAACCAAAATTAGAGTAGAAATTTGTGTTTGAACGTGGAAAAACGTGCATTTTTTCAACGAAATCAGCGCTCCGCCTAAACGATCTGAGGGATCGGACGATGGGCGGGCGGGCCAGAGCGCTGATTTCGTTGAAAAAATTCAAGTTTTTCCGCGTTCAAACACAAATTTCTTCCCTAATTTTGGTTGTAAAATATTGTTTAATTATACCGTTGGATAGCTGAGATTTTGGTGCAGTTTTTACCGTTTTTGCATCTTGAAAAAATATTGGTTCTCGTAGTTCAATTTACGATTGAAAAAATTCGAGGTTTCCCAAATTACGTTAAATTCTCTTTTCAGAGGGCTTTTTCATGTCTTAAACCTCGACTAAAAAAAGGTAAAGGATCTATCCGATAGGGAATTTAATGCTCTTTCCAACGGTATCCTCAAATTGTAATTATCACAGCTAATTAAAGGAGATATCACCGATTTAATGACGTAAGGTCAAAATCACGAAAAAGTTTACAATTAAAATAACTCGAAAATGAAGCCTTTAAAAAAAATTGCTGAGACTTTTTTTGTTGCAAATTAGTTGTAGAATTGACTCGTACAGTAAGGCAGACCTGAGTTGAGCTTACACCCTATATACAGTATAATTATTGTGCTTTATATTTTGAAATCTGAGTCATGATTACAAGAGTTACTTTGGTCCTTATTCGATTGAATTTTGGAGATTTCTCTGTTTCCAACTATGGTAGATGTTTCGACTAAAGAACTGAGTGATGCTGACCCTTAATATTAACAGACACACTTTTGAAACTAGAAATTTCGTCAAATGCTTGCAAATCAGATCAATGAAGACTTTATGTACCTACTATATGCTGTTTTATTCTGAATTAGTCCGATAAAGCTCTCTGTTAAATCCTATCAACCGATGAACCACGAGTCTACGTGCGTTACTCCTCTGGGTGCATAAAGGACTCATGGAATGACTCACTTTCTTTGAAAATTTGCTTGTTTTGACTTCGATGAATGCAGCTAAGACGGCCTTCATATACGAATGGTGCGTGCTGAAAGTAACTCGCCCTGAGCCGATAGGGTATTTGTACTTATCGGTATCCAAACCTGAAATTGTATCGACAATTATTTGTAAAGAGTAAATTATATCATAGCTCGACTCGAAGATTTGTTCTTATTTGTCCATTCCGTGGTAATACATGCAACATTTCACAGATGTATAGGAAACATTGATATAATTATAATTTTTAGGATTGGTAGAGTCGGTTTGGCTGAATAGGTTAATTCTGATCTGAATGAACAAATAATATCACCATTCCATTCGGTCGATGGGAAATGGATCTCATTCGATCCTGAAATTGGTTATTTATACACTGTAAAACGTGTATAAATAGGCAAAAATTGGTTAGTTATACACTGTTAAAACGTCTGGCAAGTGGGAGTGGCACATAGCTTCCGCGTACTATTAAACCGATTGCATAGAAAGATGATACGATGCAACTATGAGGCTACGAGGACTACAATCTGTAAGTACCTTTTACTACCCTCTTAGGGGACCATCTACACTCAAACCCACACAATTTATGAAAATGTCATCTAATTCGCTTAAAAAAATGTAGAAGTTATGGCTGTTGTAAGGTTTCTACTGTCTATTTAGAGACGACGATTTTCATAGGGGACCATCTACACGCCAATCAGCACAATTCCTGAAAATTTTATCGAAATCGAACAATAACTTCGTATAGTTTTGCCATTTACAAGGATTGCATGACAGACACACACACAGACAAACACGGAACCAACATTTTTCAGGAAGGTCTGGAACGTAAAATGCGAGTGGAAATTTTGTTTTGAAGAACATTTTTTTCCCAACCTTGAAATCTCTTTATGAAAATGAATAATGTAAGTAACCAGAATCAGAGGATAAACAGATGTTGAGGATAAACATAGGCACGCGGTGCTGGCTAGCATTCATAGCTGCAAGTGTGCACTTATGAACACTTTTAGAAATTTTCGAGAAAAAAAAAGAAATTGCAACGGCATTATAAACTGTTCACAAAAATGTGAAAAAAAACTTACCTATTTTAATAGAAATCTGTATTTGAAATACTATAGTTGAGAAAATTTTCTGCATTGGGAAAATTTATAATTGAAAAATATACTAAACCCGCACTTTTCTCTCTCAGACTGCCGTTACTTTCCACAAAACATTTTTCCAGGTTTTTTTGGGACAAAAATTAAATTCCCTGAGTTTTTCCTGATTTTTCCAGTAGAGTTAAATTCCCTGAGTATTCCAGGTCGCTGGACACCCTGGTAAAGTAACGCGCATTGAGGGTATAAATACTATGAGATGTTGATAATACCAGAGAAAAGAGGGCCTAAATAAGAATAATGATGGTTACCTGCGTAAACCACGGCTCCAAACAGGTCACTCATTATTTTCGCTAGCGCCTCAGCGTGAATCATACCGTGCAACGCTCCAACGAAAACCGTCTTCTGGGGATCGAGTTTTTGAGATACTTTCGCGAAGTTGCTGTTCGCCACGACCCACGGGATGATTTCTACTTGCGTCTGTACAGAAGAGGACATTCGGTAGAAAAAAACAATAGGTATATTGATACTATGAAGGCTGTTAGGAACTAAGAAACCGATGTGATGATTAGAGCTATGGAAATGAAACTTGTTCCCAATAAGTGCTATGTTCGTAAGGTTTTTACCGAAAAAAGGGGTTTGCCTAGAATACACTGACAAGGAACCTCCTACACGAATATAAAACTTCCCTACTTTCATTGGTGAGGAAGCAAAATGCTGCTCTAAGAGGTCTGTTCAATGAAAATAGTTTGCAGTTGAGGAAAATAGTTTGAGGTATTCTGTAATTAGTCAGGTTTTGCCAATTTTGCACCGATCAAATAATTGATTCCGACCTTTGAATGAATTTTATCTTCAGTCTAAAGTGAGCAAAACATTCCTTTATGGGTCGGGAAATTGCTGCTTTTGACTACAGAATTTGGCTCAGAACCCTCAAAAACCACCTGTCGTGAACCTTATTTTCAGGTCCGAAATCCGATTTGTCTGTTAGAATAACCTGAAGATAAGTTTGACATGATCAAATGCAGCTGATTTCTCTCAGGCAGGACCATGACTCGTACGTATTGAAGCCAATATTTCCACTGGTTCACTAAAACTGATTCCAAAACAAACTATTTTCACACACTGGAGATACGTCAAAAGACCTACAGGTAAAACCACCCCTTTAACCCTTAATGTCCTGAAGTACCTAGGTATCTTTTTGGAAGTACGATTTTCTAGCTTTCTGCAGCACTATTTATCCACGTTTAAAACGATTTGTTTTGCCTACCTATAAATCGATTGTTTGTACTATCTTTAACATCTGCTTTGAACTATCGATTGTTTGAGAAAACGCTGGAAAATCATCAACCCCTCGGATAATATTGTGATATCAAATATGTATACATAATAATTCTTGTTCATTTTATCAATAATTCATTGCTTTCAAGCTATTTTTCCGATCCTGAAGAATTTTTTTGGTAAATAGCGATAGCCAACACCTCTTGAAGTATCTTTGCAGAACCTCACTACAAACACCCCTCCTGAGGTATCCAAAAAGATACCACGCAGTTTTAATCGAATTAAAAAAAAAATCATATACCACTCGATCAAAATCAGACACTCCACTCCTCTTAATCAGTCAAAATAAACCAAAATTGGGGAACAATTGAAGAGCTCGGCCGAAAAGGGGTACATGTTCCTTTTTTGAATTTTACAGGAGAGCCAAAAAACGAATCCCAATCATGCGGTCACGAATTCACAAGCTAAATCGAACATGTACCCCTGTTCCATCAGATTTCCCACAAGCTAATAATATATTAATACGTACCGTATAATAATATAAGAAAGCTATCTATTTGTGGCGCAGTTACACATTATAGCATTTACGAATGTATTTCAACCCTTTACAAAATAATTAAACCCTTTACATTATTATTTCAAACTTTTACAAATAAAGAGGAAAAGGGTTTAAATAATTTTGTAAAGGGTTTGAATAAATTTCTAAAAGGTTGAAATAATTTTGTAAAGGGTTGAAATAAATTTGTAAATACTATACATCTTTATATTTTCTATCTGAAGGACGTTCCCTGAAATTCATACTTTTCCAAACAATAAGTTTTCATTTTTCATAAGTATAAGAAATAAGAATAACAGATTTTAAAATAAAAAAAAATCATTGTAAGTATTTGTACTGTTTTTTGGTAAAATATTTTTTATTTAAAATTATATTAATGGTCGTCAATACCACTCCGTCCATTTTAATAAAAAATTTATAAAAATTCTAATTAAAATAGACTTTGAAGAACGAAAAACACTTTGATAGCTTTGAACACAAAACGTTTGATAGCTTTGAAAGCTGATAGCGAGAAGAAAACAGGCGTCGTCGGGTTTTGAGTAACTCATCGGGTGATCGTCCTAGCAACGGGAACATGTATCCCTATTCGTCTATTGGAGGCGTCACATTTTCACTTGCTCTCATCGCAAAAAACAACCATGAAGTTAAAAATATCGATATTTTATTCTATAATCGTGTTGAAACCTCAAGCTTCAATTTGACGCAAAAAAAAAAAAAAAAATCGTAAAAAGTGATATGTACCCCTTTTCGGCCGAGCTCTTCAATTCTGGAAAAAACTAAAAACGAATGTTTTGAACAAGTGGGAAATTAAGGGTTAAATTGAAAAGTTGAGCTGTCCGGCATTTGGTAATTAGTTCATTTCCGTTTGCAAAATGAAAATCAGTTTAACTGGTGAAGAGAAAACGGAACTACTGCCCCTTCTGCTATAATCGTCGGTGCTGCTATCCAGTGAAAAAAAAGTAATTAAAATCAGGGACGATAGACCGGGAATTGATTACGATTACAAGATGATGATGAAAAACACCTTACCTCTTTTGATTTTATCTTTCGAGCGGGGATTTTGTAAAAGTCACCCATTTTTATGTAATTGTAGAAGCAGGAATCCATCAGAGATCTCACCTACAAACACATTCATTCGTTTATATTAGGTAACATCAGGAAATTTTGCAATTCAGCATTTTAATCCATCGATCCACATTATGGCCAAAATATATATTTCAGACCTAATTACGAAAAAAATGTATCACAATTAATTAAAACAAATTAAGGCGATTTGTTTAAGATTGTGCGAGGAGAGAAATTTATAAAACAATGTGTTGGTTGGTAGCTACCAGGGCTTTGGAATCAGGTACTAAGAAGGACTTATTCCCTAAATTTCCTTATTCTGTTTTGGGCATCCTACTGTATCGCATTTCTATACCTCACAGGGACTCTTGGGTACTGACCTTTTTTTCTGATTCCAGTATGAGATAAGCAAATCCTTTGGGTTCTTTAATACCGTCTTTTTTCGGCCACTCGACTTTGACCGCGCCGAATCTGCTGAAAGCTTGAATCAGAGCTAGTTCGGTGATGTCCCAAGGCAAACCTCCCGCGAACACCTATTCAATCAGTTGACATCAAAATAAAATGAGTATATATGCACATAACTGAAATATATGTCAAATAGGAATGAATGAATGAAAGACATGTTTATTTTTACAATTAGGACAATATCACTCATACATGATATGCTTTGGGTCATCAAGACCCGTCAGCAGAGGTTCCTTTGGTATTCCTAACACAAATTATTGATTCATCGTAAATAACACATATCACTCAATATTATTTTCTTTTTTTTAACGTTGGAGGAAGGAACATGGAGGTATATTACATTGTTTTGGTTATACTAACAAATTATTATATTATATTAAATATAATAAATAAATTCTATTTATTTATTCCCGCTCTTATTTACGATTTCTTCATTATTAACATTGTTATTATTCTTACATTGTTATTAGTTATCATTATTTATTAATATTATTATAGCCTTTTACCCATTTTTTTTGGTTTATTGTTTTAAATATAATTAATTCAGCTACCAGGAATTGCCAGTATCTCCATGCATTTCTTACGAATTGGCAGAGTGGAGACCAATCAGGTCCATTTAACCAGTCAAGGAATTCTCCCCTGGTCAATGACAGGCTCCCAAAACATTCCAGCCGAGTATAAGCTAAAATTGGGCATTCAGCCATGAAATGCTCCACGGTCTCATTAACCGCCAGGTTACATAGCGAGCAAAGGAAGGTGCTGCGGTTCCTTAGCCATGGCTGCCAGTTGACGTTGAGCAGTTCACCTCGGCACCTAGCTATTACCATGGCATCATAAGGGTTCTTCTTTTCCACGTAGTCAACATTCCAATCAAGGTGTTGGTAGATCAGGTGGTATTGGGCGTTATTTGCCTTAGCACTTCCTTCATTAAACCCTTCAAATGTCTTAAATAGGTAGGTAATCCTACTGTTAAACGAGATAAGTTCGCTCCTATAGAGGGGGTGTGTCACAATAATTTCAATATCCTCATTGTTTCTGTAGTCAACTGATAGAAGTAAAATACATGGAAAAGAAAAGTAAACAACCATTTCAGGTTCAATTTTTGACGGACTGCCATCTGGCGTCGCGGACGTCATTAGGCTTCCAAAGGGCTACTTATTAAGTTCATCACCAGAGGCTGTTGTCAGCAGGATGCAGGAAGGTGAAAGGAGCTGGACTGCTGTGGCAGAGTACTCAGAAAGCATCCTGACAAGGAAGATACTCTTAGAACGAGAAAGAGAGAGCAGGGAGCATCTGGTCCGCCCCCTCACCCAGAACTGATTGAACGCCCCAGGACTCAGCCCGAAGTAATTCGAAGCCCGAAGTTGTGTTGAACGGTTCCGGGCTGAGTTCCAACTTGGGAGAAAAAGAAGGTGTTTTTTTAGTGGGTTTGAATCCCACATAACCGGAAGACGCGGACCCTTCCAGGTATCTTACGAGATCCAACTCCACCTATGGATCTTAAAGATTTTCTCACCTGCCTGCCGAAAAAAAGGGCTACTTTTTGGCTCACCCCTGTGAAGAGGTTATCTAGGTATGCTTTCAGAGAAATTAAGCTTGAAATTCATTTACATTGTTAGCGAAGTTACAGTATTATTGTTTTCATATAAATCAGGCGTTAAGGAAATGCTGTATTACTTGAATAATGTGTACCTACTTGAAAGGGTACCGCTTATCAACATCTAATACATAAAATCCCAACCGTGCGTGTACGTCGCAGATCGTCTGGGAAACCCGGGTTCGATTCCAGGCCGTGACATCAAAAATATATAGATGATCAGATGCACAGTTGTTAATCTCAAAACACCAATCTCTAAGTACCTTCCACTACCCCCATAGGGGACCATCTACACGCTAATCTGGACAATCCTAGAAAATTTCATCAAATTCGGAAGAAAAATTGAGTGAGTAGATGTGTGTGACTGGATCAAAAAAATACTTAGCCTCGGCTGGGATTCGAACCCGCGACCCCGGGGGACAGTTGAAGTTACGGCTGTTACAAGGAATTCACGTTTGCGCATGCGCAGTCGCTTCTATCAGTCCGGGGATAATGATTTTCATAGGGGACTATCTACAACGTAATCCACATAATCCCTGAAAATTTCATCGAAATCGGGTGGAAAATATGGAAGTTATGGCCGTTACAAGGAATTCACGTTTGCGCATGCGCAGTAGCTACTATCAGTCCTAAGGTGATGATTTTCATAGGGGACCATCTAAATACTAGTCTGTAACATCCCTGAAAATTTCATTGAAATCGGATGGAAAATGTGGAAGTTATGGCCGTTACAAGGAATCCACGTTTGCGCATGCGCAGTCGCTTCTATCAGTCCGGGGAAGATGATTTTCATAGGGGACCGTCTACACACCAACCCGCACAATCCCTGAAAATTTCATAGAAATCGGACAATAACTTCGTATAGTTATGCGCGTTACAAGGAATTCATGACAGACAGACACACAGACAGACAGACAGACAGACAGACACGGAACCAAAATTGTTCAGAAAGGTCTAAAACGCAAAACGCGAGTGGAAATTTTGATTTTGGAGAACTTTTTTTTTTCTTCCTTGAAAAGTGAAAACAAAGCTTCCGCTACCTTGGTAGACTCGGAAGCAAAATTGTTCTAATTTAATAAACGATTTGTTTTTGCCTGCTTTTAGCAGGCTTTTTAGCTAGTCCTTCATACTGAATGGCTCACTTCAGTTCTTGCAACCTAGAGTTTACAAAGGTACAAAGCTGACAAACTGATCCATTTAACTACCAAGACAACTGAATTAAAGAACGAAAGCCGAATTCGTTAAATACGTGAAATATATATAAGCATTAAATTGATAGATAAATTGGTTGTCGGTAGATAGGTGGGGCGGTGAAATAATATCGTAATACCAGATTATATTATATCTATCTGGCATTAGATTATGTTATATCTATCTGGCATTAGATTATATTATATCTAAGGCCAGATTACATCATAAGGCCAGCATTCAACACCCTCCAGATTTGAACAAAATCGAACTATTAAATGGTGGAAATTATGTACTAACCCCACATTTCATCAAAATATTCCTTATAGTTTTCAGAGGGATAATAATACTCGTAGGTAATTTACCACTGATAGGCAAGGAACCAAAATATTGTCCCGAAAGCTCCAAAATTTGTTTCGATTGATTTCCAAGAATTATGATTTCATACTTGTATCGACCTCCTGAATGAATTTCTTCTCAAGCGATGTGTTGCTAGTGATGGATTGATTAATGTGATTCTGGAGAATCATATTTTTATACTACGTAACATTTTCGTGTTGCCGAAACTTGTGCCTTAATTCGACATACCTATTATAGCAAAGGTACCTACTTTTACTGTACGAAATGAGCGCAGTATTGGCACCGTAGTTTATGAATATGAAAATGAGAGTTTTCGCACCTTACAGGAGTACGTGAAAGGTTGTTTGTGGTTCTTTGGAGGCAGCTCGCCAACCCAGGTGCAAGAAACTTCCCTTTCCGTGTTATCTGTAACTGACGAACACAAAATTGAATGTACATTCACGCATAGAACTTTGACAGTTACTACGCTATTATCCTTCCTTGTCATTTGACTAAAACTCCGCGAGGCTTCAAAGTCACACAACAGCTCTAAACGGAAGACTGAGCAAGTTAATAAAAGCTAATTTTAGTATATTTTTTTGGAGTAAAATTATATTTTTTATGTTATTTTCTGAATCTGGAGTATCTAGCTTATACAAACTTTTAAAATCCATTTGTGTACCATTAGTGAATGAGCGAATTTTCCATTTTATTGACTCCAAAAACCTCAAAAAAGATCATAGAGTACCCACACGTACATATATTTTTTTCGAGTTCCATCATACCGTATGCACAGGGTAGTATATTTTGCAGATGTTAAGAGTCCATAATTATGTTTCACTCTTCTCCACAAAATCACTGAGTACCAATTCGGTTATTGCATTTTTGGGTACGGAATTTTTCATTGTACAGGGTGTCTCACGAGTTGTCCCCCCTCTAAAATCGTTATTTTTGGAGATAAGAAATTTTTTTTTGTTTCAATCTTCATGGTTTTTTAAGATTTTAAATATGACCAGGTTGCGCACCGCACGCGCAATCGACGCCAACTTTGTTATTTCAAATGAAAACCCCTATTTTTTATTTCTGGTTTGGATTATACGCAAAAATTCATGAATTTTAGACCCCTCAACCGATTTTTTTTGGTAGCGCACAACCCGCAAACATGCGCATCTCCTGGATTGTGCCAAAATTGAGACGAAGATAGACCCCAAGTGTGATACGTGTTTTTTCATTAATTTTCGACGCTGAATCACTAACTCTACCCCTAAATTTGGGAGGAGGGAAAGACAATAAAATTTAGTAGAGCTAGCCACCCGAACTAATTAAAATTCCTAACTCATAAGAATGGAAAAAGAGCGATTTTCCATTAAACAAACCACCTAATTTTCGGCCGCCGTTTCGAAAAATGCCAGTTAAATCCAAAAATGGATACCACCACGTGATTCAGCATCGAAAGTAAATGGAAAAACGCTGCAAATTATTACACAACGGTTTATTTTTTTTATATAGATCACTCGTCTACAAAATCACCAACCATCCAATATTAAGAAAAAAATAAAATAATATTCACACTCGTTTTTCTGATTTATCGCGCGTTTATTATTTTTATGGTTTATTATTTTATTATTTTAATGGTTTATTATTTTTCTATATAATCGTCTATAAAGCCACCAACCATCCAACATGAAGAAAAATACTTGGAAAATGTCACCCCACGCATATTTGAGCAAAAACCTCTTTTTTGGCCGGTTATTTGCCCATAACTTCTATACGAATTAAGCGATCGGAATAGTTCGACGTTAGGACCAACTAGACCCCAAATGGAGTCTATGTGCGAAAGATCGGGTTTTTTAGACCGATTCTAAGGCCTTTTATGGCCCGGACGGCGGACGGGGGACGGCGGACGGACATTGCAAATTTGGATTCTACGCACCTTGAAACGTAAAGTGACAAAGTTTGAGGGGGGGTTATAAAAATTTTTTGCGATACGATCACATAGGCTTATTATTAGAAATAATAAACCAAAAAACATGTATCACTTGGAGGTCTACCTTGGCACGATGCAGGGGTCGCGCATATTTGAGCGCTCACTGGACGGGTTGTGCGGCCCCAAAAAAGTCGGTTGAGGGAAAATTCATGAAATTTTGCGTAGAATCTAAAACTGCAATAACAAATAGGGGTTCCCATTTGAAATAACCATGTTGGTGTCGATTGCGCATGGATTATCAACGTGGTCATATTTGAAATCTTTGCAAAAAACCATGAAGATTAAAATTGTGTTCTATCTCCAAAAATAACGATTTTAGGGGGGTGGGGGACAACTCGTGAGACACCCTGTACATACCAAAATTGCTTTTATATGTTGTATAATATCAACAATTTTATGACAACTTAATGAATTTATTTATCTGTCTCTACACTAATGATGGCCGAAAAGGGTTTTGCGAAAGAATATATTTTACGAAATCTTTTCTTAAACGAACTAACAACTTTTGAATGACAACGAAATTTCAGAGTTCGAAAACGGTAACCGGAAAATCCAACAGGTGTGTAAACACAAAAGTAAACTGCAATAATTTATTGCTCCAATACCACATAATTATAAATTACCATGATTATGATGGTAATGTCCACAAGAAACCCTAAAAATCCCTTTTTTTGGATGTGTTTTGACTTGAAAAAAAATATTTGTACCTTTTAGGGTTGTCCAAATTTTCAGCTAACAAACTCGTCTCTTCGTTTGTTAATAATATAATTATTTTGGTAAAGAAGTTATCGTCCGGAATGAAACGCACACTGACACACGCAAACATACATTATATAAAACTTCAGAAAATTGTTTTTCTTCTAACGCTCTGATCAAGAATTTATTCGAAATATAAGCTTCATTATATCTTCTAGTTTTTGTGGAATTATCCCTAAAGCATCATAAATTAATGTACTATTTATGACTGTTTAAAAACTTCAGGGATTGTTTCAGAATGGTCCAAAATGGATTTCAGTGAACAAATTTAAAAGTTTATGCAAAAATGTTTATTATATCGCAATAGCTTAATTTTTTTCGAAAATTCGCTGAAATGGTTGAAAATTGGGGTTGAAATATTCCATTGAAAATTCATTCACTCGTGTTGTACGAATAGGACTTTTTATTGACTTCGTGGGCGAACTCACCATTGAGATTTCTTTGAAACCTCTGCTGTTTATCAACATGACCGTTGTTGTAAACTTCGTAGTTTTCTCCGCATTTCTCTTGTTCGCTGTGCACAGCTGCCAGGAGCAGTCTTCCGGCTCGCTCGATGATTTTGTCCACGAGAGGGTTGCAGTCCTGCTGGGGTCTCTGAAGAGGATACACGTTCTGAAGGTTCGTCCATTCCTGATCATTCGCTTGGCAAATGACGGAGTTGGGTTGTACCGCTACGGTGTTGTTCTAACGCAACAATCATTCTATTAATTTGGCAAGTACAAAAATTTGAAATTTAATCAAAATAATTAACATGGTAATTAATAATAATTATTAATCTGAGCTCCTCATTAATCAATGATAATCAAGAACACAGTTGTAAATTATTCCGATAAGAAGCCCTCATTTGAATCTGAAACATCACGATTGTTTTGCACTTCGGTAATCAGATACCCCTCCTCAAACTGCATCTTTTTAGAAAGCTCGTATCCAGTTCTATCATTTGATGGAATGAACATGCCAACTCGCCATTAAACATACTACATCTTAGTATTCCAGTGGTAATCTAGAATATTTGCTTACCATAAAGTTCGAGGTGGTCATATCACCCATAGAAGTACTTGAGTTGCTTTCATTCGGCGAGTTACTGTTGGATGTCATGCTGACTGATCTACTGCGGTTGCTGTATCCAAAAGAAAATTGCGTAATTACTACATCGTTTGAAAGGAAATAGTTACAATATTATGCTATGTACCTAATAAATATTAGGGTTCTTTGATGACCAATGTTATGGCCGTCAGACACGTACTTGGGTTTCTATTCTGTAGGGTTGGAATACAACGCTTTGGTTATAGCTTGATTTGATCAGTTTACGACAAGATACGTATTTATTCTTCGAGGATTATTATCTAAATATGGTACTTTCTAAGTAAAGTAAAAAGTAAGTAAATAAAGTAAACAACCACTTCAGGTTGGATTTTCGTCCGACTGCCCAACTTCCTAAGGGAAGATCAGAATTTGTTCTGATGATATCGCTCATGGCATCCCATTGGCCTCACCGCCCTGGGTTGTGACGAGGGGGAACTGCGACCGGCTTACCCGAAAATATGCTCCCGAGGCGAGCCCCGAACTCACCGCCCCGCAACCGGCCCGAGTCTCGTCTCCAGAGACACATGCCGCAACTCGCTCGGCCACAGCTGAACCCGCTGTGTATGGTACTTTATAATACATGGTATCAATACCTAACTTTTTGTGTTATTTAAAAACAATATCTACTACCGTACAGTATTTTATGGGGTAAATGAAATTATAGTAGGGCTCTTACTTTGACTTTCAATAACACAATACAATCTTGTCACGTAAAAAATCCACCTTTTAGTGGACATTGAAGGAGTTTGATGATGCCAAACTCTGAGGACTGAGTGTAAATGAGGTTTAAATATCTACCCCACCGATGTTTATTTGACGTATAAAACAGTTTAACAAGAGGAATGCACGACAGGGATGAGACTTCTGCCCTACATTAGGTTTGGCCCGTGTTGTAGGGTAAGTTCTTTGAAAAAACGTTGAATTTTTTTAGGATTGCGGCAGGAACCTGTTGGTTTTTTCGCCTTATGCAGAAAAGCTGTTTAGCTTCAGAGGCCTACCCAGGTAAGAGAAGAGAGTAAGATGGGACAGTAATAGTAGTTGAACTATAATTGGGCCTTTACTGTTGTCCACAAACGAATCCTGCTATTTCGATACTTGAACAGGAAAATGAAGAGTGAAACTTGAAAAATGAAACTTGAAAATGTTCGGGTCAGTTTCCATGGATTGGAAGAGGAGGATCAATCTGGAATCGCGAAAACCTTTTCAATGAAATAGACCTTTTAGATGGTGGATCAATCAGGAATTGGGCACATTGTTGTTCAAGGTAGCAGGACTGTGTCTGCAATAGAATGAATGACCGCTTGAAATGACTGAGACAAGTTGAAATAAGCTCTCTGAACGCTGACCAAAACGGACAAAGAGATGGAGGAAGACTCCGGGTGCGATGGAAGGACGAAGAGAACGCCCAGTAGCAGGCTAATTGTCTTGCAGGGCTATATTGCCACGGAATGAATTAATGAACGTAAAAATTTAAAAAAACACATTATCATGTGAACATGACAGTGAACTTCAATTAAGTAGACAAAAAAAGAAGGTGCAATACCAGCTTGTAGGTCCTCCTGTTTTAATGTTTTCAAATAGATTGGCCCAGGTATTTTCCATTTATTTGGAAGATTTTAGTCACCTCAATTATACAGAAGAAAACAGGTGTAAACTAAGGTAATATTAGCGGCACACACTATTTTGTCAGAATTGCCCTTGTACCTCTTGATCGGCGATGAATTTGCCGGAGGGCAAATCGGCGGCATCGTGTACTGAGTGTCAACAGCTCTGATGATCTTCCGAGGAACGGTGACAGTTTGGTCGTAGCGCAGTTGGTAATTTCCATACCTGATTCCGGCCCCCTGTGAAACATCGATTAGATACCTTCAGACACATTTCATTTATTTGAACATAGAAAAATAACGGTTATAATTTTTTTATTTATTATTTACAATAATGAACCTTTGGAATCGAGCAAGAAAGAAAAATTGTTATCCCTTCTCAAAATTTGGTGGTTTACATTTCAACGTATGTATAACCCAAAAATAAGGAAAATGACAATAATTAAGTACCTAAATATTTAATCTTCCGATGACTTTTTAAATTTTCCAGATCCCCTTGAACAATACTGTTTCATGGTAGCAGTGGAATAGGTTAAAAAGATTCAAGAACCATTAGGCTTCAATTAGGCCCAAGCAAAGAGGAAAATCGGGCCCAAAAACGTAAACAATTCCCAAGACTCGAGACACGAACTGCCGATTGGTACACCAGCACACGAGCGCTAAAAAACGACAAAACATCGCTTACAAAGGTAAAATAGATCGAATAGTAACAGTTCAGTTACAGTGTGTGACTCGAAGCAACCAGGTCGGATTCCAATTACGAGGGCTACCAATAATGGGAAAAGAAAAAAGTGACCCTTAGTGCTGTGCGAAAAAAAATCAACCACGCTCTGCTACCACGAAACAGTATTGTTCTAGGGGATCTGGAGAATATGATTAATTAATGAGAATAATTTAATCGTTGCTGTATTACACCCCTAGAGAACTATACGTTTCGTTAGAATACCTATTCCTTCGTGGAGATCAATCTAGGACTAGGGATGATGAATGAAAGATACAAATTGAATTTGGAAAGATAAATAGAATTATAAGAAAGAAATAGAATAATAGATAGAAATATGATAAATGGAAAGATAAATAGATATATTATCCTATAATCAATGAGGCTTGTATCTATATATGAGGGGGGAGAAGTTTCAATAGAGTTTACCTATTAGATCTTCGGATTTGAACCACGAGGGTAAGGGAAGTGATCTTGTATGAAAGTATGGTACTTACAGATCGATGTCAGGAATGAGACTGGGGTTGTGATTTGAGGGAACAAAGGAACTGTTCCATCAAATCACCAATCAGGTGTCAGAGCAACTGTTGCTCAGTCACACAACTTAATTAAGAGAGAGTTTAAAATTTTTGGAAACGAATGAAACCACCCAGACGATCAACTATCATCAAATGAGCAATTATTGTGAAATTTATCAGAATACTACATCCACATGTTAGTGTCCTAAGAGCCCTAGAGGGAGAAGCCGTGTTCTTCGCAGACGATCTTTTTTTTGACCTTTACAGGAAAATAATAAACCTTTGTGTAATAATTTGCAGCATTTTATTTCTGGTCAGAATGGTATCACCAGATTGAATTCAATAGTGCTATTTGCATTACATCTACAATTAATTTAGTTGAAAAAAAAGTGTGTCGAGAAAGGGGTTTCAACTAATTGCCAAAAAAAGGTATGTAAGGAGCTAAAAAGACAATTAAAAGAAAACATGAGCTGCACACAGCACAAGTTAAGGGTAAAATGTGGTGTCTTCCGTGAGTAATTCTTCATAATAGCAAACAATGCAGGACTATATCACATCGATCTTTGGAGAGAAGTGCTCACTTGGTAAGGCGGGTTTGTATCTATTGCTGGAGTCACATTGTAAGGCGGTGCAAGAGGATTGGAGTTTCCAATGAGCGTACCACGAGGCATGTTCAGGCAAAGAAGGTCCGATATAGAATCTCCTGCAAGAAGGAAACGTAAAACACTCGAGCTAAGTATTTATGGGTCCCTAAGTGAGAGCTTAATGGGTGAATAACAGTAACATGCTTCTCCATGCGTCGTCACAATTAGTTCACGTGAAATTTAATTAAGCGATAACATTGAAATGAAACAAAATTATGAATATTCAGTGTACGGTAACAAGTGCCTCAAGATGAAATATAGCATTTTCACGTCAAATTGGAGGTTTTCCATTTCAAATTGGAGGTTTTACACATCAATTTGGAGGTTTTACATTTCAAATTAGAGGTTGACGGAAATACATGATTTAATTCTGGGAAAGCAATAACAACAAATTAGCGAGTGAAACGTAACATTCAACAAGTAAGAATGAACATAATGAACGGAAAAGAATAAACAAATTTTTCTCTCCCTGCAGCAGCGGCTGTCAGGTCTATCATCATTCTCATAACATAATTTGTGCAGTCCGATGTGGTGACAGTTGCAACGCTTCGGGTTATCGTGTCACACAGGTCGTGGTTTGTTTGGGGATCACTGAGGATTTGTCTTGCTGAGCAACTTGATTTTTGAAAAGCAGTGCTCCACTGGATTCAAGTTGGATGAGTAGGGGGGCAGATATTTCACGTTAAACCCCAATTCGATCATCTTACTGGTAACTTGTCCAGTTCGGTGAATCGCTGCGTTATCCATAGTTGGGTTCGCCACTTTTTCGTGCAGCTCTGCGATAAATTCCTTAAACGTCTTTCCATTTCCGTCAACCTCCGATTTGAAATGTAAAACTTCCAATTTGAAATGTAAAACCTCCAAATTGATGTGTAAAACCTCCAAATTGATGTGTAAAACCTCCAATTTTAAATGGAAAACCTCCAATTTGACGTGAAAATGCTATAAATAATATGGTCACCAAGAAGATGAGTAGGTTCGTGATTTCACCGTTTTAGGTGTAACCTCAACATGGCAACCTCAACCTATCTTGATGAAATAATAATTCATGACGTCATTCAGTTATCCCCAATTATATAATTTATGGAAGGTTCATGTAGAAAAATTAGTTGGTGGTAATTTACGCAGTACTTACACAGCTTTTTCTTGACATATATTTCCAAAGATCATTGAAATTTGAAATTGGACGGTTCGTGTGAACTGCAATTTTCTTTCGAAACGCTTTACAATAAACTTTATTTTGAAACTATCAATTTCTACCTTAGAGGAAAACAATAGATCGCGGATACGTCCGTTGTTGTAGGTGTAATTTGAAAATAAAAATGATGAAATAAAATACACAGAAGATATTTTAAGAATAATATGTTCTATTAATATGTCCCTATCTATTTACTCCGATCGCTCGTAATATATCGCCGTATTCTAGAGAACCTTGCTTCATAGCTACCGATATGTAGCTATGATTTTGTTTACTGGTATCGCGTTGCATTTTTTGTGTCGCGAAAAATTCCTTGACCCCCAGCCAAAAGACATAATCCATGTCAAAAAATTCCGAATATCATTGTTTTCTGCCAAACATATATAAATATTTACACGTTCGTAGTTCTCACTGCTCGATGGTTTGTCCATTGCTCCTTGATGGCTAATTTTTATTGCCTAGTGATGATTGTGAATGGTTCACAGCAGGTAAATATATATGTAGATTAGGTATAAAATTACTGTCAATGACTACCATCGACTTTTGACATTTTCATGTCTTTGCTTTGGCACATAAACTGAAAAATCGCCACGAAAACATGAACTAACAACCTTACTTCACTACCTTGTTGTGTAGTGGTTGACATTACAATGTCCCAATGTGTTGCAGACTCGTATGCAAGCATTTCGATTTTGTTATTGGGACGGGGCCTTAGTCACCGACCATAAGTTTGATCTATTGTGACAAGATTCCCTTAAGTGCCCGTTCACAAAGTGAAGAAGTTTTTCGGGCGTTTCCCGAGCAATTTTGGCTGGGACAAGATTACCCTTACCGAAATGCCGGAATCTGGTGGATGCTACAGCAGGACACTCACAGAGGATGTGTTCTGCTGTCTCGACTCCTTCGCAGCAGAGCCGACATTCAACTATCCTGGCCTTGCCAGCTTGTTGAGATGGTATCTCAGGCAATTTCTGCCCGATTTATACTCCGATTTTATAATTCGTATTATCGTGAGATATGAAGTTACTTAGTGTTTGATCGATAGTAGGTACAAATACTTACCATGTGCTGGAGGGGTGTTATCGAACGGCGAAGAGTTTTGGGACCAAGGTAAGAAGTCAACGTTTTGACAACCGGGCATTGAGGGCTCCACACAACTCCTCAGCTGAAACAAGAAAAATATCAAGATGGTTAAATATAATAATTTTACAATAACAAAAAACGGAGTTGAGAAGAACGTTGTCGATTTCCATGAAAATAATGAGTTACAAGTTAAATCGATTTCGACGGTCAGGTCATGATCAGTAACAAACAATAACTATTAGAAATAGAAAGTTATAGTTATTTTATAGAAAGAAATAGTTATGGCTTGTTACTGATGATGACCTAACCGTCGAAATAAATTTATCTTGTTACTCATTATTTTCGTGGAAATAGAAACGGAGAGACGGATTTCCACAATCTCATCGCGAGTTATTTTATTCGTAATTGTACAATAACTTCACTTTTGTAAAAATATATTGATGTGTGAACTGCCCCATTGATGAAGGCCGCAGCTCGAGTGTAAATGTAACTGTAAAACCCCAAAGTGTGGTAAAATGTTGTCCGATCGAGATTGTCCTATACTTGGAGGATGTATCTGATGATGAGATAAGCCTTCGTACCGCGGTTCGTCAATAATCGTTTGTCGGCGGCCAGGGCTTCAAGAAGTGGAATTCCTTGAAAAAGCGTTCCACTAACAAACGTGGAAGGCAGCAAACATGAAGTGCAATTCAAAGTGCCACAATTCTCAACCATGTTGCAACAAATCGTGAGTTCCCTATTGTCGTTTAAATTTTTAATTACCTAGTTCGTTCATCATACCTACGTGGAAATAAACCCAGTTATGAAAAGTTTTCATTACTGTTCACTTATATTCCAACTTTTACTGGATCCCGCTGGTGACGGTTAAGATTTACTAAAATCGGGTGGTAAAAGGCAGAAATACGCTTTGTGATTGAGATAATACTAGCTATTACCAAGCCTGTGTGGAAATCCTAAGATTTTCTGGTAAATCTTGTAACATAATATGTTACAATATTATATGTTATATATTATATGTAATATATATACAATATAATATGTTATATATTATATATCATAACAGGGTGTATCATTCGCGAGTAACAAAACCTCAGATTTAGAATCATTTAGTAATTTGCTACTAAAGTTTCGTAATCTAACTTCAACTTTTTTTTTCTTCAAAATGTCGATTTTACAGTATTCGAATGACCACATCACCCTAAAATTACCACAGAAAGTTAAAAATAAATCGAAACAGCGTTAAATTTTATGTCAGAATTAGGCCTCAACGTAAGTTTAATGGACACCTCAATTACCACTGTATTTTGAATGGCTGTAACTCTAAGAACTAGAGGGAATGCCGGGAATTGTCACTAAAACGTTTCTCAGGATATCAACTTTCCATCGGTGAGTATATTTCTTACACGATTTTAGCTATTTAAAAAAGTTGAGCGAGCCCATTTGTATATACCTGGCCTATTCTTATGAGAAATTTTGAACTGAATTCATCATGAACACATGATCTACCTATACAGGGTGTACGAGAAAGATACGGCCAAACTTCAGGGGTTGATTCTACAAGGTATTTTCAACAAAAAATGTCACTTAGCAATTTTCTTTTAACCCCTTGTTTATTCAAGTTTTTTCAATTTAAAGATTTTTTTCGTATGTTGAACCTTGTCTCACTAAAATAACTATAGCTTCCTTATTTCCCGTGGAAATTTAAATCTGATTACACTGTTGAAAAGAGCATTAAATTTCCCGCCAGATGAGCTACGACACATATTTTTAACCTCGCATTCAAACTCAACTTTGCAATTTTCGAGTTTTTTTGACGTAGTTCTTAAGAGGATTTCTTCCATTTCCTGTAGAAGAAATTCGATGCGATTTTCATCTAAAACATCCTCAAAATCTCAGGTTTCCAACGGTATAGTCAAAAAACATTTTTCCGTCAAATTTATTGGAGAAATCTGTGTTTGAACGCGAAAAAACGTGGATTTTTCTCAACTAAATCGACTTTTTGACGGGAGGATTCGGGGTTGGATGGAGGGCGAGAGGAGCGGCGGCGGAGGAGAAATATTTCTCCCCCAAATTCGATTGTAAAATATTTTTTGATTATACCGTTGGAAACCTGAGATTATGAGGACGATTTTGCTGAAAACCAAATCGAATTTCCTCTACAGAAAATGGGTGAAAATCTCTTGAGAAGTTCGTCAAAAAAACTCGAGAAGTTTGGACTAGAAAAAATCTAGCTAGATGCCAGGTAACTAGATTATTTGTGTTGTATCTGATTTGATGGGAAATTTAATGCTCTTTTCAACGGTGTAATCAGATTTGAATTTCCGCGTAAAATAAGGGAGCTATAATCATTTTAGTGAGACAAGGTTCAACAAACGAAAAAAATCTTTGAATTGAAAAAACTTGAAAAAACAAGGGGTTGAAAGAAAATTGCTAGGAGATACTTTTTGTTGGAAATACCTTGCAGAATCGACTCCTGAAGTTTGGCTTTATCTTTCTCGGACGCCGTGTATCCGCTCGTATAAGCGGATTTCATTTGCAAGCAATATTTCAAGAAGATAAGGACCACTAATTCCAGTTGACTTTAAAAAAAATCTGCTTTCCTGCTCTTGAAATTGGATTACCTAATCAAATGAACACATGTTTTTAATCACTAGACCATTTCTACGTCTATTAACCATCTACAAATTCTTAATATCTAATTACATTTAACCCCAACCGATCGCGAGGAGTTAGAGGGGTCGTGGGAGTGGGGAGAGTCGGAGGAATCGTTTTTGCCAGCTTTAAGTAGGTTTTTCAGCTAGTGTTCTATAAATCGATAAACTCAGGATTCATCCTGAGTTCCTGATTCCTTGAAATTTATTTTAGAAAAATTTTGATTAAGAAAATACCTACTGGAAAAAGCCTTTTAAAAAATTCGCGGTAAATTTCTCCGTTTCACGGAAAAACATTGAATCATGGATATGTTCACTGTGGATTTGAAAACCGGTGAATAATTCCTCGGTACCTGCCTCAAAATACTGGTCGTCTTCAGCTTTCATTCGAGTTAATAATAATCTAAAGTGCCGGTAAATTTTGGTGTCGTTACGCAAATTTTAGAATGACCCCCAGCCCAAAAACATATCCATGTTAAAATGTGAATTAAGTAAATTGAATTTGAATTTAAAGATCACTCTCTCAATTTGGACAACAGAGTGATAGTTTTTCATGTTAAATTTACTTTATAAGATAATCGTTATATCTATTTTGATGTATACACTCCCCAGCTCTAGGGGTTTTCACAGCTGTTTTCATGACAGTTTCACTTCTCAAACTCTTCTTACCAAATCGAATCGAATTTTGTGGGGCACGTACCTCCATGTTTTTCACATTTCAAAGAATGAAAAGGCATATTCATTTTCTTTCATATTAACCATTGTTATTGCACCTTTTCTTCTTTTTATAACACTAATTAGGAGTTTCTATTTAGTACAATTCGAAATTGAACAAGTATGATGAGTTGATTTGAATTATCTTATCTCCTGTCAGATCGAGGAGGTGTGGGCGTAGGAGTGGGAGCTGATCTTCGAGTATGTGTGAAACTAAAGCATCGGAATAAGAATAGGCAATTGATAGACTATTTTTCTTATCCTTCGGTGCTCTAAAGGTCCATTGTTCAAATTTGCGATATGAAATCAAGGTCAGCTTTGGAAAACAAAAATAATGTACGTGAGTGTGTCTACCAAATCAGAAGTTACACTCCCCAAGAAATGGAAAAGATTGACAAAACGGCAAAGTGTACAGGTACTTACCTACTAGTACTTTATAATCGATTCTGTAATTTCGGAGCATTAATTTTACCCGTCAAATTCATAAACCTAGTACCTAATGAAGGTAAAGGTGTAAAGAACTCTGAGCTATTGTAAGGCAAGATATATCATATTTACCAGAAGACTGAAATCGACTATGTAAACGCTCATCTTCGGTCGTAGATGTCACAAATAAAATCGAAGAACGTCAAAAAACAATGAAAAGTATAAAAGTCGCAAACGGCGACACTATAAAACTTCGGGGTTAAAAAAGATGAATACTACAGAAATAAGATGAAAGTACGTTAGTTAAAATTTGACTAGAATAAAAACAATTTGAGAGGATTTTTCTCTCGGAGAATTAAAATTGTGACACAAGTTATTGAGTGTTGAGATGTTGCGTTGTCTTCAACAGAACAGCAGTTCAGCTGATGAAAAACTTTATTTTGCATGAACAATAATAACTTTTGAAGATGTTTAAACAAAAATTTTAACGTGATAAATAGTAACCAATGTGATAATGGATTGAAGTGAGCTTGGTTTAAACGTGGCAACCCATAACTCAAAGATAGTAATACAACCGACTGTAAACACTACTTAGCAGGAGATGGTATGAAGCCTGATCTTCAATTATTCAGAAGGAAGCATATTCGAGGGGTTCAATCTTCTTCTCAAGCAAACATTTACAAAGCCCCAAAACTCGACCAAGGAAATGTAACAAAATAGTATCAAATCCCCAGGCACTGCGCTCTGGTAGCTTCTGCACTGCATGAAGTATTTAATTTTACATGAATTTAGAAATTTTTTGTAAGAGGAAAAATTGAACCCACACTAAGAACACGTAAAGAAACTGGAAACTACTGAGTTCCCCCGTAACCCTTGATGTGCTGAGGTATCTTTTTGGGATTTCGATTTCCAAGCTTTCTGCATCCACTAGCCACTTTTTAGGACGAATTTTTGGGCTACCGAGGTATTAATTGTTTGAACTACGTTGATACCCGCCTTGAAACATCGATTGATCTGAGAAAACGCCGGAAAAATCATCGATTCCTGGGATAATATTTTGACAAGATCATGAAATAGGTACCTATTACATAATGACGATGTTTTTCTTTAGTCCGGAAGTATTTTTTTTTTTTTTTTGTAAATATCGACAGCAACCCCCTTCGGTCCGGAAGTATTTTTTTGTAACTATCGACAGCCACCCCCTCTTGAAGTATCTTTGCATAATCACACTAGAGACACCCCTCCTGCGGTATCCAAATGAATAGCCCCTAGTCTTCATCGAATTAAGAAAAATCATGTACTTACCACTCGATCAAAATCAGACATTCTAAGCCTCTTAATTAGTAAAAAAAAGCGAAAAAAAAACAATATTTTGGAAGTGGGAAATTTAGAGTTAACCACGAGTACATTAAGTATACTTTCAGTGCTGAATACAGCTATTGTGAGAAAAGGGAACTCACCTATTTGCTTTTTGGGTTGAAAACGACAACCTGAAGATTGTAGAAAGCTCTTCAAATTAAAAGCAATAAAGTATAGTAAAGTAGGCGATGCACGCATTTTTAGGTGACCTCATTGAGATAAGTAAATATTCGTAAAAAGAGAGCAAAATACGCATGGTTTGTCGACAAATGTGGTACAGGTACATGATTGATAGTTTGGGATTCAAGGATCAGAAAATTTATTCGCAAACCTGTGGTTAGACTAAACACTAGCTCATTCCTGGGGTAATAGAAAGTATTCAATCCGGAGGCAAAGGAAACCCCTGTTCCGTTTTGGAGATTCTATCATAGCTCATGTCCATCTCAGGAACTTTCTGATTACATTGAAACCACCCTCATCAAAATCTGTCAATCCGTTCAGACAGGAAGATGTTGATTACCTAAAGGAACACTTACATCGTACAAGGATTTGAAACAGCAAGTATGGGGCCCTCAATTTAGTATGGAACGCAATAGTGATATTATTGACACTAGAGGAGTTAGAAGACGTGATGCTGGAGAGGGAAGATCACTGGACCAATGAAGCAGGATAATATGTTGAGAAGAAGGATGGAAATGGAGCAAGTTAAGAGAGGAAACGAAGGATTAGTATGGACCGGCCTCTTGTAAAGGGGAACACGAAGACACCCGAAATTCAGCCGAGGTACTTCTTAAATATTTATGTAAATATCAAATGTTTATGTAAACATGAAGGCCGGTCCTTTTAGGTACTTATCTTACAATATCCAAAGTCCATCTTTGGATCTTTAGGATTTTATTTAAAACAAAATTGTCCGACATTCTGGTATCAGTTAATTTTTAATAGGTAGGGCAGACACCTACTAAGAACTCCCATTTCCCTCGGCATCTATCCAAGTATATATTATTATTTACTACTTGGATTGATACCTATGTGATTATTATCAAATAAGTTATACCTGATACAGATGAGGAAGGTGATCACCGGTCCTTGCAGTTGGCATGTTGAGAAGATCGGACAGAGATTCAACGGAATCTCCTAAAATGTAATAGAAAAACATGCTTTAAAAATTTCTATAAAAACAAAATAAAACATTTGAACTTGATATCGAACATGATAAGAGCATTTTTCAGACAGCCTGGTATAAAAGGTGATCGTTGTCATTTCATTAATTCGACTCGAGTGGTTGTATGAAATATGTAGACTAAACTCTAAAATTAGGATCGTAATGAAGCATGATTATTTGAAATTAAGGTATTAGATAAATTGATAAAATAGATCAATAGCTATTTATATGAAGCAATCCTAAACATAAAATCACACTGAATGACCAAATCTATTAAAAAACAATAAAATAAAAACATTTAAAACAAAAACACCAGTTTTGAGGTCAGTCCGTTTTTTGTTCAAAAGGTTTTTATTTTATTATTTTTCGAATATTTTGTATTTTTACTTTTTAATGGCCTTTACTTTACTTTAAAAATTAGTTCCCCCGCAGTTTTCCGATCATTTTCTGTATTGTAGGTATATCAATTTCTGTACCTACTTTGTAGTACAGCCGACCTCCTATCCCAATACATATTGGGATATATCCATAACCGTGCGAGGAAGCTATGTGCTGCACCCACTTGGCAAAGAGACACATACTTACTTGAACATGCATGAACATTTATGATGAGGCTCATGCAGGTTCTGCTCGAATGATTTTACCCTTTCTCTCCCCCCCCCCTTCCACCGCCGCATTTTTCGGGTTATCGGAACCCCCTCATATAGTACATCGTTTCAAAGCTTACAATTGGACCTTTATTTGAAAATACCAAATGGTCCATCAACGACTCGGTGGAAAGTTGCAGGGGATTTTTATGTGAATACGGACTAATCTTCCAACCACGTTTTTCAACTATTTTCACTCATTTTTGATTCCTTGAACGAAGCAAAATGGAATCCGTTTGAAATGGGACGTTCATGGATACTGGTAGAACACATTTTTAAAAGAATCCGACATATTGGTACTAGAACAAAAACGCTGCAAATTACTACACAATGGTTTATTATTTTTCTATATAGATCACTCGTCTGCAAAGAACACTGCCATTGTTACCACCAAACAACATGAAGAAAAACATCGATCGCATTTCGGTCAGCTAAAATTTGAACGGAGATTAGGCCGTTAAAAAGTCCGACCGTTAAATTCTCGTAGGGAGCGAACGGTTTGTCCTACAGGGCTCTGCGAGGTCTCTAAAAATTCTAAAAATTCAATAATATCTTAAATTGATGGAAAAACAATACCTTTGTATCAAAATGTTTTGATTTAGGGCGTTTTCAAAATTTCAAAACTTATTTTTCAACCCTTAGAAGTGACCGACATCAACCAAAATCTTCGGGGCACAACTAGACCCCAAATGAAGTCTTTAAACCAAATTTCATCAAAATCGGTCAATGCTAACTGAGGAAAGTTGAGTCCTACGGCGGTTTTGAACTCGGTCAAAAAGCTAGGTATATAGTAGTTATGCCTGCTACATTTCTCAACAACTTCTATTTTCAATAAAACCATATAATTTTTACGAAAGATAAAAAAGAATGTCTACATCCTATTAAAAAAAAAAAAAAAATGCAGACAGTCTCGAAAGAACACAAAATAAAATAAAACGTGAGTCACGATTGGTGGGAAGTGTATTTTCAATGCAAAATCATAATAATAACTCATTATCGAATCACGATGTACTTCATAGGGAATCATCTTGGAGTCATCCCGAATTTCAATGGAATCAATGGACCTAAGGAAGCGTTTATACAGATACTTAATAAATAATTGCGCACTCGCTTCTATTGGCCAGGTTGAATATACTAAAACGCTGTATTTTCAGTTTTATGAGACGAAGAAATAATTTTTCCCAACATCAAAATTTCCAGTTGTATTTCACGTTCACGTCTTTCATGAGCAATTTTTGAGCCACGACTGACGACAAAGAACTGTGAATTCAAGTGAAAACACTTGGTTGTAATATTGAGCAATAAAACTGATATATCCCCCGATATGAAAATCAATGTTCACGATCAAATTAAAATTAATTAAAATTAATTAAAATTTGCAGCGTTTTCTTTTACCTACCAACCATTGGTAGGTACTACCTACCACACCATACTGCCTTCACACCTTCACAATCAAGTTTATTAGAAAGAACTAAACGCTTCACACTCGATTCAAATTTCAACAAATCATAATCATAGGAAGCGGCAAGTTGGTCTCACAAAGGTGGTATCATAAGGAAATGCTTGCATAAGAGTCTGCAACACATTGGGACATTTTCATGTCAACCACTACACAACAAGGTAGTGAAGTAAGGTTGTTAGTTCATGTACCCAAGCATCAAAATAAGAAAACAGTTGATTGTTCTCTACGCAACAGTGAGTCTATTTTATTTATTGGTCGCGTGAGCAAGACTTGCTTAGTTTTCGTGACAATTTTTCAGTTTATGTGCCAAAGCAAAGACATGAAAATGTCAAAAACAGGATCAAGAGTGAGATGTCGTACGGGATTGAGTGAACTATGTTTATTTACTCGAGTGTACCGTGGCTTCTACTGATTGGACCTCATTCCCCCCAAAATTCGAGAAAAATCGGGCTATTATATCGTGAGACCCGCATCAATCCTGAAAAATTCATCGAAATCGGACTATTATTTCGTGTGCATGAGACAGGGAATAGGCATAGACATATACGGAACCAAAGTTGTTCCGAAAGCTCCAAAACACAAAGTGCGAGTAAATTTGTTGATTTTGGAGGACCAAAATTGTTTGATTTGCTATACGAATACATAGCTCCCTATCTAACGTATAATTAGTGGAATAATAAATAAAAACAACAGAAATTATGCAAATCTCTGAGGAATATTGTAATATTTTAACGTCTAGTCCATGTAGCAGGCTCTTGTATGTAAATGGCATCCTCAAAACAACTAGGTAATAATTTTCAATGAAAGGTATTACTTCGCTCACCTGTTGGAGGGGGTGTGTTGAAAGGAGACGAATTCTGGAACCAAGTCCCTTGACAAGACGCCAAATTGTTGTTCTCTTCTCTCGCGAAATAGAGGCCCAAGCCGTTCTCTTGCCTTTGCATCTAAACAAATCAAGTTCAAAGCATCATAAGCCAAGTCCCCCTTCTACACTCCTTTAGTCCGCACTACAGACTGCAGGGTGAAAGAAGGGTCCATAGAACGATTTTTTTTTCTCGAAATGATTTAGATCTATAAATTGTCTGGTTGACAATGGTGGCTAGGGTCAATAGTAAAACTGGGTGCCCGTCCAGTTGTGACTGGGGGCTTCGCAGCCTCCCGGGAGATATCTCTCAACGTCCGCCCACTTCTAGGCGATGTAGATAACGGAAGAGGCATGAAATCGAAGCAGAAAAGCAGATATGGATGACTTCACAGTACCAATGATCCTGATCGTCATAATAAGTCCCTTCACCTATCGACATTTTAGTTGGCAAGAGTGTACGGCGAACTGCCCAGTAGTGTTTTAATCACCCTCGAACGGCCAGACCGACCTTCGGTTTCTTATTTTCATTCAGAAAACTTGGAAATCGAACAAGGAAATGAATGTCTACCTAAAGTTCCTTCTTCTAAATTCTTTGCCTCCAACAAAACTAGTTGGTCTATTGGTGCATCAAAGCTTGTTAGGAACTATATTGTTAGGCAGGTAATCTCTAAGGGGAACATCGTAGGATAAGTTATTCTACTATCTCTCTACCCTGTTCGTATTATTCCGAGTCGAATGAGAATAGGACCGCTCAGCGCACAGTACCAAGTACCAACAGTTCACTTCACAAAACGAGCTTTCTCTTCAGATGATATAACATTAAGAATTGGGAAAATTATCAACGCTTCACTCTGGTACATTGTGACATGAATATGTCTCTTTACACTGAACAGGTATTTTTTGCAGCATCGCTACAGCCATAGCCGTCATGAAAAAAACAAGCAATCATTTACTTATAAATAATAATTTATTATTCGAAGGAAAATTCCGTGAAAACCTTGTAACTAGGGAAAATGTTACTTAGTCGGTTTTCCCCCTACAAAAATTGTTATCCACTCGTTGGAAATTTTATGCTGACTACTCACAATGCTATAAAGGTACCATTGCATACTAATTTCTGAGCAGGTACCGTAATACTTGGCCAGGTTACAGGCTATCCCGATAATTCAACGTGGGAACTAATTTATTGAATAATTGATTATCCACTCTCATACTTCACATCAATCTTGAGATGATAACGGAACCTAAGGAGCCATCAAATTTGGAGAGCCTATTTGAAAAGTCAAGCAAGAATTTAAACTTGAAAAAGCTAGGTTGTTTCTTATCTCCTCAGAAAACGCCCCGAAAAAAAGTTATGAAGCATTGTTGCTTCAAACTACACCCAGCTATTTCGATGAGTTGTTTTTAATGAAGGCATTTGAGAACGCAATGTGAACTTCATTTGTATTCTTCAATTTCATAATAGTTATTGTAGATTTTTACCCAAATCCAACCTCAGATAGTTCGCATCTACCTAATCGCTTGATTTTGGAATAATAATTACTAGTATTCTTATAGTAAAGCCAATTTATACCCAAAGAAGTCACGCAACTTCTAAGTAAGTACTAGTATAAATCAGAAATCAGTCACCTCACGAGACGTTTCTCGTTCATTCAATGGGAACTGCAACGTATCAGACCAAAGTTCTTCGAAATACGAAAACATATTTGAAAGGTGTCTACAACAAAACTCAAAAAGGAATATATGATTTGCTGGTTGCACGTAAGACTTGTAGAATGTTCAGAGAAGTAACGGTCAGTGGAGAGCGGTCAGGGACGCTTCTGCGGGATCAACGATCAAGATTGCACGAAGAAGTTTTAATAATTAAAATGTATTCAAATGAGTTTATTTAAAAGAAGATGAGAACTGAGAACATTGAGAAGTTATCGGAAGGTGATGATGCCACGTTACCATGCAATACATTTAGAAGTAATCAGTTAATTTTCAATAGAAAGTGAGAGGAAGAGGGTGGTGGGGTGGGTGGTGGGATTATAAATGCAGTACCACATGCTTTTTTTCTATAGATATTGTGCCTACCTACTGTAGATTAGTAGTGCGAGACGTAATTAACAGGTACATACGATTGTACACATCCGACATTTCAGAAAACAGCATGATATACGAGAGCAGACCCATTACCTACCGTATGCATTTTTACGATGATCCCTAACTTGGCTCAAATTAAACATTTTCAGTTTCAAAATTTGGAATTTTCTTGATTATCATTGGAATGCATTTATTTACAATCATACCTGTTGTTGATGATAGCTCGAAGTTTAGATTCAGATTGATTTAATGAGCAGTGCTTCAGCATGTTTAGAGACTGCGAATTTTGCACAATTTAACAAGTTGACCTTACGTCAATTACTTGAAAGTTTTATTGAAGAAACTCTGAATGTTACATTGGGTGCGACAAATATAATATTATTATATAAGCATGTAAGTAATTAACCTACATTTTAGTATGCATTTACATTAAAGGTTACCTTACTTCCAATACTTCGATGGATAATAGGTACTTGTAATCATAATTATAATAATTATAAATTAGAAAACGTTTAGTATTTAAAATAATATTGTTGTTCCTGGGCATTTAATATGAGGAAAATGACATAATATGTCTAAGATGTATTATATCTTAGCGTCTATTATAATTATGACAAAGCGACAAATATTCGATCATATGAGTCCGAACGGTAGTTTGGAGTGCACAATAATCTTGCAACGCCGCTGCTAAGTAGTATGTTTACCCGTATGTTTATAGGTATGTACCTACTATTACTCGAGGTCTCATATCCATTTGAAAGCGAAACATGAAAAGGCAACTACTTGATTAGATAGATAATAGCGGAAGGTACCGCGAGAGGCTCTAAGAATTTTCTGAAATGAAAGGACCCCTTTGTAGTTTCTTCAACCCATCAAAAGTGAAAAGGGAAATTTTAGAAGAGGCAGAAGACCAATTTTTTCTAATACCCCATAGGAATAGAGGCATGATCGACATCTAATAAACTTTTTCCTCTTTTCAAACAAAACATATCCTCAAGTAGTATTGTCATTAAAAATGTTTTTATGTCATGTCGTATCTCATTCAAATAGTTCAACAGGATACTACAGTGAATGGAAATTTGAGTTTGATTGTTGCACAAACCTACCTACCTACATAAATCTTGAAACGTACGATTTCCGATGTATTTTCACCTGAAAAATTGTTTAGATCACATGTTTAAAAATCCATCTGTAATGAACGGGTCACTTGAATTTCGTTGACGGTGGATTTGTTTGTGCCTTGTACTTACCCGTACCTACTTGAATTTTCATTCAGTTTTCACTGGTTCAATTATTATATTTTTGAACCAATCATCTTTGGATCATTTTTATCCGATTCGTAAGGGCCCATAGAAGATTTTCTCAACTGATTCTGTAATCACGCTTGTATTGTAAGTTTTGAATTTTTCTTTTAAGAAATGAGTCATCAGGAAATGGGAGATTCTGCTAAGGAGAAGATAGAAGATGTAAAGCCCGCCGAAATTACGTCGCACAGTGGAAGAGTTGACGGTAGCGGGGACTTTCCTCCAGCAGATGTCTTTTTTGAGCCAGGAAAAACTTTCTTCGGAGCCAAACCTGCTGGCACAACACTTCCTGGTGACACAGTTCTTCCTACCGTCGTCCCGTTGTTTGCCGAACCCCCAATGGACGCCGACCCAGAAGAACCGCCGAAAGAACCGCCGAAAGAGGGAAAGAAAGAGAAGAAAGAAAAGAGGGAGAAGGGACAGGAACCCGACGATAAAATCATAAGAAAAACTGCAGCAGTAGATTCAAAAGTTCAGGCGAAGATGTCCAGGACGAATCTGGGGATGGCTGAAAAAACGACGGCAGCCAAGCCCGGTTCGGAAAGATCAGGAATCCCTGCAGGCGGCTTCTTGCAAACAGGTGATATTGCTATGCACATAGGGCAAACGGAATACATCTTGTTGACGGTGAGAGATTTCTTCTTGTATTCCATCTTGGTCACGGTAGTAACCGTGATTGCAGTTGCGTCAATGCCTACAAGTCGGTACTATTACCACGACATATTCACTCATTTCCTCACCGATTCAAATTTCAAAACTGAGTCTGGCTTATACAAAAATTTTTGGGATATTCGTATTCTCGATCAGATTTGGGACTATTGGAAGGGAATCCTCATACCTTTAACGTACTCAGGCGTTAATGACAGAATAGCGAAGACTTTCGCCGCTAATTTGAAAGAGGACCATCTGATGATACTGGAGAACGTCGTCGTGGTACTTCCCCGAATACGACAAGTCAGGGTTAGAAATGATTCTTGCCAAGTCCCTGAAGGGTTCGTTTACATTTTCGATTCCTGCCACTACTTTTTCTCTCCAGAATTAGAAGATAGAGAACCTTTCGGCTTGGGAAACGGTACACTTTGGACGTGGCAGTCCGACCAAGTCACCAAATCTTCTTCAGTCAGCGGAGAAATTTCTACGTACACGGGAGGAGGGTATTTCATGGATTTTTCTATGAAAAAAGAAGAGACGCTTGCGCTGTACACTGAAATGTGGAACAACACTTGGATTGATCACGGATCTCGAGCGATCATTGTTGATGTTGTGGGGTACACTCAAAGGGATAATCTTTTCTGCATTGTTACTCTGCTTTTTGAAATCCCTCCTTCAGGTGGTGTCATCACATCAGGCGATATAAGAATACAGAAACTATTACGATACGTTTCAACTTTGGACTTTGTCGTTTTGGGATTTGAAGCTGCACTACTCGTACTTTTGGTGTATTATACTGTAGAAGAGACAGTCGAATTAATCATCATTCGTCTCAAGTATTTCAAAAACCCTTGGAACATTTTCGATTTCGTCATACTCGTTTTGGGCTATTCCACCCTGGCTGTTGGCGCTTTGAGATATTTCATGGTCGAGAACGAACTCAAAGGCCTGCGCGACGCCATGAGAAATCACGAATTCTTCAGCTTCCACGAAGTTAGAAAAATTCAGACTGCGTATGAAGTATTAATAGGAACTTTAGCTCTCGGAGTATGGCTCAAAATCTTCAAGTACATGTACGTTGTCCGTCCTGGAGCGATAGTTTTGAGAGCTTTCCAAAAAGTCCGTATGGAACTTTTGGCTCTGACGTTGATGCTTCTCCTGCTCGTTTTTGGATTTGCCATGTTCGCCCATGTGATATTTGGTACTCACGTTGAGGAGTTCAACTCCATCGGCAGCTCAATGTTCACTCTAATCGCACTCTTTTCTGGGGGACTGTACTTCTACAAGAACTGTGAAGAGGCTCGACCAATGCTTGCTCCTGCGTTCTTCATTCTGTACATATTCGTAGTTATCCTGCTGTTCCTCAACTGGTTCGCAGCTGCTATCGTTCACGGTTTGAAACGAGCCGCCAAGGATTTCGACGCCACGGGCGACGATGAACAAGTGTTCTTGAAAGACATCCTGAGGAACGCCCTCAAGAAAATGTTCCTAATATGCGGATACAAAAGGATGTACAAGAAGATGGACGACGAAGACAGAGCTTACCAAGACAGACCAGACTACGACATCATCATCAATCTCTTAAAGCGCAATGGATTCGGCATTTTAGAACGAGCGTTGTTCCTGAAGAGACACGGTATTTCTGAAGAAAACGCCACCATACCGAAGAGCAAAGTGGACGACGTGATCGCCGATCTGAACGGAATGAATAAACTTTACGTAGAAGTAGAAGAGCACGCCAAGATCATGGAGCAAGTCGACAAAATTAAAAAGAGATTGGAGATTCTGGACCACGCACTTTCAGACATGGTAGTCAAAGTAGACGTTCTGGTTGACAAGATGAAATATCAAGATGAAGAGGCGAAGAGCAAAGCCGCTTGAATTTGTTTTATGATTGAGAGTTTTACTTCAAGTATTATTAATCAGTGAGTCATTCCTTTATCAACACTGTTAATTCGATTTTCAATATTTTGCCGAATATACGATAGTGAATAATAATGTAATGATGTTGAATTTTTATTTTTGGATACTATCAACCTACGTAGCCCTAAATTTCGATCTGAAAAAGGAAAGTACTGCGAAAGGCAGAAAACCAGGTTTTTAAAACTCCAGTATGGAATTTTTCTTATTTTAGATGTTGGTAAGGAAGACTTGAATCGGTTCCTAATGATGTCATACGCGCTGTAGTGGTCTTGTCAAAATCGATATATATATATTTTTTTTCAAACTTTCCTCAAGTCTTACAGAAAATTGTATACTGAATACAATATAACCCATTCCCCTTAAATAACTCATTGCGTTTTTTTTCAACCACAAAAGACGTTCGTTGACTATTTTTAAATATTTTCATTGCCCTACAAGAATTTTTTTCAACAGACTAGGAGAGAGATGCAATCTGCGGATTGTTATAGGCACATGTTGCGATGCCGATTTCGTAGTTTAAAGTAGTTACCTAGACTTCGTGCTAGGTGTCATAAGTAGGTAAGTATATTGAAACTATGGATTCCGACTTGGGGTCGAAATTAGCGCAGAATTCCTTACAAGAACTGAAGAAAATTAGACAGTCACGTCTTACCTCAAACACTGAATCAAAAACGCTGCAAATTATTACACAATGGTTTATTATTTTTCTATATAGATCACTCGTCTAAAAACTCACCAACCATCCAATATGAAGGAAAAAAAAAAAAAAAAATCAAAAAAAATCAAAATCACCAAATATCGATTACATTTCGATCAGCTCTAATTTGAACGGAGATTAGGCCTCTTTTGCGATTCACACTCGTGTTTTGATTTATATATATATATATTTCAAAATAAACACTTAAATTTTCGTAGGAAGCGAACGGTTAGTCCTACAGAGCTCCGCGTGGTCTCAAAAAATTCTATAGAATCTTAAATTGGAGGAAAAACAATACCTTTATATCAAAAATTTTTGAGTTAGGGCGTTTTCAAAATTTCAAAATTGATTTTGGAACCCTTGGAAGTGACCTACCTCAACCAAAAGCTTCGGGGCACAACTAGACCCCAAATGGAGCCTACATACCAAATTTCATCAAAATCGGTCAATGCTAAGTGGCAAAAGTGCCGCGTACGGCGGACGGACGGCCAAATTTTTATTCGATTTTTGGATTCTACGTACCTTGAAACGTAAACCATCAAATTTTGAGAGGGGTGTTAAAATTTTTTTTTGCTTCCGAGTCTACCAAGGTAGCGGAAGCTTTGTTTTCACTTTTCAAGGACGAAAAAAAAAAGTTCTCCAAAATCAAAATTTCCACTCGCGTTTTGCGTTTTAGACCTTTCTGAACAATTTTGGTTCCGTGTCTGTGTGTCTGTTCTGTCTGTCTGTCATGAATTCCTTGTAACGCGCATAACTATACGAAGTTATTGTCCGATTTCGATGAAATTTTCAGGGATTGTGCGGGTTGGTGTGTAGACGGTCCCCTATGAAAATCATCATCCCCGGACTGATAGAAGCGACTGCGCATGCGCAAACGTGAATTCCTTGTAACGGCCATAACATCTACATTTTCCATCCGATTTCAATGAAATTTTCAGGGATGTTACAGACTTGTATTCAGGAAGGTCCCCTATGAAAATCATTACCTTCAGACTGATAGAAGCCACTGCGCATGCGCAAACGTGAATTTCCTTGTAACAGCCATAACTTCTACATTTTCCACTTGATTTCAATGGAATTTTGAGGAATTATGTGGATTAGGTTGTAGATAGGATCCTATGAAAATCATCATCCTCGGACTGATAGAAGCGACTGCGCATGCGCAAACGTGAATTTCCTTGTAACAGCCATAACTTCCACATTTTCCACCCGATTTCAATGAAATTTTCAGGGATTATGTGGATTAGGTTGTAGATAGTCCCCTATGAAAATCATCATCCCCGGACTGATAGAAGCGACTGCGCATGCGCAAACGTAAATTCCTTGTAACAGCCGTAACTTCAACTGTCCCCCAGGGGTCGCGGGTTCGAATCCCAGCCGAGGCTAAGTATTTTTTTGATCCAATCACATAATATGTGACTTTGTACTTAATTTTTCATCCGAATTTGATGAAATTTTCTAGGATTGTCCAGATTAGCGTGTAGATGGTCCCCTATGAGGGTAGTGAAAGGTACTTGGAGATTGATGTTTTGAGATAAACAACTATGCATCTGATCATCTATATAATCGGGTTATGGATACGAGGAAGCTATGTGCCACACCCACTTGGCAGACGTTTTTCTAGGTCGATTCCAAAGGTTCATTATTGAAAATAATAAACCAAAAGGGGCTGAGAACCAAAATTGAATGGACTTAGAACTAGAAATCCCTCTAACCAAAGATCAATTAAGACCAATCAGAGCCCATAGGGAAAGAAGATGACGAAGAAGAAGGTTCATAAACTTTAAAATGTGACAATTTTTGAAACTCCGTTTCAAACGCAATTTTTATAATTATATATGATTTATGGAGTTTTGCTTCCGAGTCTACCAAGGTAGCGGAAGCTTTGTTTTCACTCTTCAAGGATGAAAAAAAAAAATTCTCCAAAAATCAAGATTTTCACTCGCGTTTTGCGTTTTAGACCTTTCTGAACAATTTTGGTTCCGTGTCTGTGTGTCTGTCTGTCTGTGTGTCTGTCATGAATTCCTTGTAACGCGCATAACTATACGAAGTTATTGTCCGATTTCTGTGAAATTTTCAGGGATTGTGCGGGTTGGTGTGTAGACGGTCTCCTATGAAAATCATCATCCTCGGACTGATAGAAGCGACTGCGCATGCGCAAACGTGAATTCCTTGTAACGGCAATAACTTCCATATTTTCTACCCGATTTCGATGAAATTTTCAGGGATTAAGCGGATTAGGTTGTAGATGGTCCCCAATGAAGATCAAGGCCTTAAAATTTAAGCCTCTGCGCAAGCGCATATCCTTGTAACAGCCATAACATTTACATTTTTCATCCGACTTTGATGACATTTTCTAGGATTGTCCAGATTAGAGTGTAGATGGTCCCCTATGAGGGTAGTGAAAGGTACTTAGAGATTGGTGTTTTGAGATCAACTACTATGCATCGGATCATCTATATAATTGAGTTATGGATACGAGGAAGCTATGTGCCACACCCACTTGGCAGACGTTTCTTGTTTTTTTACTAAATCGACGTGTATTTTAATGATATACACAATATTATAAGCAAAAATTGGACGAATTGGGGTATTAAGGTAGTTCGAAACACTTTTGGGCCCTTAATCTTTAAGAATTTTTAAATTACAAGTTGGACCTTTTTGAAACAGATTTGAGGGCTTTTGATATTTAGGTTTTATTCCCCTTCAAAACCACAGCTCGAACGTATTCGTACGTGTGTATATAATCACGCAATAGTGAACCCCACAAGAAAGATTTTAAAACATTCAGATTTCGGGGATTCGTTTTAACGTGTATGAGTGAGTCAAGTTTTTCAGACTTCCCGATCGACAAATAATTTTGGGAAAACTAAGTAAAATAGGTGAAATAACTTCACTTGCCACGTTAGAAACAGCACAAGTCCACAAGGTCTTGAACCTCTTGTACCTACTTCTTTCCCCTTCCTCCTTGATTCTAAATTAGCATGGTCGTTTATATATATTTTATTGGTCAATTTATTTCGTACCTTTCATTCAGACATTGTAAGGCAGATACTCACCCAATTTTTCGTACGCACTTCACCCTGCACGTATTTTTCCCAGTTATTCCCTGGAGATCGCATCGTCTCGGGCGATTCACAAGAATTTCTATTTGGACCAAACGACATCGAGTCAACGTTATCCTCGGCCCGGACCTGGAAGGAATTATAACAGTTTCTGAATTAAGTTACAAATTTGAATTAGTCTACTCTAACGACAAAAGTATTGACAAAGATATGATTCTTCATTAAAGAAATTATTAGCATAATTTCTTACAATTTGTTTATAAAAATCTTCAATTATAATGCTAGCCTATAATGATTTGGACCATTGCAGATCTTGTGGTACTTTGAAGTTTGAATGTACCTACAGTACTCGTAATGCATGTACCTACCTTACCTGCCTACAGTCTGAAAAGTAACAGCATATTATCTTACAATTGATGTATTTGTCTATAATATGTAGGTATATTTTCAATGGTTTTTTTTTTGGGAACATCAAACATGATTATACATTCTAATAATAATGGCGGAAGGATGAACTTACCTGTGGATGAGTAGGCATGCTTGCTAGAGGCTGTCAGTAATTTTCTGAAAAATGTGCGTCTTTCACACTTGTTAGTAGATATTAGTCATAAAACTGTGAACGTGGTACGCAAAAGTACCACTTATTGTTTGAATATTAAACAGAAGTTAAGGTAAAGGCATCACAATATCCCTTAAGAGTAGGTCCTTCTCGTGCGCTTGTCCCGAAACAAAGGATATCAGGTGTGGTGGAATACGATTCGTGGGTTGAGAATTTGAATCCTGCGGTATCACGATTGGAATATTGTCGGTTCAAAGCTCAATGTGTTACATATTGACCCGAGATGAATTGATTGACAAGAATAGAAGTGACAATGAAAACATGTACAGATGGGCGTTGAAAATATTATTATTTTAATGATCTTTGAAATGCTTCATACGACCGCCAGATAGCAAGATGGTCTTCGTTAGGCATTTAAATTCAGTTAATAATATTACTTCTCTCGAAAAGTCGGAGAAGCAGTGCAGTAGTCAAAATTTCTATTTTGCTTTCCCCGTTGTTGCTTCTAAGTCTACCAAGGTAGCGGAAGCCTTGTTTTCACAGGAGCATCTAGGGGAAGAAAGTTGAGTTTTCCAGGTTGAAAAAAAGTTCCCCAAAATCGAAATTTCCACTGGCGTTTTACGTTTCAGACCTTTCTGAACAATTTTGGTTCCGTGTCTGTCTGTCAGTCATGAAATCCTTGCCACAACCATAACTTCTACATTTCTCATCCGATTTCGATGAAATTATCGGGGATTTTGCGGATTAGCGTGCAGATGGTCCCCTATGAGAATCATCGCCCCGGACTGATACTAGCCGCTGCGCATGCGCAAACGTGAATTCCTTGTAACAGCCATAACTTCCTCATTTTCCATTCGATTTCGACGAAATTTCTTCGGATTGTTCAGATTAGCGTGTAGATGGTCCCCTTTGAGGGTAATGCAAGGTACTTAAAGATTGATGTTTTGAGATTAACTACTATGCTATATAAATTTTGAGATTAACTACTATATAAATAAATATAACTTTATTTGCCGTATCACACAGTACCTATATACATATACATGTTGAGCAAAGCGTCCAAGTAAAGGTAAACAAAATTGGTGAGTTGTCAACTATTATCTTACTCAACTATGTCTTAAATTAAAGTAGTCACCCATCGAGTACAGTTCTTTATTTATTAGGTAGTATTTAACACCACGACGAAATTCTTTCAAAGGAGTGTTCAAACTGCACACATTTTGGAGGTGGCAAGCCCAGTGGTTGTATATTGCAACCACTCTTGACATGGGGCTCCGTTCGAAGAAATGGAGCCTATGCTGAGGAACTCTCAGGATGACTCCACCAAAGCGGGTATTGTGATCGTGGTTGAAGAGCAGACCAGCAAAATAGTGACTATGACGCCTTACGAATTTCAGTGCATCGACTATGTAAAGGCTATAAATGGTGAGCAGCCTTTCCCGGGTAAAGTGGAAGCGGCAGGACGAGAGTGCAGGGCGCCTCTGTATGATTCGTAGTGCCCTCTTCTGAGCCACAAAGACAGAGTGCAAATTTGCATCGGTTGCCCAGAATAGTATACCATATGTGGCCCGAGACACGAAAAGTCCGTGGTAGGCCGACATCAACGCCTCCTTCGAGGTGATTGCCTTCAGCTTCCTCAGTGCGAAACATACGCTCGCCAATTTGCCAGCCAGTTCCTGAGCGTGATAACGGCAGGACAAGGATCATCTATACAATCGGGTTAGGGATACGAGGAAGCTATGTCCCATACCCACTTGGCAGACTTTTTTTCTATTTTAGACTTTCCCTAATGATTAGGAAAATCATGCCTGTCTTGTCTGTTCGCAACACCTTCTAAAGGGCAAAACTATAACTAACTTAATACCCGATTTCATCGAAAATGTTTGCAGTGATAAAAACGGACTTGTGAAATTTAATAAGAAAAAAGAATAGCAACTCTCACGAAAAACTCACATTTTCTAAAATCAACATTTGATAAAACCTTAGGAGGAACCAAATTTCATTCTTCGGTTAGACATTAAAACCGAGATACTCAGGGAAATTTTTTTGTAGTTTTTTAAATTCCCGTTCCGATTTCCATGTAACAATTACCAATCACAGGAATTTTTGCGTTGAAATCAATGCGAAAACCAGCTAATTCGCTCTAAATGAGCGCAGAATTAATTATTAGTATTTTGACCTTGTTTCTTTTTAAGATAAATTACGTGGTGATGTAACTTTCACTTCCTATTAGGTATATAGAAAATAGGGAAGCTTTGTTGAAGGTGGTCAAATAAATGTGGGTTCTCCTAAATTAAATGTTGGCACGTTGGAAATTTAGATACGTTGGAAGTTTCATTACTTTTTTTTTTTTAGTAAGGTTAGAAAATGCTCAAGAACTACAGATAAAGATGTAGAATTTAAACCCACTTGAAAAAAAAAGCTGCAAATGATTAAACATTACTGTATAGATTATCCGTCTGCATAGGACGAGGCTTTTCCTCTACCTACCAGGAATAACATCGCTATCCTAGAGTTGTGTCTTAATTACAAAACTTGGTTCTTGGTTGCTCAGAATGCACAACTGAGATAAAAACTGCGAAACTCTACTAAAAGATACGAAAAATAATCGCATTTGATCAGCTGAAATTTTTTCTGTGATTCACTCTCGTGTTTATGAATTATTGTGAGTTCAAACCTCCTGGACTCATTACATCCTCATTACATTCCAAAAATTAAAGTCTACTTTAAAATGATGAAAGCAATACCTTTTTATTTACTTTTTTTAGCTAAGGCATTTTGAAAATGTAGGTACACTCCTATTGTTCAACCCTTAGAAGTGACTGACATCAACACTGGCTTCGGGGCACAACTAGACCCCAAATAGAACCCTATCTATGAAATTATCAAATTTCATCAAAATCAGTTCTTAGTAAGGTGGAGTTCTTCAAAATCAGTTCTTAAACTAGGTAGAGTGCAGATTTTTATTTTTATTTATTTTTTCGATTTTTGGATTTTACGTTGGTCGAAAAGTAAACAATCAAGTTTTGAGGAGGCTTATATCATTTTTTGTTGCTCGATTCAAAGGTTTTTTTTTAATTGAAAATAATAAACTAAAAACACCCTCTTTTCTCCCACAGTGGAACTCAGCCCGGAACCGTTTAATATTACTTTGGTCAAGGACGTTCGACAGTTTCATACGCTGACGTGATACGCCTATGCCAGGATTTGGTTACGAGAGAGGAGATAAAAAATATTTCTCTGGTGGAAAAACCAAAATTATCACCTTTTAAATAGTACCTATTTTCATCACAAATAATTTTTACAAAGTTTCTATCATTGTATTCATTTACTATTTTAAGCCAATTATTAGTTGTGACATTGGAGACAGTTGTTTCATAAAATTAGATTTATTTCCGATAAATTATAATTCATCAATAATTATTTTTATCGACCAGGTTTGATAAACTTTTTTTTTTGCTTTCTCCTCTTAACTTTATTTTGGTCCTCACGGACAGGCCGCGGTTTCTTGAATAGCTCACGACTGCACGGCGCGGAGGTATATCCCTCCTTCAGGACCGCTCGGTTTTGCGGGTCTTTGCATACTATCGATTAAGCAGGTACTTCGTCAATGTCGTTTTGCTTCCAAGTATACCAAGGTAGCGGAAGCTTTGTTTTCACTTTTCAAGGTTGAAAAAAAAAAAGTTCTCCAAAATTAAAATTTCCACTCGCGTTTTACGTTTTAGACCTCCTTGAACAATTCTGGTTCCTGTATGTCTGTCATGAAATCCTTGCCACAACCATAACTTCTACAATTCTCATCCAATTTCGATGAAATTTTCGGGGATTTTGCGGCTTAGCGTGTAGATGGTCCCCTATGAAAATCATCGCCCCCGACTGATAGTAGCCACTGCGCATGCGCAAAAGTATATTTCCTTGTTACAGTCATAACTTCATTTTCCAACATGTTTTGAGATTAACTACCATGCATCGGATCATCTATACAATCGGGTTATAGATACGAGGAAGCTATGTGCCACGCCCAGTTGTTTTGTCTGCGCCAATCCCAGAGCGAAACTTGGGATTTTGAGACTAAATTGTTATTCACTGAAAATTTGGACAAAAATCCCAAGTATTATTTGATCATCGAGTAGGAAATATCACGCCCGGTTAACAAATTATGATTTTAATACCGAACTCGATAGATAAGGACATTAATAGGTTAGACTGTCTCGCTGATGGTCTCTTCAAGGACCTAAAAACGAATAGTACCCCGTGAACGTAGAACTATGGCCTCTTCCTCCTCTCCACTGTTTTCCATCCATTCTCCCTAGATCCTCTCTCCACCTATTCCTGGGCCTTCTCCGCTTCAGCCTTCCTCTCGGTTTGCCAGTAAACAACCGTTTACATGCCCTATTCTCTGGCATTCGCTCGACATGTCCAGCCATTTCAACGTTCGTACTAATTTGAAATCTCAAAAAGAAAACGCCACTTAAAATTCAGGGAATTGATTATTTCGTTTATTCGTATCCCAATAATAAACAAGTGGGTGTGGCACATAGCTTCCTCGTATCCATAACCCGATTATATAGATGATCCGGTGCATAGTAGTTAATCTCAAAACATCAATCTTTAAGTACCTTCCACTACCCTCATAGGGGACCATCTACACGCTAATCTGGACAATCCAAGAAAAGTTCATCAAATTCGGATGAAAAATTAAGTGAGTAGATGTATATGTAGAAGTATATATATATATATGTAGAAGTAGCAGGAGAAATACGGAAGTTATGATAATTTTAGTGCCGCAAGGTCGAAAATAAGGAATAAAATTTATAAAGTGGAAAAAAAAGGATTTTGAGCGGGTTAAGAAAAAAGTGCTAGTAGACATTTTTTGTTGCAAATTAGTTGTAAAATCGATCCTTGAATTTTCGTGGATACTCGAGTTTCGCCTAGTGGATGAGTGATGAATGGATAATGTTGAGTGGTCAGCACTCAACGAACGGAACGCACCTTCCCAGGAATGGGAATCACAGAAATTACGGGTTTACTGAAGTGCGCATGCTCCTTTCAACCCTAGGGACGGCACGATACTCCAAAGTATCGATACTCCTTTCGATACGATATTTCTCAGGAAGTATCGATACCCGATATATTTTCGATACCGATATTATAAAATATCAATACTTTGATTACTCGGTACCACCGATATTTCAAATTAACCCACCGATGATTTTTCAATCCAAATAAAAACCCTGTGTATTGAGAAAAGGCAATATGTTATTTAAAAACAATAATTTAAAATGTAATAGAAGTCAATAGCAATTAAAAATGAAATAAAGCCAATAATTTAAAATTTAATAAAAATGAATAATTATTTAATTTTATTTCAATTCCAATTCTTATTTGCAAGAAATCTCTGTTCAATGAAATTATGTTTTTCTTTCACTAGAAATCGAAAGGATCAAGTAATAAATCAGTTACAATACTAATAATACTATTTATTATTCGAAAAAAGCCGTTCGCACGTGACTGACGTCGCCATCACGATTAATATTTCGCATGCCTCCCTCTTCTTGTAATTTCGGGAAAACGGGTTTAAATTCATTTCAAATTCACATTGGATATTGACACTATTTTGAGGCTATCGTGGCGGTATATCGTTTCAATTGATACTATTCTGAGCCTATCTTGAGTGTTATTCTATGGTAGACAATAGGTAGGTACATGGTATTATTTTCTATTTACTTATTTGGTTTTTTTCACCAATTTACTTTGGCAAAATTTTCGATAATATCGTCAAGAAAGTATCGATACCTCCGATATTTCAGGCAAAATTATCGATACAAATATCGGTATCGATACCAAAAAAGTATCGATACTCCAATATATCGGTGGTATCGTGCCGTGCCTAGTCAGCTGTGCTGACTCAGCACTCAACAAACGGAACGCACCTTCCCTGGAATGGGAATCACAGAAATTTCTGGTTTACTCTAGTGCGCATGCTCCTTTCAACCTTATAAGTACTACCAGAAAAATTTTTCCACCATTGCTCCATTGGACCTACTACGCTCAACTTGTTTCAAGCTTCATCAGTTTGCTTTCACCAACCCTCTGATTCTCATCTATTGTAAGTACTAGTAGTACAGCTCCCAACAGTTTTCATTAGAAGAAATAATTTTTCATGTTTTATGTTTTCTATCTAGTTTAATTTTTTCGCTAACTACAGCTCTTTCATAGCCAATCAACATGATTGATCCTCGAGCTAGAAAACCCGTACGTTGCTCAGGGGCTTTTTAATGATCAGTAGAGATCGGATTTTTATATATCTACTTTTGTATAATATGTAGTAAATGTACATTACCTACCGAACGACCATTCAACGAACACAGAAGTTATCGGTGCGTTCTTGAAGGCGGTAATCTCGTTGGGAGTGAAGGCAGCAAAATCACTAGAGATTTCAGACCCTTTGAGAATATCCGCAATAGTACGTATGGTCAGTCACCCCCCGTGCAGATATTTAACGATCACTCGTTGCTTGAGATTTTATTTTAGTAATGAACAAGCCTTGGACTAACTACCCGAAAAGTGTCACACGGGGCTTATTCTCCATCCCATCCCTACTCTGCCAAAAAGCGCTGCTAAAGTATGTTCCATTTTTCATGAATTTCAGCCAAAGGCTCTAAGCAGTGAGTAAGGCGAGGGCAGAAGGGCCGAGTTTCTGTCCAGGGTTTTTTGAGTGGTCAGCACTCAACAAACGGAACGCACCTTCCCGGGACTGGGAATCACAGAAATTACGGGTTTACTCGAATGCGCATGCTCCTTTCGGCGGACGGACGGACATTTTTTTTAATCGATTTTCGGATTCTACGTACCTTGAAAACGTGAACCAATGAATTTTGAGGGGGGTAAAGGAATTCATAAATAATGATAATTTTAAATTTCGATGTAAACCTTTCAATTCATAATATCGATTATTGTCATCGATTGTAGTAATCGATTTATGTTATTCACATCGTTATAAAAACTGTGATACACTGAAACTCCGTTCTCCTTCGCTCTTCTAATGTGTCCAAATTAACCCTTTAGCGTTTTGTGTCCCTCTGAGAAGGACACATCGTAGGTACGCTGGATGCTCAGCCAACTGAACGGGATCTCGGACCTAGACGTTTTGTGTCCCTGGGAAAGGGACACAACGAAATAATCGATTAATTCCGTCCAGGGTTGCTTAACAGCCGATAGTGTCGGTGGGTTTTTTTATTTACCGGGTAACAGTGAGAAAAAGTGCACCGCCAAATTTTTTTGTTGTTGACGAACCTGGTTTTTTTGCGATTGTGTCCCTCTCTCAGGGACACAAAACATCGAGCACAACGACTAACAACCCATTCGATCTACTTTTTGTTCCTGTGCATCAAATTTTTCAATTCTTCCTCATTGTTTGGATTGTCAACGCCAAAGTAAATGACACTACATTAGTTACTGGATTTATTGCAAAAAGAACGAAATTTATAGATTGATCTCTTCTTGAGTTATGATTTTTCAAAATATGGGGATCAGTACCATTGGCCTGGTCATTTTTACTACAAATTCGATAATAACAATCCAGAAATCGTTTCCAAGCACTCGTTCATGTTCGTATATAATTGTTGAATAGCCATAGTTTCATGTAAAAAAAGTTTGATCTTGTCAATTAGTGGCGCTTTCGAGTTATTCCCATATTAGTGAACCTCATATTTCACCCCTCGTGAAGGGTGCTCTCGGATCTTGCAATGTTCACGTCCTGTAATGGTATGCTCTAAATTTTCTTTGTTTTTTCAATTTCATAACGGTATTGAGACTTGAGGATATAGTATAACTTCTTTTGGACGCAGAAGTAGTGATATACCTAAGAGGGGGGGGGGGACTACATGGACTGTTTCATTAATTTTTCTTTTTCATTTTTTTTAATTCATTTATTTTTTTTTATTTATAATTAGTTATTTATTATTTTATTTATTTATTATTTATTATATTTTATTATTTATTTTATCATTTTTCTTTTTCATTTTAATTTTCATTTTTTTACCAAACAGAAAACATCATTTGTCGAATTACTATAAGGTAGGAATAAAGAAAGGTATAAAAAAAGGTAATTTTTCTGACTAATGGTCAATTCTATGGTACAAAACAAAGCTAATTCTATGGTACAAAACGAAGCTAATTTCTGTGATATTTTACTTGCTTGGAAATTTGATTAAGGAAATGTTGGTCAATTATTTAAATAAAAACATTCTGAATAAAATATTGTTTCTTTTCTTCACCAATATACACTGAAAAATTATTGGGTGATTCAAGAGAGACATTGTGTCCTTCTGGCAGGGACACCAAACGCCGACTTGACGTCTCCCCAAGCGGATTGTGTCTCTGAGAGAGGGACACAAGGAAAAGCTGATTTCCTCGGCCCCTGATAATGAAATTAATATTCTTTCAGCTGGGCAAGGCTTCAGAAGTAAAAGGCTACAGTACCAAATAGGTGGAAATGAAATTCTGTGAAAAAAAAAATCGTGTGCAAACAGGGGTCAGGCGATGTGTCCTTCTGGCAGGGACACAAAACGTCTACGAAAAAAAACATTTTCAAGGTCGAACGCTAAAGGGTTAAAACGTTTCTTACTAAAACTGTGCATTTATACAGTAAAAACCCTTTTAGGGGTTACAAAATTTTTTTCTTGGTCGATTCCAAAGGTTCATTATTGAAAATAATCAACCAAAATTAATCCAAGAGAACCCAAGAAAGATCGTAATAAGCTTGACGAATCACAACAATCAAATGGAATTTCATGTGATTCACACCCACTCCTATCGTTGTCAGCACAAAAACCCTGCAAATTATTACACAATGGTTCATTATTTTTCTGGATCGATCGATGTTTTTCTTCATGTTGGATGGTTGGTGGCTTTGCAGAAGAGTGACTTATATTATAAGTCACTCTTCTGCAATGCCACCAACCTTCCAACATGAAGAAAAACATCGATCGCATTTCGGTCAGCTATCACAGAAATTACGGGTTTACTCAAGTGCGCATGCTCCTTTCGGCGGACGGACGGCCAAATTTTTATTCGATTTTCGGATTCTACGGACCTTGAAACGTAAACCAACAAATTTTGAGGGGGTGTTAAAAAATTTTTTTCTTGGTTGATTCCAAAGGTTCATTGTTGAAAATAATAAACCAAAACACAGGCTGAAAGTGGGTCAAAGTCAAGGCGCCCCCCCCCCCACCACCCCGACTGTGGTTCACAGACCTTGATCCGTTATTCACAGCTATGACAGCCATCTGTGGACTCGTCCTCAAAATTATGAAAAACTGCTTAAAATTAAATAAAAATGAGTGGTTTTTTTCAGTCAGATATTTGTAAATACGTATCTACAGTATGTGAAAATATGTAAAATAAAAGTAGGCTTAACCTGTTCAAAAGTTGCTTATTTGAACACTTCTTCTTCGATATTGCCAATACATTACCTAGACAAGAATATGTAAAAACATAAGAATCCGATCCCTAATGATCAGTAAAAGCTCGAGTTTTTTAAATTTTAAATCGGCTTTACAAGTGGAGTCCCGGACTTGATAATCCATTTATCACCGTTAATCACGGATTTTACTCAAATCCCTCTCTTGAATTATGGTATCAGACTGTAATTGGTTATTTCAAGTTTATTATAGTTGGCTATTTCGAGTCCTGATGCAGAGTTGAAAATCGGTAGTTGTTTATGCAAGACGTCAAATAAAATTTATTATTTGTTTTGCATAGTAGACTGTCATTTTTGCATATGCCTCAGAACTTGAACTTGTGAAATATAACAAATTGTTAGCTCCTACTCAACCAGTTTTAGGCACTGTCATTAGGCACTGATCAGGATATTAGAGAGTTGGTTTGATCGCATTTGATCTTGAGATTTCTCAATGATTTATGATTACTAACTACTTTTCTACCTTCCTGCTAACCCACTCTTCAATTATCAATGCATCCTTGGGGCGCAATTCCGGTAACTAACCAATTTTTTCTGATTTTTAACACAACATGTGGAAAATGAGTCTCGAATTAGGATTAGAAAAGCCAATTGGTCCTTTTATTTTTCAATGATTTATAATTGTATTTTGCTTCCGAGTCTACGAAGGTAGCGGAAGCTCTGTTTCCTCTGTTTTTTTGTTTGCCAAGTGGGTGTGGCACATAGCTTCCTCGTATCCATAACCCGATTATATAGATGATCCGATGCATAGTAGTTAATCTCAAAACACCAATCTCTAAGTACCTTTCACTACCCACATAGGGGACCATCTATACGCTAATCTGGACAATCCTAGAAAATTTCATCAAATTCGGATGAAAAATGTAAGTGTTATGGCTGTTACAAGGATTTTAGGTTTGCGCATGCGCAAAGGCTTCTGTAAATTTTAAGGCCTTGATTTTCATTGGGGACCATCTAAAAACTAATCCGAAATATCCTTGAAAATTTCATCGGAATCGGGTAGAAAATGTAAGCGTTACGGCAGTTACAAGGATTTTACGTTTGCGCAGGTGCAAACGTAAAATCCTTGTAACTGCCGTAACGCTTACATTTTTCATCCGAATTTGATAAAATTGTCTACTAGGATTGTTCAGATTGGCGTGTAGATCATGAAAATCATCACCTCCATACTAATAGTAGTTGCTACCCATGCGCAAACGTGAATCCCTTTCAACAGCCGTAACTACCAAATTTCTCATTCGATTTCGTTGAAATTTTCAGGGAATATGCGAATTTGGTTGTAGATGGTCCCCTATGAAAATCATTGTCCCCAGTCTGATGGTTGCCACTGCTTATGCGCAAACGTCAGTTATTCCTTGTAACGTCCGTAACTTGTACATTTTCCGCCCGATTTCGACGAAATTCCTCGGGATTGTTCAGTTTGGCGTGTAGATGGTCCCCTATGAGGGTATTGCAAGGTAATTAGTGATTAATGTTTTGAGATTAACTACTGTGCATCGGATCATCAATATCGGGTTGTAGATACGAGGAAGCTGTGTGCCACACCCACTTGTTTTTGCTCAACTGACTTTCAATTTTCATCTCAGCATCTCAACTCAATTTCGCCGGAAAAAAAATTCCTTTAAATAAAATAAAGTCGAAAGTTTTTGGGATTGAGTGGTAGGGAAGATATATTGTTCTCCATGATTCGGATGATTGATTGTCACTTTGCAGCATCGGAAAATTAAAATTAGGCAATTTTCTATTTTACAGAAATCATGGACAAGCAGGCCGAGGACAATAGAACAAAGCAGTGCAACCCCACTCACACTCCCACGGGGCCTGGCCATAAAGCTGGTTACCAAGGAGCAGGTGAGACGATGAAAATTCTTTTCTGCTTGCAGGTGGATGATCTTGGTTACTCTTGAAAATTGACAGTATGGTGGATTTGTTCACATTGATTTTTCTATCTCTCAATTAGGATCGGATTTTTTTGTAATTAATGAACAGGGTGTGAGAATAACTGGTCTGCCATAACGAGTCGATTCTACAACTTTTTTGCAACAAACAATATCTTTTCGCAATTTTCTTTAAGAAGCATCGTTTCCGAGGTATTTTAATTTTAATTATTTTTTCGTGATTTTGATTTAATGTTAAAACGTTTGTCACAACTCCTTTAATTCGCAGTGATAATTACAATTTGAGGATACTTTTGGAAAGAGCACTAAATTTTCTATGAGATAGATGCCTTACCATTTGTTTTAGTCAAGGTTTGAGGCATGAAGAAGCCCTCTGAATAGAAAATTTTACGTAATTTGGGAAACCTCGAATTTTTTTAACCGCAAATTGAACGATGAGGAGTAAAAATGTTTCAAGATTATAGTAAAGGAAAAACTGCGCTAAAATCTCAGCTTTCCAATGGTATAAACAAAAAATATTTTACAGCCGAATTTAGGGGAGAAATTTGTGTTTGAACGAAGAAAAAAGTGCATTTTTTTCAACGAAATCAGCGCTCTGGCTTGGCGATCTGAGGGGTCGGACGAAGGAAGTGGGTGACGGCGCCGCAGTAGACCGCGAGGCCTCCGGAGCGCTGATTTTGTTGAAAAAATGCACGTTTTTCCGTGTTCAAACACAAATTTCTCTCCTAAATTTATATGTTAAATATTTTTCGATTATACCATTGGAAAGCTCACATTTTGGCGTAGTTTTTTTCGTCCTTGCATCTTGAAATAAATTGGTTCTCAATTCAAAAAAAAAACAAAAACAAAAAAAAAACGGGGAGGCATCTATCCGGTAGGAAATTTAATGTTCTTTCCAACGGTATCTTCAAATTGTAATTGTCACAGCAAATTAAAGGAGTTATGACCAATTCAATGACTTAAGGTCGAAATCGACACAAAACAATGCAAGGTTTTTTTCTGTTGCTGTTGAACGCAGGAAGCTGAAATTTGAGAGGCAGTGTCAATCGATAAATGTTTCTGTACATCATCAAAGTTGATGATCACTGATCAGCTGAGTGAGCTCCAAGGCCATTTCCTTTCTTGTTGAACGCAGGAACCTGAAATGTGAGAGGGCGGGTCAATGGAGAATGCTGAAGGCGCCTGAGTGTTCAACGGCATCAGAAAACGCTGCAAATTATTACACAACGGTTTATTATTTTTATATAGATCACTCGTCTACAAAATCACCAACCATCCAATATGAAGAGAAGAAAAAAAAAAAAAAAATCGAAAAAAAAAAAATCAAAATCATCAACCATTGATCGCATTTCGGTCAGCTCTAATTTGAACGGAGATTAGGCCTCTTTTGCGATTCACACTCGTGTTTGGATTTTTATATATATATATATTTCAATATAAACCCTTAAATTTTCGTAGGGAGCGAACGGTTTGTCCTACAAAGCTCCGCGTGGTCTCAAAAAATTCTAAAAATTCTATAGAATCTTAATTTGAAGGAAAAACAATACCTTTATATCAAAATTTTTTGAGTTAGGGCGTTTTCAAAATTTCAAAATTGATTTTGGAACCCTTAGGAGTGACCTTTTGAGGGGGTGTTAAAATTTTTTTTTTCTTGGTCGATTCCAAAGGTTCATTATTGAAAATAATAAACCAAAAAACGTTGCATTGTTTTGTGTGTCAAAAAATTTGGAATGACCCCCAGAACTGAGACATAATATGTCTATTATGGATATATGGATATTATCCATGTCAAAATTAATAATTAAATTAACTCGGAAATAAAGCCTTTTTAAAAAAATTGCTAGGAGACATTTTTTTTGCAAATTAGCTGTCGAATCGATTCGTATAGTATGACAGACAAGTTAGGCTTACACCCTGTATATTATGTATTTATGCTATTCTAAGCAATATAAAGCGTGTAAACGTTAAGGGCGCACCATCGGCTAGGGATCGATTCCACAACTAATTTCCAACAAAAATGTCTTAGCAATTTTTTTTAGAGCCTTCATTTTCGAGCTATTTCACTTCTAAGATCTTTTTCTTGTTTTCGACTTTGTTCACTAAGCTGTCATAGCTCCGTTAGTTGATGAAGTAAATTCAAATCTGATTATACCATTGGAACTAGCATTGAAGTTCCTGTCAGATTAGTGCAAGTTCAGCGTTTTGTAAATAGATTTAAATGTTAAAAAATATATGCGCAAGGACAAAAATTTGTAAATTATTGAAAATGTTCAGTTTTTTCAATCGTTTGCTAGCCCAACTGAATGACATTCAGTACATTGTACATTGTACTGTTTTTTCCTGCAGTAGTCCTAAAATTTGGTCCAAAAGCTCACCTTTCCAACGGTGTATTAAGATTTTATTTAGTAGTAAATTTATTCAAAGTTTAAAATGATTTTGAACGAGATTTGAATTATCAGATTTTTGGATTTAGTATTTTTTGAAACAAAACGTGGCGTTTAAAAATGACGTTTTGAAACACAACATGGCGTTCAAGTAGTACTTTTTGACATCAATCGAAGTGGATGTAGTACTTTTTGAAACAAAACGGATAAGAGACAATACCTTTTGAAATTAAACGGAATATTCACCCTTGTTTATCTAGGGAGTTGATTATCTTTTGCTCCAAAACGATCGCATTTTTGTGAAGAACTACCCCCCTAAAACTCTGGAAAAGTGTTAACTCAATATCGATAAAAATGGTCTTTAGTACCTGTTGGAATCAAACTCCTCAATTAGGCATTTTTACTTCCGAGTCTATCAAGGCAGGTTTCACTTATCAAGGTAGAAAAAAAGTCCTCCAAAATAGAAATGTATACAAAAATACAGTTAAATTTTGATGGCATTAAAAAAAATTGGGGTGTAGATAATTCCAAGAATTTTATTGTCCCGTGATTATATGGGGCTTTGCGCATGCAAAACATGAAATTCGAGTAACTAGCATAGCTTTCAAGTCAATCAAGATAAGAAGGTGGTTTAGATGACGTCGAGAGTTGTGTAGATGGAACCTATGGGTTTCATAGTGATCGGATCATAAGTAGCTACTGTTCTTGACAAAACGTGCCTACCTAAATTCGTTGATATGAAACAAGGAAGATGGACGAGCGGACGGACAAATATATGGATAGACATAAAAACACAGGGAGACAGAGAGACTCCATGTTTTACTAATCCTCCTTGGAATTTGGGTGGGACTCAAATAGAGGTCCTAATTTGAGTGGTGGAAATCGAAATCGAAAATTTGACATTTTGAATGATTTCTCCCCCGAATAAATTTACACACATCGTGAAAATAACTCAAAATTAATTTTCAAAATCTTTTCGCAGGTACTAAGTCTGATGTGGACAACCACGCCAACCAATTGAATCCCAACAACCCCCAATACCAATCCAGGAAGTGAGGAAGAAGGATCCATTTTTGTTAGAATGGAAAAAATTACATTCGTACATTCCACGTTTTGTAATTTCATGAGACAATAAACTTGATTATTTAAATTTTGGATATATTTTAATTGGTCCTATAACGTATCTTTAGGATAATTTGATTTCAATCTAACTAACTAGAAAGTTTGCCAATTTTCATTAATTTTTATTTTGGGGTGAATTTTTGTGCATAATATGTCACTGGCTGAAACTGAAAAAATCTCGGGAAATTCTCTTTTTGGTTTATTATTAACGATAATAAATATCAACCTTGGAAGTCGAGGAAAAAAGGTTCATCTTCATCAAAATTTGATGTTTTACATTTCAAGAATCGTACGAATCCGAACTCGCCAGCAAAGAACAGCTTTGCCATTGTCACTACCTACCAACTAAGCTTTCGCGTCCTAATAGAATTTATTTGTATGAAATAAAACCTTCACACTCCATTCGAAGAAATAAAGAATTCGTTAATTTAGAAATTTTATTACTGGTTGGTAAGGGCGCAAAACTGAGTTTTTCAAGTAAATAGTTAAGTAATATTTTGCAACATTTCTCAATTCTATGGTCATTTCTAAATCGGTTTTTGACTAAACTGAGCAATTAATTTTTTGGTTTTTAGAGAAAAAATGTAACCCTCACTCAAAATTTGTTGTTTTACGTTTCAAGTTAAGTAGAATGGTAGAATCCGAAAAACAGTCCACTGTACGCGGCACTTTCCTTAGTTCCCATGGACCAATTTTGATGAAATTTGGTATATTGGGCTCCGTTCGGGGTCTAGTGCTCCGTAGCTTTTGGTTGATGCCAGTCACTTCTAAGAGTTGAAATTTCGAAAACGCCCGAGCTCAAAAAATTTCGATATAAAGGAATTTTTAGAGACCGCGCGGAGTTCTGTAGGACAAACCGTTCGCTCCCTACGAGAACTTGAGGGTTGGACTTACGATAAATCAGAAACACGAGTGTGAATAGCAAAAGAGGCCTAATCTCCGTTCAAATTTTAGCTGACCGAAATAGAATCGCTGAAGGTACGTGGTAGGATGGTAGGTGGTGACATTGGCAAAGCCGACTTCTTTGCATACGAGTGATGTATATAGAAAAATAAAAACCTTTATGTAATAATTTGCAGCGTTTTTCAGTGATTACATAATGTCCACTATTGGTGCATTAAGAACCGTTACATTTTTGATAACCTTGAGAAAGAACTTTTCACGTAACAAACATACTTGTATGGTTGGGTAATTTTAAGAACAAATGAGCGGTAGATAACGTAGGTAGGCACTACGTAAGTCTTTTTGTGTTCTCAAAAGAGGAGGAGAAAAATGTGGTTAGAATACAGATACAAGTATATTTGAAGTAATCATTTATATTCAGTTGGTGTTCAGGGCGTATCCTTTATCACAAATCACCTCTGGGCTCAGGAACCACTCTGCATGGAGCTTCAGTTTTCGTGTTTCTTCGGCTATTCAAACCGTATTTCCCTCTGAAAACTTCAAGAAATTTTTTTTATGGTTATCTAAAGTAGTCATACAATTTATAAAATTTTTAGTACTGTAGTGTGGAAGTATTAATAATAGTTTATGAATATTGTGATAAATTAAAAGATAAATTTGTAATGTTGATAAATAATACTTTTGAGTGAATATATAAATTTTGAAAGGTACATTAAATGTACCTTTATAGAATAATATTATGTAATTATTATGTAATAAATTTTATGATAATATTATGTTAAATTATAAGGGAAGATAGACAATTTTGTAAATGTCTCTTGAAGGACCAAGTGAATGTAAGGGAGCCCATATACCAAATTTGAACCAAATCGGTCCAGTGTTGCTAAGAAAAGTGCGGCGTACGGCGGATCTATTTGGTGATGCCAATAACTTATTTCAAAAAGTGTAATGGTGAAAAGTCTCATTACCACACAAGAATCAAGATTTTCCCTCCCACAGCGACCAATAGGACATTTTGGCGAACTTTCGACGAGAATCGTAGTGGCTACACTGCAGAGCGCTAGGGAACTCGCCTCCGCCATTTCCCTCGTAAGTTGGTAAGCAGGGGTGGTTGTTAAAGGTCACGTGTCAGGTGCGTACATTTATTGTTATCATTACCACAGTTCAATGATTCTCTTTCAATGTTGGTGACTAATATTTTTAGATCGCATTTTTCTGTAGCCCACTAATTGCCTTCTCAAACGGCGTAGAATGAGGAATATAGTATGTACAGAACGAAAATGGCAAGCTCTCAAATTTTGAATTCTCATTACCACACATCAAACCATCTCATTACCACTAACTTAATAAAGTTCAGTGGTAATGATAATAGGCATGTGGTAACGAGAAAATGTTGTTAGTTGAGTATTTTAAAGATGAAGATGAAGTATATATTATATTATTTTCTACGTCAGGCATCTATTGACAGTTTTTAAAAATAAAACGATTTTAGGTTTTCGAATTCTGATATTATTATCTCCATATTGCCCTAAGCCCTTAGAATGAAAAAATTCTTATCCTTCCCTTAGGTAACCCTCAGAGATGACTCGCCCTACACTTTACACAGCGGAACAATTGTGTGAACAAAAAAGGGAGGCTGATCGAAGGCACAGTATGGTCAAGAGTTTCTTAAAAAATATTTGCCTACTTACTATCCAGTTAATGAAACAAATCTGTGATGTAATTAAGTTAATTATGTGACGAATATTAACAAAATTGTCAAGTTAATTAATATAAAAAGTTGAAGATTGATATATATTATGTTGTAGACTGATAAGAGTTTTTTGAATGTCATTTGACTGAGTGTTTTAGTTTTTTTACAGTTCTTTACCTACTTGGAATACATTGATACTATTCTGATTGTCATTGATTTTAGTTTATTTATTCCCTCCCTATCAATCTATAGAAAAGAGAAAATTGGAGATTTTTCAATATAATCATATTATCCAACCAACTGGACAAGCTCATTGCTTGAAAGGTAGAAACAGAATTGTGAAACTAATACCATATTCTTAACACCAACTGCGCTCCTCATTACCATCACTTAAAAAAAAATTAGTTCTCATTACCGCCGCACTAAAAATTTTCAAAATTGAAATTTGAGACTAAAAACTGTGAATTTAGATCTATTTTGCGTTACACATTCTTCTCTAAGTTCCCAGGAAACTTGATGAATTTTTTTCACACAGAATTGTGAAACTAATACGTTATTCTCAATACCAACGACTTTAAAAAAATCAAGTTCTCATTACCGCCGCACTAAAAATTTTCAAAATTGAAATTTGAGACTAAAAACTGTGAATTGAGCTCTGTCTTTCATTACAAATTCTTCTTAACGTTCCCAGGAAACTTCATGAATTTTTTGAATTTTTTGGAGACGGTTCACTTTCTTAAAGTTTGAGCCTTGAAAATTGAGCTTTTTCTGAGAATCACCCATAATTATATTGAATATTTGGGGTTTACTTTGTAATAACTGAAGTTTTTATTTTGAATACCACTTCACGTGATTCGAAGCAAATCAAGGAAGTCAGATCAGCTGTGCGAGCCCTTCCTATCAGCTGTAATTAGGTTTGTTCCAGCGCCTCTCAGTTCATGAACTTTCTTACACCGAACCTGCGCACAGCCCGCGCGCATGTTGAGTTCATGAACTGATGCGTTCCAGCGGCGCCGAGTTCGAGAACTCGCAAACATAAACCGCGTTCCAGCGCTTCCAGTTCATGAACTTTTTGCACCTGGGTTCATGAACTTTCTGCACTCATGGAAGGCAGGAGGTCTGTTCGGCTAACGATTCCGAACGGTTCGGGACGGTTCCGACCTCCTTTGGGGCGTTCGGTTAGGCCCAGAACTGGTTCGGAACTGTCTGTCCGCTGTTCGGCTAGGCATCCGGAACCGTCCAGAATCAGTTCTACCAGTTCTGAGATTTTCTCGGGACCAACAGTTCCGCACATGCGCACTGGATATTCCGCTTATCAGATAGTCTTATCGTTTCGCTTATCATCAATTTTTTTGTTTATTTATCGTAGTCTCCTATGGTCTGTCATCTGGGGGTTTCTGGTAATCCTAATCCTACTCCTTATGACGATTCTCATGAAGTTTCGGAATAGGATGATAAATTAAAATGTTTCTTCTTCTTCGTGACCATCCAAAAAATAAGAACTTTTTAAAGAACACTGTGCCTCTTCTAAATGAAGGTGATCATCGAACACTTCGTAGTGAGCAGGAACAAGGGGCTGATTCCCCAACGGTATAGCTAAGTCCGTTTATAAAAATCCTTTTTTATGAAAATGTTTATGTTTATGAAAATCCGTACCTAATAAACCGTTGTGAAATAATTTGCGTTTGTTATTCGAACGAGACAAAGGCCTAAGAGGCTGAGCATCGTGTTTTGGTAGGTATTTTATATTTGGTGCTGTGGGCATCGGAACAAGGCATCATAAAACCAAAGTTTCGGGAGTTGTACCATCTCAAATTCAGTAGGTAGGTTACCTGGGGGCATGATTTTTTAAAAGTATAATCTTGAAGAGACAGTGACGTTCATCCTTGTTATGATGCCGACCTTGGAGATATTTCTATTGTGGATTTTTTAAAATCGTATCGTATTTCATATTTTTATCCTAATAAACCGTTGTGAAATAATTTGCTTTTGTTATTCCTCCTACCTGAAGTACCTACATAGCGCGCAAATTTGTTGGTCCATAGACGCGCAATTTGTTAATCAATGTGCTTAAACGTTTCCACCTTTGTTGTGAAAATTTCGAAATTCTTGGAAATTACGTTCGGGGTGATTAGTACTTACCTTCGTGACATGGGGCAAAATTTGATTTGTTGACAACAAAAGTGGAGCTTTGAATTACAAGCTTTTTCGAAGGTCTCACTACATTTCATGCATGAAGTAACTCATCGTGAGTCGAACTATGTTTCAAAACATTCGTAACGGTTTTATGGCAAATTTTTAAAATTTTCATTGTTAAATAAAAGAACGTGAGGATAAAAGGATGAGAGATTAATAGGTACAACAATAATTTTGAATCATTCAATTTTAAACTTTAAAAATCCCGTTAAATGTAAATAGAGGCTTCAAGAACTTAAAAAAATACAACATCCTACTTACTGTAAACTTTATTAAACATACCTACCTACTTAGAAAACTGAAAATCAAAATTAGTTCTTTATAAACATTTTCGACAGCTAATGGAGTCGTTGTCCTAAAATGTTCAATAAATTAATGATTTTCTCTCTCTTGACAAAGTTCTTTAGAAACATTGACTTCCCTAATACGAGTACAACTAGAGTTTGTTGAAGAAGAGTTGAAAATGCAGAATAGAGAATACAATATTTATTCTCTATATTGGATAAACGAGAGATTGCTGAACTGCGAATACGGATTATTAATATTAATTTCATTTAACGGAAGTAGACAACAACAGGAGATGACAAATGGAAGGAGGTTACAATGCAGGCTATCGATTCCGAACGAGTTCCAAAGGCGTTCGGCTAACAACGATTCCGAACTGATTCTATCCCTTCCACTTCAGAATCGCGTTCTGTCCGGAACTGGTTCGGAATCGTTAGCCGAACAAACCTAGGGTTGTGAACTCGAACTGAAGGTAACCTGTGCCGTTCACGTGAAACCTACTAAATTTTTCATTTGTTGACCAGTTTTCACGCTAATCACTTGGATCCATTCTCAAACTTTCTTTTCGTTGTGCTGACTCAGCACTGCTGAGCCCCTCTTTCTCGAAGAGCGAGTCGTCTCTAGGAATGAAGTGTTTTTCGAATGAAGTGTAAATTTTTGATAATTACTTATGTTCTAACAGATGCCATTTTCGATCTTCTCTTTGTTTTTTTTTTTCACAAATACACGATTATTCCATTATCACTACAGTGAGATTTGTCTATTTATTCGGAGAGTGTGTCAAGGAAGTTCACATCATCCCTCTCTTCTGCAAACTATTTACCGTAAGATGGGGTGATTGATTACTCATGTGACATGGGCAAAAGTTGATTTGTTGACTACAATAATGGGTTGCTGCGTTTGAACTGAAAGCTTTTTCGAGAAAATTGAAGCTTTTCACAAGAAAATAGAATGTTTTACGCAGAGTCCGGTCACCCGTCGATCTCAAGATGACTTCACGATTTTGGTATCATTTCTTCAGTAATTTTTCACGCAGAATTCAATGGCGATACTAATCACTGATAGAAAGTGGGTTTTTGAAGAAATAGTGGAAGCTGATCAATGAAATGAACCTCCGAACTCCAGGTATGAAATTTGCAATGTTTTTTCTACTGAAACAATGTTGTTTGAGTCCCATAAGATTGAATTTTAACGTAACACAAATAAGATGATGTTGCTATTTAGTAGAAAGGTGTTACTTTATGCTCAGTACCTTATCTACGGATAATGCGTATTTTTGGAACAAAAAAATGAAGGATTTCATCGAAATAACCACTATTTTGCAGTCAAGAAGTATCACCATTGGATTCAGCATGAAGTTACATGTAATTCCTGTACATAGGAAATTAATGATACCAAAAACTTGTCGATTCATCTTGAGATCGAGGATGACCATGATAAAACCACGTATAACACTCGATTTTTTAGTAAAACACACGTTTTTTTGGCACTAAAACTTGATTTAGGTACCTACTCTTCCAATATGAATTTTAAAAAGAAAAATTGATAGACCATTGGAAAACTGACAATTTGAGCATGTTTTTTCGAAGAGCGCCCATCGAAATAGGCAGGGATTCAGAGTAAAAACTTTGAAGTTTGCTTTTTGACTTGATTTTTTTAAACATGTTTTATTGCTAAAATATTTTGGTTTCGCACTTGTTAGCTTGGAAATGTAAAGCTCTTTTTAACAGTATCCTCAAATTTGAGTTTACTTGGTAAATATCAGGAGTTACATCAGTTTTAATGTAGTAAGTCAGTAAACACGAAAAAAATCTTTAAATTGAGAAAACTTGAAAAAACAAGGGGTTGAAACAAAATAGCTAGGAGACATTGTTTGTTTAAAATTGCGAAGAATCGTTCAATCTTAAACTTAAAAAATCCCGCTAAAGATTGAGATGAGAGGAGGTTATTCAAGGTTTGTTGAAAGCCGACTTCCGCGCTCCCTGCCGAATTTCATGTTAACTACTAAAATCGTTCCAGCGCACAGGTTCCTGAACCTAAAAAGTTCATGAACTCTTCAACTTTTTCGGGTTCTCACACCCAGCGGGTTCATGAACTAGAGTTCATGAACTTTTTGCGCTGGAACAAACCTATTACATGGTCGTGGGGTTATTGTACAAACGTAAAATACATAGTAGGTGTAACAAGCAGAACTTTGGCAATTATATCCGAGTTTGCTGATCCGATTTTTAGAGATTTGGACCAAGATGGTATCGGCTGAAAGCTTCAATAAAGCCAAATATTTGAGATCACCAAACAACTTGAGTACAAACGAAATATACCAAATACCATGCATATATATATAAAACGAACTCGCCGTTAAACGAAGGTCTGGATTCGGGGATTCGAAAATGAATTAGACGAAACAGTGACTTTATGATTGATAACTAGTTTATTCAATGAATATTGCATGACTCGAATTATGATGCAAATGTAAAAGCGAAACGAAAGTAGTATGAGTCTCATACTATGAGAGCGTAACCAAGCAAAGTTGTAGGACGACTGATCACGTACGATGGTACCAACTGATGATTCGGCTTAAGCTGTGTTTGGATGTATCGTTGTCGATACTACGTATCGACATTTAGTATCGATAGAAAACATCGATTGAAGGTATCGATGTGAGCGCAGTGGAGAGATAAGACGTTTTGTTGGATGTTATGCTCCTTGATGTTTTGATGATAAATGTAAAGACTAATAAACGACTGTTCGTATAATTGTGTTCTTTTTGAAGTGAGCAAACTATTTAAAACATGGCGCAGTGCTTTGAAGTGTTGGTGAAGTCAAAATTGTATGTGATGAAAAATTGATAACGGACTTGTGTTCCCATCTCGTCTCGACCCGTGATTTCTCGTTTGACTCGAACCTATTGGCCTTATCAGCGTTTAAGTTTGCTGTTGTCGTGAAAATGGACTGCTTATACAATAAACCTGACGTTTTTTCGTCTCGATGGAGATTTGGCTACGAATTTTTTGGCGTTCAAAGCTGAGGTGAAGGTGTACTTGACGGCAACTGAGTCAAGTAAGAAGCCTAATGATGTCCAGGTGGCCCACCTCAGTCATGCTAGCTACGATCGATAGCTACGGTCGATTTTTCACTGAAATAATGGGCCGAAATTAACCAAACTTCGTACACTTACTCAGTTCCTCGGCTGGCACCTAGAAATGAAGTCAAAACCGGGTGGAGGCGGGCCGGGGGGCGGCGAAACTGGAGGCGGCAGCTCATTTAACCCACTTTCCGACGGTGTGCCATCAAAATAACTATCAGAATCGTTTTTCTCACCCCAAAGAACCCCTATGGTACCGTTCTCATCTCCATTATCCACCTACTACAACCGGAATTAAATAATAAACATCGGGGGGCGGGGTCAAGCACTTATAAACGAAATTGCATTTTCCGACGGTGTGCGATCAAAATAACTATCATAATCGTTTCTCTCACCCCAAAGAACCCCCATGGTACCGTTTTCATCTCCATTATCCACTTACGACAACCGAAATTTATTATCATCGGAGGCGGAGTCAAGCACTTGTCTAACCTATCTGCTGTTCACAGTGGTTCGTCCACTTTCCGACGGTGTGCCATCAAAATAACTATCAGAATCGTTTTCCTCACCCCAAAGAACCCCCATGGTACCGTTCTCATCTCCATTATCCACCTACTACAACCGGAATTAAATAATAAACATGGGGGGGCGGGGAAACATCCCATATAAACGAAATTGCATTTTCCGACGGTGTGCCATCAAAATAAGTATCAGAATCGTTTTTCTCACCCCAAAGAACCCCCATGGTACCGTTCTCATCTCCATTATCCACTTACTACAACCGGAATTTATTATCATCGGAGGCGGAGTCAAGCACTTGTCTAACCTATCTGCTGTTCACAGTGGTTCGTCCGTCAGCTACGATTTTACAAATTCTGCGACGGTCGATTTTTCATTGAAATAATAGTCGAAATTAACCAAACTTCGTACACTTACTCAGTTCCTCGGCTGGCACCTAGAATGAAGTCAAAACCGGGTGGAGACGGGCCGGGGGGCGGCGAAACTGGAGGCGGCAGCTCATTTAACCCACTTTCCGACGGTGTGCCATCAAAATAACTATCAGAATCGTTTTTCTCACCCAAAGAACCCCCATGGTACCGTTCTCATCTCCATTATCCACCTACTACAACCGGAATTAAATAATAAACATCGGGGGGCGGGGGAGACATCCCATATAAACGAAATTGCATTTTCCGACGGTGTGCCATCAAAATAACTATCAGAATCGTTTCTCTCACCCCAAAGAACCCCCATGGTACCGTTCTCATCTCCATTATCCACCTACTACAACCGGAATTAAATAATAAACATCGGGGGGCGGGGGAGACATCCCATATAAACGAAATTGCATTTTCCGACGGTGTGCCATCAAAATAACTATCAGAATCGTTTTCTCTCACCCCAAAGAACCCCCATGGTACCGTTTCATCTCCATTATCCACCTACTACAACTGGAATTAAATAATAAACATCGGGGGGCGGGGGTCAAGCACTTATAAACGAAATTGCATTTTCCGACGGTGTGCCATCAAAATAACTATCAGAATCGTTTCTCTCACCCCAAAGAACCCCCATGGTACCGTTCTCATCTCCATTATCCACTTACTACAACAGGAATTAAATAATAAACATCGGGGGGCGGGGTCAAGCCCTTATAAACGAAATTGCATTTTCCGACCTTGTGCCATCAAAATAACTATCAGAATCGTTTCTCTCACCCCAAAGAACCCCCATGGTACCGTTCTCATGTCCATTATCCACTTACTACAACAGGAATTAAATAATAAACATCGGGGGGGCGGGGGGTCAAGCACTTATAAACGAAATTGCATTTTCCGACCTTGTGCCATCAAAATAACTATCAGAATCGTTTCTCTCACCCCAAAGAACCCCCATGGTACCGTTTTCATCTCCATTATCCACTTACGACAACCGGAATTTATTATCATCGGAGGCGGAGTCAAGCACTTGTCTAACCTATCTGCTGTTCACAGTGGTTCGTCCGTCAGCTACGATTTTACAAATTCTGCGACGGTCAATTTTTCATTGAAATAATAGTCGAAATTAACCAAACTTCGTACACTTGCTCAGTTCCTCGGCTGGCACCTAGAAATGAAGTCAAAACCGGGTGGAGGCGGGCCGGGGGGGCGGCGAAACTGGAGGCGGCAGCTCATTTAACCCACTTTCCGACGGTGTGCCATCAAAATAACTATCAGAATCGTTTTTCTCACCCCAAAGAACCCCCATGGTACCGTTCTCATCTCCATTATCCACCTACTACAACCGTAATTAAATAATAAACATCGGGGGGCGGGGAAACATCGCATATAAACGAAATTGCATTTTCCGACCTTGTGCCATCAAAATAAGTATCAGAATCGTTTCTCTCACCCCAAAGAACCCCCATGGTACCGTTCTCATCTCCATTATCCACTTACGACAACCGGAATTAAATAATAAACATCGTGGGCGGGGTCAAGCCCTTGTCTAACCTATCTGCTCTTCACAGTGGTTCGTCAACTTGGCGTAAAAATTCGGGGACGGTCTAGTTTTCAAATAATTATATATAATAATATAATGAATTATAAATTATATTATTATATAATTTATAATAATAATTTATACTTTTATTATATTATTATATAATAATAATAATAGACAAGACCAGTCTTGTCTTGGATTTGTTGATAATAATGTAATAAATAATAATAGTAAATAAGAATAAAAATTATAAATGATATTACTGTAAATAACAATACATGTTATTGTTATTATTATTATTGTAATACACGATTGTTATATTTATGTTATCATGATATATTATTATTGTTATAATTATTATTCATTTCTATAATAATGTAGTAAGTATAAATAATATTATTAATTTATAATTTTATTGTATTACTATATAATAATAATATAGTAAGTAATAAATCATATTATTAATTTATAATTTTATTGTATTACTATACAATAATAATATAATAAATAATATTATTATATAATTGTATATTTTTAATTTATAATTTTATTTTATTACTATATAATAATAGACAAGACCAGTCTTGACGTATGGTTGTTGGTAGGAAAGTAACAATAGATACCTATAAAGTAACCATGATGCCCAAGTAAGCCAGTGTTTGATGATAAAATGTTTTAATGTCTCTTTTTTCTCAGGTAGACGTCGTATACTTACTTCTTGGGGGACGTTGAAATTAAAGTATGGAGTCAAAACAGGTCGACAACAAACACCTTGACAGTTTGGAATCTCAATATCATGTCAAAAAAGATAATTGTTCAAAATTCATTGTAAAATATTAAAGTTTGTATTGTTACGTATTTCTGTTAGCATTTTCATTAAATTCAACATCTGTAGGGAACTGTTCACTTACATTATTTTTTTGTGTTTCCCGGTTTGTTATTATTGAACATTGTTCAGGCTCTGAATTAAATGTGCGAATTTTAAACGAGTTGTCACGTTTTATTCTTATTTCACCCAGTTTGAAACAAAAAACATTGTTCTTACTCTTCAAAATTGAAATAGTAGGATAGGTTAATTCATTCCAGGTCACTGCATCAAATAACGAGGTGCTTTTATTTATTACTAATGCTGGCTTCCAATGCTGATTACAGGCAATTGACATATACCTATCATTTTTGTAGTACCTATTTATATGTCGATAAATCTCTAACAAAAAAACTTAACTGGTTCGAGTAAATAAAACAAACTGAAATAATATGTCTGTGTGTCCTGGTATCCACCACATTAACTGTCATGCAACGATTCATTGCGTATCTATCAGCTATGTCATTTCCAACGATATCTGTGTGTCCTGGTATCCCGTGATAGTTAGTGTCACGCTTTTCACTGTTTATTTTAAATAAATGTACTACTGCGTGGGTATCCACTTATCCTTGTATGTATCTACAAGGGAATACTACCAAAACAAATCCATTAAACAAAATATTATTTTGAATTTTAGTAGTTAATTTATTATTATTAACGTGAATTGGAGCACGACCAGCTGAAGAACCATATATTTTTACTGGACAAATATTAACAATTACTAATTTTTTATACTTTATCATCAACTCTATTGTAATTAATTCTGAGATAAAAATATTTAGGTTAATAAGCTTTAGAAAGCATATATTTTGAAAATATAAGAAAAAGGTTTAATTCCTTTATTAACTTCACTTAATTAAATGAAATTAAGTATATAGAAAAATACTCCAATTAAAAATAATAAATAATTTAAAGACAAAGGTAAAAATATCTTTCAAGTTAGATATATAATTTATCATAACGAAAACGAGGGAGGGTCCCTCAAACCCAAATAAAAGAAAAATTAAAAAAAAAAAACCATTTAAAAAAAAAGTAATTGAATATAATTACACCCTAAAAAAGTAAAAAATTGTGTCATGCAAGGTTTCATTGCGTACCTATAATATAGGAATGAAACTAAATATACCCGTGAAAACTAAATATCATGGGTATATACACTAAAGTGTACCCGTGAAACTAAATATCCTTGTACCCATGATATTTAGTTCACGCAAACGTTTCATTGCATATCTATCAGCTATGTCATTTCCACCGATATCTGTGTGTCCTGGTATCCATGATAGTTAGTGTCACGCATATCAGTGTTTCATTCAAATAAATGTACTACTGCGTTGGTATTCACTTATCCTTGTATGTACCCTACAAGGGGAATACTACCAAAATAAATCGAAGACAAGTGTTAGGTTCCTTAATTCATTCTACTTCGAAAGTAATACTCATTAATATCGAATATTTTTATCCGCTATTTGAGTATTATAGATTATTATCGATTAATTTAAAACCCTGGCGTGGGACAAAAAATCCATAAAAAGTCGATTTGGTCTTGAATACCAATTTGCTCTTGGTTGCATGTTTTCATGGTATTCTACCGATTTTAGCGAATATTGGCAGCCTTGTTTGGCGAACTTTTTTTAACCTCTAGGGAGTTATCTCTCACTTTTGTGTTTCCCGGTTTCTTATTATTCAATATTGTTTGGAATCTGAATTATAATTTATTCTTATTGAAAAAACTACTCATCTCACTACTTAGGGTAATTTATTGAAGGTATAATTTATTTCGATATTTGAGTAGTGTTGATTACTACCTTTCGATAGGTACAATTATCGAGCGTAGTATCGATACCTACTTCTCTTTTATCCTATTGATCGGGCCTCCAGCCCATCGCGGTAATGCCTGAGGTCGGTGGTTGAGAGTCGCCCAGGGGCGTGGCCAAAGTGAGTAGTGGTGGGGGGCGAATTAAGTGTCTTCCAATGATATCCGTGTATCCTGTAAATGCCTCAATATACCAGCGAAATGCTATCACATTGTAAATCTTCGTTACAGGACTCCTAACCTACATTCTTCGATGCCCCCTACTCTTGAATACGGGATTGTGACGTTAGACTTCCATGTGGCTCACTCTAAAGAACTTAGACATCAATTTCGGGAAGGACTAATTTCAAGACCAGAAGACTCAGGTCAGATGACTGATAACACGGACAAAAATTAAAGTCCGTACACGAATAACATGAATTCGCACATTTAGTGCCTGTTAGGTAGAGTGATGTGCATTTACATGAAGAAATCAATGTAAATAAAGATTTTATTGAATACATACAATTTTCCCTCTCCATTAATTGTTCAACCCCGAAATAATCAATGAAAACTGAAAGACCTTCCTTTTCCTTCCAAAATTAAATGGGAGAAGATGATTGTGTTGTATACTAACTGCATCATCGTTCCACCTGAAAACGCTGCAAATTGTTTACTCAAAGGTTTATTATATTTCTGTAAACATCACGCTTCTGTATAGATCACTGGGTTTCCATCAACAGTAGGTACCTACAAACCTCATTATTCTCCATTAACCCCCTCCCTCTCAAATTTCAGCTTCTTGCGTTGAATAGGATTGAAAATGGCTTCGGAGCTCGAATGCTGAAAACGCCTAAGAGATCACTGATCAGGTGAGTGTGCTCCGAAGCCATTTTCAACCCTATTCACGCAGGAAGCTGAAATTTGAGAGGGAAGGGGTTAATAGAAAATGAGGTTTGTAGGTACTCTATTGATGGAGAACCAGTGATGTATACACAAAAGTGATCTATACAGCACAATAATGAACCTTTGTGTAATGTTTGCAGTGTTTTAGATACTTGATTCAACTATAGGGAACTCAACAAGATGGCCACTGGCCCAAGGTGTGACGACATAATAACTACAAGTCAGGAAACATTAAATTTATTCATCTTGCCATAATGAAAAGCTCAAATATAATCAAAAACAAGAAATAAACGAAAAACCGCGCTGGTTTTCTTTCCACCTTTCAAATGTACAACTCGACGCGTGCTGTAACCTTTACAAAAATAGTTTTAACCCTATCGTGTAGTATAAAGACAATAGAGGGTTTTCAGTCTTAAAGGAGAGAAGTGATCGCTTGAACATTGCATCATACAAGAGAAACTTGAAAAAAATAAATCATAAACTCCTACCAAAAATATACAGAGTTAATAGTTTTAAAAACGTACAATTTAAAACGATCTGTAACCTTTACAAAAATAGTTTCAACCCTATCGTGTAGTATATAAGTCAATAGAGGTTTTCAGTCTTAAAGGAGAGAAGTGATCGCTTGAACATTGCATCACAAGAGAAACTTGAAAAAAATAATCATAAACTCCTACAAAAATATACAGAGTTAATAGTTTTAAAAAACGTACAATTTAAAACGATCTGTAACCTTTACAAAAATAGTTTCAACCTATCGTGTAGTATATAAGTCAATAGAGGGTTTCAGTCTTAAAGGAGAGAAGTGATCGCTTGAACATTGCATCATACAAGAGAAACTTGAAAAAAATAATCATAAACTCCTACAAAAATATACAGAGTTAATAGTTTTAAAAACGTACAATTTAAAACGATCTGTAACCTTTACAAAATAGTTTCAACCCTATCGTGTAGTATATAAGTCAATAGAGGGTTTTCAGTCTTAAAGGAGAGAAGTGATCGCTTGAACATTGCATCATACAAGAGAAACTTGAAAAAAAATCATAAACTCCTACAAACAATATACAGAGTTAAAAGTTTGAAAAAACGTACAATTTAAAACGAGCTATGATTTTACGTGTTGAGGTATGATTTAATCCTAAAATTGCACCTATAGTTGATATAACAATTATTATTATTATAATACTATTACTATCTATATAATAGATAGAACATATATTGGGGCAATTTTTTGTCATGTTATTATAATATACATAAATTCAATTAAGTTTTGATATTAATTCAGGGAATCATATATGAAAGGGGGGCATTCCTATTTTTTATTATAGTGAAATATAATAATATATTTTGGGCATTTGTGCTATAAAAACTAATAAATATATATTTATTAAAAAGAATTATAATAATAATATGGTTGATGCTATTCTTTGAATTAAAAAATATATTATTCTTCTTTGAAAGAAAATTGTTTGGATTTAAATATTAAAGGAATAAAAGATATTATATTGATTTCTAATCCAATTCATATATTAATTCAATTTCTTGATCTGACAACTATTATAGTTCCTATAATAGTTGTTATTAAAAATAATATTTTTCTTGATGTTTTTAAAATTAAAAAGAAGAAGATTATGCTTCTATACTTAGGGTATGAACCAATAGCTTATTTTAGCTTATCTTTTTATATTTTGTATGATCATTCAAGTTTTGATCTCTAAGGGTTTAGTTTAATTCTAAAAATATAATAAGGGTATATAATACATTATTTGATCCTATCAAGATAATCCTTTTACTCAGGCCCTTATTTAATATTAAAATTATTATTTTGAATAATTTTTTTTGCTTATATTATTTTAATAATGGGGGGGGGAAATGATTAATATATCATCTATAGATAAATATAGATATTCAAATATTAATAAAATATTTTGGATCAAACTAAACAATCTTCCTATTTTATAATATCTCAATCATATGGGGGTATGATTAATTTATCATCTATAGATAAATATAGATATTAAAATATCAAATAAAATTCTTACATCAAACTAACTATCTTCCTATTTTATAATATCTCAATCATATGGGGGTA
>CM019182.2:24623881-24712177 GCA_009739505.2 Apolygus lucorum | reverse complement strand
TTGATAATATGCTTTAAACAGATCTATTTTTGAAAAGATTTTTTTATTGATCAAAATATGATGAAAATCTCAATTCTTGGCAATGGGTACTATCTGGAAACGGTACAAGCATTCAGTCGTCGATAATCTCCACATGGACGAAAAGATCCATCTTTTTTTGGTACAACATGTAAAGGACTTGCCCATTGTGAATTGGAGGGGACGAACTATGCCTTGGTCTAACATGTATTGGAATTCATCTTGGCAACTTGCAATTTCCTTCCATCTAACTGTCGCGGTCTACAATGAACTGGAGGACCTTTGGTTGCAATATAGTGCTTAACTTCGTGCTTTATTTCGTTTGGAGACCAATTTATCCCTGGTTTTATTGTTTCCGGAAATTGTCCAAGAATATCAGCATACTGAGAAGATTTTGACATGGTACTTATCATGAGGTCTGGAGATATGGAAGAAACTTCGCCTCTGGTAAACAGCTTTGTTTCCCCATCAATCAGTTCCTCCTTTCAGGTCTATCAGTAAATTGAATTTTTTCATGAAATCTGCTCCTAATATTCCTTTTAGATACTTTGCAACTATGAATGGCCATTTGAAATTCCGTCTCAATCCTAAATCTACAGCAATCATTTTAGTACCAAATGTAGGAATTTTCGTGTCATTTGGCAGCGTATAATTTGAAGTCCGGATTGAGAAAATTTCGTGAGTCCTGATTTTGAAGGTGGTATAAACTGAAACTTCTGCCTCCACAGCAAACTAAAAACGAGTCTGGAATTTTTGTCGAAAACAAATAATCGAGAGTTGCAGCAATTTGGTACAGAAGAAGTTGCTGCTACTTCTACTGCTTTTTTGAGTTTTCCTGATTTTTCCATGCGCAGGGAGGTGTGCCATTTGTCCGCATAACATCTGGTACCGAACCTAAAATGGAAATAACAGTATTTACCATTAGGATCATACCGACTTCGAGATCTGCTTCTCTTCCTGCTGTGCGATCGATTTGAATTTGGACTTCGCGAAAATGATCGTGAACGATTTCCATCTTCATTGCTTCGATCTTCTTCTAAGGATGCTATTGCATGGAGAGGGACGCAAGAAGTTCGTTAGCAGGATAATTATATATTTTGACTACTTTGCGATTGGAATTGGGCTGCATAAAGTTCGTGACGAGGGTTCATTTCCAAAATTTGTCTGCCATAATGATAATCTTCCAAAGTTTCATTGCTTACAATTATAATATTTTTATAGAATTTGGTAATGTTATCAAGCCATAATGTTTTTAGAATTTTGTCCGAAACGTCTTTTCCAGCCAATGATCTCATTTTTTCAACAACTGACTTGGCTTCAAGTCACCAAGTTCAAGTCCAGTGAGTAATTTTCGAAATTGCTTTTCGTCACTTCCTTGAAAATATTTAAAAGACGAGATTTGATGCTGCGTATTTATTAATTTCTTCTCCTTCAATGAGTCCCAAATGTTTTCGAGAATTTTGGGTTCCAAATTAGCAACTAGATGATTAAATTTAGACGTATCGGATCTTACTCTCTCCACTGTGAACTGAGCTTCGACTGGTAAAACAAATTTCGGGTTTTTCTGTCCAAAATGGTGGCAACTTTATTTCCTTACGGAATTAACTTCCTCGTTTCCCGCTTGTACAGGTAGATCTGCATCTCAACCTCCTGGCTACTTTCTCCATTCATTTTAGTGTCTTCGGAGTCACCAATATCTAACGTGGCCTATTCCAAGTATTTCTTAATTAAAGAACAATGTACTTCAGTGTCACGTTAGAGAATGAGATTTTAATTGTAATTTTTGGTAACCAAATTAAACCCTGAAATAATGAAATAATAATAATGCGTGGGTACCTACAAGTGGAATGCTCTAAGTAAGTATATTGTGTAACGACGCCAGCGATCGTCAGGCTAAGGTCCTCATAATATGGTCTACCTTACTTTATCTCAATTCATGTTTATTACGTAAATAAATCAGTTTTTTACCGTCTTCTTGCATGAAAGTACATACGTATAAATTTGTATACCAAGACCACAGCAAGGTAAATTTCATATTATTCAAGAGATGGTTTTTCAAAGAACAGTCAGTAATTTCACCTATGTTTTATGGGTTTAATCCAGCATCCTTCTCCTACTCACCCCATGAAGGTTTATGGGAGAAGAAATGTCATGGGGGAGAGAGGTTGGAGTTAATTTCTCCTTAGCTCTCTGGCATAGCTCTGATTGCAGATTTCGGCATCTTAATAGCTCTCAGGTGGTACGACGTTTATATGACTTCCATTGTTATTAATATTAAATATTAATTGTGTACCAAACATTTCACAAAACAGAGTAATTTCATATTCATGTACGGTGCCAAATCCAGCTTCCAAACCTCCACTCTTCCCATAAAAGCCTGAAGGGCAAGTCTCTAATATAAGTAATGTACGTTCTCATAGAGGAGGTTAGCTTATCATTTACACTATACACAGATAGTTATTAGTCAGATATTTAGTTGGAAGAACAGATAGTTATTTCAAAAAAACGTTCAATACCACTCGACTTTTTCCTTCACATATCAAGATTTCAAGAAATGAGGGAGCATGTATGTTTACTGATAAGTACTACCACTGGAGGAAAAACTATTACATTTTGCGGTGATTAAATATTATGTTTATTAACCCCAGTCTCGTCTTGGTAATTTCAGGCATTCGTAGAAATGCGACATTTCCTCAAGGTGGTACCCGGCTTTTGCTAAGAAGAACACCAGTTATTGTCATGGGGAACCCAATGCTCATCAGGTCCTAGGATAGAAAATATGAATCAATAGAGGCAAACTACATTAATTTGTAAATTTACTTTACCAAACACAGAGTGGTCATGGCTACAGTTTGAGCTTGGCTTTGTTTTGTTAATTGCAAGTGAAATTAAGCAGCTATAGGCAGCATTGCATTAGCTTTCTTAACACTTTACTTCGCTTCTTTTTCCATTACAATTTTACGGCAAACTATTTTTTTAAATATAGATATATGTATAGTGGCATGGCGTTGGTATCTTATGGAATAAGCGATTCAAGTGATGATGAAGATGGCCAAAATGGAGTTTACCTGAGCAAGAGTACAGGTAAATACATTTTGGGCTACTAGTGCACAATAAATACCCCTATTTCTTGACCATAATGATTGTTCTCGTCCGCAATATTTCAGGTACATCTCAGTCAACTGTTCGATCTTCTATCCCATCTCCAAGAGCTGGTCTTTGACTTTACCTGAGAACATCAGCTTTCTTGAGCGCGAACGTACGCGCCCAGTTCGAATCCTCGCACCACCTCTTCTTCAGGATGTTGGAGAGCCCCCGAAGAAAACAATGAAAAACAACCTCTGGAAAGGGACTTGTCGCAGTCCTGCCACGACCAATGCTGAGTAGGCACGACCTGCTACGATATGATGAGAACAAAAACTCTAAAGAAAGAGGTTATTAATTTGGTTTTGTTTAGTCTACGGCCTACGAAACACGATATGAGATCCAAGTTAGATGGACAGTAAAGCTTCCTTAAAGTAGGTTTGGCGAACTTTCTACGTACTCCACAATAACCTGTTCAAATTCACTTTCTATCGTCCGATTCTCTGGTATTTGGTTGTGTACCACGCAATGTACCAAAAAACACATTGATAGAATTTATATAGACAGTAGGGAACGTAAGACCAACAGATAGGCCGACTTCTACCATGGTTTGGTCTCCTGTTTAACTAGGGATTCCGTTCGAGGAAGAAGACGGATGGAAACGTTCACCTTCAGGACGTCCTTAGATGAACTAACTTATAGATCAAACATCAGTTTGATTCATTTCCCCACAGACATTCTCTTCTATCCTCGAGTTTGTCAGTGTCTATGATAGGATTGGGATTAGAATTAAGGAAGAATTGATAGTAGTGAAAACAGTCATAAATATTTCCCTTTATTATTATATAATTCTCCTTTTAACTAGTTATTCTAACCCTATCACTCTAAAGTCTGTCCTCGGGTACCTCCACGTCGAAGTCCAATGTAACTTCGGAGGGGCATGACGACGAATGAATGAAAGAAAGTTTATTCCAAAAAAAACAAATAAAGAAATTACAAAAAAATATCATAACTGTAAATTAGTACGGCAACACAAAGCAAAAATTATAGTATATTAATGCAATGGAATATACCCCAGGAACCATAGGGTACGACCCTGTGCGGTTCGGGGGAGTTGAGGTAAACAAGTAATATTACCTATTACACCATTTTTACAAAAACGACCCAAAAGTGATCAGATGAGGAATAAAAGGATACAAAAATTAGAATAAATTTCTATGAACCCATGTGGCAATTTGAAACGAATTTGGATAGAATACAATCATTATATAGGTAGAGATAAACACCATAGAAACAAAAAAGCAGACAAAATCATGACACATAAACACTAGTCAGTAAATTGGAACAGTTTATAGGACCTTGGGTTATCAACCATGTGAAAATTCTAGTTTTATAAACGGCACGCGAAAAATTTCCAGGTATGGTCATGTCGGCTGGGAGAGACCGCAATATATTAGGCATACTGAAAAATATATGCCTTGAGGTACACCATAATCGAGATTGGGGAGCTGGTATTACCGCCTTAGAAGTGAGGCGAGCTGGGTATATGCTATGTCTAGGATACACGAAGTAATCGGGGTGTTTGTGAAAAAAAGTAATAGCTATTTTGACATACAGTTGTTGAACTGAGAATACCTGGACAGCTTTGAATAGGTCAGAGGTGGGGAACCGGCGTGGTTTCCTAGCGATTACTTTTAGGATTGATTTTTGGACAATACAAAGCGGATTTAGGATAGACGCTGAAGCGCCACCCCAGGCTAAAATACCGAAGCTAATGACACTTTTCACAAGAGCTTTATATATAGTAATTAAATTTTTCTTATCAAAACATCCCCTCAATCTATAAAAAATATGAATAAATTTACGGAGTTTCTGAACCATAGAGCTAATATGATACTCCCACCTTAAGTCTTCGTCTATAGTAATTCCTAAGTACTTTGTAGAATAAACCCGTTCTATTTGTGGACAATTGCCGTCACACGCACACTTCATGTAGTCATTTCCACATGTATGTATCATGATACCGTGTTGCTCCAACTTATGTTTGGATGCGGACTTGGAAAAAACCAAGAACTTGGTTTTTTTAACGTTTAATCTCAAGGAGTTAGAGCACATCCACTCAAAGACTTAGAAGTTCGTAAGTGCAAGAACCAGACGGGAGCTAGCTAAGCGCTTGGGATCACCTTCAAGGTACCTACTGCCGAACAAGAGCTAGCGAACAGTCCGTTGGCGAAGCGATCTCGATTTCGGTGATTGTCGGCCTTTTATAATATCGGTCGGTCGAGATGGGGCCGCTGCTGGCTGGTCCCAACACAGCGGATCCGTCAGGTTGTATCTAGGGATACCAGCTTTGGATGTTGACTTATTGTGCCAATTGGACAATGATTTCAAGGAAGACCTCTGTGGAGCTCTCTACCCACAGTAAATTTATCATGATTCATCCTGAATCATCATTCAGGCTATTTCAGGCACTGAAATGTCCTTCCACACACTATGGGACGTAGGCGAAACCCCTTTGCCCGAAACAACTATTACCAAGAGCTTCCATTTCAAGAAAAGTAGGTACCCCCTTAAACTCAGTAGAAACACTTCTTGGTTCAAAGATACATACTGGAACGGCTTTTATTAATCTGTTCACAATTACCTACTTTGTCTCTTTCAGACGTAGATTCCTCGCTTGATTCGAGTCAGCTACATTCCATAGAAGCTAGCTTGCCTTCGTTTTTCTTCTCCCCATCAACAGAGGCTATTGAAGAGAGCAGGGACCACGAGTCTATGTTACAAGGTTACAGCACCATCGAAAATCCAGGCCTGCAGACTTCTGAACCGTCACCGTCATCCTCCCTGAACTCCAACGATCTATTCAAACTCTGCGGATCTCAAGGCAAACATCTGTCCTCGGAGATGATCCGTCTCATTGAAATCGACGGCTCGAAGCTCGCGAACTCTTCGGAACTAAAAACGAACAACATGAAAAGTCTCACTTACGACTACAACGCCTTGTATCGCCAACACAAATTTAAAAGCAGCCGAAGAGAGCGAACCAAACATCAAATAACCTACTTGGTCGAGCATGCTAAATTTTTCGAACGGGAAGTAACAAATTATCCCAAGAACTCAAAAATTTCTCAAAAACGATATGGTTTCTGAAATTACTTCGCTCAGTTTGGATTCAACAAAGCGCTTCGTATAGATTGGTTGAATGTACATTTTGGCTCCCAAATCTAATTTCCGATAATGGAACTATATTCTACTACTCAATTTAGTAATCTCTTAATGATCAATCATTTTCAATAAAAAAGTTTAAATGTTAAAAAAATCCAACTAAAACCATACCAGGAGCTTAAAAATTCGAAGTATCCAAGTACATTCTTATACACTTGTAGAATGAACAATATCTAAGCAAACAATATATCCTTGTTAAGCGCTCGGTTGGTCCCACCAAGCTCTGAGTGTTGTCAAAAATTCTTTAAAAACCTGTAAATTGCAATTTTTTGAGGTAGAGCGCTTTAATATTATTTTCCCCCACTTTTTAACCCCTTAGAAGTGACTGACAATGACCAAAAGCTTCGGGGCAGAACTGGAAGGCGTACTGTAAACGGACAGAAAATATTTTATTCGATTTTCGGATTCTACGTACCTTGAAACGTAGGTAAACTATTAAATTTGAGAGGAGTTGTAATTTGTTTTGCTTGCTCAATTCCGAAGGTTCATTATTGAAGATAATAAACCAAAACTATGGATTCATGTTTGCGGATTAGCAGTGTCTACCATTGGACTGGTTGTGATGGATTTCATAGGGGACCATCCACAGTCCCGCACAATCCCGAAAAAAAATTTTCTCAATCAGACTGTAATTTCGTACAGTTTTGTCCATTACAAGGATTTGCAGACACTTAGACCGACTGACAGACAGAGTCGTCAAGTTTGGATAAACCACGTTATAAGCAATGAATTAACGCCATAAAAAATTTTATCATTTGGTTTTTTTTAATTAAGTTAAAAAATATTATTAAAAATATCAAAAATATAAAGATACAAAATTTTAAAAACTCTACCGAGTGGGTGTGGCACCTTCCTCGTATCCATAACCCGATTGTGTAGATTATCCGATGCATAGTAGTTAATCTCATAACACCAATCTCTAAGTACCTTTCACTACCCTCATAGGGGACCATCTACAGGTCAACCCACTCAATCTCTGAAGATTTCACCGACTTGAAAATGTGACTGTTACAAGTCCGGGGGCGATGATTTTCATAGGGGACCATCAACATCCCAATCCGCACAACTTTGAACATTTCATCGAAATCGGATGGAGAATGTAGAAGTTATGGCTGTGGCAAGGATTTCACGTTTGCGCATGCGCAGAGATTACCATCAATTTGGGGGGCATGATTTTCAAAGGAGATCATCTACACGCCAATCTGAACGATGGCGAAAAATTCATCAAATCCGGATAGAAAATGTAGATTTTTTTTTTTATGATCTCACCTCAAAGACTAAAGGTCCATCTTACGGAGGGGGCACGCCTTAAAACAAAATAAATAAATAAATCAAATATAATGGGGAGGACGCCCAGGACTCACCCGACGCCGGCCCTAGGGATGAGGAATGATGAGGAAGGTGGGAGAGAGGTATGAAGGGAAGTGCCTCTATACAATGACCACCAGTTTAAATGGGTCATTTCAAAATTTGGGGTTATTTTGTCCTCGAACTTTTCCATAAATTATTGTTGAAGTTTTTATGTTTTTTCTCCCGTAAACGTCCTTTGTTTTGACCACTGAGGCAGATCTTGAAGTGGGCGCACACTTTATCAAGTAGTTTCAAATTTATAGAATTTTGAATTTTTTTCCATAATTTCGACTTTGTAGGGAGAGATAAAACATTGTAGGGAGAGAGAAAACCAAGTGTGAGTTGAACTCATTAAACCTTTTTATTCCTTCAAAATACGAGAATCTTAGTTTAGGAGTCTCTTTTATTTATCGCAATCACAGTCCGAAGCTATAATCTAGGTACATAATCTAGGTATCATTATCAGATTCATCAAGTCTTTCAATCAGTCTAATCTTTCGTAAAATGTGGGTTAAGGAAAAGTCAGAATTATATGACCCAGCGGTGTAAATAGTTCAGGTAACTCTTAAAAATGTAAACGGCTTTGAAAAAACTTTTGAGAACCCATAGTTTATTGAGTTACTTAATAGTACATAGGTAACTCATTTTCTTAATAATGCATAGGTAACTCACTTTCTTAGTAATACATAGGTAACTCAGTTTCTTAATAATAAAATTCTTACAAAAACGTTCGATTCCAAAGGTTCATTATTGAAAATAATAAACCAATAGTGTCCAACATTCGGGAATCAGAGCCTAACTAAAAACGTCTGCCAAGTGGGTGTGGCACATAGCTTCCTCGTATCCATAACCCGATTATATAGATGATCCGATGCATAGTTGTTAATCTCAAAACACCAATCTCTAAGTACCTTCCACTACCCTCATAGGGGACCATCTACACGCTAATCTGGACAATTCTGGAAAAATTTCATCAAATTCGGATGAAAAATTAAGTGAGTAGATGTATGTGATTGGCTCAAAAAAATACTTAGCCTCGGCTGGGATTCGAACCCGCGACCCCTGGGGGACAGTTGAAGTTACGGCTGCTACAAGTAATTCATGTTTGCGCATGCGCAGTCGCTTCTATCAGTCCGGCGATGATGATTTTCATAGGGGACCATCTAAATACTAGTCTGTAACATCCCTGGAAATTTCATTGAAATCGGATGGAAAATGTAGAAATTATGGCCGTTACAAGGAAATTCACGTTTGCGCATGCGCAGTGGCTACTATCTGTCCGGGGGTGATGACTTTCATAGGGGACCGTCTACTTCATCGACATCGGACAATAACTTTGTTTAGTTATGCCCGTTACAAGGATTTGATGACAGACGCACTTACACGAAACCAAAATTCTTCAGAAAGGTGTATAAAATGAAAATTTTCACTCGCGTTTTACGTTTTAGAGAACTGAGTACTTCTTTCAACCTTGAAAAGTGATAACAAAGCTTCTGCTACCTTGGTAGACTCGGAAGCAATATCATCATTTAAAAATATTATTATTTTCATGGTGTGAGAAAGTAAATGCCATGAAAATAATATTCCGGGAGGTCTTAATCGTAAAACTCGAGTGAATATTTGAATTTTTAATGACTTTAAGGTTTTATTTATAAATAATCCTTCCAGTACCGTGGTAGACTTGGAGGCTAATGCGCAAAATTGGCTAAAAATCCCTCATTTGTAACATTTGGGGCTTTTCAACAAATGGGACATTTTGAGATTGAGATTCTTCTCGATTTCCGTCAGGGTGGCTTTTACTCTTTCGCCAGAGGGATCTCCGCCCGAAGTATCCGAGTGTCGCCTTATTTGAACGAAAAAGTATGCGAAAGTTATGAGGCCGCGGGTCAAAACCAGAATGTGGCTTCTAGAAGAGACGAGCGAATCCGCGGATATCCCGGAGACAGAACCAGAAAGACAAAGGGGAGGAAAACGGTCATGAGGTTGCAGAGGGGGGGGGGGTATGTGGAAGCTGCAAGAAGAAGCGTGCGGTAGAGAGACGAGTCAGTCAGCCATGAAAAGCCCGAGTCGGACCCGCGGTAGAGAGAACAATTCCTGTCGTCGGAGCCACAAACAGAGAAAAGGGGGTCGTTTAGAATTGTGAAGGCAAAGTGGCGGTCGGCGGGATGGCGGGAGGATGTGCGGCCCGAAGAGGAGGATGAAAAAGTAGAAGAAGCGAAGGGGGAGCTGAGAGCGAGAGAGATGGGAACGCTGGAGCTACGAGTATGATCCGCAGCCCCACAATCTGGGAGTGAAAATCCAGTTTGAATTGATCACAAGCTCAGACCCATTTTTGATACAACCGAACTCAACTTGTGGTGGTAATAACGACTATAATTCTAGACTATTCTTTCTTCGTGACTATAATGAACCGTTGAATCGAGATAGAAAACAAAGTTGCAAATTATTACACAACGGTTTATTATTTTACTGTATCTATACATAAAATAGTCATTAAAATAGAAAATTTACTACTCAAGGTATTTTGGACAATGGATACCTTAGACATTTTGATACATTCGAAATTTTAATTCGTTGGACAGTTTGATGCCTGAGACATCTTGATATACTCGAAAATTACTGGACAGTTTGATACCTTAAACATCTTAATGCATTCAAAATTTTGAATCGTTGGACATTTTGATACCTTAAACGTCTTGATATATTCGAAATTTTGATTCGTTGGACATTTTGATACCTTAGACATCTTGATATATTCGAAGTTTTGATTTGCTGGTCATTTCAATACCTTAAACATCTTGATTTTTTCAAAATTTTGATTCGTTTGACATTTTGATGTGTTCGAAATTTTGATTCGTTGGACATTTTGATACCTTAGCCATCATGATGTAGTAAGCAGTTAGATTTGCTGGACATTTTGATACGTATATTCGAAATCTTAATTCGTTGGACATTTTTATGCCTTAGAAAATACCTTAGAAAATACATATATTCGAAATCTTAATTCGTTGGACATTTTTATGCCTTAGAAAATACCTTAGAAAAATAAATAAATAGATTTGCTGGACATTTTGATATATATATTCGAAATCTTAATTAGTTGGACATTTTGATGCCTTAGACATCATGGTATATTCAACATTTAGATTTGCTGGACATTTTGATATATATATTCGAAATCTTAATTAGTTGGACATTTTGATGCCTTAGACATCATGGTATATTCAACATTTAGATTTGCTGGACATTTTGATATATATATTCGAAATCTTAATTAGTTGGACATTTTGATGCCTTAGACATCATGGTATATTCAACATTTAGATTTGCTGGACATTTTGATATATATATTCGAAATCTTAATTAGTTGGACATTTTGATGCCTTAGACATCTTGATATATTCAAAAAATGTTGGACAGTTTGATACCTTAAACATCTTAATACATTCAAAAATTTGAATCGTTGGACATTCTGATACCTTAGACATCTTGATATATTCGAAATTTTGATTCGTTGGACATTTTGATACCTTAGCCATCATGATGTATTAAGCAGTTAGATTTGCTGGACATTTTGATACTTTAGACATTGTTGGAGCCGTGCAGCTCACAATGTTTGTTTTTTGTTTTCTTTTATTAGATCTAAGTTGTTATTAGTTATTTGTTAATCTCGTCTTCCGCTCCTGAACTTTCGCCGCTCCTTATCGCTCCGCTCGCCGCTTGCACCGCCTGTCGCTACCAGTAACAATCGAGTCTCCTACGAGTCACCTACCGAAACAAACGAAACCATCTTTTCTGCTTTAACGAATCGCCACAATGAATTCGTTCGGAGCACCCTGCCAGGAATAGTTTCTGTCAACTTACGCAGGAACGGATCTCTCATCCCTTGAAGCACCGAGGACTTGATCGAGCTGAATATACGACAGGTACTCGTATCTACCTACCGGACAGGCCAAGCCATCGTCATCGGCACCACCAGGAACTCAAGATTAAGGTCGGACAATTTACTTCACCTTCATTCTCTGTATTACCACTCATCATTTCCACTGCGCCAAAGAAAAGGCTAATAAGTTTAATCCACCTTAATTTTCCGGAGCTCTCGATTAGGTAGGTACGTACCTGACTTCAGAGAATAAAGTTGTTTTATCTTTCCTTAATTTCAATGCCGTCTTATTCTTATCGCCCGATTCACAGCATCAATTGAGTATCATCTCAAACAGACATCCTGATATATTCTAAACTTTGATTCGTAGGACAGTTTGATACCTTAGACATCATGGTATATTCAACATTTAGATTTGCTGGACATTTTGATGTACCTATTTATCCGAAATCTTAAATCGTGGGACATTTTTATGCCTTAGACATCTTGATATATTCAAAAAATGTTGGACAGTTTGATACCTTAAACATCTTAATACATTCAAAAATTTGAATCGTTGGACATTCTGATACCTTAGACATCTTGATATATTCGAAATTTTGATTCGTTGGACATTTTGATACCTTAGCCATCATGATGTATTAAGCAGTTAGATTTGCTGGACATTTTGCTACTTTAGACATCCTGATATATTCTAACCTTTGATTCGTAGGACAGTTTGATACCTTAGACATCATGGCATATTCTAAATTTTGATTTGCTGGACTTTTGATACCTTAAACATCTTGATATACCTATTCAACATTTTGATTCGTTGGACATTTTGATACCTTAGACATCTATAAAATAGGCCAAATACTTGGGAGCGAATGTGAACACTGTGGAGATATTGAAAATTTGGTGCATATTACATTAGTTTGCCCAGAATATATTGCAGGAAGAGAAATTATGTTCAATTCTATTACTAATCTGGTGAACAGTCCTTTTAATTTAAATGTTTTGTTATTTTCTGAAAAAATTTAAGTTTATAAGAGTATTTTTAATTTTTTTTCTGAAATTCGACGTAAGATCTGAAATAATTGATTGAATGAGTCTTACAAAAGTAATGCTTGCTGTAAGGTGTACAACTGATACCTATAAAGAAAAAAAAACCTCAGACATCATTGTATATTCAAATTTCGATTTACTGGACATTTTGATACCATAAACATCTTGATATATTCAAAATTTTGATTTGCTGGATGTTCACTTCACGAACAGTTGATAGGTAATTATTATAATCAAATTTTATGTCTAGGTCACATGATTTCCAAATCCATTTTCGATATGTTTTGTTTGACATCTGATACTTGTTGAAATTATTAAAATAAAATATATTCTGGTCCAAGTTTCTTTGCGGAAAAGTTGTACGACGTATTTTCTGTTTTAAGTTAAACTTGAGATATTTCGTGAAAGTGTGTAGTGTCGTCTGGTTTTATTCGTGATAAAGTGATTACTAGTAAGGACATTACACTGGACATTTTGATACCATAAACATCTTGATATATTCGAAATCTTAATTCGTTGGACATTTTGATACCTTAGACATCATGACGTAATCGAAATTTTGATTCATGGACATTTTGATATATTCGAAATTTTGATTCGTTGGACATTTTGATAAATTCGAAATTTTGATTCGTTGGACAGTTTGACACCTTGATTAATATTTAGACATCTTGATATAATATTCCAAATTTTGGTACGTTGGATATTTTGATGCTTTATACAATGTATAAATAAATATGTCATATTTTTGGTTCATCGTACTTACATTACAATATTTGTTGGACATTTTGAAATATTCGCAATTTCGATTCATAGGACATTTTGATAGGTTACGATTACGGTTTGATTACGAATGTCCGCGAATGCTCGCAAAATTAGATTTGACGTTAGTTGTGTACACGGACTCTTGTAGACTTTTATCGAATTTGAATAGCCTGAATAACTTGCATATCGAGGGCGTCAGAGCAACACCCCACAACGTCATTTTGACAACTTTTCAGGAGAGCCAAAAAACCACTTCCCACTGATTTGCTGCTCTCAATTTCACGCAATATACTTGAGCTTTCTAGATTCAGATTACCTTTCTCTATGGACTTACGAGAGAATATTAAGAAAAAACCTTGTTTTTCTAAAAAATGAGACGTTATGGGGTATTGACCGTCAGAGCTGTGACAATACGGGGTGTTGCTCAACTGAAATTTTGCAGAATTTAATTTACTGAAATATTTCAGAATGTTCTACCTGTGATCGAGAGACTGTGAAGCCCAACTTGGAAAAGAACCTGTCGTTACAGGGAATGTAGAGTCCAGCATAATGTTAGCTTTGACTCGGAATTCGAATAACATTGTTTGATCAGTTCGCGAATGCGTCGGTAGGCCGGGAGTGAGCTGCTAATTCCACCAAAGGGCCTCGTGAAGCTAGCGAGCTTCCGATAAGCGTTTGGCGTCAAAGCTTAATCAAGTCGCTCGTTCATCTCCATGCCCTTTTACGGCCACACACAAAGGCTTATGGTAGACGTTAGGATGATAAATATGGCCTATGAAGCGATACGACGCATGGCTAGCCGATAGTTCTCGACTCTATGGCCGATCATCCCTTATCACCGGATTGTATTCAAATCCGCAATTCGGCTTGTACCTATTCGATATAGTTTGCCAGTTTGCTTGGAATATACATGGATATGGATTTTTCACTGGTTTTGATCTGTATGCAGAACCGATTGACTGATTTCATACCGCAGGGACCATTCAAGACCAAATTTCTCAAAAACACTCCGTGTGTTGTATTGGTTTATTATTTTCAATAATGAACCTTTGGAATCGACCAAGAAAAAAAGTTTTTAACACCCCCTCAAAATTTGATGGTTTTACGTTTCAAGGTATGTAGAATCCAAAAAACGAATAAAAATTTGGCCGTCCGTCCGCCGTACGCGGCACTTTTTCCACTTAGCATTGACCGATTTTGATGAAATTTGGTATGTAGGCTCCATTTGGGGTCTAGTTGTGCGCCGAAGATTTTGGTTAATGTAGGTCGGGTCTAAAGGTTCCAAAATCAATTTTGAAATTTTGAAAACGCCCTAACTCAAAAAATTTTGATATACAGGTATTGTTTTTCCTTCAATTTAAGGTTCTATAGAATTTTTAGAATTTTTTGAGACCACCCGGAGCTCTGTAGGACAAACCGTTCGCTCACTACGAGAATTCAAAGTTTGGACGTACGATAAATCAGAAACACGAGTGTGAATCGCAAAAGAGGCCTGATCTCCGTTCAAATTAAAGCTGACCGAAATGCGATCGATGTTTTTCTTCATGTTGGATGGTTGGTGGCTTTGCAGACGAGTGATCTATATAGAAAAATAAAAAATAATAAACCATTGTGTAATAATTTGCAGCGTTTTTTTATGCTGTGCTGACCAAACCCTCATTTGTCTACATCAACCCTGATGTTAGGTTTCAACCAAAGACCGTGATTTGAGAATGTTTTCACGGAATATCTTCTTCGGGATGCTTCCATAGTTCTTCAAGAAGCCGCAAATCACATTCTGGGATAGAAACATTGCACAGGGAATAATCAAATGAAATCCTTTTTAAGGCTAAAAGGGAAGACAAGCGTGCGAGAGAGACAGCTATATCGAGAAAAGAGAGAATCAGGAGCTTAATCATTTTCCCAATTTTTCTCAGCTATCAGTGGAACAATTTTCATTCTGTAAAATTATTTGGTTTCCTTTCATCGTATTCTCGGTTTCTGCCTTGACAAATTTCTCATAAAATGTTTATTTTTTGTGATACACTCATTGACCAAATATGCGGGTATTAGAATAAAGTTTTACAAAAACGAGATACCAGGCATATTCTACCAGATGTCCCCAACATATAGTATCCATCTGAAATCAAAAATATTGAGAATTAGCGACCGAAAGAGAAAACGAAAAAAACAGCGCTTAGGGGTGGACTTCAGTCAGCCATCCCCCCTCACCATTCAGAAGAGAACAAACACGCCCAACATAGTTTCCGTACTCAGAAGTTTTATAAAACGTCTGCCAAGTGCGTGTGGCACATTGCTTCCTCGTATCCATGACTCGATAGTATTGATAATCTTATAATTGAGGAATCATCAAAACGCAGATTTTTGAGAAAATCATCCCCTATTTTTCACTAATTAAAAAAAAACGTCTGCCAAGTAGGTGAGGTACATAGCTCCCTCGTATCCATAACCCGATTGTATAGATGATCCGATGCGTCGTAGTTAATCTCAAAACATTGCACTACCCTTATATTCACTCAACACGTCAACCCACACAATCTCTGAATATTTCTTCGAAATAGGATGGAAAACATAGCAGCAACGGCTTTGCGTATGTACACAAAATACTTTCAATTTGAGGGCCATGATTTTCGTAGGGGACCATCTATCACCTAATCCTCATAATCCCCGAAATTTTCATCGACATCAAATGGCAAATGTGAAAATTATGTTTGTTACACGGGAATACACGTTTACGCATGCGCAGTGGCTGCAATCTATCCGGTGGCAATGATTTTCATAGGGGAACATCTATACGCCAACCCGCACAAATTATTACACAAAGGTTTATTATTTTTCTGTTCAGATCACTCGCCTGCACAGAACACAGCTTTGCCATTGCCACTACCTACCTACTAATAATTTATTTGGAAGAAATAAACGCTTTACGAGTTGACGTTGCCCTAATTATTAGGAAACTAGCTGAAAAGCCTGCTATAAGCAGGCAAAAACAAATCGTTGATAAACACGTAATTTATGAAAAGAAGAAAAGATGGTGTAACGGCTTGGATTCGAACCCTGGTCCCCCATGTTCGGGCGATATACGTACAATCATACGGTTGGGGTTTTATTTATTAGGATGTGATTACTGGTTGCTAAGGACGCAAAACTAAGAAACGAACTCGAAGAAACGAATAACGATCGCATTTTGGTCAGCTAAAATTTGAAGAGAGATTCAAATCTCTCTTCTCTTTTGCTTTTCACACTCGTGATTCTGATTTATCGCTATTCCAACCCTCAAGTTCTATGAGGAGCGAGCGGTTAGTCCTACAGAGCTCTGGGTGGTCTCATTCAATTCTAAAAATTCAATACTATTTTAAGTTTATTAAAAAAAAAACCTTTATATCGAAATTTTTTGAGCTAGGGCTTTTTGAAAATTTCAGCCCATATTTTTCAAGACTTAGATGTGACTGACATCAACCAAAAACTTCGGGGCAGAACTGACCGGAAATGAAGCCCATATACCAAATTTCATCAAAATTGGTCCATGGCAACTAAGGAAAGTGCTTTGTTCTCTTTGTTTTTCTAATAAAGGGGATATGATACTAATTATTGAAAATGTACAAGTTTTTTTTCATGACCAATGTCCAAGTAACTATTTTTCTTAGCATTTATGGAATATGCAATTTTTTCCAAGATCTTTTCTGTGATTCTTCTTTCCCATGTGATCCAACTCAATAATTTTTCATTTTTCTCAGGTTTTTTTGTAATTTTTACTTTTTTCAATTGAATTGAGTGCCAATTTTGATTTAGACGTTTTTTTTAAGCAGATACATGCCTGCAGTGATCCGATTTGTCCACTGACTTCTTGGTTTCTTTCCAACGATTATTTGGCACTTCGGTACCAATTTTGGACTGATCATATTGAAATTAGCAGTTCCTATTACTAATCCAATAGTGAAGCTATTATAGAAATAAGTGAAGTTATATTTTGAAAGGAAGTTCGATAAATACATTTTGTTGTTGAGGCCAAAACGTTCCGTGTATCTGCGCGAATAACCCACAAGAATTCCCTCCCCCGCCCACACCCCCCACCCCCTCCCGCCACCACTCAGCACCTTTCAGTTATCGGAACCCCCCTCATATAGCATCTCTTTTTAAAGCTTATAATCAGACATTTATTTTAAATATACACAAATGGTCCATCAGCGACTCATTGGGAAGTTACAGCGGGAGTTACGTGAAAATGGACCAATCTTCCTAAATCATCAACCACGTCTATCAACAATTTTCACAAATTTTCGACGCGTTTAACAAAGTGAAACTAAATCCGTTTGAAACGGCATCACAACGAATACTGGTAGAACATATTTCAAAAACAATCAGGCAGATTGATGTCAGAATAAAGAAATGCAAGGTGTTCAGACATACAAAACAAAATCATCGTCCAATGACAAACCGAAAAGACAACCGCGGCGGTTTTGAAGTTTGTTTATTTGTATAATACACGGGCATATTCATGCCCAGTAACAGAGTTAGTATAAATTCCCAAACAGTTTAACTCATAATATAAAAAATAACAATAACTAATAATTCAACATCTATGGTATTAACAAACTCTCATATAAATAACAATTACTGAAATTAACAAGTTAACATATACCTAATACTATTTCTCCCTGCTTAAAAAGAGTGATTTTAGGCTAGATATGTTATGGAAAAAAGGATCATAATTATTGTCTTTACTTACTGAATTTATTGCTCTTTGGGCTCTATGGATCGGATTATTTATTAGGTAGTTGGTTGGTGTGAAGGGGATATAAAATGGGGCGTTATTTCGAGTAGCATAGGTAGGGGCGTGAAAGTGTGTGTTCTGTAGGAGCTGAGGGCAGTCTATTGTGTTGCGGATGAGTTTTATGAGAAAAATAGCATCATTGGTGCGACGGCGGGTCTCCAATGATTGTAGACCACATACGTGCATGATGTCGTTGTCAAATTCGGGCCAAGGAGTTCCCATTTTGAAAGAAACATACCTCAAAAACCTACGCTGGACTCGCTCAAGCCGATCAGCCGAGTTTGCATAATAAGGAGACAAATAATAGAGCCATACTCCAATATAGGGCGAACAAGGGCATTATAGAGCGTCACTAGCGCCCCAACATCCCTGAAATCGGAGGTGTGGCGCTTCAGAAAACCCAAGGCTCGCATACCCCTCGAACATACATCATCAATATGGCCATGAAATGTCAATTTAGAGTCGAATATTACCCCTAAGTCTTTCATGGTTGAACTTCTGGTTAATCCATGGCCATTAATGTTATAATTGTAGATGGTGGGCTTGTTGGACCTCGAATAAGTGATCGAGGTGCATTTAGCAAGATTTAAACGTAAATTATTAATAGAACACCAACCGTACATTGAATCGAGAGCCGACTGAAGAATGAGCGAATCCCGATGAGTGCGAATGACGCTAAACAACTTCAGGTCATCAGCAAACAAAGAAAATTTCACTCCATTCGGAAATACAGAAGTAATGTCATCAACAAAAATCAAAAAACAGAGCGGCCCAATGTGAGAACCCTGTGGCACACCGGAAGTAACTGGGAAAGGAGATGAACATTTTGATTTGATTCGCACCATTTGAGAACGATTGGACAGGTAACTAGAAAACCAACGTAATAAATTACCAAAAAGCCCGAATGCCTCCAGCTTCCTGAGAAGTATTGAGTGAGGGACTTTGTCGAAGCACTTAGAAAAGTCTGTATATATACAGTCGACTTGATACCCCCTGACTAAAAGCATCCAAGCAGACTTGCTGAAAAGAAAGAAGATTGGTGACAGTGGATTTACCAACACGAAAACCATGTTGATGTTCGGTCAGGTAACTTTTAATGAATGGAGAAATACGAGATACGACAATTTTTTCAAGAACCTTGGGTATCTAAGATAAAGAACATACAGGGCGGTAATTCTCTACAATTGACTTATCTCCCTTCTTAGGAATTGGTGTGACAAAAGAAATCTTCCATTTGTTGAGTTGGTCAACAGTCAGGGTCCTTGATTGACTCTGCAGAATTTGCGAGAACGTAGTTAACCAAGAAAAGCGAATGCTGACAATATATATGCAGATTTACTTTTGCATGCAGAATTTGTTTTTGCAGATTTACTTGCGGGTTATGGTGACCCTAATGACCCAAAATCGAAGTAGGTTTGATTTTTGAGAAAAACAGTAGCTCAACGGAGCTTTCGGCTAATAACTAATTATTATTTATATTAAAACCTAATAGTTTTATATTAATATTAATCTAAATTAAATTAAATTAATTTAAATTAAATTACCTAAATTAAATTAAATTTATATCAATATTTTTATTAATAGTTTTATAAAACGCTTGGGTGGAGATTTTTTATTTGAATGGTGTTATTAAGTCCTTATTTTTTTGGTGGCACCAAATTAAGGTCTGATCTCATCGATGCGATTAGAGGTGTAGTTCCTGGGAAGAAAATGCTTCTGTCCATATTGAGCCAACTGACGTTCTCCCTGAGTAATTAGTTATGAAGTCCTCATCCTTTCGGTGGCATCAAATTGAGGACTGATCTCATCGATGCAATTAGAGGTGTAGTTCCTGAAATGCATCTGTCCGCATTGAGCCAACTGACGTTCTCCCTGAGTAATTATTTATGAAGTCCTCATCCTTTTGGTGGCATCAAATTGAGGACTGATCTCATCGATGCAATTAGAGGTGTAGTTCCTGGAAAGAAATGCTTCTGTCCGCGTTGAGCCAACTGACGTTCTCCCTGAGTAATGAGTTTTCCTTTCGGCGTCAGAAAGATCACCTGCGAAAATGATGGGCTTATTAGAACCTGGACTATAGAACCCCCATAAAAGTATCACGTCATATTCATAATACATCAATATTATCTCCAATACGGTACGTAGATAATAATTTATTGTATTCTTATAACTAGCGGAATTAACCCCATACTTTTAATACCATAATACATCAGATCATCAGCTACTCAAATTTTCTGACCTACTCAACTATCTTCCAGCTCTCAGTTCAGTAAGTTCAGTAAGGACACGCTCAAGACAGGACTGTTCTACGTCCCAGGAAGCTGGACAATGTTGAACTGACTTGAAGCGATGCATTCTCCAGATCCTGCACTTCTATCATACCAAGTTTCCTAACTCAAGTTTCTCTCCGATCCCGTTCAGACAACGGATGTACCTTCTCACGAATATATTTCTAGTCTAGCCAGCTCTCTACAGACCATTTCATGCTTTTAATAAAAACTCCACGTTGCTGCAGTAATTGTATCAGAAAGCGACCTTAGCTCATCAATATGGTGTGCCTACAGCTATGATGAGCAGCTGATCTTATCCATAACCTTGAGATCGTGATAATTATGATAGGCGTTAGGCAGAAAACCACTCAACATGGAAAAATTGTGCCACAAATCCCAACTGCGGTCGACAATAACCTCTTCCAGTTATACTCAACGTCGATCCAGAAGTCCCCCCAAGACTCAGATGTACAGTTCCTCCCCAATCTAGAGACTTAACAACTAGCTACAGGCGGCTTTTGTTCTAAACTAATGATTTTTGAAGGCTGGCTGGAGAGGTCCTTACTTACCTACTTACTCATGCACCTGTTACGTACGTATTACATTTACTGCAGCATAAAATACACACCTGAGGAACATAGTCGCCATCTTTGGTCACTTCTGCATTACGAGGCAGAGAATCAACTCTGACAGCAACCATAGAAAAGTATTGACTCATCTGAATCACGCCAGACGATCTTGAAAACCAGTCACGGAACGATTTGCAAGACCTAGAACATAGAAAATGATCATACAGGCAAAATGCTACTCTATATGTTCTTCTTGTTTCTGGGAGTCTACACCAAATTCGGCACCATTGGAAAAAAATTATCCTGAAATCATGTTGGAATTTATTACCGCGTTCCAACCGTGTTTAACGTATCTTCCATACCCTTACTGATGGAATTCTACGGCCGACATGAATAAATAAATTAACATCTTCCTTATTACTCCCTCTTTTTAACGTTAATGCTAGGTGATCTTTCCATTCTCATTTCCATACTATATTCCATATCAGTAGAAACTAAGTAATTCTATTCAGCATTCTTGAAGCACAAATAAATTCCATGAGCGGACCTCTCGATCGCATCGATGTTGGTCACTTCTCCTTCTCACATGACGGGTGATTTTAAGAGCTCTTTTCGAAAGTTTGTTGAGTAAGTTAGTTTCGAATGAATACATTGTGGAGTGTTGCTGTCGTCACTTAAAGTTGACCTCAAGCGTGGAAAAATGACAAGGAATTGGTGGAGCAATTGGCCGGAGTTGCAATCTTCCGACTAAAGATGGAAACAGCAAAATTTGCTGAGTGTTTCCTTTCCAGGGTGGTGAAGGGAAACAGCTTCTTGGAAAGTAATTGCTTAGTTGTGACCATTAGGAATACTTCACCAACTGACCAAAATTGTTTCCAGACTCAATGTTGGTCATTTCACGTATTGGAATCTGCTTCATACCTATTACTACGCTTTCAGTATGCTCACCCGTAAGGCAAAAGCTTGGAGTACCTATGCTCCCAAAAGTTCTGAGTCAAATTCAAAAGTATGAGCAGCTGAAAATTTGGGAACAGGGTTTACACTTGCGAAACTGAAGCTAGGGAAAACCTTGACATTTCAAGTCCATCAGCTCTCTGACTCGGTCCTGGAAAAAAGGTCGGCGCCATGCAGAAGCAGCTACTGAACTTCCAGAGATGATCTACTGGCCATCGGGTGCATCCAAAAGCCTAGGTATACCATAATGTTAAGCCAGTTCCACCTAAACTCCAGATGGAGTCTCTGGCCTCTTCTCTTCAGTGCACAGTCGTTCTCGAGATTCAATCATCAAAGGGTAGACTATGGGTTGTCCATGCTAACAGATTCGTTTCATGCCCCAAAGAGAAAGAAAGAAGAGATAAAATTATTAGTTATTAAAACATGGTAGTACAAAATTGATGTCATTCTGTACAAATAATAATTAAAATAAACCTGCATGCTATGTTCACATGATCATGCCATGAGGCTACCAACGCCATAGGGTTTTAATTATCTTACAACCTTATATCCAACACAGTTTCTCCAACTCTCAATTAAATTAGGATCTCAAACGTTTCCCTCGTCGGTGAATTCCGTACACGCTCCGCACTCCCCGGGGTCGCATTTCAGCGGCATCCACGTTTGAATCTTACAAAAGCCCGATAGCCCTGCAAAATGTAAAAGTGCTTCTTCCAGCTCTGGGGCTAACCCTCGGAGAACGTCTTGATTCCGCCCACAAAAGCCGAATTACTGCGCCTTGGGGAGAGCTTGCAGAGCCGCTAGCTTCACTCTTGGAGGCCTCTATTTGAAGTTATTGAGCAGTAAAAGAGTATGATACTTATCCGAGAGTATTGATCATTTCGGAATCCAGGTTAAAACTATAGCTACCTCAGCCATACCTGCTTATGATGTATAAATTGATTTTCATTGAGAAGAGACAACCTTAATGATCGTAACAGCACTTCTGCAAAATCCAATAATGTTGAAACGGAGACATCTAAAGAACTAAGGAAATGACGTCGCAGGATCTCGGAATCCAATTATTGTAAGAAGTTGCAAGTATTACATTTCTTTTGTGAATAATTCAACAATACTCGTACATTTGTTTTGCATAAACTAAGAAGTGAAAAATCGTCGATAACTAAAATGTTTTTATTTGAAATTATTCCTTAGTAGCTTACTATTAAAGGCCTGTGAATCTTCAAATCCATAGAAACCAAGTAATTTTCAAGGATTTTTCGACTCTAGATGGTTCCTTCGTGATTTTCATCACTCTTGGATCAGAAGCAGCTTCTGCGCATGCTCTAATGAAAAATGTCCCTAGAATAATTCTCAAACTTGAGGTTATTTGGTGACGAACCGACTTTCATTCCATACCAACGTGTCTGACGACACCATGCAATGCCCACCAAGGAATGGGGTGCGTGGGGGATTTACGAGCAGGGAATCCTTGATCAAATTGATTAGAAGTCAGTTCAGCTGTGTGAGCGTGTTATGTACATCTTCTATCCTTACCATCCATAAGAGCTGAAATTGAGTAGGCAGCCTCTTGGAGAGCACTAGAAGTAACCTAACGAAACACCAGGGTGGATCTGAGCAAAGGTCGGTTTATTGGCACAACTTGGATACCGCGGATAGCTCTTCCATGTTTTTAGGACGTCCCACAGTAAGACGTGGGCGTCCTTATGCGATCGATCTGGGGTGAAGTTGGACAACACTCAACAGAAAAAAAAAAAATAACCACACAGTAATCCGTTTTAGACCATTCTGAATCCAAATCCGCGAAAAAAAACCATAGGTGTATGTCTGTGTGTGTGTGTGTGTGACAAAATCTTGTGTCGTCTGTACAGCCCTTAGTTCTCAACCGATTTTCGTGGTTCTTTTTTTGTTCGACGCGGAAAACTATCTAGTTGTGCACTACGTCGCCGGAATTTCGAATTTTGCCTTTTAAGGGGGGGGAAAGGGGGAGTTAATGCTCAAAAAACGTGCGTTTTTGGGCATAATCTTGTGAAGTCTACCCAGGCCTTAGTTCTCAACCGATTTTCGTGGTTCGTTTTTTCTTCGACGCGGAAAACTATCTACTTGTGCACTACGGCGTCGGAATTTCGAATTTTGCTTTTTAAGGGGGGGAAAGGGGGGGTTAATACTTAAGAAACGTGCGTTTGCTGGGGTAATCTTGTGAAATCTGCCCAGGCCTCAATTTCCAACCGATTTGCGTGTTTCTTTTTTTGTTTGACTCAAATAATTCCGAGTTGTACATGATTTCACCAGAGTACCGAAATTTGCAAGGGGAGGAGGCGAGTGGGGGGATTATATTCACGAAATATTCGGTTTTTCAATATTTTGGTTCCGTTACTGCTTACTAATTTTACCCAACCTTTGACTTTGAAATTGAGGAAAAATTCTCATTATACCTCCGGATTTTCATGAATTATTCTCTGTGCCACCATGGAACTTATAGTGGTGCCACCATGGCGCCAGGACACCATAAACCACATATTTCGTGGGTTTTTATCGTGTTGCACCTTGAATACAGATGTGAACTTCGACGGACTGCCTACTAAAACTAATAGATGAAAGTTCAATGTTACGACGTATTTCTGCTTTGGTGCCAGACTGGCACCATTGGTGGCAGTGATGGGGAGGGGGGGGGTGAACTCGAAATTTCATGTTGGGAATCGTAGATCACGGATTTTAAAATGCTCTTCAGATTCGAGGCTCCCACGCCGCTAGAAATGTTATGGTGGATAATGGTGAGGGGGGGGGATCACTATTTCTTGCCTAAAGTAATAAGTAAATTACATCGAGTGAAACAGTTTTATCACTTAACAACTGGTTAAACTGATCTAATGCTTATCCAATGGGACGTCCCCTGGAATGCATGCATTACTAAACAATGTGTTTTTGGTCTTATATTTTTACCCTTTGAAGTTATTGAGAATAGAAGTCATTTGACGGTTGATAACGCGAAACAAACGGAGGGTTCTGTTGTTACAATTTGGTTCAAGTCACTCGAAGCTACCGTCGGTAATGTATGCCATTAACGGGAAGCAATTCCAAGTAATGAATTGTTTTTCAATGGGGGTCTTGTTTGTCTCATTTGGTTTTGCTCGGATTAGGGAAAGGGGCAGTTGAAAAAAGAATACCAGGAGGTGAAAGGATGGATGGGAAGGGGACAACGTTTAACTCAAATAAATTAGGTCACGAGTGTTATTTGTGAACTCTTTGCTTTCAAGTTAATCAAGTGAACCGCTGGATTGCAGCATGGAGTCTACCGCACTTCGTGTTTCTGTTTACATTCTCCATCCAAACTCGGGCGGTAAATGAACATCGGCGAACAAACCTGCTAATGTGAAGTTGAACTTTTGGGAACTATCCGCTCGATCGTGTTCCATTGATCCAAGTTATCAAGTTGTATGTTGAATAAATCTGCGATTAGTTTAGGAACAATGGCATTCAGCAGTCATCTTTTGGAAACCTGCAGAAACTCAGTAGAAATTACCCATAGAATCAGTTGAAGAAGTATGTTTGAGAGATGGCCATTCCAACCATCAATATGTGAAAAATTGACCATTATACCTAGTTTAACATTTTATTGGAAATCCTGTAAATGGCAGATCTCTACAAACTTCGAAAATACGAGTATATACACAACCCGAATTTTACTTTAAAGTTCGAACAATATCATCAAACGTCGTACCAAGCAATGATTCTATACGAACCTAATCTTTATTTTGGTTTATTATCTTGAACCTTTGAAATCGAACAGGAAAACAAAAATGTTAACCCCATTCAAAGTTGTATGGTATTTACATTTCAAGGTACGTAGAATCCGAAAATCAAATTTTAAAAAATCTGTCCGTCCACCGTACGCCGAACACAGCACTTTCCATAGTTACCATGAACCGATTTTGATTAAATTTGATATACTGGCTCCGTTTGGGGTCTCCTAAGGTCTCTTCCCTGGTGCCTAAGAGGTGAAAAATAGGGGTTGTAATTTTCAAAAGCGCCCTAGCTCGTAAACTCTCTATGTAAATATACGTATTATTTTTTCACCAATTTAAATTTCGAATGAATGAGACCACCTGGAGCTCTGTAGTTTGTTGTAGGACTTAGGGTTATATGAGATCCTTTCTCCATTCACCTACTCATACTTAGCAAGATGTTTGAAGTGACCACAGCAGTGGGTAGGGTACCCCAACATGAATCTATTGAATATCGAACCCCCTGACAATTAAACAAGTTAGAAATTAAATCGATATATCGAGTAAATCTGCAAAACCGCGTATGCCCAAAATGACCAAATTAATCTCTCTGAAATGGCGTTAAAAACCCTCTGTTTTTCGGAAGTATCATCAAATCTAATAACTCTAATGAATCCTTATAGAAATCTTAGAATAGTGGAAGTTCAAATTGTTAGGTAACTAAGGTTCAATTATTGTAAATTTTTAGAAAACGGGACATACAGATTTACTTTAGATATGAAGATGAATCAAGATGTTCTTACATCAATATGGAACTTGTTACAGATAATTTCTGTCCACATAATTAGCCCGAGCCAGCGTTTGATTCGAGGAAGCTAAGTGCCACAATCACTTTATATTACACCGTTTATTACATTTATAGGAGACCATCTACTGGAAATAAGATGTCTTCAATGTTTGACTCTTACCCTGTGACGTCATTCGGTTTCATGTAACCTTGTACAGAGTATCCATAGAGTATCATTGCTCCACGGAGTATCATTGCATTCTCAGTAGTTTATTGTATTATTCGTCTCTGAATATTTTCTATTTAGAAAATATTAATACAATTCGATGTACTTATGCGAATAACATGTTCTTGCTTACAAGCTTTGAATTATGTAAATTCAATGTAGATCAGCTTAAGTCGAATCATCAGTTGGTACCATTGTACGTGATCAGTCGTCCTACGACTTTGCTTGGTTACGCTCTCATACTGCTTTCGTTTCGCTTTTACATTTGCATAATAATTCGAGTCATGCAATAATCATTGAATAAACTAGTTATCAATCATAAAGTCACTGTTTCGTCTAAATCATTTTCGAATCCCCGAATCCAGACCTTCGTTTAACGGCGAGTTCGTTTTATAATTTAGGTATTAGGTATATTTCGTAGGTTTTTGGTATATTTCTTCTGCACTCAAATTGTTTGGTGATCTCAAATATTTGGACTCGCTCGTTGAAGCTTTCAGCTGATACCATCTTAGTCCAAATCTCTAAAAATCGGATCAGCAAACTCGGATATAATTGCCAAAGTTCTGCTTGTTACAAGTACTATGTATTTTACGTTTGCACAATGACCCCACGACCATGTAATTACAGCAGATAGGAAGGACTCGCACAGCTGATCTGACTTCCTCGATTTGATTCGAATCACGTGAAGTGGTATTCAAAATAAAAACTTCAGTTATTACAAAGTAAACACCAAATAGTCAATATAATTATAATTATTCAGTCCCTGAGTAAATTCAAATTTCACCAAAAGTATAGAGTGTTTTCTCTCCTCATCTTTTTTAACCCGCTAAGGGAATAATTATTGTTATAGCAGTTAAGTAGGAGAAACAGCACTTGGAAGCCGCTCTTTCGTCAGTCTCCTCCACCACAATCGTTTCATTCTCTTTCATGGGCAAGACGGAACTTGGAGTGGCCATTTTTCATTCTCTATACTTCCTTATGCCGACTGATTGTGGCGGAAAACTCTGGTTTCTCGGCTGGACTTACTCATAACATTTGAAAAATTAGATGAAATTCCCGAATAACTTTTTAAGGAAACACCAACAGAAGCAAAAGCTTGTACGTGGAGCAGTTCAAAAACCGAATTGAAAAGTATTGTATTAAATTTGTGGGAACTGGAACACCTCCATATTAAATATTCGGTGACCAATTTTTAACAAATTAGTTTACGTGAATGGGCATATATCAGGGTTTTTGAATTGTACTTGTTCAAATTAGTTCGAGAATATTTCTCTCTGATCATCCTCATTTCATGGACGACATAAGATGGTAACACTGTAGTTGAACGAGACCAGCACTTTCGGCTTTGTCCAAAGTTGACTAAAGGCTGCAGCCTTAACCCTCTAACGCTACGGTGTGGGTTAAATTCAACCCTAAGGCTGGTAAGAAGTTTGGCCTCAACTTGGCAGTAGCAAAAAACGTCTGCCAAGTGGGTGTGGCACATAGCTTCCTCGTATCCATAACACGATTGTATAGATGATCCGATGCATAGTAGTTAATCTCAAAACATCAAAACAAGTTAATCTGTAACATCCCTGAAAATTTCATTGAAATCGGATGGAAAATGTAGAAATTATGGCCGTTAACAGGATATTCACGTTTGCGCATGCGCAGTGGCTACTATCAGCCCGAAGGTGGTGATTTTCATAGGGGACCATCTAAATACTAATCTGTAACACCCCTGAAAATGTCATTGAAATCGGATAGAAAATGTAGAAGTTATGGCCGTTACAAGGAATTCACGTTTGCGCATGCGCAGTCGCTTCTATCAGTCCGGGGATGATGATTTTCATAGGGGACCGTATACACACCAACCCGCGCAATCCCTGAAAATTTTATAAAAATCGGACAATAACTTTGTATAGTTATGCGCGTTACAAGGAATTCATGACAGACAGACAGACAGACACACAGACACGGAACCAAAATTGTTCAGAAAGGTCTAAAACGCAAAACGCGAGTGAAAAGTTTGATTTTGGAGAACTTTTTTTTTCGACCTTGAAAAGTGAAAACAAAGCTTCCGCTACCTTGGTAGACTCGGAAGCAATATATACTTTTTATCTTCCTTCGTCAATGGAAATATAGGGAACGATGAAATTGAATATCAAATTATTGACATCGAAATGTGATTCCAAATGTTGTTGATACATTTATCACAATACCTCCCCCCTCTACACATCTATCACTGGGAATGTCTGTTTACACCAGGTTTATACCACTTGGCTCCTACTAGTTATAAGTACTTAATCCAAGAATTATCAACTGCCAAATTCATCAGGGAATGAGGAGGGGAAGATTGAAATATTAACATTTTTGTGTTATTTTTGGGACTACCGCCTATCTCACGAGTAATTGACATGTTCCATGATGAAAAGAAGTCATTTTGCTAAGATTTTACTATAATCATATCATTTTAATTTTTTATAATACCTTCAGGAATAGTTTACGTATTTTTGAGCAAATAAAGATGTTTATGTTAGGTACTCTTATTGCTTCCGAGTCTACCAAGGTAGCGGAAGCTTTGTTTTCACTTTTCAAGGACGAAAAAAAAAAGTTCTCCAAAATCAAAATTTCCACTCGCGTTTTGCGTTTTAGACCTTTCTGAACAATTTTGGTTCCGTGTCTGTGTGTCTGTCTGTCTGTGTGTCTGTCTGTCTGTGTGTCTGTCTGTCTGTGTGTCTGTCTGTCTGTGTGTCTGTCCGTCTGTCATGATTTCCTTGTAACGCGCATAACTATACGAAGTTATTGTCCGATTTCTATGAAATTTTCAGGGATTGTGCGGGTTGGTGTGTAGACGGTTCCCTATGAAAATCATCATCCCCGGACTGATAGAAGCGACTGCGCATGCGCAAACGTGAATTCCTTGTAACGGCCATAACTTCTACATTTTCCATCCGATTTCAATGAAATTTTCAGGGATGTTACAGATTATTATGTAGATGATCCCCTATGAAAATCACCACCTTCGGACTGATAGTAGCCATTGCGCATGCGCAAACATGAATTTCCTTGTAAGGGCCATAATTTCCACATTTTCAATCCGATTTCAATGAAATTTTCTGGGATGTTACAGATTAGGGTTTAGATGGTCCCCTATGAAAATCACAGAGAATTGGTTCTCATAGAGGGATTCATTCATAGAGGGATGGTCTCCTGTGAGAATCTCAAATCCCATTAATTGCAGGTTATCGGTAGCTCAGAGGATAAAGTCTCGATTTGAGCTCCTAAGGTCGCGGGTTCAAAACCCAGCCGAGGCTATGTATTTTTTTGATCCAATCACATACACCTACTCACTTAATTTTTCATTCGAATTTGATGAAATTTTCTAGGATTAGCGTGTAGATGGTCCCCTATGAGGGTAGTTAAAGGTACTAAGAGATTGGTGTTTTGAGATTAACCACTATGCATCGGATCATCTATACAATTGGGTTATGGATACGAGGAAGCTATGTGCCACACCCACTTGGCAGACGTTTTTTTTTTTCCTTTTAAAACGTATGCTAGGTTGAATCTAACCCGACCGGTGTCCTCGAGGTCCACCGTAGCGTTGGAGGGTTGAATGTACGTAACAGCCCCTTCGAGCTTATTCCAGTTCAATTTATTACTTCCGAAAAGCAACCTATTCCTCAGCTTCTACCTATTCTCAGCTTCTTCTCGTATATGTGTTTCTTCATCATGAAAAATAGTTGAAAATCCTATACAAATGAGACGTTTTCATTTTATACGAAATTTGCCCATTGAACTTTCATCCAACTCGGGCACATGTGCCCCTCAACGACCACCATCAGGACCTTCTGAATTTAGGACTCAAAACTACTAAAAACTTCAAAATGTGTCCTTTTCACACACAATTTAATTGTGGTTGTTGTGGAGAAGGAAGCAGATAGGACATACTTATCCTTTATCATTCACGTTTAATTTGGCTAGCGTCTTCGGGGCGAGCTGTGACCAAATTATCAATTATTATCAAACCTATTATTAAGGGGCCAAATTAAGGGGGTCGGTCGCCGTTCGTTCCTCGTTCCGGGTCAGTATTTCGCTTAAAAAGTTGTACCTAAACTTGAAATTTTCAAGGATTTTAGAAATTCATTAGTGCATGGGCCTTGGGAATTTAAAAACTGAAAGATTGCCGCTGGAATGATCAAAATCGATTCTACCTAGGTAGAACCGAGTCTACCAAGGTAGGGGAAGCTTTGCTATCACTTTTCAAGGTTGAAAAAAAAGTTCTCCAAAATCAAAATTTCCACTCGCGTTTTTACGTTTCAGACCTTCCTGAAACATTTTGGTTCCGTGTCTGTCTGTTTGTGTCTGTCACACATCCTTGCCACCGCCATAACTTCTACATTACTCATCCGATTTCGATGAAATTTTCGGGAATTGTGTGGGTTGGCGTGAAGACGGTCCCCTATGAAAATCATCGCCCCCAGACTGATAATAGCCCCTGCGCATGCGCAAAAGTACATTTCCTTGTTACAGCCATAACTTCTTCATTTTCCAACAATATTTGTGCCGGTTGAAGTGTTATCGTAAGTCCAACCCTTAAGTACTCGTGTACTCGTAGGGAGCCAACAGTTTGTTCTGCAAAGATCTGGGTGGTCTCAATCGATTTTAAAAATGCAATACAGTTTCAAATTGGTGAAAAAACGATTCCTTCATTTCGAGAGTTTTCGAGCTAGGGCACTTTTGAAAATTTCCACCCTCATTTTTCACCCCCTTAGAAGTGCTTCGGAGCACTAGACGCCAAATGGAGCCCATATACCAAATTTCATCAAAATCGGTCCATGGTAACTGAGAAAAGTGCCGCGTATGCACGAATTTTGGTTTATTATTTTCAATAATGAACCTTTGAAATCGACCAAGAAAAAAAATGAATTTGAAAAAAAATTGAATTGAAAAAATTGCGTTTCAATCTACCTACGTAGAATCGAATTTTGAAAAATCCGTCCGTCCGCCGTACGCAGTACTTTTCTTAGTTACCATGGACTGATTTATGATGAAATATGGTTGAAAAATAAGGGTTGCAATTTTGAAAACACCCTAGTTAAAAAAAGTATAATAAATGTATGATTTTTCGTACATTTAAAATAGCATCGAATTTTTAGAACCGAATGAGACCACCCAGAGCTCTGTAAGACAAACCGTTCGCTCCCAACGGGAACTCAAGTTTTGGTCTTACGATAAATCAGAATCGCGAGCGTGAATCACCAAAGAGGTCCAATTTCAGCTAACCAAAATGCGATCGCTGTTCGTTTGTCCGAGTTGTGCTCGGTTTTGCGTCCTGAGGTTTAGCAACCAGTACCTATTCAAATTTCCATATGGAAGAATCCCAACTCCCTACTTATTTTTTCAAATTGAGTGTGAAGAGTTTATTTCTTCAAAATAAACTTGATTTTGAAATAAGTACTATGTAGCAGGTAGTACCTAGGATTTTTATACGATTTTCGAATTCTACGTACCTTGAAACGTAAACCAACAAATTTGGGGGGGTGGGGGTTAAAATTTTATTCTTGCTCAATTCCAATGGTTCATTATTGAAAATAATAAACCAAAAACAATTCGTTGAAAAAAAATTGTTAAAACGGAAATGGCGGAACACTTTGAAATCAGTGGAAAGCCACCTCCTCTGTTTTGCCAAGGTGCATTTTGGGGCGAAAGGACAAGGGTTGTCCGCTTTACTGTACCTACGTTATTCCACGAACCCACTGGAGATTTCTAACTGTATAATAATTTTGGTGAACTACTATTTATTAAAATATGTTCGCAATAAAAATAACGAAAGAGGTCCTGGCAAAATAGGAGGAGCCATCCCCTCCAGGGTAGGAAGGGGGTTGCCTCGAGTGGGGACTCACCCCCTCTCACAACTACCCCTTCGTTGTAAGGGCGTACTCTGGCCCTTGAGGCACCATTCAATTCAAAAAGTTCCTAGCGTTCAGCCAGTTACAAACCGCCTATTCTGCCACGATCTTGATCAAAGTGTTTTCTGAAAAAGTTTAAGTTTTTCTTTCAAGATTTCCCAAGTCAAATCTTTGCTTACTACAAACCTTATAAGACTGCTTACTACCCTTTTGATCAAAATTTCTTTATTACTATTTACTGGAAGGAAATGCTGACGTCCTTTTGGTTCTGATCGCTATCCGACCAGTAAATAGTAATTTGCTCAAGTAAATTCAATTTTAAACAAGTTGTGAGGTTGAAATGAGACGTCGTCAAATTTACACTTATGAATCTCATACACGTCTAGGAAGTGCGACAAAACTGAAACTGCCCACTCAAAATTTCAGACACTCCTGCATGTTTTTTTTTTTTTTTTTTGTTTTTTTTTTTCTCACCAGTGCTTTGTAGCTTCTAACGAAAGTAAACCATGAAAAAATAAAAAACCCTTTTCTTCAACTTGTTTTAGTTCTTTTGAAGCTGCCGTTACACGTGCTTTCTGGAATTTCACGCGCTGGAAAACTTATTTCCTTTCTCGTCCTCGGCTTTGTGAACTTTCCATTTTGCTACCCTTCCTAATGAGTAGAGGGAAGCAACTTTGAACGTAGGAAGCTTTTTGGCCTTCATTGAAGTTGCCCTAAAGGATGAATCCATCTGGGATCAGGAAGTAGTTACATTTTTACATGATTGTGACGCCGAAGCAATCTTTTGTTGGTAAAAAGTTCATTCACGATACGGCTTCCTCACTTCCGAAGGTCGAAAAAATGTAGGTCCTCCAAAGTCAAAACCGTCACTTTTCGGAGATTTCTGAACAATCTTTGAAGAGGTATTATGGTTTGGAGGAGAAATTTAGAAATTGATCCGATTTTATAACAAAACCTTCGGCGGTTTGTAGCTCTATTATTGCTTCCGAGTCTACCAAGGTAGCGGAAGCTTTGTTTTCACTTTTCAAGGACAAAAAAAAAGTTCTCCAAAATCAAAATTTTCACTCGCGTTTTGCGTTTTAGAGCTTTCTGAACAATTTTGGTTCCGTGTCTGTGTGTCTGTCTGTCTGTCTGTCCGTCTGTCATGAAATCCTTGTAATGCGCATAACTATACGAAGTTATTGTCCGATTTCAATGAAATTTTCAGGGATTGTTCGGGTTGGTGTGTAGACGGTTCCCTATGAAAATCATCATCCTCGGACTGATAGAAGCGACTGCGCATGCGCAAACGTGAATTCCTTGTAACGGCCATAACTTCTACATTTTCCATCCGATTTCAATGAAATTTTCAGGAATGTTACAGATTAGTATTTAAATGGTCCCCTATGAAAATCATTGCCTTCGGACTGATAGTAGCCGCTGCGCATGCGCAAACGTGAATTCCTTGTAACGGCCATAACTTCCACATTTTCTACCCGATTTCGATGACATTTTTAGGGATTACGCGGATTAGGTTGTAGACGGTCCCCAATGAAAATCAAGGCCTTAAAATTTACAGAAGCCTCTGCGCATGCGCATACGTAAAATCCTTGTAACAGCCATAACATTTACATTTTCATCCGAATTTGATGAAATTTTCTAGGATTGTCCAGATTAGCGTGTAGATGGTCCCCTATGAGGGTAGTGAAAGGTACTTAGTGATTGGTGTTTCGAGATTAACCACTATGCATCGGATCATCTATATAATCGGGTTATGGATACGAGGAGCTATGTGCCACACCCACTTGGCAGACGTTTTTTAAGTGTAATGAGTCCTACTTGGCAGAATACAAGAGAAGACCCCAAAAATCACATTTTCTTTACATGTTATTGAAGAAAGACTTTGTAATTCGGATTATCTAAACTCATCTTTTTCTGAGTCACACGTTACTAATTTTACTTACATACCATTCCATTGTTTCGTAAACGATGTTCACCAAATTTTATTATTTTTGATAACTGTAAACTTACATTTTAACACACCATTTGTGATATAGCATTTGTAAGAACTCCATCACAGATTTCAAGGTGTCGTCTTGGAGACATGGATTTCACCCAGATTTTTTTCCTTCCGCCGTACCTCATATTCGGCACTTAGTTCCCATGGACCGATTATGATGAAATTTGGTATATCGGGTTCATTTGGGGCTCTAGTTGTGCCTCAAACTTTTGGTCATTGTCAGTCACTTCTAAGGAGGTAAAAGTGGGGAGAAACATTTTCAATAAGCACCAGCTAGAAAATTTAATATAAACAGGGATGGTTTTCTCATTCATTTAAAATAGCAACGATTTTTAAGAACATGTTGACACCTCCCAGAGCTCTGTGGGACAAACCGTTTGCATATTGAGGATAATTCATTATCTAATAACGTTGCATTATCTAACGTTGCATCAATTTAAGATAGTGTTCAATTTCTCGAATCGAATGAAACCACCCAAACGAACATTTTCAAAAGTTTTCCATGCTAAAAAAATAATATTTTTAGCAATAATTTTTTAAAACATTTTAAGTAAGAACTTAGGTCTGTGGAAGTGAGCAACATTATCTAAATAATGATGAATTCAACATCATTCAGATACTGAAGATGGATGAAATCTTTAAAAGCTTGAAATCTTCTGGCTCATGAATGTCTCGAAAAGTACATTTGTTACGTATCTACACCTTTTTGCACAGGCTCCCTCAATTTCGCGGTCCCGTACCTGTTTGTTTGTCTTAGTCAGGTCCTTATTCCGGCAAACTACACCAAATTACTATTTGTAAAATAGGTAACTTTCCTCCACTTTATAAGATCATCGATATCACGTACCTACACTCTGGAGCGTGGACTATCATCATGACGGGCCGATCGTTCTCTTTGGCTGATTTGAGGGCATCCTCGTACGTCGCGTTCCACTTGATTTTGTTCGTGAAGCCGTTCTTATTGAAATTCGAGTCCTCGATGAAATTCTGCAAGTCGATCAAACTAGGGATTTTGCGATTCCATTCGGAGATATTCTGCACCCAACGGTCGAACCAGTCCTTCAATTCCATTTTGAAGTGTCGTGTGTTCTTGTTCTTGGATGATTTGCGTGATCTTGCCCACCACAATGCCTATTCTAATGTTTGGCAACTAAAACTGTCACCTGAAATGAAATTTTGTTACTGTGGTGAATTCTACATGCGAAACAATAAAAAAACCCAAGTAGGTCAATTTGTTTCATTTCATTAATAGGTAGGTACTTTTGAACTATTCATCCCCCCTTCACTCACCAAAAAAAAGCAACTGCCAAGTTAACAGTAAACGAGTATTTTCCTCGTATTCCTCAAGTAGAATAAATGGAATTAGGGAACTAGTTAGCGTAAAAAACGTAATAGATAAGAGTTTTCACTGTCATGTTGACAATTTTCTGAATTGATCAACAACAACACGATTAAGAATTGTTCGCGGCTATTTTGATTTTGGTTTATTATTTTTAATCGAGCAAGAAAAAGAAATTAACCCTCCTCAAAATTTGATGTTTTACGTTTCAAGGTACGTGGAATCCGAAAATCGAATAAAAAAACGTCTGCCAAGTGGATGTGGCACATAGCTTCCTCGTATCCATAACCTGATTGTATAGATGATCCGATACACAGTAGTTAATCTCTAAACATCAAAACAAGTTAATCTGTAACATCCTAGAAAATTTCATTGAAATCGGATGGAAAATGTAGAAGTTATGGCCGTTACAAGGAAATTCACGTTTGCGCATGCGCAGTGGCTACTATCAGTCCGAAGGTGATGATTTTCATAGGGGACCATCTAAATACTAATCTGTAACATTCCTGGGGCCCTATTCTGATTCACTAAACGCGCCCGCAGTGGCTTCCCAACTGAGTGGTTTCCCGAAATCACTGGGTGGCTAATTTTCGGAGTTAGCGATATGGATATTATAATAGCGACCTATTCTAATTCACTAAACGCACCTTTTTCTCGTTTCAGTGGTTAACTGAAGCAACTCAGTGGTTTCGAAGGCTCTTTTCTTAGCGACTGGTCGGGAGCAGTCGCTTCATTTATCAACCAAGTGGTTTCAGTTATCAACCGAGTTGTTACTCAAAATCTTTCGGTTTTCGAGAATTTCTCGTGTTTTTTTCCACGTTAACATTTACGTATTATATAGGGGACCATTTTTCTGCATTTAGGGGTACTATATCTTTTACCCCCCACCTCAAACATACAGTATGTTAGGTATGCTAGTACCAAATCCTCCACATAAATAATCGTGTAGGTACTTTTTGGAAACAGGGTGATCAGGAGATTCACATTTTGGTAGAATTACATTTTTTACCCCCACCCTAACATACAGTATGTTAGGTATGCTAGTAAGTACCAAATCCTCCACATAAAAAATTGTGTAGGTAATTTTTGGAAACAGGGTGACCAGGAGATTCACATTTTGGTAGAATTACATTTTTTTACCCCACCCTAACATACAGTATGTTAGGTATGCTAGTACCAAATCCTCCACATAAATAATCGTGTAGGTACTTTTTGGAAACAGGGTGATCCGGAGATTCTCATTTTGGTAGAATTACATTTTTTTACCCCCACCCTAACATACAGTATGTTAGGTATGCTAGTACCAAATCCTCCACATAAAAAATTGTGTAGGTACTTTTTGGAAACAGGGTCATCCGGAGATTCTCATTTTGGTAGAATTATATTGTTTACTCCCACCCTAACATACAGTATGTTAGGTATGCTAGCTCCAAATCCTCCACATAAAAAATTGTGTAGGTACTTTTTGGAAACAGGGTGATTAGGAGATTCACATTTTGGTAGAATTACATTTTTTTACCCCCACCCTAATATACAGTATGTTAGGTATGCTAGTTCCAATTCTTTCTCATAAAAAATTGTGTAGGTACTTTTTGAAAACAGGGTGTTCCGGAGATTCACATTTTGGTAGAATCATATTTTTTACCCCCAGCCTAACATACAGTATGTTAGGTATGCTAGTACCAAATCCTCCACATAAAAAATTGTGTAGGTACTTTTTGGAAACAGGGTGATCCGGAGATTCTCATTTTGGTAGAATTATATTGTTTACCCCCACCCTAACATACAGTATGTTAGGTATGCTAGCTCCAAATCGTCCACATAAAAAATTGTGTAGGTACTTTTTGAAAACAGGGTGTTCCGGAGATTCACATTTTGGTAGAATTATATTGTTTACCCCTACCCTAACATACAGTAGGTATGTTAGGTAGGTATGCTAGTACCAAATCCTCCACATAAATTATTGTGTAGGTACTTTTTGGAAACAGGGTGATCAGGAGATTCACATTTTGGTAGAATTATATTTTTTACCCCCACCCTAACATACAGTATGTTAGGTATGTTAGATCCAAATCCTCCACATAAAAAATTGAGGGGGTACTTTTCGGAAACAGGGTGGGGGTAAAAATGTAATTCTGCCAAAATGTGAATCTCCTAATCATCGTGTTTCCAAAATGTATCTACACGAATTTTTTTGTGGAGGATTTGGATCTAACATAGGTACCTAACATACTGTATGTTAGGGTGGGGTAAAAAATGTAATTCTACCAAAATGAGAATCTCCTAATCACCCTGTTTCCAAAAAGTACCTACACGATTTTTTATGTGGAGGATTTGGTACTAGCATACCTAACATACTGTATGTTAGGGTGGGGGTAAAAAATGTAATTCTACCAAAATGTGAATCTCCTAATCACCCTGTTTCCAAAAAGTACCTACACGATTTTTTATGTGGAGGATTTGATTCTAGCATACCTAACATACTGTATGTTAGGGTAGGGGTAAAAAATGTAATTCTACCAAAATGTGAATCTCCTGATCACCCTGTTTCCAAAAAGTACCTACACGATTTTTTATGTGGAGGATTTGATTCTAGCATACCTAACATACCTTCTATATTTACATTTGTGGTGGGGGTAAGAAATTTAATACTTCCACATTATGAGCCCTCACATCGCCTTGAATCTCATGAAAAAAGAGTACTCACATGAATATATTTGATACATTTTGATTTTCTAACTTTTTCAATTCCAACTTATTACATTATAAGTTCGATTTATCGTTGTTTATGGAGGGGGTAACAAATAAACCCAATCTATTCATTTATACATATATTCCCCTCCCTCTCCCGTTTCCAAAAAGTGTTCATTCACCTTAATTGGTAAATTTTAACGGTACTAATCTCTTGGAAAATGAATCGGAAACACTATTGAGTTTATAATGTCTATGTCGCTTCAGTTAGCAGCGACTGGTGCGTTTAGTGAATCAGAATAGGGCCCCTGAAAATTTAATTGAAATTAGATGGAAAATGTAGAAGTTATGGCCGTTACAAGGAATTCACGTTTGCGCGTGCGCAGTCGCTTCTATCAGTCCAAGGATGATGATTTTCATAGAGGACCGTCTACACACCAACCCGCACAATCCCTGAAAATTTCATCGAAATCGGACTATAACTTCGTACAGTAATGCGCGTTACAAGGAATTCATGACAGACGGACAGACAGACAGACACACAGACAGACAGACACGGAACCAAAATTGTTCAGAAAGGTCTAAAACGCAAAACGCGAGTGAAAATTTTGATTTTGGAGAACTTTTTCGTCCTTGAAAAGTGAAAACAAAGCTTCCACTACCTTGGTAGACTCGGAATCAATTTCCGTCCGTCCGCCGTACGCGGCACTTTTCTTAGCAACACTGGACCAATTTGGTTCAAATTTGGTATATGGGCTCCCTTAAATTCACTTGGTCCTTCAAGAGACATTTACAAAATTGTCTATCATCCCTTATAATTTAACATAATATTATCATAAATGTATCTTTACTAATTTATATATTCACTCAAAAAGTATTATTTATCAATATTACAAAGTTACCTTTTAATTTATCACAATATTCATAAACTATTATTAATACTTGCACACTATAGTACCAAAATTTTTATATATAGTAAACTTACCTTTTATAATTTATATATTCACTCAAAAAGTAGTATTTATCAATATTATAAAGTTACCTTTTAATTTATCACAATATTCATAAACTATTATTAATACTTGCACACTACAGTACTAAAAATTTTATAAATTGTATGACTACTTTAGATAACCATAAAAAAAATTTCTTGAAGTTTTCAGAGGGAAATACGGTTTGAATAGCCGAAGAAACACGAAAACTGAAGCTCCATGCAGAGTGGTTCCTGAGCCCAGAGGTGATTTGTGATAAAGGATACGCCCTGAACACCAACTGAATATAAATGATTGCTTCAAATATACTTGTATCTGTATTCTACCCACATTTTTCTCCTCCTCTTTTGAGAACACAAAAAGACTTACGTAGTGCCTACTTACATTATCTACCGCTCATTTGTTCTTAAAATTACCCAACCATACAAGTATGTTTGTTACGTGAAAAGTTCGTCCTCAAGGTTATCGAAAATGTAACGGTTCTTAACACCAATAGTGCACCAATGCACCAATGCACCAATAGTGGACATTATGTAATCACCTGAAAAACGCTGCAAATTATTACATAAAGGTTTTTATTTTTCTATATAGATCACTCGTATGCAAAGAAGTCGGCTTTGCCATTGTCACCACCTACCATCCCATCCTACCACGTACCTACAGCGATTCTATTTTGGTCAGCTAAAATTTGAACGGAGATTAGGCCTCTTTTGCTATTCACACTCGTGTTTCTGATTTATCGTAAGTCCAACCCTCAAGTTCTCGTAGGGAGCGAACGGTTTGTCCTACAGAACTCCGCGCGGTCTCTAAAAATTCAATACCTTCTTAAATTGATGGAAAAAAATACCTTTATATCGAAATTTTTTGAGCTCGGGCGTTTTCGAAATTTCAACTCTTAGAAGTGACTGACATCAACCAAAAGCTACGGAGCACTAGACCCCGAACGGAGCCCAATATACCAAATTTCATCAAAATTGGTCCATGGGAACTAAGGAAAGTGCCGCGTACAGTGGACTGTTTTTCGGATTCTACCATTCTACTTAACTTGAAACGTAAAACAACAAATTTTGAGTGAGGGTTACATTTTTTTTCTACAAACCAAAAAATTAATTGCTCAATTTAGTCAAAAACCGATTTAGAAATGACCATAGAATTGAGAAATGTTGCAAAATATTACTTAACTATTTACTTGAAAAACTCAGTTTTGCGTCCTTAGCAACCAGTAATAAAATTTCTAAATTAACGAATTCTTTATTTCTTCGAATGGAGTGTGAAGGTTTTATTTCATACAAATAAATTCTATTAGGACGCGAAAGCTTAGTTGGTAGGTAGTGACAATGGCAAAGCTGTGTTCTTTGCTGGCGAGTGATCCGTATTTTATTCAACTTTCGGATTCGTACGATTCTTGAAATGTAAAACATCAAATTTTGATGAAGATGAACCTTTTTTCCTCGACTTCCAAGGTTAGTATGTAGTATCGATAATAATAAACCAAAAAGGGAATTTCCTGAGATTTTTTTTTCAGTTTCAGCCAGTGACATAATATTATTATGCACAAAAATTCACCCCAAAATAAAAATTAATGAAAATTGGCAAACTTTCTAGTTAGTTAGATTGAAATCAAATTATCCTAAAGATACGTTATAGGACCAATTAAAATATATCCAAAATTTAAATAATCAAGTTTATTGTCTCATGAAATTACAAAACGTGGAATGTACGAATGTAATTTTTTCCATTCTAACAAAAATGGATCCTTCTTCCTCACTTCCTGGATTGGTATTGGGGGTTGTTGGGATTCAATTGGTTGGCGTGGTTGTCCACATCAGACTTAGTACCTGCGAAAAGATTTTGAAAATTAATTTTGAGTTATTTTCACGATGTGTGTAAATTTATTCGGGGGAGAAATCATTCAAAATGTCAAATTTTCGATTCGATTTCCACCACTCAAATTAGGACCTCTATTTGAGTCCCACCCAAATTCCAAGGAGGATTAGTAAAACATGGAGTCTCTCTGTCTCCCACCTGTGTTTTTATGTCTATCCATATATTTGTCCGTCCGCTCGTCCATCTTCCTTGTTTCATATCAACGAATTTAGGTAGGCACGTTTTGTCAAGAACAGTAGCTACTTATGATCCGATCACTATGAAACCCATAGGTTCCATCTACACAACTCTCGACGTCATCTAAACCACCTTCTTATCTTGATTGACTTGAAAGCTATGCTAGTTACTCGAATTTCATGTTTTGCATGCGCAAAGCCCCATATAATCACGGGACAATAAAATTCTTGGAATTATCTACACCCCAATTTTTTTTAATGCCATCAAAATTTAACTGTATTTTTGTATACATTTCTATTTTGGAGGACTTTTTTTCTACCTTGATAAGTGAAACCTGCCTTGATAGACTCGGAAGTAAAAATGCCTAATTGAGGAGTTTGATTCCAACAGGTACTAAAGACCATTTTTATCGATATTGAGTTAACACTTTTCCAGAGTTTTAGGGGGGTAGTTCTTCACAAAAATGCGATCGTTTTGGAGCAAAAGATAATCAACTCCCTAGATAAACAAGGGTGAATATTCCGTTTAATTTCAAAAGGTATTGTCTCTTATCCGTTTTGTTTCAAAAAGTACTACATCCACTTCGATTGATGTCAAAAAGTACTACTTGAACGCCATGTTGTGTTTCAAAACGTCATTTTTAAACGCCACGTTTTGTTTCAAAAAGTACTATATCCAAAAATCTGATAATTCAAATCTCGTTCAAAATCATTTTAAACTTTGAATAAATTTACTACTAAATAAAATCTTAATACACCGTTGGAAAGGTGAGCTTTTGGACCAAATTTTAGGACTACTGCAGGAAAAAACAGTACATTCAGTTGGGCTAGCAAACGATTGAAAAAACGTCTGCCAAGTGGGTGTGGCACATAGCTTCCTCGTATCCATAACCCGATTGTATAGATGATCCGATGCATAGTAGTTAATCTCAAAACACCAATCTCTAAGTACCTTTCACTACCATCATAGGGGACCATCTACACGCTAATCTGGACAATCCTAGAAAATTTCATCAAATTCGGATGAAAAATTAAGTGAGTAGGTGTGAGTAGGTGAGCGACCTTAGGAGCTCAATTCGAGACTTTATCCTCTGAGCTACCGATGACCTGCAATTAATGGGATTTGAGATTCTCACAGGAGACCATCCCTCTATGAATGAATCCCTCTATGATAAACAATTCTCTGTGATTTTCATAGGGGACCATATAAACACTACTCTGTAACATCCCTGAAAATTTCATTGAAATCGGATTGAAAATGTGGAAGTTATGGCCGTTACAAGGAATTCACGTTTGCGCATGCGCAGCCGCTTCTATCAGTCCGGGGACGATTATTTTCATAGGGGACCATCTACAACCTAATCCACATAATCCCTGAAAATTTCATCGAAATCGGGTAGAAAATGTAGAAGTTATGGCCGTTACAAGGAAATTCACGTTTGCGCATGCGCAGCCGCTTCTATCAGTCCGGGGACGATTATTTTCATAGGGGACCATCTACAACCTAATCCACATAATCCCTGAAAATTTCATCGAAATCGGGTAGAAAATGTAGAAGTTATGGCCGTTACAAGGAAATTCACGTTTGCGCATGCGCAGTGACTACTATGAGTCCGAAGGTGGTGATTTTCATAGGGGACCATCTAAATACTAATTTGTAACATCCCTGAAAATTTCATTGAAATCGGAAGGAAAATGTGAAAGTTATGGCCGTTAAAAGGAATTCACGTTTGCGCATGCGCAGTCGCTTCTATCAGTCCGGGGATGATGATTTTCATAGGGGACCGTCTATACACCAACCCGCACAATCCCTGAAAATTTCATAGAAATCGGACAATAACTTCGTATAGTTATGCTCGTTACAAGGAATTCATGACAGACGGACAGACACACAGGCAGACACACACAGACACGGAACCAAAATTGTTCAGAAAGGTCTAAAACGCAAAACGCGAGTGGAAATTTAGATTTTGGAGAACTTTTTTTTTCGTCCTTGAAAAGTGAAAACAAAGCTTCCGCTACCTTGGTAGGCTCGGAAGCAAAACTGAACATTTTCAATAATTTACACATTTTTGTCCTTGCGCTTATTTTTAACACTTAAATCTATTTACAAAACGCTGAACTTGCACTAATCTGACAGGAACTTCAATGCTAGTTCCAATGGTATAATCAGATTTGAATTTACTTCATCAACTAACGGAGCTATGACAGCTTAGTGAACAAAGTCGAAAACAAGAAAAAGATCTTAGAAGTGAAATAGCTCGAAAACGAAGGCTCTAAAAAAAATTGATAAGAGACATTTTTTGTTGGAAATTAGTTGAAGAATCGATCCCTAGCCGATGGTGCGACCGTTTACACGCTTTATATTGCTTAGAAAAGCATAAATACATAATATACAGGGTGTAAGCCTAACTTGTCTGTCATACTATACGAATCGATTCGACAACTAATTTGCAACAAAAAATGTCTCGTAGCAATGTTTTCAAAAAGGCTTTGTTTCCGAGTTATTTTAATTATTAATTTTGACATGGATAATATCCATATATCCATAATAGACATATTATGTCTCAGTTCTGGGGGTCATTCCAAATTTTTCGACACACAAAACAATGCAACGTTTTTTTCTGATGCTGTTGAACACTCAGGCGCCTTCAGCATTCTCCATTGACCCGCCCTCTCACATTTCAGGTTCCTGCGTTCAACAAGAAAGGAAATGGCCTTGGAGCTCACTCAGCTGATCAGTGATCATCAACTTTGATGATGTACAGAAACATTTATCGATTGACACTGCCTCTCAAATTTCAGCTTCCTGCGTTCAACAGCAACAGAAAAAAATCTTGCATTGTTTTGTGTGTCGATTTCGACCTTACGTCATTGAATTGGTCATAACTCCTTTAATTTGCTGTGACAATTACAATTTGAAGATACCGTTGGGAAGAACATTAAATTTCCTGCCGGATAGATGCCTCCCCGTTTTTTTTTTAATTAAGAACCAATTCATTTCAAGATGCAAGGACGAAAAAAACTGCGCCAAAATGTGAGCTTTCCAATGGTATAACCGAAAAATATTTTACATATAAATTTAGGAGAGAAATTTGTGTTTGAACACGGAAAAACGTGCATTTTTTCAACAAAATCAGCGCTCCGGAGGCCTCGCGGTCTACTGCGGCGCCGTCACCCACTTCCATCAGATCGCCTAGCCGGAGAGCTGATTTCGTTGAAAAAAATGCACTTTTTTCTTCGTTCAAACACAAATTTCTCCCCTAAATTCGGCTGTAAAATATTTTTTGTTTATACCATTGGAAAGCTGAGATTTTAGCGCAGTTTTTCCTTTACTATAATCTTGAAATATTTTTGCTCCTCATCGTTCAATTTGCGGTTGAAAAAATTCGAGGTTTCCCAAATTACGTAAAATGTTCTATTCAGAGTTTCTTCATGCCTCAAACCTTGACTATAACAAATGGTGAGGCATCCATCTCATAGAAAATTTAGTGCTCTTTCCAAAAGTATCCTCAAATTGTAATTATCACTGCAAACTAAAGGAGTTGTGACAAACGAAAAAAAAATTAAAATTAAATACCTCGGAAACGAAGCTTTTTAAAGAAAATTGCGATGAGATATTGTTTGTTGCAAAAAAGTTGTAGAATCGACTCGTGCATTATGGCACACCAGTTATTCTTACACCCTGTTTATCCGATCCTACTTGAGAGATAGAAAAACCAATGTGAACAAATCCACCATACTGTCAATTTTCAAGAGTAACCAAGATCATCCACCTGCAAGCAGAAAAGAATTTTCATCGTCTCACCTGCTCCTTGGTAACCAGCTGCATGGCCAGGCCCCGTGGGAGTGTGAGTGGGGTTGCACTGCTTTGTTCTATTGTCCTGGGCCTGCTTGTCCATGATTTCTGTAAAAAAGAAAATTGCCTAATTTTAATTTTCCGATGCACTTTGCAGTGACTACCAATTATCCGAATCGTGGAGAACAATATTTCGTCCCTACCACTCAACCCCAAAAACATTCGACTTTATTTTATTTAAAGGAATTTTTTTTCCGGCGAAATTGAGTTGAGACGCTGAGATGAAAATTGAAAGTCAGTTGAGCAAAAACAAGTGGGTTTGGCACACAGCTTCCTCGTATCCACAACCCTATTGTATTGATGATCCGATGCACAGTAGTTAATCTCAAAACATTTATCACTAATTACCTTGCAATACCCTCATAGGGGACCATCTACACGCCAAACTGAACAATCCCGAGGAATTTCGTCTAAATCGGGCGGAAAATGTACAAGTTACGGACGTTACAAGGAATAATTGACGTTTGCGCATAAGCAGTGGCAACCATCAGACTGGGGACAATGATTTTCATAGGGGACCATCTACAACCAAATTCGCATATTCCCTGAAAATTTCATCGAAATTGAATGAGAAATGTGGTAGTTACGGCTGTTGAAAGGAATTCACGTTTGCGCATGGGTAGCAAACTACTATTAGTATGGAGGTGATGATTTTCATGGGGGACTATCTACACGCCAATCTGAACAATCCTAGTAGACAATTTTATCAAATTCGGATGAAAAATGTAAGCGTTACGGCAGTTACAAGGATTTTACGTTTGCACCTGCGCAAACGTAAAATCCTTGTAACTGCCGTAACGCTTACATTTTCTACCCGATTCCGATGAAATTTGAAGGATTATTCGGATTAGTTTTTAGATGGTCCCCAATGAAAATCAAGGCCTTAAAATTTACAGAAGCCTTTGCGCATGCGCAAACCTAAAATCCTTGTAACAGCCATAACACTTACATTTTTCATCCGAATTTGATGAAATTTTCTAGGATTGTCCAGATTAGCGTATAGATGGTCCCCTATGTGGGTAGTGAAAGGTACTTAGAGATTGGTGTTTTGAGATTAACTACTATGCATCGGATCATCTATATAATCGGGTTATGGATACGAGGAAGCTATGTGCCACACCCACTTGGCAAACAAAAAACAGGAAACAGAGCTTCCGCTACCTTCGTAGACTCGGAAGCAAAATACAATTATAAATCATTGAAAAATAAAAGGACCAATTGGCTTTTCTAATCCTAATTCGAGACTCATTTTCCACATGTTGCGTTAAAAATCAGAAGAAATTGGTTAGTTGCCGGAATTGCGCCTCAAGGATGCATAGATAATTGAAGATTAGCAGGAAGGTAGAAAAGTAGTTAGTAATCATAAATAATTTAGAAATCTCAAGATCAAATGCGATCAAACCAACTCTCTAATATCCTGATCAGTGCCTAATGATGAAAACTGGTTGAGTAGGAGCTAACAATTTATTATATTTGACAAGTTCAAGTTCTGAGGCATATGCAAAAATGACAGTCTACTAAGCAAAACAAATGATAAATTGTGTTTGACGTCTTGCATAAACAACTACCGATTTTCAACTCTGCATCAGGACTCGAAATAGCCAACTATAATAACCTTGAAATAGCCAATTACAGTCTGATACCATAATTCAAGAGAGGGATTTGAGTAAAATCCGTGATTAACGGTGATAAATGGATTATCAAGTCCGGGACTCCACTTGTAAAGCCGATTTAAAATTTAAAAACTCGAGCTTTTACTGATCATTAGGGATCGGATTCTTATGTTTTTACATATTCTTTTCTAGGTAATGTATTGGCAATATCGACGAAGAAGTGTTCAAATAAGCAACTTTTGAACCGGTTAAGCCTACTTTTATTTTACACTATTTCACATATTTCGCTGTAGATACGTATTTAAAAACGCTGCAAATTATTACACAATGGTTTATTATTTTTTATTTTTCTATAAAGATCACTCGTCTGCAAAGCCACCAACCATCCAACATGAAGAAAAACATCGATCGCATTTCGGTCAGCTTTAATTTGAACGGAGATTAGGCCTCTTTTGCGATTCACACTCGTGTTTCTGATTTATCGTACGTACAAACTTTAAATTCTCGTAGTGAGCGAACGGTTTATCCTACAAAGCTCCGGGTGGTCTCAAAAAATGCTAAAAATTCTATAGAATCTAAAATGAAGGAAAAACAATACCTTTATATCAAAATTTTTCGAGTTAGGGCGTTTTCAAAATTTCAAAATTGATTTTGGAACCCTTAGAAACAACCTACATCAACCAAAATCTTCGGGGCACAACTAGACCCTTAATGGAGCCTACATACCAAATTTCATCAAAATCGGTCAATGCTAAGTGACAGAAGTGCCGCGTACGGCGGACGGCGGCCAAATTTTTATTCGATTTTTGGATTCTACGTACCTTGAAACGTAAACCATCAAATTTTGAGGGGGTGTTAGAAAATTTTTTTTCTTGGTCGATTCCAAAGGTTTATTATTGAAAATAATAAACCATAATAATATTTTGGTTTATTATTTTCAATAATGAACCTTTGGTATCGACCAAGAAAATATTATCTAACTGAAAAAAACCACTCATTTTTATTTCATTTTAAGCAGTTTTTCATAATTTTGAGGACGAGTCCTTCGTTTGAAAGATGATAATTTCTAGAGTCCACAGAGATAGTCATAGCTGAGAATCACGGATCAAGGTCTGTGAACCACAGTCGCCTTGACTTTGACCCACTTTCAGCCTGTGTTTTGGTTTATTATTTTCAATAATGAACCTTTGGAATCAACCAAGAAAAAAAATTTTGTAACACCCCCTCAAAATTTGTTGGTTTACGTTTCAAGGTCCGCAGAATCCGAAAATCGAATAAAAATTTGGCCGTCCGTCCGCCGAAAGGAGCATGCGCACTTGAGTAAACCCGTAATTTCTGTGATAGCTGACCGAAATGCGATCGATGTTTTTCTTCATGTTGGAAGGTTGGTGGCATTGCAGAAGAGTGACTTATATAGAAGAATAATGAACCATTGTGTAATAATTTGCAGGGTTTTTGTGCTGACAACGATAGGAGTGGGTGTGAATCACATGAAATTCCATTTGATTGTTGTGATGCGTCAAGCTTATTACTATCTTTCTTGGTTCTCTAGGATCAATTTTGGTTGATTATTTTCAATAATGAACCTTTGGAATCGACCAAGAAAAAAATTTTGTAACCCCGTAAAGGGTTTTCACTTTATAAATGCACAGTTTTAATAAGAAACGTTTTAATTTGGACACATAAGAAGAGCGAAGGAGAACGGAGTTTCAGTGACAGTTTTTATAACGATGTGAATAACATAAATCGATTACTACAATCGATGACAATAACCGATATTATGAATTGAAAGGTTTATATCGAAATTTAAAATTATCATTATTTATGAATTCCTTCACACCCTTGTAATTTTAACATTTCGAACAATCAACTATTAAAACAAGAGTTTTATCCTCCTTTGGGGCCGAATTCCACGAAGTGACGAAGTTATCATAATTTGAGTGAAGGCATGAAATCACTTTTGCAATAAACATCGCATCGTCAATTTTATCCGGTTGATTCGCATCAGTTTTGGACAAAGAGTTCAGACGGAACCTCAGGTTTTCAAGGTAGCTCAAGTTAGAGGCCATGTCTTTCGACTGATCGAATTTGTACGCGAAAAATTGTTCATATGAAGCGGTTTTTTGGTGTTCACTGTCCCTCTCAAATATTCCACAAAGTTTGGTGTACATTTCATGAGCATTTGTACAAGAGAGTACGTGTGCACGGTGCTTATCAAGGGAACCCACAATGATTTGACGAGCGCGAGCGTCTTTCCGTTTCCATTCCTCTTTTTCTTTTTCAGTAGCGAGATCAGCGAGCTTACTATTTCCATTTGCAATCTCGTGAAGAGCTTTGGATTCGAAAAGAATCTGTATTTCGAATTTCCAAAGTGGAAAAGAGGCGACATCGCTAAGTTTTTCAATGTTGTTGATAAGGCTATCAAGCGAGTCCATTTCACTGGCGGTTTGACTATTTTATTGGATGAAATACATCTTACCTTTACTGGTGTCAATGCTGGGGGTCATAACCTAAAGGGCTTTCACTTTATAAATGCACAGTTTTAGTAAGAAACGTTTTAATTTGGACACATTAGAAGAGCGAAGGAGAACGGAGTTTCAGTGTATCACAGTTTTTATAACGATGTGAATAACATAAATCGATTACTACAATCGATGACAATAATCGATATTATGAATTGAAAGGTTTATATCAAAATTTAAAATTATCATTATGAATTCCTTTACCCCCCTCAAAATTCATTGGTTTACGTTTTCAAGGTACGTAGAATCCGAAAATGGAATAAAAAATTTGGCCGTCCGTCCGCCGAAAGGAGCATGCGCATTCGAGTAAACCCGTAATTTCTGTGATTCCCAGTCCCGGGAAGGTGCGTTCCGTTTGTTGAGTGCTGACCACTCAAAAAACCCTGGACAGAAACTCGGCCCTTCTGCCCTCGCCTTACTCACTGCTTGGAGCCTTTGGCTGAAATTCATGAAAAATGGAACATACTTTAGCAGCGCTTTTTGGCAGAGTAGGGATGGGATGGAGAATAAGCCCCGTGTGACACTTTTCGGGTAGTTAGTCCAAGGCTTGTTCATTACTAAAATAAAATCTCAAGCAACGAGTGATCGTTAAATATCTGCACGGGGGGTGACTGACCATACGTACTATTGCGGGTATTCTCAAAGGGTCTGCAATCTCTAGTGATTTTGCTGCCTTCACTCCCAACGAGATTACCGCCTTCAAGAACGCACCGATAACTTCTGTGTTCGTTGAATGGTCGTTCAGTAGGTAATGTACATTTACTACATATTATACAAAAGTAGATACATAAAATTCCGATCTCTACTGATCATTAAAAAGCCCCTGAGCAACGTACGGGTTTTCTAGCTCGAGGATCAATCATGTTGATTGGCTATGAGAGCTGTAGTTAGCGAAAAAATTAAACTAGATAGAAAACATAAAACATGAAAAATTATTTCTTCTAATGAAAACTGTTAGGAGCTGTACTTACAAGTAGATGAGAATCAGAGGGTTGGTGAAAGCAAACTGATGAAGCTTGAAACAAGTTGAGCGTAGTAGGTCCAATGGAGCGATGGTGGAAAAATTTTCTGGTAGTACTTATAAGGTTGAAAGGAGCATGCGCACTAGAGCTAACCAGAAATTTCTGTGATTCACATTCCAGGGAAGGTGCGTTCCGTTTGTTGAGTGCTGAGTCAGCACAGCTGACTAGGCACGGCACGATACCTCCGATATATCGGAGTATCGATACCGATATTTGTATCGATAATTTTGCCTGAAATAACGGAGGTATCGATACTTTCTTGACGATATTATCGAAAATTTTACCAAAGTAAATTGGTGAAAAAACCAAATAAGTAAATAGAAAATAATACCATGGATTGTCTACCATAGAATAACACTCAATATAGGCTCAGAATAGTATCAATTGAAACGATATACCGCCACGATAGCCTCAAAATAGTGTCAATATCCAATGTGAATTTGAAATGAATTTAAACCCGTTTTCCCGAAATTACAAGAAGAGGGAGGCGTGCGAATATTAATCGTGATGGCGACGTCAGTCACGTGCGAACGGCTTTTTTCGAATAATAAATAGTATTATTTGTATTGTAACTGATTTATTACTTGATCCTTTCGATTTCTAGTGAAAGAAAAACATAATTTCATTGAACAGAGATTTCTTGCAAATAAGAATTGGAATTGAAATAAAATTAAATAATTATTCATTTTTATTAAATTTTAAATTATTGGCTTTATTTCATTTTTAATTGCTATTGACTTCTATTACATTTTAAATTATTGTTTTTAAATAACATATTGCCTTTTATCAATTAACAGGGTTTTTATTTGGATTGAAAAATCATCGGTGGGTTAATTTGAAATATCGGTGGTACCGAGTAATCAAAGTATTGATATTTTATAATATCGGTATCGAAAATATATCGGGTATCGATACTTCCTGAGAAATATCGTATCGAAAGGAGTATCGATACTTTGGAGTATCGTGCCGTCCCTAGGTTGAAAGGAGCATGCGCACTTGAGTAAACCCGTAATTTCTGTGATTCCCATTCCTGGGAAGGTGCGGTCCGTTCGTTGAGTGCTGACCAGTCATGGACCTAGTATCCATGGATCATCCATGGATACTAGGTCCATGTGACCAGTCAACATTATCCATTCATCACTCATCCACTATGCGAAACTAGAGTATCCACGAAAATTTAAGGATCGATTTTACAACTAATTTGCAACAAAAAATGTCTACTAGCATTTTTTTTCTTAACCCGCTCAAAATCCTTTTTTTTCCCACTTAAAATTTTTATTCTTATTTTCGACCTTGCGGCACTAAAATTATCATAACTTCCGTATTTCTCCTGCTACCTACTTCAAATCTAAGTATACCGTTGAACAGAGCGTTAAATTTCCTATCCGTTTAAAGAGAAACCCAATTTCATAAAGCCCTTTGTAAAAATAAAAAAATAAATCAAAGTCAATATTTATGATTTTTTTCGAAAATCGCAATTTTTAGGCTAATGATTCCCTCGTAAGAAATACATACCCCTATCGTGGGGCACTCAAAGGGAAAAACTACTTCAAGATCACACTTTTCCAACGGTATGTCGGTTTCAAGGTTTAACGCAGAAGTTTCTTGAAAAAATTCAGTTTTGTGCAAAAAAAACGAGCTTCTTTAGGAATATTCCGCTAGAGAGTCGACCAAGTATTATTGCCTTCACTTTTTAAGGATTGCAATACTAAGTCCTCCAAGAGTAAATTTCCACTCGTATTTCACGTTTTGGACCTTCCTGAAAAATGTTGTGTACCGTGTCTGTCTATCTGACAGTCGGTCTGTCTGTCTGAAAGTCCTTGTAGGTGGCAAAAGCAATACGAAGTTAGTCCCATTTTGATGTTGAAATTTTCAAAATCAATACAAAAATTTCAATTTTCATTTTCGAAAATTGCTATTTTTCATATTTATTGTTAACCTGGAATAAGTTGTGTTATCGTGGGTCACTCAACGGAAAAACCGTTCATTTTGATTTAAAACGCTGCAAATCATTGCCCAAAGGTTTATTATTTTCTCTATAGATCACCCTTCTGTAGGGTTATAGGGGTAACAGGGTATAGGTGTAGGTACTATTTAAAATTGGTGAAAAAACGATACCTTTATTTCGACAGTTTTCGAGCTACGGCACTCTTGAAAATTTGAACCCTCAACATTCACCCCTTAGAAGTGACTGACACCAACCAAAAGCTTCGCGGAACAACTCGACACCAAATGAAGCCCACATACCGAATTTGAACCAAATCGGTCCAGTGTTGCTAAGGGCGGAAAATTTTGGTTTATTATTTTCAATAATGAACCATTGAAATCGACCAAGTAAAAAAAAGTTTTTAACCCCCCCCCCCCCCTCAAAATATGTTGGTTTACGTTTCAAGGTACGAAGAATCCAAAAATCGAATAAAAAATGTGCCGTCAGTTCGTCGAACGCGGTACCATCCCAACTTAGCATTGACCGATTTTGATGAAATTTGGTATGTAGGCTCCATTTGGACTCTAGTTGTGCCCGAAGATTTTGGTTGATGTAGGTCACTTCTAAGGGGTGAAAAATTAATTTTGAAATTTTGAAAACGCCCTAACTCGAAAAATTTTTATATATAGGTATTGTTTTTCCGTCAATTTTAGATAGTAAAGAATTTTTAAATTTTTTTGAGACCAAGCGGAGCCTTTTAGGACAAACCGCACACTACGAGAAGTTAAGGGTTGAACTTACGGTAAATCAGAAACACGACGGTGAATCGCAAAAGAGGCCTAATCTCCATTCAAATTATAGCTGACCGAAATGCGATCGATGTTTTTCTTCATGTTGGATGGTTGGTGGCTTTGCAGACGAGTGATCTATATACAAAAATAATAAACCATTGTGTAATAATTTGCAGCGTTTTTAATTGGATTTTCGGATTCTACGTAGGTACCTTAAACGTAAAACATCAAATTTTGAGGGGGGTTAAAATTTTTTTTCATGCTCGATTCCAAAGGCCCGATTCCATTTGTTATTGAAAACAAAAACTAAAATAAAATTTAAGAACAATTAGCAGAAACAATTGTCATTGTAACAATTAGCAGAAACAATTGTCATTGTAACATATTGTAGCCATTAATAATACCAGAAAGTGTTGGTAGGTACAATGAAGGACCATCACTATCAAAGTGAAAAGTCAATTGTTGTAGAAAAAAAAGTATTATTGTTAATTGTAAGGATAATAGTTTAATGTGGCCTCGATTCTTGAGAGATGGGCGCCTCTGGCGGCATTTTGATAAACCAGGTCATTGTTGATAGTGTGCCTCAATTAATTACAAGTCGTTCTCTATTCTTTACCAAGTGCGTTTTTATTAAAGAAATTCCTGATAAATAACATGGCGCGGTCAGTAGTTTTCCTTGTGGACTTGAAGTAAATTTGAGTGTGAACAATTTGCATTGTTTTGTTTGTGAACATTTGCGATTGAACAATTTATTTCGAATTTCGCTGACAAATTCGCGGCACTTGAGTCCAAAAATCTACGATGGCGTACAAAGGAGTCAAACCTGACGAGTTGAATTTCGATGGAGATGTTTTCAAGAATTTTCAAACTTTTAAAGACGAAGTTGATATATATTTCACGGCAACTAAGACATACAAGGAGCCAAAAGAGGTTCAAATTGCTCGACTTCTCAACCTCATTGGGCCAGAAGGTCGCAAGGTCTACAAGACATTGGACGTTGGGGGAAAAAAACATGATGTTGACTCAGTACTGAACGCTCTAGAAGCTGCCATTGCACCTGAACATAATGAGATTATGGCTCATTTCAAATTTTTCAAACGAGCCCAACTTCCTGGAGAGACATTTGATCACTGGTACACAGACCTGAAACACTTGGTGACGTTCTGTGGTTTCGATGAACTCGAGTCTAAGCTACTTAAAACTCAGATTGTGCTGGGAATCAACAACAAGGAAATTCAAGAAAAGCTTCTGAGGGCAGACCACAGTCTGAAAACTATGATTTCGGCGATCAGAGCTTTTGAAGCTGGCGAAAAGTACAGTCGGGAACTTCAACCACGCAATGTGGATGAAGTTGAAGGACCATTAGTGGTGGTCGACAAACTGGACACGTCGATGGGCAACCGGTTCCAGTCAGGACGTCATCGTCTAGAAATGCCTGCTGCAGAATGGAAAAAGGAGCTGACAGCGGGAACAAGACAACGCAGTGGATACTCTGCGACTTCTTCTAATCAACAGGGCAGTAAACCTCGATTAATTTTCAATTGTAGAAACTGTGCTAGGGATCATGAAGTAAATAAGTGCCCTGCATACGGCCAGCCCTGTTCATACTGTAAAATTCCTAATCATTTCAAGATAGTTTGTCGTAAATTTCGATCTGATTCAAACAGAAGTACGTCGGAGCTAATTTGCCATACAGAGGACGAGGTCAATATTGAATCACTCGTCATAGATTCAGTTCACGTGGATAGTATTTCCAAAAATGGCGCTTCATGGTTTAAAGAGGTATTAATCAATGACGAGCGAAATTTGAGTTTTAAAATCGATTCAGGGTCAGAGATAAACACAATTCCTATTCACATTGTCAAATCATTATCAAATGTTGAAATAATTCCATCATCTCTGAAGTTGCGGGCTTATGGGGGGTTTGAAATTGTGCCTGAGGGGATGGTTAAACTTGCTTGTAAACACAGAAACTGCGTGTTAAATGCCGAATTCCTTGTTGTTGGTAAAAATTGCACTCCTATTTTGGGTTTAGCTACGTCACAGGCATTAGGCCTCATAATGTTGGTCGATGAAGTCAAAATTTTCAGTAAAGAACAGTTTTTGGCCAAAAATACTAACATTTTCAATGGGTTGGGGTGTTTCCCAGACAAGTGCAGTATTCAACTGAAACCAGGGGCTATCCCAAAATGTAATCCCGCACGTCGAGTGCCATTGAAACTTTATGATAAGCTTAAAACTACTTTGAATGAGCTAGTTGCGAGAAAGGTGATTGCTCCTGTGACGGAACCAAGTGAGTGGGTTAGTAACCTGGTATTGGTTCAAAAACCAAACGGATCTTTGCGTGTATGTCTCGATCCATCTGAACTTAATAAATGCCTAGTTCGAGAGCCATATTACATACCCACTTTGGAAGAAATGGCTCCGGATCTAAGTGGTAAGAGTCAGTTTTGTTTGTTCGATCTCAAGGACGGATTTTATCACATTCTACTTGATGAACAGTCCAGTAAGCTTTGTACATTCAGCTCAGTTTTTGGTAATTTCAGGTTTCTCCGTTTCCCCTTTGGGTTGGGAATTGGTCCAGAACTGTTTATGAGGCTAAATCAAAAGTATTTTGGTGATATAAAAGGCGTAAAAATTTATTTTGATGATATTTTAGCGTATGCTGACTCAAGGGAGGAACTGCAAGCCATTGTAGATCAAATAGTTCAAAGAGCCAACAAATACAACATCAAATTCAATGCAGAGAAATTAAAATATTTTCAAAACGAAGTTAAATTCGTAGGCTTTGTATTCAACAGGCATGGAATGTTTCCGGATGAAGCTAGGATTCAGGCTATTCGGCAATTACAGACTCCAAAAAACAAAAATGAGCTTCAGCAAATACTAGGATTTGTTAATTATGTGAGAGCTTTTATTCCAAATTTTTCTGAAATTATCAGTCCCTTGAGAGAGTTGCTTAAAACTGGCGTAGTATTCCAATGGTTCGACCATCACTCAAAAGCTTTAGATAATTTAAAAAATATAATTTGTGAAAAAACTATTTTGGCCAATTTTAATTTCAACAAACCTGTGGTGATTGAATGTGATGCATCGAAAGATGCGATAGGATTTGCATTATTCCAGGAGGGCAAACCAGTTTGCTTTGGTTCTAGGTCGCTGTCTTCTTCAGAGCAAAATTGGGCTCAAATAGAGAAGGAGTATGTTGCGATTCAATATGCTTGTGAAAAACTTCATAATTACATATTTGGGCATCATGACATAACGATTTTTACAGATCATAGTCCTTTAACTTCTATTCACACGAAAAATTTTGACAGCATAAAAAATAATAGGCTGAAGAGGATTAAATTGAAATTGTTAAACTACAGTTTCATTCTAAAATACAAACCTGGAAAGAAATGTATACGGCCGATCTGCTTAGTAGAAATATTATTCAAGCTAGGAACGATTCACCAGATTCCCTTGACGTGGTTCACACTTTGACCTGTTCTGAGTTGGTGATTAGTCCTGCCAAACTTGAAAACTTCATTGTCGAAACCAATAATGACTCCGCGTTGAAGGATGTAAAATCGTATTATCAGAATGGGTGGCCGAGATACGATGTTATTAAATCAAAACTCTCAGGAGAGCTTGCCCATTTTTTAAACTGCGCAATGATATTGTTGTTGAAAATGATTTGGTGTTTTTTGATAAGAGACTTGTTGTTCCTTGTAGATTGCGGAAATCTATATTAAATACGTTGCATGAAACACACCTGGGTGCTCAGAAATTGAAGGCTAAAGCTAAGGAATTGCTATATTGGCCTAGTATAAATAGTCAAATTGACAATATGGTATCTGAATGTTACGTTTGTCAACGATTTGCTAAGAATAATGTCAAGGATCCTCTTATTAGTCATTCAATACCTAACATTCCCTTCAATAAAGTAGGACTGGACATTGGGGAGCATAGCGGGAACACATTCCTTATTGTTGTAGATTACTACTCTAGGTGGATCGAAATCGAGAGGCTGACTAACAAATCTGCTACTGAAGTGATTAAAAAACTTAAACCGATTTTCGCTCGCTGGGGGATTCCTTCTACGGTGATAGCAGATAATGTTCCGTGTAATAGCTGCGAATTTTTGTCGTTTGCCAAGGATTGGGGGTTTCAGTTGATTACGTCTAGTCCCTTGTATCCACGTAGCAATGGGCTCGCTGAGAAAGGAGTGGGAATAACCAAGAATATGCTCAAAAAATGCGACTATGATTCCACAGATTTTCAGCTCGCTCTACTCAACTATAGGAATAGCCCTTTGTCTGGATTGGATGTATCTCCGGCTCAGTTGATCCAAAATCGTGAATTACGATCCAAGTTGCCAGTTGATAGATCGCGACTTGTACCTAAAATTTGTAGTGATAGCTATCAGAAGATGTTAGAGAATCAGATCAAACAAAAACATTATTATGATGCCTCAGGTAAGACTAATGAGGTATCTTTCATTGACGGGGAAAAAGTGTTAATTAGGCAAGATGATGTATGGGTAGAAGGAGAAATTGTTTCAGTTTTGGAGGCTCCTAGGTCCTACATTGTGAGAACTGCAAATGGAAAGGAATATCGTAGAAATTCCTCCTTTCTGCGCAAATGGAGGAAGACTAAAGGGGAGGATGAGAACCCCAAGTCGAAATTGTCACCCTTGGTGAAACCAATGCAGGAAGATGAATTTGATGCTAATACTATGCGTAGGTCAGGGCGATTAAGGAAAAAGACTGATTTCACTGACTATATTACATTCTGATCTAAGATTGACTGTTACTATTACATTTTTGATTAGAAGACTGGGATTAAGACTTGTGTTGTGATGTACTCATGTATGATTAATTGTGTTTATTTGACCTTGTTTCAATGTTGTTTTAAACATGCATGGACCTTTTGATAACATTTTGATTGAAAGATTGAAGTTCCAGGTTTAAAGACTGATTAAATTGTATTTTGATTAAAAGACTGATTTAAGAGACTACATAACAATTTATGTTAAAAAGGGTTAATATTGTTGTAATAATTACATTGTTGTTAAACCCCAAAAGAGGGGCATGTAAGGATAATAGTTTAATGTGGCCTCGATTCTTGAGAGATGGGCGCCTCTGGCGGCATTTTGATAAACCAGGTCATTGTTGATAGTGTGCCTCAATTAATTACAAGTCGTTCTCTATTCTTTACCAAGTGCGTTTTTATTAAAGAAATTCCTGATAAATAACATTAATGAACTCTTCAATGTTATTCTTCTGCTACAAAACGTCAATTTCATGATGTTCATTCTAATTAAACGAAAAACTGATTCTGAACGTAGAAAAGATGTGATCCTGGGGTAGTTTTTCCGTTGAGCGGCCCACGATAGCGCTACTTATTACGGGCAAACAATAAACCCATTCCCGAAAATTCACGTATGCGCATGCGCAGTGGCTGCTATCCATCCGAAGGTGGTAATTTTCATAGGGGACCATCTAAATACTAATCTGTAACATCCCTGAAAATTTCATCGAAATCGGATGAAAGATGTGGAAGTTATAGCTGTTACAAGGAATCCACTTTTGCGCATGCGCAGCGGCTACTATCAGTCCAAGGCTGATGATTTTCATAGGGGACCATCTACAAGTCAACTCGCACAATCCCTGAAAATGTCGTAGAAATCGGATGGGAATTGTAGAAGTTATGGCTGTGGCAAGGATTTCATGTCAGACACATAGACACACAGACAGACAGACACGGAACCAAAATTGTTCAGGAAGATCTGAAACGTAAAACGCGAGCGGAAATTTCGATTTTGGAGAACTTTTTTGTTTCAACATAAATAAGTGAAAACAAAGCTTCCGCTACCTTGGTAGACTCGGAAGCGAAATTGCGTCTTCGACTTTAGTCTGTAGGCGATAGGAGTTCCGCACTGCCACGTTCCGAAATCTCGTTTGTTTGACAAGTCAAGGCACCCCGAGGAAAAGGAAGACCGGAGAAAGATGAAGGGAAAAAGCAACCGAATGTTCCAAGCCGTTGTTTTTTGGGGAGGAAGTGATATTTGTTATGAAGGACGCCTCTGCATTAGGCTGAGATATCGCCGCCCATTTCATTTGTAAGGTCCCACAGTAAATCTCCTTCCGCCTTTCACCCTTTTTCTCGACTACCAACTATACCGACCCGTTTGGTTCCTATAAATTATTTTTCTTTTATTGTGGGCAGCTGGCTCAATCTTTTCGAAGGAGGAGGGGATCGATATGAAATATGGATGAATGCGCGGAATTTATTTTACGGAGGAGCGCTCCGGATGGTGTTTCCGACCTATTTGACTAGACACTCAATCGGGATGAACAAGACTGTGTCATGTCAAGGGTTAACAAGTCTGACAAGTGGGTGTGGCACATAGCTTCCTCATATCCGTAATACAATCGTTTTTCAATGATCTGATGAATAGGGAACCATCAAACTTCAAACGAAAAGCACCCTCCAAATCGTGTTGAAACAGTATTTGAACAGTCGGTCGCCGTTCGTTCCTCGTTCCGGGTAAGAATTTCTTTCAATTACCGGTGCTCAAACTTCAAAAATTGTAGGTACCTAAATTTAAAATTTTCAAGGATTTTCGAAATTTATTCCTAGGGAATTGAAAAACTAAAAGATTGCCTCTGGAATCATCAAAATCGAACAATATTTGGTAGAGAAAACGCTGCAAATTATTACACAAAGGTTTATTATTTTTATATAGATCACTCGTCTCCAAAGAACACGGCTTTGTCATCGACACTATCTACTAGCCATAGTTACTTCCTACCTTCCACATACCTACTTCACAGTCAAAGAAACAGGGATTATTAGGAATTATACCCTAATTATTAGGAAATTTGATTACAGGTTGCTTAGGACACAGAACTGAGTACAACTCGAAGAAACGAACAGCGATCTCATTTTGGTCACCTAAAATTTGAAAGGATATTAGGCCTCATTTGCGATTCACACTCGTGTTTCTGATTTATCGCAACTGAGCTCCAGGTGGTCTCAAAAATTCTAAAAATTCAATACTATTTAAAATTGGTGAAAAAAACAATACCTTAATTTCGAGAGTTAGAGCTAGGGCACTATTAAAAATTTCAACCCTTAATTTTCACCTTCAGAAGTGATGACGTCAACCAAAAGCTTCGCGGCACAACTAGACACCAAATGGATGTTATGGAGGGTTAGTTGAGGTTCAATTTGTTTTAGAGTTTTTGGAAGGATGTAGCAAAATTTGCAAAAAATGTAGGAACATTTAATGTTCCTTGGAAATTTATCTCTGCACCATCGAACAGTAACTGTTTAGGTAAGGTAGATATTATGTTATGATCAGAGATCGTCCATAAAATTGAACATATAGATAAGAAGGTTGCTAGATGACAGGATATAATGTAGGTTCAACTGGTGTTCTAACCGGTGTACACTAGGAAGCGGTTCGTACTTATTTGAAGGTACAAGTGTTGTGATCAGCGACCTCTTCGCATTTCTGTTCATTTCGCTTCCTTAGCTCAGTGGTAACGAGCTCCGACTCAGAAGAGTAAATATAGTTTAGTCGGACGATAGGAGATCGATCCCCGGTCGAGGGAAGTTAATTTTTGATGACTCAACATTGTGGCGTAGTCATACCGGATACGAATAGTCTCCTCAGCATTTATCAGAGAAAAAATAATTCATTAAGATTGGGTCATCAAAACAACTCCCTCCGAAGACACGAGTCGAGCCACCGCCTATTCGGACAAACGTTGAGGTCAGCAGATCCCCCGCCCCGTCAATAAGGAACAATAACAAAAAGTCCATTCATGCAGCATGAATTAATGAGCGAATTTTCAAAGAAATCTTTCAGTTGAAGCTATGGTGAAGATCTTAACCACTACATTGACCACTCCACTCCATGTCAACACCACATCCGCTCTTCATCGGATTGAATCAGTTATTGACCAATCAGAGCCTAAAACTCATTTTCACCTGGATTAGGAGCTGCTGCATACAGAATCAGAGTTTGACAATTATTGCAGGTGAAAATGAATTTCAGGTTAGTTAGCGGGAAAACCCGAACTAATCTTTGCTCGGGTCCAGATGCCTCTAAGGTTTTTCTTGCTTGGATTTTTTTCGATTTTCAGTATACCTACCATACCAACAAACTGTATGCACTGGGTATGCTTTGAAGATGTTAGGAGTCCATATTCATGTTCTACTCGTCTCTACGAACTCATAGAGTACCCACATAGCTATTGTTGGTTTTTTCTATTTTCAGTATACCATACCAACATACTGTATGCACTGGGTATGCTTTGAAGATCTTAGGAGTCCATATTCATGTTCCACTCGTCTCGACGTACTCTTAGAGTACCCACACGGCTATTGTTGGTTTTTTTTCTATTTTCAGTATACCATACCAACATACTGTATGCACTGGGTATGCTTTGAAGATCTTAGGAGTCCATATTCATGTTCCACTCGTCTCTTCAAACTCATAGAGTACCCACACGGCTACTCCATTTCTGGGTACAACAAATATACACGCGTTTTCATTATTTTCTATTTTCAGTATACCATACCAACATACTGCATGCACTGGGTATGCTTTGAAGATCTTAGGAGTCCATATTCATGTCCTACTCGTCTCTACGAACTCATAGAGTACCCACACGGCTACTCTATTTCTGAGTGCAACAAATATACGCGCGTTTTCGTTATATATATAAATATATACATACTTTTCTTAATTTTTGGACAATTTTCATTTTTGAAAAACGCATTATATCAGAAATTTTGTTCTGAATCCGAATATACCATATAATATATGATGATATATATATATATATATATATATATATATATACCATCATAATATTATTATGATGATTGTGAAGGTATTAACCACAAAAAACGGAAAAAACTCGTTTTTTGTACTTTTTTTTCACTTTTTTTGAAATTTGGACCACTTTGGATATAGTTTAGTCGGACGATAGGAGATCGATCCCCGGTCGAGGGAAGTTAATTTTTGATGACTCAACACAAGATTGTCAGGCGTTTCCGGTCAGTGATAGCCCATATAGTCAATCTTATGCTTATAAAAGAAGTGTCAAAACTGGCCAAATTCAGTTGGGAAAGTTTTTGGAAACTATAACAAGTGTCTGAGCGTGAAAGATTACGGCCAGAGCTTCCCAGACTGTCCCATTATCCTTGAGCCCTCGGCTCTTTATAAGGGGTCTCCATCCGCTAAGAGTAGAAGCACCCCCCTATCACTCTGAGGAATCCCCAGTTCTGGTGAGAGACTTTGGCTGCGTCTATTTCATCCAATTCTTATAAAATATTAATGGTCCCCCACTGTGCGTTTTGCTTCCGAGTCTACCAAGGTAGCGGAAGCTTTGTTTTCACTTTTCAAGGTTGAAAAAAAAGTTCTCCAAAATCGAAATTTTCCTCTCGCGTTTTATATTTTAGTCCTTTTTGATCAAATTTGGTTCCGTGTCTGTCTGTGTGTCTGCCTGTATGTCATGAAATCATTCCCACAGCCATAACTTCTACATTTCTTATCCGATTTCGATGACATTTGCGGGTTAGCGTGTAGATGGTCCCCAATGAAAATCAAGGCCTTAAAAGGAACAGTTGCCTCTGCGCATGAGCAAACGTAAAATCCTAGTAACAGCCATAACACTTACATTTTTCATCCGAATTCGATGAAATTTTGTAGGATTGTTCGGATTAGCATGTAGACAGTCCCATATGAAAATCATCACCCCCAGACGAATAGTAGTTGCTGCGCATGCCCAAACGTGAATTCCTTGAAACAGCCCTGACTTCTACATTTCTCATCCGATTTCGACGAAATGTCTCAGGATTGTTCAGATTAGCGTTTAGATGGTCCCCTATGAGAGCAGTGGAAGGTACTTGGAAATTGATGTTTTGTGAATAACTACTGTGAATCGGATCATTTATACAATTGGATCATGGATAGGAGGAAGCTATGTGCCACACCCACTTGGCAGACTTTTTTTTCTCTTCGAGGTAAAATTGACCCAAACTGAGAACTAGAGATCACCACGTAAATCAACATCCAAAATAGTAAAATTTGCAATAAAAATAGGGTTTCTCTTCCGAAGATGGGATTTGCAAAATCGTGATATTTGGATTTATCGAAAAGAATTAAGGAATTATCATTTAAAATTTAGACTGTCTCTTCGAATAATATCAATAAATCAAATAACAAGGAAAAAGAAGGTCCATTAGTAATGTCATGCCTTCTATAAGAAGGCGTGACAAAACGCTTTTAAGGCGTTTCCATCAAGAACATTTCTAAGAGAGATACCGAAAAATAGTTACGTTAAAATTGTCTTATCAGTGAGTAGGTACTGGATGGAAAATTTTGAAGGAGATATCTATTATTCAACAAATTATTTTTGAGGACTCGATATCTAACACCAAGCTTTTAAGAATCACACGGAACCACCCCGCTCTGAAAACCCATCAGTGAGCTACCGTTTCCGCCTCCAAAGGATTAACCTGATAGATACACACTCCGAAGAGAAAAACTCTTCCGTTTGTAAATATTGTAATTTGTTTTGTGGATCCTACACCTGTTGACGTAGGTTGTGACATAGCGGGGAGGAAGGCACTCATTGATTGGTGGATCTGCGCATGCTCTGGGGAAGCAGCCTCTGGACCACTCGGTGTCGAACTGTTGGCCTGATAACTCCTAGCTAACTGAACCTAAACAATCCCTCATCCCTTCTCTGTGACACCCCCCCCCCTCCACCTAAGTACCTCATCCTTCTGCCTCAAGCTGTAGACATCCAATTTGAGTCTTCCAGGCCGTTTTCAACTCATCGCAATGTAGACCTTACAATGCGTTAGCTTCGAATTCACATATTATTATTTTCCAACATCTTCGAACCCTCATTTATCCAATGTTTAACCATCTAGTACTCATCAGTACTCTAGACTGATGCCGGAATGCCAACTCTGCACTAACCTATGTTTTACTGAGAAGTCTCTTACTAGAGCTGCACTCTCATACTTCTTGTATTATACTGGGTAGTCACTTACTAGAGCTGCACTCTAATACTTCTTGTATTACACCGGGTAGTCACTTACTGGAGCTGCACTCTAATACTTCTTGTATTATACTGGGTAGTCACTTACTGGAGCTGCCCTTTCATAACAGTGGGTACTCATTGCACCCTTATTTACTGGGGAGTCTCCTACTATTGCTGCAATCTCATAAACCAGGGGATTCTCTTCCTGGAGCTGCATCCTTATCAATTTACTGGGGAGATTCTTACGGGAGCTACAGTCATGTTTATTGGAGTCTCAAGATTTCCCATCCATCAGTTTAAAAAAAACATGGGCAAAGGTATAAATTTGTTAATGTTATATTAATAGTATTAATTAGATAATTTATGTCCTACGATCACGTTTGTACGTTTACCACATCCTCTGAGGGGACGGTTCAGCGAATGTAAACCTAATGTCTACCTGTCCATCAAGACCGAGCGGTCCTGCGGGTTAGGATTCACTAACGAGACTGTCTAACAGCCGTCAAACAAGGTGCCTAGCTGAAGCTTTGTTTTCACTCTTCGAGGTTAAGAAAAAATATTCTTCAAAATCAAAATTTCCACTCCCCTTTTACTTTTCAGACCTTCCTGAACATTTTTGGTTTCCTCTACATAGTATGTCTGTCTATGAGTTAGTCATGAAATCCTTGTAACGGGCAAAACTGTTATTTCCGATTTCGGTGATATTTTCAAGGATTTTGAGGGTTAGCATGTAGATGGTCCCCTATGAAAATCATCGCCCCCGAATTGACAGTAGTCACACGTTAAATCCATCCGAATTCGATGAAACTCTCAGGGATTGTGCGGTCGGTGTGTACATGGTCCCCTATGAGGATAGTGCAAAGTACGTGGAGGTCGATCTTTTGAGATTAGCTACATAGGGTCATCTATTCAATCGGGTTATAGATACGAGGAAGCTATGTGCCACACCCACATGACAGACTTTTTTTACGTGCACTTACATCTTCTTCTTCTTCTTAATTCGCCGACTCCTCACGGAGGTTGGCGATCCAAACAGCCAGTTCTTCCTTGTTGGTGGCAACCCGAAAAACATCCTCCGATGAACAGGAGAACCACAGTCTCAGATCAGCCAAGAGTTTTTCCTTCTCTTGCCCAAAATTTTCCCCTCGATGATACGGCGCAGCAACTCATACCGGGGACCTCTCATTAATGCCCAATTTATCTCGTTTTTCGCTCTTTAACAGTGAGGAGGAGCTCCTTTGATTTTCCCATCCTCTCAAGGACCCCGACGTTGGTGACTTTCTGGACCCATGGAATGCGTAACATACGTCGGTACATATAAAACTTGAAAGCTTCTATGTTCTTCTCAGTGCTAGGGTCAAGGGTCCAGCTTTCACACCCGTACAAAAGCACCGAAAAAACATAGCAACTGACCATCCACATTCTTAGAGCCAGACAAAGCGTAGAACGCACAAACACTTTCTTCATTTGAAAGAAAGTTCCTCATGCTCGTATATCGATCACTTACTTCTTTTTTCTGGGCATTGTGCTCATTTACCAAAGCTCCCAAGTATTTGTAGGATGCAACTTGCGCCCCTCGCTCACCGCTTACCGTAAGATTGAAGTCTATTCTGCGCTTTGAAAACACGAGTACCTTGGTTTTGGAAACGTTCAACGCCAGGTCATATGCTTCACTATGCTGAACAATTGACTTCATCAAACACTGGAGATCAGCAAGGCTGTCAGCTACGACAACGGTGTCATCAGCATACCGAACATTGCTTAGGTACACACCATTGACGCGTATTCCCTTATCCGGATGCTCTTCAAGGGCCTCTCCAAATGCACTTACATGACCATTAAAAAATAATTATGAATAAATAAAAATCCAATCTCCAATCTCCTATCAAAATATCAAATAACCAATTTCAACACGATTATTCAGAAAAAAAAATGTTCTAAAAATCCTATCTATCCGAATTTGAGCGGTTTTGTACTATTAGGAACTACAAGATAGTAATTCGAAGAAATTACTTGGACCAGCTGTTGAACGAAATAGGATTTTTATTTGCAACTTCATGATCTCATCTTGAAGGAAAATTCATGCTGATTCTGACCGTACCCTGTATTCCCTTACTTGAAATGGCTCCTTAAAACTGTACTTTTCTTCTTCCATTAATGACAAATATTTTTCCATTTTCCTCTCATTGTCGCATAACTTTTACTTTTTCTTTTTTTGCAAAAGTGAAGACCAATTTTCCTTATCAGAGTGTGTGATCCAGAATTTGACGAACATTTCAAATTCACAGATAAGAGATTGATTGGGTTTGGGAGGCCTTGAGACTATTCAAGTGCAGTGCACACAAGTTGCAGTTGCAGTCGCATGCGCAATAGCTACCATAAGTCCAGAGGGGATGACTTTCATAGAGAATCATTTACATCCCAATCCGCAAAATTCAAGAAAATTTCATCAAAATCAGTTGGACAATGTAGAAATTACGGCGGTTACTAGGGAATTCACGTTTGCGCATGCTCAGTGGCTACTATCTGTCCGGAGATGGTAATTGTCATAGAGGACCATCTGAATACCAATCTGTACGACCTCTGAAAATTTAATCGGAATCGGATGGAAAATGTAGACGTTATAGCTGTTACAAGGAATTCACTTTTGCACATGAGCCGTCGCTTCTATCACTCCGGGGAAGATGATTTTCATAGGGGACCGCCTACACGTCAACCCGCACAATCAATGAAAATTTCATTGAAATCAGACAATAACTTCGTATAGATATGTTTCAAATTGATCAGGTCTGAAACGTAAAACGCGAGTGGAAATTTCGATTTTGAAGAACTTTTTTTTTCAACCTCGAAAAGTGAAAACAAAGCTTCCGCTACCTTGGTAAACTCGGAAGCAAACATTTTGAAAACAATTGAAATGAGGCATCTCAGCTTAGTCGTGCGGGATTTTAGTGCACGGGTAGAATTTGATTCTGACTCCACAGAAAAGTATAATGAGCAAAAATATCCATCAAAATCGGCTCAGCAGTTTGAAAGTTGGGCAAAATGTTCTTAATAATTAGTCTACTCTCGTCGGTTGTCAGTCCGCTAGATCTTCCATGTCCGACAGCCAATTTTAGTGACGATGGGTCGAGCAGTTAGGATGTACATAATTCAGACCAATAATTATTGAGGCTTCTTGTCAATTTTTCGGTCGTTTCGCTGAAGAATAAGAGTTTCTGGATTCAATCGTTACGGGCGATGATACCTGGGTGTCTCATTTCACTCCACACACATTGCAAATAACCTTACCAATTCGCCAAAACCACAGAATTTCAAACAAGTTCAGTATGCTTCAGAAACGTCAATAAACGAGACCGAGTCAATAAACTTGCTGTGAACATATTGATGACGAGAGTTTGTTACGAAGTTTACCAAAGTTTGTCCGTAATGCGTAAAATATCCAATTTTTCAAAACAATACACTCTGCTTCAAAAGCCGACATCCGCAAAGATCAGTCCCGCCCCATTAATTGGCTCCAGCCACAGAGTATCTACTGGAGACAACGCCCCAAGGAGAAAACGTCTGCCAAGTGGGTGTGGCACATAGCTTCCTCGTATCCATAACCCGATTATATAGATGATCCGATGCATAGTAGCATCGGATCATCTACACGCTAATCTGGACATTCCTAGAAAATTTCATCAAATTCTGATGAAAAATGTAAGTGTCATGGCTGTTACAAGGATTTTACGTTTGCGCATGCGCAGAGGCTACTGTAAATTTAAAGGCCTTGATTTTAATTGGGGACCATCTACAACCTAATCCGCGCAATCCCTGAAAATGTCATCGAAATCGGGTAGAAAACGTGGAAGTTATGGCTGTTACAAGGAATTCACGTTCGCGCATGCGCAGCGGCTACTATCAGTCCGGGGGCGATGATTTTCATTGGGGACCATCTACAACCTAATCCGCAACATCCCTGAAAATTTCATTGAAATCGGATGGAAAATGTAGAAATTATGGCCTTTACAAGGAATTCACGTTTGCGCATGTGCAGTCGCTTCTATCAGTCCGGGGATGATGATTTTCATAGGGGACCATCTGCAGACGCACCAACTCGCACAATCCCTGAAAATTTCATAGAAATCGGACAACTTTGTATAGTTAAGCCCGTTACAAGGATTTCATGACAGACAGACACAGAACCGAATTTGTTCAGAAAGGTCTAAAACGCAAAAAGCGAGTGAAAATATTGATTTTGGAGAACTTTTTTTTTTCATCCTTAAAAAGTGAAAACAAAGCTTCCGCTACCTTGGTAGACTCGGAAGCAAAATAAGCGTTAAACAAGGTGACTTGTTACGATAAGGTTGGGAACAAGCAATCATGAACGTGATCTGTTGCACTCAACTAGAACTATGTCCTGGAGCTCCACCAATCAGAACCACAGAGTACTGGAGACAAGTTATATTGGCTCCAGCCAATAGCACCCAATTACGAACTTCGCATTACGCACTTATGTGTGGTTTCGGGTCAGGAGCCTATCGATCTGAGGATTGAGTCTGAGGCCAGCAGCTATGCGGCTTTACGACAGAGAAAAAGTTTCCGAGGCCGACCCTTGGATCTTCCTGTGAGACCAGGACTGTGGCCTCACCCCTCAGTGGCTGTGGCACCTCCGGAAGAGTTCGAACCCTTTTAAGATAAAAGTTTTATCAGGTTTACACTGATGGGAGTCTCATCAACGGAGCTCACAGGCTGCGCAATAGTGGCATATGGAGGAGTTTCTGGCGAACCAATTCACCGCTCCAAATTTCGACTGGGAACAGGATGTTCAAACAATCAGGTCGATCTCCTCGCCATTGCCGAGGCGCTAAGGTGGTTGGGCGTCCAGGTGGTCTGCGAGGAAAACAGGTCAGCATGCGTTTGGACAGACAGCGAGGTTTCTATCGCAATGCTGCAAGACCACAGAAACCATTTGCCCATTGTCGAGCAAATAAGAGGGTCCCTGCGCGAACTTCGTGGTGTGTGGAGGATTGGTGTCAGGTGGCTAAAAGCTCATTCGGGAATTGTTGGAAATGAGGCTGCAGATGAACTCGCCAAAGAAGCAGCAGAGGATACCACTCTGCCTGAAGTTTTCATAGCATACCCACGATCTTATGTTCGGAGATTGTTACGTGAGGAGACAATTAATGCCTGGAGCTTGCTGTGGGATGCCAACACTGATACAGCACAGCACGCAAAGCGGTTTTTCCCAACTGTAAGAAGGAGGCTCGAGGTTAAATTTGAGTGCTCTTACAAACTTACTCAGGTTTTAACAGGGCACGGGAGGAATAAAGCCTATTTGCAGCGGTTTGGTTTGCTCAGTGATGGGACTTGCACTTGTGGTAAGCGCGTATTACAAACATGGGACCATCTAATCATCCGGTGCCCGTTGTTTGAGCCAGAAAGAGCACGACTCATCAGGAAAGTGATACTGAGCAGTTCGGATTGGCCAGGAGAATATTTTAATTTGATAAACAAACATTTGTTTGATTTTATTGAGTTTGTGAACTCCATGGACCTACTGTAAGTGGGAAGAGGAACTTATTAGCAGTACCCTGTGGTTTATTTTGAAACCTATTTTATTCTGTTAAATCATGTTGATGTTCATTTTATAAAAGTTAAGAATGTAAACCGCCTGTATTCAGTGATGGGAGCAGGCTGAATAAATTCCCTTGTTGAAGGGTTACTTCAACTAGGAAAAAAAACCTATGTGAACCCATGCGCTTATAAGACGAAACTGCTCCTCTTTTGTTTGCCTTGGCTGATGCTGTGGTAGTGGGGGTATAGCAATACTAGAACCCCACTGACCATTCCCTCTCAACAGACAGTCCTGATTGCCTGTTCGCGTTTCATCCTCAATCGATAGTAGTTACCAACCCTCTGTAGTGTTGCGGAATAGTACCCAATGCAAAATACGTACTTCTTCCATTCTCCTATTCCATCTAATTTCCTTGGTAATCATGAAATACCTGGTCCCTAAATTTTATAAAACTTTTCCAAAATCGGCTAAATATTACTTACAAAAAATTGAAATAAAGGAGAATCTCATCATCTCGCTTATTTTTATTAGTAAGGCAGTGTTTGCTATGTCTGCCTGGAGGAGACGCCACTAACCCCATTCCAAACCCAGAGAACATGAGGTATCAAAAGTTAGTTCCCTTTTCAACCTCCCCCACAAACAAGTAAAAGTGGTCAGGTAAAAAATAACACAGAATGACAACAAAAGATAAAACTGTTATTTATATTTTATGGCAATGGTGAGAGAAGTTTAACCTTCACGAGGAGACTCAACAAATACTGAGCATCTTGGAAGATACTTTACATGGAAAATTATATTAGGCAGGTATTTGTCCAGTTTTTAATTTCATAGTCAGGAGTTCCTAGTTGGTACAATAATAAAAATTTCCAAAAAAAATACTGTTCCTACATACCGAAATTTCATTACGATAAAAGCAATAAAGGGAAATACAAACTTATTCTAATTTGTACAAGTTAAAATTCATCACAAATAATTTTTTTATACTTCATAATTTCGTTAGGTAATTTATACTGAGGTCGCTGGCAAAGAATAGGACACTTTCAGGAGAAAACATGCACATGCTTACAGTGTTAATACTTCGTTGAACTCACAGATCACGTTTGCTCCACCCTCCAAATGTTGATTTGGCTTGCAAGCATATTCACGCATTCTAGCGAGTGTGAGAACGAGGAAATAATTTAAAGATTCTTCCAGCCAATACCCAGCGACTTTGGAATTGATGATTCGATTGTTCATTTTTTTCAAAAAACGCTATATGGTACGGAAAACAGAAAGAATAGAAATCTTTAATTAAAAACAATATTCAGAGAGCAAACTGTGGCTCTTATTCAGGCTGAATATGAAAATTACTGTAAACTTCATGAATTAATTGAACTTCGAACTAATCAAATTCCTCATAACAAAAAAAATCGATTATTAATGGATATTGTGAAAATTATCTCCTCATTATCACGTTTGAGCGATTCTCGCCGAATTGGTGATTGAAATACCCTCAAAATGCCGAATTTGGAGGGTCGAACAAAATTTGATTAAATCTGCTTGAAAAAGATGCCCTGAGCCCCACAAAAAATAATAATAAAAAATAAATTACTATCTAGCGGAAAAAAAAGATCACAGCATACCTCCCAAAGAGGAGTATATTAAGTCCTGAGAATTATTTAGGTAAGAAATATTCGTATTTATAGAACGGAGCTTTAGTTGACACGAACTTTTGAAGAAAAACATGCAAAATTTCGCACATAACGCAGAAACTAGATGAATCAACAATTTATTTACTATTTTGTGATGCAAATTTAATCTCTTTGGACGTAACGTACGTCCGATTCTCGAATCCATAATGTTGGAGTGGGAAATTAGTGAAACAATTTACGAAATTGGAATGAGTCCGCAGGAAGGGAAGTGCCAAGGAAACTCCACTGTAGACACAAGTCTGTCAACAAGAGAATGATCACATTATTCCTCTTCACTTGTGAGAAAACCTGTTTCTACAGATTTTTGGGTTTACTTTGAAAATATAAGGTAGAAGAAGAAGAAGGGTTTCCTTTGGAGGGGCAACGGAGTAACATTAGAGAGTTCCTAGTGGGTTTGGTTAGGCTTTGATACAGCGTGACGTATCACACACACACTCAATCCGGCGCCGTAGTGATGAGAACGCGCCGTACCCAATCCAGTGCCGTATTGTGATAAGAACGCGCCATATCTGATCTGGCGCCGTAATGTTATAAGAACGCGCCCTATCTCATCCGGCGCTGTAATATTACGGTAGAATATGTCACTAGGAGGTAGTCCGGCGCACCGTAATGAGAACATGGCGGACAATCTAGTCTCGGTGTGCCGTATCTAAGCCAAATCGACCCTACTTGGAACTCTCAAGTTACTCTGGCACCTGATTCGTGATTCGATGGAACGATCAATACTGCTCTATCGAATCACAACTAAGGGATAGCTCCAACAGTCTTATTGCAGTGTTGTGATTCGATAGAACAGAATTGAGCGTTCCATTGAATCCCGAATCAGGCGTCAGAATAACTGTTACTCTGTCACAAGGCCCGGACCACACCTGTAATTTACTGTAGATCAAGAAAATAGGCAAGTTGCAGAACCAGCTGAAAACTTTTTTTTCTCGAAATTTAGTTATTCTTGAGTATCTATGGATTCAGGATTACATCATCTGTAGTTTTGATGAAGTTTAAATCACGTGTTCTTAAATTATTTTAATGTTGAGCAATAAGTTCTTTTTTTTTAATTTTCATCCGAAAGTAATGAATTGTCTTAGAAGATGGAAACATTACTTTTTCAAGGTGCACGAAGCTGAGGTTTTTATGGGGCTGACAACCAGGGGGACGCTATTTCTATGCATAGCTAGAGTTGTATGTTTAGCGAGGATGACCCTACACATTAATGGTTCCACTTGCAAGGGATAGAATAGATTGATACTGCTAAACTGGGTTGACAAGGCTCGCCGCTAGGGGCAGCACTTTACGATTCCGAGCAGAACATGATAAGCGTGTGTGGTGAGGAGGGAGATGATCACGGACTAACTTCCGTAAAGTGTACAAGTAAACAAACGTCGTGAAAACATATCAATTCGATACGTTCAATCAATTATCATCACAATGAAGGATTATGGAGGGAAAAGGAAACTCCAGATGAGTGACGGTTACATCTACAAGTTTTTTGCAATTTACTCAGCTTCGTTCGGAATGGTTTTCGATGGTTTTGCAACTCGCCTACACAGTTGAAGTCTCCGCATTCAAGGTAAGTTTTGAAGCCGAAGGAGTTGGAGATCATTCGGCTGTGTACAGACTATAAACTACAACACTCACCCCACATTCGTACTACAACATAAAACTACAAAAATGCAACATTCTTCCAAAAATTCATGAAACAAAATTCAACAAAAATTGTGATAAGAAGAAGGGAGTATCGGATTATGCGCTCAAACCCGGAAATTCTTCATTTTCGCCTTTAGGTCTAAATGCTACAAAATTTGAAGAAAAAAATACATTGTGACTATTGACTAGTTTGTTTAGACCTGCACACATTGTCGATTCCTCTTCCATTCACAACCGAATAAAATAAATACAAGTTGATACACAATATAAAGCCCCAATTCTTTGCCAACGAGCGAGTATACAAAATTAATTTCTACAGCTAAGTGGAACATTGAACAAGGGAAAAATAAGAACATGGATCAATTTCTTCATAATCCGAACAACGTGAATTGCACGAGTATCAAAAACCTACGCGTACAAAGATTGTTTTTTCCACTATTTTTAAAAATTTAAAGGTAGGTATATAAAATCTTAGGCCATTTCGGGAAGAGCACAACGGTTTGATCATAACATCATTTTTTTTTACAATTTTTTTTTTATTTTTCGAAAAATAAAAATAAAAAAGGCACTAACACAACACTGGGTGAGTCACAACACGTAACCAAGCAGTGCGATAAGTCTTGGGAATTCATTTTGTGCATTTCAAATATTGTGAAGAGCACCGGGTAGGTAAAGTCGATAAGAACATTTTTATTGGTAAGTAATACCTATTTGAAACAAGAAAATTCACCTCATGAATGTAGCCGTTAAGGCTTCCTTAGGTTACTTTGTACACAATTGAATTTTTAAATAATTTTATTGTTTCAATTATTTATTAATTCGAACAAATTGTATTCAACCACAATACAATTTTTGAAATTGCAGTACAATATGAGTGAGTAGTCCAAATAAACCATAATGATAAAACTAGACACCGTCCTAGGAGAAATTGATCAAATAAATATATATATTTTTATTATTCAAATACTACGTGAGTACAATACTATTTACATGATCGAAAATAGGGAAGGAATGAAGGGGAAGGGGAAGAGTTTATTAAATAGTCGTTTTTTGATCCGTTAAGACACCATAATTGAAAGAAACGAGTTGGGAAGTTGATAAGAAGACAGCGGATGCGAAAAAAGTAGCCTACACAACTACTGGAAGGGGGGGGGGGGGTACACAGCACATACTAGATTATGTAGGAATTTTATGTACATAAAATCTCATTAGTTGGAAATGGTGAAGACGAAGGTTTTCGAGGATGAAGACGATGAAAAAAGCTCAAATGTCAGCGAACAGAGGGGAGCCGATCATCACTGCAACATGCAATAATCTTTTATATGAATTGAATACAACAACGCACACATGAAGTACCTTCTATAGGTCTACCAGAGAAACTTTGCATCCGTGCTGCGCCCCCTAGGTGGCGGATCCGCGAACTAACGATCGAGTCAACCTTTGATGGTGAAAACTTAACAGGGAAATTGGCGTGGTGAGAAATTTGAAGTTCGTGTAGTGGCTGCACTGTGAACGAAAGCGCGTCTGCTTGTCTCCGTTACTCTGTTATTGTTTATACCTGTTTCCTGTTTTTATCCATCATTCTTTCCTGGTACCTAATCGGTCATACATGATTTTCGTAGCAAGTAAGTAAATAGTAGAATCAATTTTAAACTAAATTTCAATTTTATCCAATAGGTAATAAATTGTAGGCACCTATCTTTTTCGTTCTCAGATATTTTTGCTTTGTGACGAGTAGTATTCGGCAATCAAAAACAAATCTGTGAAATCACTTTCAAACAAAATTTGAATTTTGTCTAATAATGCATCAAGAAAATCGTACAGAAATCTTCATACACGCACTGGGATAATACGAGAGTGGAGTTTCTTCTATTATTATTACTTTCCAATTTTTAACAGTTTTCCATTTTCCGAATCGAATGAGTGCCTACAGTATTTTTATGGGTCCTTGAGTAATTACTAATTTTATTATAGACAATAGCCATGCGAATTATTCGTTTAGGTACCTACCTATTAATAAATTATACTGGAATTAGGCTTCAAAACCGATTCTGAAATGCACGAATTTCAACCTGCAGTAGGAGGGAACTCCTACTGCACGGCGCATGTCACTTGAGGGGAGAAATTCCCGAAAAATTATCGTACGCACGGGAATTTGCTTGATGATAAGAGATAAGTAGTTCTATGTTCTCCAGCAGAATGCGCCAAAGGAATGCAAAGTTTCTCTGGTAGACGTACAGTAACTTTAAATAGGTAAAGTCTGCCATTCCTGGCGTCATGGACGTCATCAGCTGTCTTCCTAAGGGAAGATCAGAATTTAACAATTGTCAAATATCAAATCTAACACTAATCAATATTTGGCAGTGCTATGAAATGACTTTAAATAGGTACTGAATAGGAACTAGTACCGGGCACTCACTCATTGTTACCCTTCGCAATAGGGGTATTCATGGTCTGGGACATTCAACGTCGCATAGAGTAGAATCTTCGAATCGGGTGTGCGCATGGGTGGTAAAAACTGTTTATTGTTATTTTTAATCTAAACTAGACCTCATTCTGAGAATTTTGACACCAACCGCGACCTTCTAGCGTGAGAAGACCTTTTTCTATGATTTTTTGCAAAGTTTCGAATGTTTATGACGTCACTGTAGGCTGGGGGGTCCGCGTGACGTCATAAACATACGAAACTTTGAAAAATCATAGAAAAAGATCAAGGTACTCGTCCAAAAAGAGTACGGCTGGTGACTAAATTCTCAGGATGAGGTCTACTTTCGATTAACATTTTTTTTAAACCAGGCGCACCCCCCATTTGGAGATTCATAGAGTCAATGCGCATGCTCTCCAGCTCATTTGACGATTCAATTTGCCACGGGCTGAAGGCGTCGTAAACTGAGATGAGCGAAGCAACTATCTTAACATCAACAAACAGATCTTCTCGTTCTTTCTTTCTGAGTTATTCTTTTAACAACACCTTTTTTATTTTTTATTCCGTTTTTCCGTTCGTTTATTTCGTTTTTGTTCTGTTTGAAGTGTTCTGTGTTTCGTTCTGTGTTCTGATAGTCTGCGGTAGAAGTGGAAATGGAACTTGTTTCAGCCATGAGCTAAGTACCAAAATGCGTTCAAAATTGTGTGACGGAAGCAAGATTGCACATCGGTAGGTACCAATTCAGAAGTCTGAAGCATGATCCTTCTTTAATTGTAGCCGTAGATTTTTTCGTTCGTGTCCTAGGAACTTGTAAAAGGATTTTATAAGGAACCTCTGGGGTATTCTCATTTTTTAACTAAAAAAAATTAATGGATATGCGGTTCTTTTGACACCGACTTATCGTCTGATGCCACAAGGAGCGCTACGCACAATTCGATATTCGACGGGGGAAAATGTAGGAGCCTCATGAAACCCTCGAGTTACCGCAGTTTCCATATACGACGATTCGACCATGAATACCCCTTCACCACTGTTTGAGCTCACTTTGTCAGCCTAGATTGGCATTTTTGTCGATCCTCCCAGACCTCCCAGGGGTCGATTCTACAAGTAATTTGCAACAAAAAGTGCCTCTTACAAATTTTTTTAGATGCTTTGTTTTCGAGTTATTTCACTTTTTTAAGATTTATTTCGTGTGTTCGACCTTCTCTCACTAAAATGACTATAGCTCCCCCATTTACAATTGACAATATAACTTTTTATTTTATATTGATTGAATTTTATGCGATTTTACTATAAAAAAACGTCTGCCAAGTGGGTGTGGCACATAGCTTCCTCGTATCCATAACCCGATTATATAGATGATCCGATGCATAGTAGTTAATCTGAAAACACCAATCTCTAAGTACCTTTCACTACCCTCATAGGGGACCATCTACACGCTAATCTGGACAATACTAGAAAATTTCATCAAATTCGGACGAAAAATGTAAGTGCGGTAGTGATTGGATCTAAAAGTTTTTAGCTTGACAAGGATTCGAACCTGGGACTCCTACGTGGGAATCCAGAGCATTGCTGACTGACCTATCAAGGGGGTGGTTGAATGGGGTTTGAGATCCTCACCTCACACGCCACTGTTACGGCTGTTACAAGGATTTTACGTTTGCGCATGCGCAGAGGCTACTGTAAATTTTAAGGCCTTGATTTTCATTGGGACCATCTACAACCTAATCCGCGTAATCCCTGAAAATGTCATCGAAATCGGGTAGAAATTGTGGAAGTTATGTCTGTTACAAGCAATTCACGTTCGCGCATGCGCATCGGCTACTATCAATCCGGGGGTGATGATTTTCATAGGGGACCATCTAAACTCTAATTTGTAACATCCCTGAAAATTTCATTGAAATCGGATGGAAAATGTGGAAATTACGGCCGTTACAAGGAAATTCACTTTTGCGCATGCGCAGTCGCTCCTATCAGTCCGAGGATGATGATTTTCATAGGGGACCGTCTACACACCAACCCGCACAATCCCTGAAAATTCCATCGAAATCGGATGACAAATGTAGAAGTTATGGCCGTTACAAGGAATTCACGTTTGCGCATGCGCAGTCGCTTCTATCAGTCCGAGGATGATGATTTTCATAGGGGACCGTCTACACACCAACTCGCACAATCCCTGAAAATTTCATCGAAATCGGATGGAAAATGTAGAAGTTATGACCGTTACAAGGAATTCATGACAGACACACAGATACACAGACACACAGACACGGAACCAAAATTGTTCAGAAAGGTCTAAAACGCAAAACGCGAGTGAAAATTTTGATTTGGAGAACTTTTTTTTTCGTCCTTGAAAAGTGAAAACAAAGCTTCCACTACCTTGGTAGACTCGGAAGCAATAAGAATGGAAAAATAGATTTTTTACTTTTTTTACTACTCCCCTTGCTTAGGTATATGTTATTTTTAACCCGTTTAGCCGTTAACCGTAGATTAGCATTTTAAAAAACTTAAAAACAATCAACAATTATGTTTTTAACTTTGGCTATAAAATATCAAGGGGCAAGTAAAGATGGATGAAAGAGCTTGTCGAGCGGATATTTCATACTTACGGTATAATTGTCATAATCTTCTCAATGATGCGACGCTTAGAGAGGAATGTTTGGACCTTCTTGTAGGTTGAACTGACATAGGAGCGACGTACTGGGGCGGAGGAGGCGAAGCGTTGGCTAGCTCCTACGAACAAATTACAACACTAAATTAAACCATGATTTGATAAGGCAACCAAATATATAGAAGGAAGGTTATTTCAATACCTATAATAAATAATCATCAAACAGGAGGATAGAAGGAGTTTTTTTTTAGCATAAGCGCTCAACCACCCTGTAAGGATGGATGAATAAAGTTATTAGATTATTGCCTAAGTAACTACTAATCAATATGATACTTCAGAGATGCAAAGAGATCCCAGTGGTACTCTATGATATATGCTATATTGTTATGTAGATCATAGTGATTTGAAAAATCTTAATTACCAGTTCAAAATAAATAAATTCCAAGTTCAGTCAGTAATAGCTTCTTCACGTATTGTTGAATCCATTCATCAATAATATTGATGAATCGTGAACATAATTTCAACAACCAATGGAATAGATCCATCGACTTGGTTAAATTTCGGTGTGACAATAAATGAGGAAGCTATACTGTCCCATCACCTTGGCAGACTTGTTACTTCTGAGTTTGAAAAAATGAATCAACGAGATTCATAGTTAGCAAATAGATTTCAAAATGATCAATCGAATTTCTCAAATAAGCACTATCAACTTTACTGGGAAATAAAGCACTATACTCCGTCAGATAATTCTGTGTGCATGGGTGGAAGTGAGCCTTCAACATTAGGTGGCCACCTTCCATGACAGTGTTGCCGCATGGATGGATATTTCGCTTCTCCCTTTTTCTCGAGAGAGGGATGTTTCCCTTAGGGCAAGTAAAGCTAGATTCACAAGGGATGGGAAAGTCGGAACGATAAAAAGATGAGAGAACCAGTGGAGGGGGTAGGTGGAGTTGGCAGATCACATAGATAGAATGGACGGAAAAGACGGAATGATAACCTTCCTCCTGGAAGCCTCAAAAATGATAACCTCTCTCTGGCCTGTAATCTCTGTTGATAGTGTTTTGAAAGGGTGGTGATCATTCCTCATTGAAATTCACAAATAAAAAAATTCAAAAAAAAAGGACAGCACGAAAAAATAAACCAACAAATGAGCGCAAGTGTGGAGCGAGGCCGATTGTGGACTGCAACAATCGATAGTTTCAATGGTTTTTTGTAACAAAGGAGTAATATTGCTGTTGGAATTTTTAATTTACCCACATGCTCATCTATTTTTACGAATGCCAGCTGAACAATATTTCTAGAAAATTATCACAGTTGGGATTCTGCAAAAATTCTAGGAATATGTTATCACAACTCCTCAATGCATCAATCGCGTCGATAACATCGAAACAAACGATTGTTAGCTACTATCGACAGTCAGTTACCCCTAGTGCAACCTTCACTAGTAGTTATCTCGGTATAAAGAGGAAGACGGTATAAAAATTTCTTCCACCAACGGACTTTCTGCCATTCCAATAGCAGCCACCATCCTCCACTGGGGAAAATCAGCCAATTATTTTGGGTTACTTTTGGCGTTACTTTTTGGGTTGGAGTCACAGGCCACCACCCCTGCACTGTAGAGGGGGTCGTCCCACACACACAGAAATATCTGACAGTATAATCACTATAAAGCAGAAAGAAGCTTACCTTCGGAATGAATGTTAAAAGAAAAGAAACTTCATGCATGTAAATGTGAGAAATATCTACAGGTAGGTAGGTATGGAGATGAATCCTTGAGGCGCATGCGGTCATTGCTGGTGTGAATTTTGCTGTCTTCTTGCCATGCAATTTATATCGATGGGTTACACTAAAGAGTCTACAAAAAAACGAAAGAAAAAGAAAAGGGAAAAAATATATTAGAGAAAAATTAGGAAGGAGGGATGAGTTAGCATAAAGTAAGTAGGCTGCTTGAGATGGATTGTGTGAGGTTAATTTTGTATTCGTTGGAGCCTGTCTTTGACATGAAAATTCCTTATGGCTGAAGTCATTCATACAAATTTAACAGTTGGAAATTGCCAAGAGGGGAGGGCAGTGTAAGTGGATTTAGCCCCAATGTATCTTATCCTTATGGATGAATCTGACACAGCTGTGGAAACCATAATCTGAGGAAGGCATGATGTAACATATATGTGAAGGTGCATATAGGATGCATAAAGATGGATACCACACAGGTACTACCTTGCCTGGTTAGAACACTGTGGATACAATTCCAAGTAGAAGTTTTGGTCCGAGTTATAATTTTGCTACTTTTCTACATGAGCTAAACTGCCCAACGTATCTTTATTGACTAAACCCCAGCTATATGGTGGGACTATGAAAATGCGGAGATGGATTCTCATTTACTATATAAGGCACATCCAGGTTCCTTCAAACTTGTATGAAACTCAGGTTTGAATAGCGTTCACTGAAATTCTAGGTTCAATCCATCCAAATAACTTTATACAGACTTTTATCTACGTATAACCTATATTACTGGGCATTATGTAAATAGATTCAGGTTCATTGAAAACTTCTGTAAAATACAAACAGAAGCTATGATGGGCAAAGTTTTGAAGGATATTCCCGACAAGGAATATATTTGTTGTCTAATGAAATCAGTATGGAAGACTAAACTATTGCTCTCCAGGTATAAACTGCTCACAGTACCTAACTAATAAAGCAACTACAAAGGGATCTATGGTTTGAAGAGTGGGATAGTTGTCATCCCTGACAGTAAATATTTTTCACAGCTAACCAGGGTGCTCAATCGTCCTGAACACCAATGAAAACATCAGCAATTTCAAACTAAACAGAACCTGTTAGGATCAATATTATCCACAACAACTGTGAATTGAAACACGGAAATGACGCACAACAGTAATTTAAAAAGAATGTTTATACTTGCTCAAGTGGTTGTTCTAGGAAAAAACGAAATAAGATTCTACAACTACAACACTACATCTTCTGTAATAAATTCATGAACATTCAAACCTCAGAAAATCTCAAGGTGCTTCAACTCTCAACTCTTGGGAACCCCATTTTACCCTCATCCAGATTGAAAAAGGGCCTCTAGACCCAGACCTGGCGCTTGGAACAAAATCAGTAAAATGAAACTTAACCCTAAAACATTCTTAACAACCTTATACAGGGATTGAAGAGTCCTTTATGGTTATATCGGTCGCTTTTCTGGGGTTTTTAGTATAGTTCCACTGGGATACCTACAAACAGAAATTTAGGGTTTGTTGGGGAAGGACAGTCAAGAAACTCCATTGAGCTCTGTCTTAAGGAACTCTTAAGGCTATATTGGAACACAAGTCCCACCAAGCTAGGATCATAACCAGTGGCAGTCAGTGCCTACCACAGATACTGGAGACAACTTAACAGAGAAGATAAGTATGGATGAGTGGATACAGATATCTCGACATTGGTGCTGCTCAATGCCAGCCTAAGGTACTACTACAAATTGATTAGGTGTTGTAATTACGGGTATAAGCCAACCATATTCCCACCTCTTTTTAATTGATTGCTGTTACCTACCATTCTTCATCACTAAATTGGATGAAGAACTATTAATTTTTCAATAATATCACCATATTTCTCAATTTGTTTCTTCTTTAAAGGTAATTGTAAAGAGAAATCTTTATCCCACTTTATCCCTTATGAGCGTTACAATCATGGGAATGAACGAGAAGCGTTAATGATGAATGGGAATCCTCCATTGCAGCTGCCTCTTGAGATCAGCCTTAATCAAGCCTCTGGGCATCAACCAATCAGAACCCTTTTACGGTTCTCAGCCTAAGCTTTCACAGCTCTCGTGCATACCGGTAGCCACAATAGAGTTTTTGGTGCCAAAATCTCACGGGCCCCGTTAGGAGGAGACTAGCGCGAGCAACAGAGGATGCTACCCAGTTGAAGGAAGAAGGACGTTAACTATGGACAGGGGGGGGGGAATGGAGGCGCTCGTCACGGTGGGCCTCGAGGAACGGGTGACTATCAGGGGGCACCCTTTCATCGTCGCCCGCTGATGTCGGGAGGCAAATCCATCGTCACCCGCGAACTCCGTGCTTTGTGAAGAGGTTCCACGTTCCCGTTAGTGGTTTCCAAAAACTCTCTAATAGCAACTTGACTATGTAGGACTTCAGTTGGAAACGGCAGTAGAGGTGACAATTTTACTCCACACAATAAGAACCGGATAAATCCATAGTATTGTAGCCTGTGAAGGCTGCAGGATACCGTCATTCTCTACTTGTTAAATGAATTTCAATACATTTTTACCCTTTAATTGAATACTTTATTAGGAGTTTTGATAACGACCCTGTGTTGGAATAGACTCAGTTGTGCAAAGTAAACCACCTCCGATCCTTGGTGGTCTGACCAGGCAAGACCATGATGTACTTCCATCACTTAGTCACCAACTAGTGTTTAGTGGAAGTATGGTGACGGGACAACTTCCATCGACCATTCTTCCTTATTCCTTAACCACTCTTTTAATCGACCTTCTCATAGGTGAATGATTTAAAATTAACAAGTACCTTGGTAAAAAAAGAACAGAAAAAGAAAGATGCAAAGTTAACGATCTGGCTACTTCAGATCTTTCGACGAGTAATCATGCTCAATGTTAACGAGGTTTGGAAGAGATAGGTATTGAAAAAGAGAAATTCAACAACAGTAGGTAGGTACAGATGAAGACTTGCATTGAAATGCTGTGTGTTCCAGGGACGTACATGCGTGTCGAAGAATCGTTTGTATAAGTGGGAAATGTGTTACCTATTATATTTCATGAGATTGTAACTTCATCTTGTTTTTCCGAACACGCTGGAAATGTATCAACTTATGATTATTTTTCATAAATTAGAGGAAGATGTGAGGGGCAGGATTCAAAACATCTCTCCTAAGCGCTAACAGCTGTGTCAACCAGAAATGGGCGTTGACCGATTAATGATAGTTGTACGAACTCAATTACGATTAAAAAAGTAATCATGAAAGTATTCGTATAATTAGAGTAATCGAATACATTTGTATTCGATCGTGGGGATTAACTTTCGCGATTTCTTTTTAAGGGGTGTCAGTCGCAGTTCATTCCTCGTTCCTGGTAGGTATTTCCCTAAATTGTAGGAGCATCATGAAACGTTTTAACTAAATTTGAAATGTTCAAGGATTTTAGAAATGCATTAGTGCATGGGCCTAGGGATTTGAAAAACTGAAAGTTCGCCGCTCGAATCATCAAAATTTAACAATAATTGCGAGAGAAATGGGATAAAAACATAACTGGACGGGTTTTTTCACTTTTCTCTGGCAATTATTGTTCTAGAATCATCGAAAATTTCAAATTTAGCTACAAATGTTTGCCCCTACAATTTAGGGAAATACTAACCCAGAACGAGGAACGAAGAGCGACCGACTGGGATCCCCTTAATTGCCATAAGTATTTTTATACAATGGAGGGAGCGCGCCTGATTTTATTTTTAAATTTTTAATCGAAAGTAGACCTCATCCTGAGAATTTGACACCAGCCGTTCTCTTTTGGATCAGTAGACCTTTTTCCATGATTTTTCAAAGTTTCGAATGACGTTTATGACGTCACGCGCCCCAGCCAACAGTGACGTCATAAACATTTGAAACTTTGAAAAATCATAGAAAAAAGGTCTTCTCACGCTAGAAGGACGCTGCTGGTGTCATCATTCTCAGAATGAGGTCTAGTTTAGATTAAAAATAACAATAAACAGTTTTTCCGACCCATGCGCACACGCCATTGTAATAAAATATTTCTGGCGATTATTAATGTCCGAACCGATTAATAATCGTATTTATTTTCCTTTGGTATTGCGGTACACATTAAATATAATAGGTAATAAATAAAAATTGAATTTGTGATAATCTCTGAAAAGCTTCGTATTTAATCAGTCAGAATAATGGCTAATAAAATAAATATACGAAATAAAGAACAATTTAAAAAAAAAATACGGTATAGGTATTAGATCAGTAAAAATTAAGTTCTGACAGCAGGCGATGTTTATTGATTTTCGAATTAGTATTTTTGGCCCTTTGACTCTTTTTGATGACAAATATCATTATTATAGTCGTAATATTGAATAAACAGTGTTGAATAAAATGTGATATCAATCGACTACCTCTAGGTAAAACAGTCTGACAAATGTGAGTGGCACATAGCTTCTTCGAATCAAAAACCCGATTTTATAGATGAACCGATGCATGGCAGCTAATCTTAACCCATTCAATGCCAGCGTTGTCATATGACAGCCTCTCCTTTGAGGATTTTTCAGTCCAGTCGAATCAGTGGCCTGTTGCCAAAAACCACTCTAATGCTTCTGGTTTGCCACGAACTTCAAGAGGAGCCCCCCCCCCCCACCACCACCACCACCAGAAAGAGTTGGCTGGGAGAAACCCGGTTTCAGGGAAGCGTTTTTCCAGTTTATGTGAAGCACAGTCTGTGGTCTGTTTGATACGTGGCGTGGGGCGAAATCGGTGGACTCAGTGAATCATCGGTGGCCATTGAATGGGTTAAAATATCAACCTCTGGGTACCTAGCACTACCCTCAAAGGGGACCACCCACAAGGCAAACGCCAACCCACGCAATAACTGAAAATTTAATAGAAATCAGGTTGGAAAACATAGGAGTTACCTAAGTATATTACTAGGTTTGTACTTTTGAGCATGCGCAGAGGCGATGATTATTGATCCGAGGCGAATATTTTCATAGGGGACCATCTACACTTAACCACGACAATCCCTGAACATTTTACGGAAATCGGACAATAACTTCTCATAGTTTTGCCCGTTACAAAGATTTGATGACAGACAGACACGGAACCAAAATTTTCAGGAATGTCTAAAACGTAAAACGCGAGTGGAATTGTTGATTTTCCAAGTCCTGAATTATTCGTTATTCGTTAATTGTACTTGTATTCGCGGAAAAGTAAACGTTAATCATAATTACTTTGAAAATAATCGCGGATTAATCGTCCCTCCAACGAATAATAATACTTCAAACTACCCTTTATTTGTGATTAATGATTACGTTGACGATTACTTGACTTACGTTGAAGATTACTCCCCCCAACGAATAATAATAGAGAGTTCCTAGTAGGGTCGCTCAGGCGCGCCGGAACCGGATCGTCCGCCATGTTTTCAATACGGTGCGCCGGATTGCCTCCTAGTGACGTATTCGACTGTAACAATACGGCGCCGTATTGAGAGCATGGAAGAAGTATATCTTCCATGTTGAGAGTGTGTGTGTAATACGTCACGCCGTATCAAAAACCACTAGGAACTCTCTACTACTTCAAACGTATTTGTGAAATACGTTTGAAGTATTTCAAATATATATTTACGTATTTATTTAGTATTTTACGTTGACGATTACTTTTGTATTCGTGAAACTATTCATTAATCGATTAACGCCCATCTCTGGTGTCAACATACTTCATGGAGCCTAGTTACCAGATGATGACCATGTGATCCTTCAGGGACAACGTATTTTGAAGGTTTGTGGTACCTACAACTTATCAACTATTTCTACAGGTAGGTACCTTTTGTAACGGGTCTGTATAGCAAAATGTGATCAACTAATCGATGAATGACTTTCAAAGATTTGCAAACTGATGTGACGAGATGAAATGGAGAACTACGAGTTTTTAGCCAAATCTACGAATTTTTAGCCAAGAACTCATTGAAATTACCGTGACTCAAAATTTGCCTTACGGACTTTAATTTTCCGAGCTTGCGTCATCTGTGGTCATTGAACTCGCGTCGCTATTCCCTTGACTGACCCGCAAGACTGTTACATCATTTTCTTGATTTGACAACGAGCTTTCAGACTCATAGAAACTGTTTTCAGGAGTCATCTGGATGGAACAACAAGTTTTAATCAGCCAAGAACTAATTTGATTCCATAGGCATAGCTTAGATAAACTGTCTTTATTTTGAAGAAATCGGTGGAAATTTCGCTCGTTAAAAACGTCATTGCTCACTTCAGTTGGTTCTACGATCTATTACCTACTCAATGTTTTTGGTGCTTTCTATAATGAATTGATCTCGACGAGCAGCCTAATCTCCTACCAAATAATAGAGAGTTTTTGCAGGCCACTAAAGCTGGAGGCACACTGCCCTCACGTCAAGTGCCCTCACACGGCGTGAGCTCCGGTAAAGTGCGGTTCACCATTCTCCCATAAGAACACAAGGTAATTCTTTCACGAGAGCCACACTGACGGTAGCTCACGTGACCACACTCTGGACAGCAACATTTCGGCGTGACGTTAGTTTGAGATTTGACAACGATTTGGAGCAAAGAAAAAACAACAAACCCCCCGTCCACATACAACCGATGACTGGCCGATACCAGAGTGCTTTCCCGCATGAGGTCACGTGAGGGCAATGTGTTTCCACCTTCATGTGCCCGTCACAAAGCGGAACCCGTGAACTTTCAAAACGAAACGACAATCCCTGAACGTGGCTGGCCCGAGACTATCCTTTCTATTATAACAGTACATTTGTTTTAATTTTTATAGTCAATGGGGAATTTTCCTAATTTTTTTTTTGAAGAATTGATAATTAATATAATTTTTTCCCACAGCTTGAAATTGTGAAGAATTCGTCGTAAATATGTAATGTAAGTAAGAAGGCTACCTAGAAACACCGGACGGACGTGTTGAAGACAGACTGGGGAGGTAACGGAAAATTACCGATTTTACTATTCGGCCTCATTTTTCAACATCTGATGTTTCTTATTATTTTTAGTTTTATTTAGAACTAGGAAGATAGAGAATTTAACGCTCTTTCCAATGGTATAATTACATTTGAATTTTGACTGAAAAACAAGGGAGTTATGGCTGTTTTAATGGTAAGGTCTAAAATTTAAAAAAAAACATCTTAAAAGTGAAAAAAGCCGGATTTTAAGGGGATTTAAAAAATAAAGTGAAGAGACAAAAAAAAGTCGCAAAATAGTTGTACAGGATGAGCCACGGAAACTTACTTATTTGAAAAGGTCAATTAAAAAAAAAGTAATGCAGATATCGTAATATTTTTATTTTTATTTTAAAGGACAACTCTTACTTTTTTTCATATGGGTTTAAAAACCACATCCATCGAATGATGGCCCCTTTTGTTTAAACATTGGTTCAAACGATTTTTAAAGTTTCTCTCCACTCTGATCAGTATATCGACGGATACTTCGGCAATGGCGGCGCGAATGTTGTTTTTTTTTAGGTATTCTAGGGTCGGGGACGATCGATGTAAACACTTGACTTTAAGTATCCCCATTTAAAAAAATGCAAGAAATGTGAAAATGGGCCTCATTGCTGAGGAAAACGATCGCGTCATGGGGCAGGTTTTCGAGCAGTGCTTCACATGCAGTTTGGCGGGCGATTAAATCCCTTTCGCTCAATTCCTGCACTATAGCCAATTTATAGGGATGAAATTGAAGATCATCGTGGAGAATCATCCGTCTAACAGTTTGTGCCTGGAATCCCCAGAGCAGCTGCCTGTTTGCGAGCCGAACGACGGGGGGAGCGCGAAACCGACAGCCTCACTCTCTCAACGTTTTCTGGGGTTCTGGAGGTCCGTTGAGGTCCAGTTCGGTTTCTGGCAACACTTCCAGTCTCCCGAAATGTGGTAGCCCAAGTTAGAAATCGAATTTCAACTGGGGAACCGCTCCATATGGACGAATTTCGAAGCGCGCATGGAAGGCTCGTTGGGTCGCAATACTGACCGATCATTGGAAAAAAAGGTTTCTAGGGCAAACGCCCTCTACTCTCTAGTCCAAAGCATGGTGGCAACTAACCTTACAGGTAACAAAACTTTATAAGCTCCGCCTTCGAATGGGCCATTGTCCCCCCTTCTACAACCCCAACAGGCCGAACGGCGATTTTTTCAAATAAGTAAGTTTCT
>CM019182.2:24553595-24623781 GCA_009739505.2 Apolygus lucorum | reverse complement strand
AACCTCTCCTCAAGGAGCTATCATGGTCAGCACAAAGAAACGTGTCCAAGCCATCGCATCCTCGCACTTTCCACGGTTCAAACAATACAAGGTCTTACTTAGAGTTGCTGCAGTTTACTGGTAGTCTTTATTCACCATTCCCCCCTCCCTCCCTCCCCCTTATAACCGGAACAAAGATCCTCCTCAAAATCTTTCTCTCCTATACCTTACAAAATATTTCTCTCTAGCAACTGCATACTACGAATCGACACCCAACATTCAGCTCCATAAGTCATTATCGGCCGAATTATGGACTCATAAATCCTGATCTTAAGACCATTAGTTAGCAGTCTTGATTTAAGGATGTCCTGGAATGTAAAATACGCGCGGTTTCCTGCTGTCAGCCTTGTACATGGTTTTCTCCTTGTGGATTTGCAATCCAACTACCAATCGCCTTTCTTTTTCTCCAAGAAAGGTAATAGAATTTTCCCTCGTTACGTCACTGAGTTCCATTCTTTCCGTCTGCAGACTATAACGACAGAAAATTTTTAAAATATCTCAACTTTAAAATATTTTTACTTACCGCCAAGGAGGAGAGATATACTAGGAAGCCGCTGAACGGGGCGGATGAGGAGTTCCGTAAGACTTTGCCGCCCACACTCCGGTCGGGTCTGACGGGCCTTCAGGAACGCGTGGAAGCGAGGTTTCGCGATATCACATTTTTTTATTTCTTCTCGAGTGGAGTCGAAGAAATTTACGAACGGGGGGTAGGCTTTTTCGAAATCGGAAGCCTGAAAAATGAAAAGCACTGTAAATTGAACAGTCCTAACTCATCGACAACATAAATATACTTCATATAATAGGTTTTAGCGGGCTACAAAAAGGTACTGTTGAGGGAGACCTGAGAACTCCAGCAAGAACGTGCATTTGAAAAAATTAACCAGCAAGATTTCAATGGCACCCTGCTAGAACATTGCGATTATTTTAGAAATATCAAAGGCTTGTTTGTTCACTTGTCGAAGCGTAAATTCCAACACGAACCGTTATTATGACACATAGAAATAATAACTCCGAATCCATATAATTATTATATATATAATTATTATTATTGTATCTATGACAGTTACACGGAAGGTAGAGGTGTGTTCCCAAAATTCTAAATGAACATGGCTGTCAGACGCTTGCGCCAGTAAAGTTTCAAATTATTCCCTGGGAAACCTTACATTCGAAGTTCGATTCCAAAAGACGCGAATCTTCCCGGAGAAAACAATTGGTAAGGCTCACGTCACTAAAAAATTCCCCCAAAATTCGAAACATTACGCCCCCAGCCAACAGAAAAAACCACTTCGGAACGTTTCCACTGCATTTCTTCAAGATCCAAGACACCAAGATTATCAGGATTAGGTCCAACGGTCTGAGGGAACAATCCGCCTCCAGGAAAGAGTGGATAGCTGCCACAAGCACCTGGGAAGATCTCTGAAAACTGTCAGGGCCTGAAGAGGATCATCAGCTCAGTCTACTGCACCAAAACTTAGCTCACCCCATCAACCGAATCAAACTACCATGGCTGCCAGCGGGAAGTACCGTGAATTCGCGACGTAGCGTGGTCAGAAGGCGGGTGCCTTCTAGGTAGGGCGTACGCTAAGTCAGGCATCATCGCTATCATTTCTTCCATATTTCATTCCCTTCTGAGCCACGAGTAGGTGCCAACTAAGCCCAGCCAAAGCAGGAGGCCTAACCATGGCACTGGATGATGTAACCGTATATTCACAGTAACCATTTGTGGGCTTGCTCATCACAGTTTCACATCGAATATCACTACATTTCTAAAAATTCCTTCCCACTGTCAAATGGTAGAAAACTGTCTGAAGATTACCATTCCCCCATCCCAAAACATTTGTTCGGAATCGAAGTTTGAAATGCTGAACAAGCATATCAACAGAGCCAAAGTGTACATTTTGTCAGACAGTCAGGCTGCCCTGAAGGCCATTGCTTCATACACTACAACCTCAAAGCTGGTCTGGGAATGCCTGAATACCCTTAAAACTGTGGCCCAGGACAACCAGGCCACCCTACTTTGGATTCCTGGACATGAGGGTCATGAGGGTAATGAAACTGCTGATCGTCTTGCGAAAAGAGGCTCAGAGTCCCTGCCAATTGGGCCGGAACCATTCCTGGGAACCACCAAAAGCTGCTTACAGAATGTGGTTAACAACTGGGAAAGGAATGAGCGAGTAGAACACTGGCAGAACCTCCCAGGCCTGAGACAGGCAAAACTATTTGTGACGTTCTCTAAGAAACGGGCTAAGGAACTTATAGCTATACCTAAGAAGGACGTCAGAATACTTGTGGGTCTGCTAACAGGTCACTGCCCACTTCGCTATCACCTAAAGAAGATAGACAAACTAACGACGGACATCTGCCGCTTCTGTGACATGGAAACGGAAGATGCCGAACACATCATGTGCCACTGTGAAGCACTGGGCCGAGCTAGATACACAATCCTCGGAAGTGATGTCTTAGCTCCTGACACCATCTCTAAGGTGGCATACACCGATCTTCTCTGCTTTGCCAAAAAGTGGGGAGATGGGGTGTTCAGTAAACCCTTCTTAGTGGGCTAACACAGCCTGGAGGCACTCCACAATAAATCTTGTTGGTCGCAGTGGAAGGAGTTTGTATATCAGCTCATTTAAGACCTCCTACTCTATCAAAAAAAAAAAATCGAAGTTTGAAATTCCCGCCCCTGGAACTTATAGTTATTTTCGTTATTGTTATTTAATTCTGTCGTTAATTCCTGCGTTTTGTAAAAAATATCAATTTATTTTAATAAGAGATTATATTAATTGTTATTCGTTAAATGTGTGCTGGTTCCTTCAAAACCACTGCCTTTTGGAGCAATAACTCCCCCTGATTTTTACAAATGGACGTTGGTGAGAAGGCAGATTCGCAGCCCCGTTAAAAGTTTTGCTCGTAGCACCACTTCAATAATACTACCTAATTCCCAAGTGTGATAAAACGATCGTCGCAACATAACACACCGGAACATAATTACAAGATCGCGAAACACGGACTTCCGAGTAAAGAGGAGCATCGCCTGGGCCCCGGTAAATCTACGCCGGCCGGCTTCGCAAGGTAACTTGAATGGTTTCCCAAAACTATATTTAAATAACATTATATTCAACTTCTCTTTTAGAAACTAATCTAGGTACATAGTGTCACAGAAAACTTACGAATTGAAGGAAAATTTGGCCGACGGAGACTTCTTCCGTCCACGTGTGAGATGCTTGTCGAAGACTTTCCAACATCTTGCAGTGAGCGTGGTAAATGGGAGGAAGGTTGCCGAAAATAATTCGAAGCTCAGTGGCGTTCAGCAGTTGATCTTCACCATCCAGCATTTCTTCCAAAGGCACCTTGAATAACTATTTACGAAACAAGTATATTAGACGAACAATAAAACTTCAAGTACTTACAATATCTCATAAGTTACACAGATTTTTAAAAAAAATACGACAGAAGGAGTACTTACAGTCATTATTGTCTTGAGGATTTCTACGTAATTAGACTCGGTTTGAAGGAATTCCAGGAAAACTTGGTGTCTAGCACTAAGATTCTTTTTGGGTGATTCAGTGCACTCAGCTTCAGTCTCTGTAACGAAAATGTCATGATAAAATAGATTCAGTGGAAGATAGGGTAATGATTACACGAGATTTGTACGAGATTTTGTACCATCTAGGTTGCAGCAGCAGCATAGGCAGGCAATAATTCCGAGATATTTGATGTTTTATGAAGATTCCATGTGGATGGAGTTAATCAAATTTGAATTGCTGAACATCAGTCTAATGACCAAGTATGTACAGTTTTGAGATAGTTTGATGTGTGCAGGGATCCACATTTGGGCCTCTTCCATCAAAAAGCTCAAGGTGGGGAAACCTCAGCTCGATCATACAATCTATACTAAAAATTAAGCGATGATCAAAGAATGTACCTTCGAGCTCATTGTGGGACGGAGCGTCGAGGAAAGACCCGCTGCAGCTAAGCAAAGAAGAGTCTGTGATGGACGACCGACGTTTTAGAGGCTCAAGAGGAGGCGACGTAGGAGTCAACGGACCGCTGCCAAGCATACGAGCCGCAGCCGTCCGCAGCCGCTTTCTCTTTCTACCCCTAATCGACCCCGGCGTGGACGTGGTCAGCGACACCCTAGGCGTCAGCCGCCCCACATTCTGGAAGAAAAACCATAAAAATCATTGAGCACAGGGCATAAGCCGCATTTCTCACAGCTAAATAAAAACAAAAAAAAAAGTGGCCACAAAATCAACTGTCTTGAATGGAATTGATTCAGAATCATCCAGAGTATTCCAGCTTCAAAACAAATGCAAAAACATTTTTTCACGGTTTGTATTCAAAGCTAAATTCTGGACCTCCAAGATGTGACTTAGGCCCACTTTCACCAAAAGTTGTTCAAATCGCGTTTAACTAAACGCCTTGATTGTTAATCTGAAGTAATAAACCCGGCAAGATGGCGAGCGTCTTTTACCAACCCAAATCAAAGTTAAACGGCGATTGAGATAATCGAGCTTAGCTAACCTTGAAATGTCAAGTGAAATGAACGAAAGTTGGACATTATGACGCATTTGGGTCAATAGAAGCGCTGAACAACAACCACTCCCGCGCTTGCTATCAGTAGATTCCCGCCTTTATCAGTGATGTTCTGTGATACGAGTTCATCGCGAGTCATTTCGATTTCTTTATTGCCACTCACCTACTTCTGATGCAATATCGGTTCTTTTAATTTTTTTTGTTACTAATTCGTATTAATAAAGGTAGGTAAGTTAAGGACGACCTTTGTTCTGTTTGACCTATTCCCGGTTTACAAGGTGTTTCGTCGGGAACTCTAGCCGAGTATCAATCAAATTTAGGACTTTGATGACCGTGGGCTTGGTAGTGTGTAAGTGTTGAAGGATTCTCCTCGGACGTCTACTGGGGACGTCGTCGTGGTCGTCAGACGAGTCATAAATTATTTTTAATGGCATATCCATTTCCAAACACAAAACACTTCCGAGAACACACACAAAATCTCACAACAATAAAAAATGTTCACTGCGCGGCCATATTGAGTTTGTAGTTAAACGAGCATACCGAGTTTATTCGGCTGACTTTCGACCGTTTAAACTCGAACCCCTCGAGATGGAGTTTAAACTCGTAAATCGCTCTGGTGAAAGACGTTTATTGCTAAACATCAATTATCTCTTGGCACTCTTGGTTTAAACTCGTTTCGAATGTTTGGTGAAAGTGGGAATTAATGAGTATCTTTCTCCAGCGAGATAGTTTAAGTAAAGAGAACATGAGGGCTGAGTGGGAGTAAAGTTGGTGTGGTCACTTTTACACTCAAAGGAAAGGAACCAAAATATCTATCTTAGAGCCGATGTCATCTTTGATTGGACCTCGACACCGCAAGTGCTAAGTACAAGATCGACAGTAATTTTCAGGGAGCGCGGGAACATCTGGGATCATCCCGCCATAATGATCCATAGAAAGCTAAGCTTCTCCTTCTCCCATCTCTGCTCTATTCACTTATTCAATCTAGATTTTTCATTCTTTTTGGAATAGAGGAATTTTAACTATGATTGATACTTGTTGAATTTTTTCGTAATAAGTAGCTCCCTCGTCTTATTATAAATGTTATTGTCGGATCCGCGGAAGACAAGGAATCGCCAGCGGGATATCCGACTTTTTCCAGACCAAGTTCGGAACTGCCGGCTCAGCATTTCGCCGCTTGTCTCCCTTCTTGACGCCCGACCGAGGTTATAAAGACTTCGACCACCGAATTCAGGAGGATCTTTCGCCCAGAACTGATCCCCGACGGAATAGCTCCCGTCTTGTATTCTCAGCGCCCATCTGGAGAAGCCTACTCTGCCGCACCTTCGAACTCTGCCTGAAGCTCAGAGACCCTTGCTGTTCACACCGAACCACCCGCCGATCACCGCAGGATCACCGCAGGTACTTCATTGTGGAGAGACTTTAGAGTTGTGTAAATAAAGGGGGGTTTTATGTAATAAAAGGGGTTTTTATCATCCTTTTTATGTCTATATATCGACTCTTCCTAATCACCCTCTATATAGTACCCAGATAGGCTCTGACATAAATGGTGGAGAGCGCCTAAAAATAGGTTTCGCCCCCAATAAAATCAATAAAGTTAAGATTTTAAAAATAAATTACAGAAATGAAAACTTTGAATTGAATTATTCATTATTCTTGTTGATGAAAACAAGAATACTCAACTTATTCAATGTTTCAAATGAATACTGGATTAAATTTTCTATTCGAGAGAATCTACCAACCACAAACATAATTATTACGTTGCCTGATTTAGTAATATTCAAAAATCATACGAAAAGTTATTAATACTTCCTTATATTGAATACTTCGACCATACAAATGTATTCCAGGATGTATTTAAATTCTAAATTTCAAACACTAAAGTAAACTGCTGAAAAGTATTCTACTAACGTTTTAAACTCCACCATATAAACCATTTATGAAGCCGACAATTGTCTTATAACTTACAATGTCCTCTTGAAAGAGATGATCTTTCTCATTGACACAAGCTTCATTCTGCACTGAGCACCAGAACCACTCAGCCTTGACGACGTTCGCTTTGCTCCGCAATTCAGTCGGTGCCGTACTAGTCGGAGACTGGTCTACGACCTGTCAAGTTCATAGAAATCAAATTAGCAATTGAATACAATACATTACAATGCTACATCATCCCAAAACTACTCAGTAATGTTTACCATCTGCAAATGATGTTGCCAATACTTCCTAGTTATACTTCATTAATCTAACTGAGCTACGTTTTTGTGGTAGGAGTTGGATCTGAAGCTAAAAGTGCAAAATTCGTGTAGCAGAAAAAAGCTCTACTGCTCCCCACAACTTCACTATTCAACCCTAAACTGTCAGTTCAATGATTTAGGCGTAGCAGAGGAAGATGGTTCCTGCAGACTTCAGTTATCCTCAGACTCTCATAAGTTTTGCACTTCTAGATTCTAATCTAACTCTACTTCCTACGGCGTTCATAAATTTCTACCCAAATGAATATGAGGCAAACCACAAGAATAATTTACCGAAATTACTATGGAATTTCAGGTTGATCATCAATCAACAGCAAGAAGGTAGGTACTAATCTACTGATAGATGCATATACCTTTAACGTGGCAACTTTGATTTCGACTGCACCCTGGGACAACCCTTTAAAAAAGCGCCCTTTACTAGCCTGCGAACCAGGCATTAAACAAACCGAATCAAACTGAGTGGATTTAGTACAGAAATGTTATTCATAAGGTGAAGACCCTCGTAAAACATTGCCCGAAAGATGTGAAAACTAACTGTTAAGTGATTATTATCGACCTCATACCTAGTCTGATTAATTGTACTTAGGCAGTACAATAAAGACAGCATAACTTCAATTAATATAGTTGATGCGTACTCATTAATCAACCATGCAATATTTTGAACTTTCAATCAGCTGGTGAAGAATGGAGGAAAGTCAGGAAGTATATTACAGTCTTGCGATCCCAGGTTAAACGACAACGTTTTCCCCCCAAAGCTAAATTATCCCACAAATCACGCATTTCACCAAAATAAATAGTGGATGCAATAATAATATAACCATGGAAGAGAATTTTCAGGTTGTTAATTACAAGCTACTTTCCTTTTGGAATGAACATCCATGCATAAGCTAACCAACCAACCCAACTGATAGGAAGACTATTATTCCCCAATCAAGAGAAATCTGACATTTGATCGAAAATGAAACCTTAGGTAAGTAGAGGTTATTAAAAGTATTTTCATCTGTGCAGATAGTAATTATTATGTAGTGATAGTAACATTATTTATGAGTGCTTTTGCAAGAGACCTCCAGTAATACAAGCAAATTTGACAGGATTTTATTGATTTTTCGGAAAAATTGTTGGTTATGGGTTGGCGTTAAAGAATTCTGTGTAAGATAATTTCTGCACTCTAACACTTGACACGGACACAATAATGATTTAGGAGATATGATAATTAATTCACATAATCATAGATTCTGCGTTAAAATTCATGCACAGATAGAAGTCCACAAAAACAAAACTTGACGCAACATGGTGATTAACTCGTAGTTGAACTTAACCGACACACATACTGTTAATGGTTTAATGATTGTTAATTATAATAATGTAGTATGATAGGAGAGTATAAAATCGTTCAAATCAAGATGAGCCATGCTATGAAAAACAAGACAAAAGCAAGTGGTGTGTTAAAGGTGCCAAGAAGCTAATTACAGCGAGCAATCAAAGTACTGAGATACAATAGGGTGTGCGCCTGGGTAGGAAAAACTGTTTATTGTTATTTTTAATCTAAGGTAGACCTCATTCTGAGACTTTTGGTACCAACCGCGACCTTCTAGCGTATGTAAATCTTTTCCTATGAATTTTTATAGTTTCGACCGTTTATGACGTCACAGTGGGCTGGGAGGTCCCGCCCAGGCGAGAGGGGCGCGTGACGTCATAAACGGTCGAAACTTTGAAAAATCATAGAAACAGATCTACTCACGCAAGAAGGTCGCGGTTGGTGCCAAAATTCTCAGGATGTAGTCTACTTTCGATTTAAAATCTTTAAAAAATCAAGGCGCACCCCCCATTGGGCTGATCAACCGAGGATAAGTGAAGAATCTATAGAAAAACTAATTCACCCGTTGACACAATCACGCAAATTCTCTACCATAGTAGGATATTCTAATATTTATGCTTTAAATTCGAATTTGATATCTATTATGCACATTCCAACCCACTGGAATACCACTTCGAAGAGCAAAATAAATTAATATTAAAGCTTGTTTTTAAAAAAAATATATGAAAAGTGAGAATAACTAAGAGAAAAAGAATTTGAAAACTCGAGGAATAAATATATGACGTTAGAAATAGCGGGGAGAAAGATATAAAGTATGAATTGAATTCTTAAAAGAAGATAAATTGGTGATTGGTGAACTCGTGAACTGGTTTTCATTAGGCCTGATAACAGAATGGGGAAATAGCAATTAGGTCACGCAATTTTCTATTGGAATTCCACTCCAATTATTGTTTTTAAAGAATAGTAAACAACCATTTCAGGTTGGGTTTTCGTCTGACTGCCATTCCTGACGTCGCGGACGTCATCAGCTATCTTCCAAAGGGGAGATCAAAATTTGTTCTGATGATTTCGCTCATGGCTTCCCTTTGCCTCAACGCACTGGGTTGTGACGAGGGGAGCCATGGACGCACAAAAACTCACGCTGTCGGCGATGAGACTTGAACCCACGACCCCCGCAGAAGCCGGTCCAAATATCACCGTCAAACAACGCTCGCTCCAGTGATCGTGGCTACACCGGACCCCCCAAATTTAATCCAATTATTTAATATCCCAAACTTCAAGAAGTATCAAGAAGTCAACTGGGGGGTGAGACTGACGTGAAATAAAAAGTCCAACTAGAGCACAAGAAAACAAATCATGTAGATAACACTTCGAAAACAACTTGCATTTTCGGAATATTTGTCTACATGTTTTTCAGACTGGAACATAAGATCTAAACAAATGGCCATTTCAAGGGGGACAGAAATTAACATCAGATTTTGCCGCCGTTCTGTTCACAGGCCTAATTAGATCCTATGAAAACCGTAAAGAAATATAATTTGATTAGATAGGTAAATTAAAAACGTAATAATTAGGAAAAAACAAGTACCAATTTGCTCATGCCACAATCTTCTTTCATGTCAGTGTGAATGGTACATTCAGGTATAGGAGGTTCTGAAGGATGGGACGAGGAATCTTGTCTGCTCCCCAAGCTCACATCTAAACTCGAGATCCATTTTGTGATGACGTTAGTCGTTTTTAACCTGAGAGAACGTCTTACGATGTTCAGTCGTGTGGGCGTTTTGAAAGCACCTTTGTCTCGTTTGGGAGACTCCGTTCTACACCTTTTGTTTTGGTTAGAGAGGCAGTCGTCGTTGTGGTCGGCGATCATTTTCGCCAAGGAAACGTCAGTTTCCATCGTCATAACCTCGCAAACGTCCGTCATTTCGGTAGTTTCCGTCTCTAGTACCGGGATACCGGGAGAGATGGCGCTCGCGTTCAGATGCGACTTGGGGGTAGAGCAACTGCTCGGATCCTGGAGAATGGAACAGTCGAGGACTGGGGGAGGGGAAACGTGCGAATCACAGCGCCGTCTTTTAGCTGCGTGAATTAACTCCTTTCTGTACAAGTCATAAGTTTCCGGACAGTCCAAAACCTGTAATGTTTAGTAAAAAACAAAAAAGACAGCAAAGCTTTGGTCAAACGGAACTTTGTTCAAACAAATTTATTAATAAATGAAAGCAAGCAGGAACCAAAGCCCAAGAAAACTGGTAGCTGGCATGTTTCAGTTCAAGTAGTTAAGTTACATGATCCAAAATGTCGACGGTAACAATGCAAAACCGCGTAAGTTGAAAAAACGAAATTTTTCAGGAGACGTAAAAAACTTCTATTTTCAAGTCACTTAGAAGTTTTTTGACTCCTCCTGGAAAATTTCGTTTTTTCAGCTAATGCGGTTTTATGTTGTTACTGCCGATATGTATTTCATCCAAATCAAATATGAATATTATTCCAAAATTAACATGTATTTATCCCATTCAGCAACAACAAAACAAACCAAAAAATGAGATAGGTAGGAATGTACTTTCACGTATCTGTCTCTAACGAAGTACTTTACAAGAAATTACCAGGGCCAGTTTTTCACAAAAGGGTTTTCCTTTGAATCTATTTACGGGATATATTTTTATGAGAACTAACTTTCTACAAACCTATGGACAATATAACAAATTGAAAAATTTACTTAGTTAATGGGCTTAACTACAATAAGAAATTCTTTGAGCGGAGGTTTTGATCGCCCTTCAGCGCATGCGCAAGGACGCTCATTAGAATTTTCGTTGGCATCAAGAGAAGGTACCCCTAGACTTGCTAAGTTCTGTTTGTAACCCTAATATCAGGGAGGGAAGAAGGTAGCTGCAAGTCAAGAAGCACTTTCTTTGGGATCTAACAAAAAAAAATAGCTGACGGTAAAGTTCTCGCGCATGCGCATGAGGGCTCACGAACCCGCCCGCTCAAGACACTCCTACAATAAATTCAGCAGGTTGGAGACACAAAACAACTACTGGAGGCACACGTTAATTAATGTATCTTTTTTAAAATGACATACAAGAGGGATAAGATAAGGAACGAGTTAGTAATATTGAAATATTATAGGGGTAAGCCACAAAGCAGAAGGTAGGGTGGAGGAACCAATAATTGGTTCTGTCAATTATTGACGGAAAACCTGAAAGTACCTCCCACTGAAAATTGGGCAAAATAATATTATTTGTTTGTGAATCACGATATCTGCAACTTCATTCGACAATGAATTGGCAAATTCAGTCTTAATATTCAGAAAATTATATTCCAGTTTAGTTGATTTTCATCATGCACTATGTAGAAATTCCACTTCATACTGAATTGCGGTGATAATTATATCGAAATTGAGCAATCATCATTGGAGGATTGAAATCGACCTATCATCGATAAATTTCTTCGAGAGGATTCAACATGCACGGAATATTTGCAAAAATTCTAACTGCAAATGAAACACAGCGTGTTGGTTCATAGAACAAGAATAGTGTGTAGGTGCTGCAAATCATGGTCAAACCAAATATTAGAACATGCGAGAAAAAACTGTGCTTCGCACTTTTCTTGGGCTTTGGGGTACAAGGGTAAAGATTATTTTATGTACAATGTTAATCATCCCCATCGCTCCATAAAAAATGCACATAGCACATAAACTAAAGATGAAATGATAAACCATGAGTTAGTAATGAATATGAAAAAATGAGCGTTGAAAAAACCATAAGCTACGAGTGGGTGGAGGATGAGATACAAATATGACGAATTATTTATGAACGAACAGGAAACCCATTGCAATGGGTACTTACGACGTGGGTGCATGCTGGGTCTTCGATGTCTGTTGGAGTGCCGCCATTTTCAACCAGGACTTCCTCCATGTGCTTTTTCTCTGCTTCTGGGAAGCCCATGAAACACACTCTGGTTCCATGGAACGGCTTCAGGCGGTCTCCGGCCTGTGGAAGAAACGAGAACAAACTCGATATGAAATCGGAAACTTCTTCCGGCCCGCCGTTTTCCACTTCTTCAACAACCACCACCATGTCTTCCGAGAGGTTGAACTGGTCAGCCCACCCCAAACAAGCCATTTTTGAGTCGGAAAACCCCTAAAAATCTTTACCGTAAAATGAAAAAACCTCTCTCAACCATCGTTGAACTACCTATTGGAAAACTAAGAAATCACCAAAAACAGATAACGCATCACTCCTCTAGAGCACGCCCTGCCGCACATGATGTACTGGCAGAATGCAAAGAAGAAGTAATGCGCTGAGAATAAACATGAACGAAGACGAGGAAATTACCATGCGCTGACGGAGAGTTATTTACCAAACATTACAATAGGCAATGAGCGATCCATATGTAACAGGCGATCCCTACAAATAAGATGGTGTCTAAATTGAACGAAAATGGGAAATAGTTGCAGTGTGATCGGTTTGAGCGAAATAACGAAGCAATTAGTCCGGAATGGTAAACAGTATGTTCGGAGAATCATGCTAATTTCAGTAGTAGAACTAGTCAAGTTGAGGAATTAGTCTTTATCTGATGAAGATACTAGGAAGTAGGGAACGTCACCGATGCCATTAGTTTCTCCAACTTCGTTGACATCTTCCTAGTTGTTTCGGGAGACGTTTCAGATTTTAGTCTTTATCCAGAGGCAATAATTAGAATGACGGATTTAAAACAATGTTCAGGGAGAATCAGTTCAACTCAAAGCCATCTTCCAAGTTATGTAATCTCAAAGTGATGACACATGAAATTACTTGTAGCCTACATCCTCCCAGAAAAGCACTTTGCTGAGGGACGATTTATGTGGAGTTGCGCCATGTCTAGAAGATGAAATCTTTTTGTTTTTACTTGAAAGTACATACATTCTTGTTGAGGATGTTAGAGCGCATTTGATCCAGAAACAGCCACAACAATATTTGTATGAACCCCTTTCATAGTTTCTGAAAATTCCTCCCAGTAAGAATCTTAACCATAACTAGGGACACATTTTACTTTAATGTGCGCATTCAAATATAATTTTTCTCTTCGAATCGCGCAGAATAAGAAGCAATTATTATAGCCTGATGTTATTGTGTTTTTCCAAATTTTAATTATAATAGTCAAGTTTTTAACAGCAATTTAATGATTAGGTAAGTGGAGTTTTGTTTTTTCTGCTGTTTGTCTGTTTTCTGCCATATTTTATCTTTTAAATATTACTAGAATACTACACCTAATTACTGCTAAATACTCACCTATTAGTTTATACACAAATTCACCTTAAATATCTAAATACTAACTTCCAAATTTTTCCTTCAGAGTTTCTGGTTTATATCTCTTTGTTCCCGACCGTGGTTTGATGTTCAAACCTAAACTCATCCTCTGAGTAAGTTCCCCATAAAAAAGTAACATATATTTTATATTCTTAGCCATGTCGAATCTTTATTGTTGATTATTGTATATTTTGATATAGGCCCTGATGAAGGAAATAAATTTTCCGAAAATTTGGTGAAAGAGGAGGATTTTGTTGTTGGGACCCAAATCCCAATAAAGCTGACATAAGAAGCAAGCATTGACAGCAACTCTGCCCAACCAGTTCTGTGGTTAGCCATTTGGGACGAAATAGGCTCTTTTCTAAAATATTGAAGCTGAAATGAACGTGCTTTTGCTAGGCCTTAATGATTCAATGACATTTTTTATACTTGTACATTGATTGAACCCGCCTTACCCCTCCCCCGGTTATAGCTTCTCATCGTTATCGTAAGTATGAGTTTGCCCATGCTTGGAATCATACAATCCCATGAAAGAATTTCTCTCAAAAACATGATACGATGAGATTAACCCATTTCAAGCCTAGGGTAGAAATAACTGAATAATGAGGAGAGGAGGATGAACTGTTTTACAGAATGCCGGCCGAAATAAAGCATCATTTGCTCACCAATCGAGAGCAAAAATACTCGATATTTTATGAATTTTACTTTTTAATGAGATCTGAGTTTTCCAAAGCGATAAGATTTATCCAGTACATTATTTTTGGTAAAATGTAAAAGCCTGAGGATCGGAATCTCTTTCAATTCATGGCCCAGAACGCTCACTCGCCCAGAATCGAATTTGAGTCACCATAATCATGCCTTCGGCCAGAAGGCCTCATTTTCAAAAAATTTCCAGAATCGCATTCAGCTCCCGAACGTCAAAGAACATTTTTTCTGAAAATTTCAGGAACAGCATGAACGAGAAAAAATTCTTTTGCAAAGATTTTCCACTATTTTCAATATTTTTAAAAAACCATAAAATATGACGCAAATGGGATACTCAAAGGGATACTCCTAATAATTAACAGGTTTTAGCAAGCTGTGTACGAGTCCCATTGATTTTGCTTTTACGGATTCTATAGAATAGTCCATGAACACATTTGGCAACCTTCATTTTCTCAAGGCTACAGCCCCAGCGAGATAAACAGCGCTTTTGATCTTAGGCTGACGTCTTCCCTACGTACCAAGTATCTTAGAAAGCACTCTCTAGCAAGGGTTCTTGAGACTCCCACAATGGCACCAGAGCTTATTCTGCTAAAAACCATCTATTACTCTCCGACTTGTAATTGTAAAAAAAAAAATCAACTGTTAAATTGATAAAGCTTTGGTGTTTGATCGCTGTAAAAGTTCTCACCGAAAAGTTGGTAGCGGAGTAGCCCACTTGAGTTCTCATCGCCCAGGAATTGAGCACCCATTCCTTCGACATGATAGGGAGACGGAAGAGGGAAGCGTACATATACTTATCACCGCCGACGGCAGAAGCGATCAGGTGAGTCGTCTTTTGGTTGACGTCTTTCCTGACACCACCACCCATATGGTGAATGTATGTGAGCAATTGAGCCTGCAATAAACACACATATTTGTCAAGATAAACCAAAAATATTATAGAGAAAAAAACTCATCAAGATTTTTTTTTTAATAGAGGATCCATAGAGTCTAATCCCTGAAGCAATGTTCAAAACTTGAATCTCACCATTTCTTCCTTCTTCCGGAAACCCGTAAAGCATGTCACAACACCTTTCATTGCCAGAGAGTACTGGGGCCGAACGTTGTCTGGAAGAGGACTTTTCTCCAGTGCCAGCTCCTTCAAGGCCGTTGGTCCTAGAATTCTGTTGAGAAAATCCACCAATTATGAAAATTTCAAGATAAACAAGATATATCAATCAATAAGATTCTCTAATTAGAGACAAATAACGAACTAATCCACAGAATTCTTCAAAATTCAATGTGAATTGGGAATAGTACCTAGGCGCACAATTGAATGGGTATTTAGGGTTACAATCTAAATAATCTTCAATGCGTTGAACAATATTTTGGTTTATTATTTTCAATAATAAGCCTTTGGAATCGAGCAAGAAAAAAAAATTTTAACCCCCCCTCAAAATTTGATGTTTTACGTTTCAAGGTACGTAGAATACGAAAATCGAATAAAAAAATTTCCGTCCGTCCGCCGTACGCCGTACGCGGCACTTTTCTTAGCAACACTGGACCGATTTGGTTCAAATTTGGTATATGGGCTCCATTTGGGGTCTAGTTGTGCCGCGAAGCTTTTGGTTGATGTAGGTCACTTCTAAGGGGTGAAAATTAAGGGTTGAAATTTTCAAGAGTGCCCTAGCTCGAAAACTCTCGAAATAAAGGTATCGTTTTTTCACCAATTTTAAATAGTATTGAATTTTTAAAAATTTTTGAGACCACCCGGAGCTCTGTAGGACGAACCGTTCGGTCCCTACGAGTACTTGAAGGTTTTCCTTCGATAAACAGAATCATGAGTGTGAATCGCAAAAGAGGTCTAATCTCCATTCAAATTTTATCGGACTAAAATGCGATCGCTGTTCATTTCTTCGATTTGTATACAGTTTTGCCTTCTGCGTAACCAGTAATCAAATTTCCATATTAAGCTTTCTTTTTTCCCAATCGAGTGTGAAGCGTTTAGTTCTTTCTAATAAACTTGATTGTGAAGGTGTGAAGCCAGTATGGTGTGGTAGGTAGTACCTAGCTGGTAGGTAAAAAACGCTGCAAATCATTGCTCAAAGGTTTATTATTTTCTGTATAGATCACCCTTCTGTATAGATCACTGGTTCTCCATCAATAGCACCTACCACCATCTGTATTCTCCCTTGACCTTCCCTCTCAAATTTCAGCTCCTGCGTTCAATAGGATTGAAAATGGCTTCGGAGCTCACTCAGCTGATCAGTGATCTGAAGAGTGAAGAAGATCTCCTCGAATGCTGGAGACGCCTGGAAGAGCACTTCCATTCAATAGCATTGAAAATGGCTTCGGAGCTCACTCAGCTGATCAGTGATGTGAGGAGTGAAGAAGATATCCTCGAATGCTGGAGACGCCTGGAAGACCACTTCCATTCAATAGCATTGAAAATGGCTTCGGAGCTCACTCAGCTGATCAGTGATCTGAGGAGTGAAGAAGATCTCCTCGAATGCTGGAGACGCCTGGAAGAGCACTTCCATTCAATAGCATTGAAAATGGCTTTGGAGCTCACTCAGCTGATCAGTGATGTGAGGAGTGAAGAAGATCTCCTCGAATGCTGGAGACGCCTGGAAGACCACTTCCATTCGATAGCATTGAAAATGGCTTCGGAGCTCACTCAGCTGATCAGTGATCTGATCAGTGAGCAATGATTTGCAGCGTTTTTTACCTACAAACATTGTTTTACCTACCAACTTTTTTTACCTACCAACTATTGGTAGGTACTACGTACCACACTATAATGGCTTCACACCTTCACAATCAAGTTTATTAGAAAGAACTAAACGCTTCACACTCGATTCGAAAAATAGAAAGCTTGATATGGAAATTTGATTACTGGTTACGCAGAAGGCAAAACTGTATACAAATCGAAGAAATGAACAGCGATCGCATTTTAGTCAGATAAAATTTGAACGGCGATTATACCTCTTTTGCGATTCACACTCATGATTCTGTTTTATCGAAGGAAAACCTTCAAGAACTCGTAGGGACCGAACGGTTTGTCCTACAGAGCTCCGGGTGGTCTCAAAAATTTTTAAAAATTCAATACTATTTAAAATTGGTGAAAAAACGATACCTTTATTTCGAGAGTTTTCGAGCTAGGGCGCTCTTGAAAATTTCAACCCTTAATTTTCACCCCTTAGAAGTGACCTACATCAACCAAAAGCTTCGCGGCACAACTAGACCCCAAATGGAGCCCATATACCAAATTTGAACCAAATCGGTCCAGTGTTGCTAAGGAAAGTGCCGCGTACGGCGTACGGCGTACGGCGGACGGACGGAAATTTTTTTATTCGATTTTCGTATTCTACGTACCTTGAAACGTAAAATATCAAATTTTGAGGGGGGGTTAAAATTTTTTTTTTCTTGCTCGATTCCAAAGGCTTATTATTGAAAATAATAAACCAAAAAGTTGGTAGGTAAAAAAAATGTTGGTGGGTAAAAAACGCTGCAAATTATTGCTCAAAGGCTTCTTCACTCTTCAGATCACTGATCAGCTGAGTGAGCTCCGAAGCCATTTTCAATCCTATTGAATGGAAGTGCTCTTCCAGGCGTCTCCAGCATTCGAGGAGATCTTCTTCACTCTTCAGATCACTGATCAGCTGAGTGAGCTTCAAAGCCATTTTTACTCCTATTGAATGGAAGTGCTCTTCGAGGCGTCTCCAGCATTCGAGAAGATCTTCTTCACTCTTCAGATCACTGATCAGCTGAGTGAGCTCCGAAGCCATTTTCAATCCTATTGAATGGAAGTGCTCTTCCAGGCGTCTCCAGCATTCGAGGAGATCTTCTTCACTCTTCAGATCACCGATTAGCTGAGTGAGCTCCACAACCATTTTTACTCCTATTGAATGGAAGTGCTCTTCCAGGCGTCTCCAGCATTCGAGGAGATCTTCTTCACTCTTCAGATCACTGATCAGCTGAGTGAGCTCCGAAGCCATTTTCAATCCTATTGAACGCAGGAAGCTGAAATTTGAGAGGGGAGGTCAAGGGAGAATACAGATGGTGGTAGGTGCTATTGATCTAGAAGGGTAGGTGCTATACAGAAGGGTGATCTATACAGAAAATAATAAACCTTTGAGCAATGATTTGCAGCGTTTTTACTCCTAGTGACAGTCAAGAACGAGAAAAAATTCCAGTACACGCCAAACGTTTGACCTTACTCAATCTAACAAGTATGATTATGATAAATAATGGAGGAAAAACACAAGTAGGATAAATGACCTGCGCTGCAAAATTACGACGATATATTCCGGAACGTTTCCACTCTTCGAGGAATGAAAATGGTTCTTGAAACCAAGAAGAAACCTTCAGAAATATCCTCTTATTACGGGAAATCGGGAGCGTCACAAAACGACATCAACAAACTATCACAAATACTGGAAATAACAAGGTTACGTAATACTGGACGAATTGTAAGCGGTGAGATGACTGACTCGGGATTCGTGTGGAGGTAATTGCAGTACCTCCTAATTTCACAGATTTATGCGAATAGGATACATGGAGTAATCTGAGCGAAGTCTGTAGAGAGAATTGAAGATTCAGAGGCTTTCCTGTAAGAAAATAATTTTTTCTGGACGTGGAAGAACAAGAGCTTCAGCATGTTGAATGAAAGTTTCATTCCAGGACCATTTACTTTATTATAGAACCCCGTAGCATAATTGTGACGCAAAAAAATAATTTTCGAATGGGCTTAGCGGGTTATCTTTTTTATGTTATCGTTTACAGGATGTTTATATCAGCCACTAACTACCCCCAAATGCTGCTTCCTCTATACTGCTAGGCTCGCATGGAAAATACTGTAAATAATTACCTAGCTCATAGGCAATACATTTCGAATTAGCCGACCTTTTGGTTCATTCACTACACAAAAATAATTGTTACTTAATTTGAATAGTTCGTTTCTTTTATTTCAAAGCTGATAAGCTATCACAAGACTAACCTGTGGCCTCTTTCTTTGAGGGTGTCGAAGATACGTCCAGAAAACTCTTCGAGAACGAACACCATGGAGTACCGCGGGCAATCTACCCATTCCGAAGCATCTGAGGATGTTTCGATAGGGACACCGAACGTCTGAAACAAATAATTTATCTTTCACGTAAGTCCGTTCTTAATTATATAGCATTGTTTAACAAAGGTTTTATGATCGAGAAGAGCTGAAGCTCTACTTGCATCCATTAATGCAGCGCCAGCTACTTGCAGCAGTTAGTAGACCGAGTTCCTAAAAGATTCGGTTCAGTTTAGATGCAGCGGTCGTATCGAGAATCTATTAGGCACTCTCTATAATACCACATGATTAGTATAACAAAACTTGAAGAAGAGACAAAACAGTTCCATGGAGAGGAAGGTCCGCTCTATATCGTCTCCAAGATCATGAAAGTCTGCCAAACTCTGGAATATCTGGAACCCCCCCGATAAACATGAAAACATAGAAGGAAGGCTTACTGAATCGAAGGCAACAAGGAAGGTGGGTCAGAGACTATTTACTAATGAAGAAGAACACTATTATAGTACAAAGTATAATCTGCAAGAGTTCAGGCCAAGGAACCAAATCATTATTACTGAACAATCGAAGTCTTCAGACTAAGGGCAACATAAATATTTCACAGTTTTTTGCTGATTAGAAGAACTGTTATGAGTTCACAGTACAGTAAAAGTTCCTATTGAAAGTTCAATGGTTAAGTCCCTTAGAATGCACATAATATTTTTAGTTGAGGGATGCCTCATTACTTTTAAAATAGAAGATACAGTTACTTCAACAACAGTGGATAACCCTAATTTCTTGTATTGGCGCTGATTGAGCCTTACTTCTCCTTCTTCCAAGCCAACAAAACTACCATCTACACCCCAATCCGCATGATCCCTAAAAATGTCATCGAAATATAGGATGAAAACTGAAGAAGTGGCAACTATCAATCAAAGGATGATTACTTTCGTAAGTAATCATCTACAACCCAATTCGCCCTGAATATTTCACCAAAATCGAAGAATCACTTCAAATAGTTTTACCCTTTACAAGGATTTCACAGACACTTTGATTCTTGACAAAGTCTAGAATTAACGTTAATTTGCAAAACTCGTTAGTTTGCTCGAGAGAAACGGCCACTTCAAAGGAATGTTTTCACCTTCGATTGTTCGATAAAGTCGAGAATGAACGTTGAAATCATCGAAACTTGTTGGTTTGTTCGAGAGAAACGCATCAAAGGCATGTTTTCACCTTCGATTCTTTGAAAAAGTCTAGAATGAACGTTAAAATCATCGAAACTTGTTGGTTTGTTCGAGAGAAACGCATCAAAGGCATGTTTTCACCTTCGATTCTTTGATAAAGTCGAGAATGAACGTTGAAATCATCGAAACTTGTTGGTTTGTTCGAGAGAAACGCATCAAAGGCATGTTTTCACCTTCGATTCTTTGAAAAAGTCTAGAATGAACGTTAAAATCATCGACATTTTTGGTTTACTCGAGAGAAACGACCACTCCAAAGGCTTGTTTTCACCTTAAATGCGCTAGCTACCTATGTCTTCAATAATATTCTTCTAATTATTTATTCTGAATGTACTTGTTGAGTACAACTAGGAATCATAGAAAATGAAAGGAAACTGTAATAGTTACTCAAATAGGTAAATCAAAATCTAAGGCAGATGATTGTAGCTACCACTTAATAAACCCAATATGAAAGTAAAATCTCATTATGAAAGTAAATTAGGTAGGCAACCAGAATCAGACTAGTTGAGGAGAAATTTACGAGGTGCGGGCTAACATTAATTTATTAGCTGCAGGTGTGCCTTCATGAACACTTCCAGCAAAGTTCTCATAAAAATTAAGCAATTTTAGTGGCATCACAAATTTTAATAACAAAAACACGAAGAAAGGGTGTTTTAAAGAATAGAACTCTATTATTCATATACCTATTATAGTTGGCCAAATTTTCGACATTTGGGACAACTATAATTGAAAAAAAAAAACTTAGGTTATACCCTCATACTGGGTGCTTCCCCGTGTTTTGTAAACAGCCTACATTTTCCGTAGGAGGGCACATCCAATCTAGAATGGCTAGTTCCACGGAATAAAATTAACTACCTACTAAGTCAAACTTTCGAATGTGGGTATTTTTCCGTACTAAAATTGTTTCCCCTCCGACTGCCGGAACTTCCCACTAAGAGGTTTGGCGGTAGTTTTCCAGTAGAGTGAAATTCCCTGAGTATTCTCGGTTTTCCAAGTCGCTAGACACCCTGATTCAACAACTCTTCAACTATTTACTAGAGTCATGTACTCTACATTTTTGAAGCATTTCTTCAATTTAGTTAAACAACAAAATGAATGGTTAATTTTTTTCAAATACACGGGTTTTTTGTGGCACACTGCTGGTTGATTGTTATATAGAAGGGTTCAACTAGTTAGGTTATAATCACCTTGGCGGCTTCCTGTATGCTTTCATCGGTCGCTGCTCCTCCGACGAGACATAACCTCACATCCGGGGGAGCGTCTGTAAAAACACAAGAAGTTAGGTAAATTAGAAGTAAATCATAATCTCACAAAAAAACTTTCAAGATGACTATTAGATTCATTAGTTGACGTTGACCAATATTTTTTTTCAATGAAGCCCTTGAGATGGTGCGTATCAACAGATTGGAGGGTGATGAAAGGGGGAAACAATTTAGTGAAGTATCTTATGAGAACTTTCATGAGAGTAGGGGTAGAATAAGTACTCAAGTACCATTATTGTTCTTGAGTACTAAGGTAGATGGGCTTTTGAATCTTTTTTTCAGGTACTTCTTTTAGTGATACCGTGTCGCCTTCTACATCATTAGTTAGCTGATAATTCGTTTTAACTATTTCCTTGGTAGATATACAGGGTATCCTAGTGCCAATCAACAATACTACAGGAATCAATTCGACAATTAATTTACAACTTTTCCTTCGTAAAACTTTTTTACCCCGCTCAAAATGCCTCTTTTATCACTTTGAATTTTTTTCTCGTTTTCGACCTTGAGGCACGAAAATGACCATAACTCCCTCATTTTCCTTGCAAATTCAAATCTGGTTCACGATGAACTCTTGTCTTTTTACTTTCAACTTGAAAATATGTCAATTTCTGTTTTTCCAAAAAACATTTTGGTTATTTTTTCCTGCTAAAGCACGGTTATCTCAAAGACCATTTTTTTAGGTTTACTGTGTAATTTGAAGGAGGAAACGGTGTTTGAATGCAAGAAAATGTGTTATTTTAGTGAAAATTGAGGAGTTTTTTCACTATTTCAAAGCGAAAAAAAATTGCATTATAAGGGATTTAAAAAAAGTGTAATGAGAGAAAAGTTGTTAGAAATTAGTTTAGAGTCGATTCCTGAAGTAATGCTGATTGATTTCGTGACACTGTATAGCACAACATAGGTCTGAACATCACAGATAATAGAATATCCCGAAACTGTCGGAATACTCAAGACACCTCTTTATTTATTGAGCAATCAAAAATCCTTCCTATGCTTGTATTTTGTAATTGATTTACAATTTTATTTCTTTTTTCGTTCATTAGAGCTCGCTATTCTTTTTTTCCCATTCGATGCGGGAAAAAAAGAGCGACGTTACGCCCCATCCTGAAAATTTTCACTTCGATAAAAAAATTTCATTTTTCATGTTTGATATTCTCATGTTTGATGTTTGACTCGCAGATTGTTTCTGAAGGACTTGCAATTACGCGAGGCAGGTCATAACGGACAACCCAACGGTCGGAACAATTGAAGGGGGGCGCTCTTATTGTTAGGCATGGCATCATATGATGCCACCCGCACAGCACGAAAACCACCATGGCATCATTTGATGCCATCCGCACTGAATGGGTTCATACATTTCTTGCGGGTGGTTTAAAAGCGATGCTACAGCATTACCCAACTACCTTGGATTTTTAGATGTTGCTGAAGTTGGAAAAAGTAATTGAATGAAAGATTGTGAAATGCACTGTAGGAAACTATGCAACAAAACAAGCAAAGTACAGAGTGGTGATTGCTCAACAAATAAAAGGAACTCCGGAGTATCCTGACATATCTAGGTACCTACTACTACTACTGAGGGATCATGCTACTAATTGTACTTCAGAAAAGGCCTGCAGGCAGGATCGGCTTCAGCTACTAGAAGGAAACTACTTAGTACATTGGTACATCCTCTTAAGCAACTGGATAATGAACATACTATACAATCAACCACAAGTTTTATTTTAGCACACCGAGAGGCTTTAAAAACTACTGTATTTAGGTACCGATCAAAGTGATGTGATAAACTGACATCACAACGGCCAGTATGACGGATGAGATCACAGAAGCGTTCAGTATGCAGTAAATAGCCGTTTTCTGATCGATCAAACACAGCTCGCGAAACCTCAAAAACCTATTGAAGAACTCGTTCACGAACTCCACAACCAACAATTCCACTGCGAGCGAACGGTAAACTACAGACATGGTAGCTAGATGAGACCTACACTAGTACAAGCTCTGGGAGACACTGTAGGGTTTGAGCGAAGTTACGAAACCCTGAGAAACGTTTACATCACATCTGCATGAATTCAGTCTCTAATTGGAGATTTAGTCGGATGATCTTCATTAAACAGGAACAAATGGAACACGCCTCAACACCCAGAAGACAGACCGTCCCAGTTTTTCAATCGAGTAGACGACAGACGGCCGTTTTGGGAAGAAAACACTTTTCACGTGCCGGCATGAGAAATCATCTCTAGGGAGGCGTTTGGACTTACGCAACCCGAATTACGTAAGAAACAATATTGGATTTGTAGAGGAAAAAAGTCCATGTTCCACCGAGAGGAATTGACGAGTGAAATTGTTAGCATCAGTCGATTACAGTTTTGCACATCAAGTGTATTTCACGTAGGTATCGGGTTTTGAATGGAAAAACCTCAGTTTCATTATCTAACTTTACCATCTTATAAAATAAAAATATTATGTACCATGAAGTACGTATTCAGCTTCAACAGTTTCTCTTCTTTCTACATGATGCAAATTTAGAGAGGAGAATAAACAGTAGTAAAATATTATGTGGCGAGTTTTCTGTGAGTTGAATAATATTTCTAAAAAAAAGACGATACTTTGAGAATGACGTTATTCGATCATGCATTTTTAGGAACCGAAAAAACCACCATGCTCTTTGCATATTGAGGAATAAAGAAATCATTTTTCCGTATTATCTACTTTCTCAATGGTGAGATATATATAATAAAGGTAAGAAAAGAGAGAGTTGCAATTTCGAAAAACTACCTTAATAAACTGAAATTGTTTTTAAAAATCCATGCACAGACCCCATTATTATTGATTGTCAAAAGATGGCTAAAAACACTGGAATGGATTTTTTTGTTGTAATTAATCACTGATCTTAAAAAAACTGAACTTTGAAGCCAGTTTTGAAAGTTATGTTGTATATTTTAAATAATCGGCATTTAAAGAAGGGAGGAAAAAATACTATGTAGCATATCAACAATCATCAGATTGGTTGAGACACCAAGAGAACGGTGGGAGACACTGAAATGCAGCATTATTACAATTGCAAAGATTATTATCAAGTTGAAAAATGCAGTGCGTGCTTATCTATTCCAATATTTCTAATTTTCTGGAAAATAAAGAGCATTTAATTGTTATCATTTCGATTATTGTCATGCTTTAAAAATCCTCAACTAACTGAAATCATGTTGACAATCTTCGAGGTTATCTTCTTTTTCTGTAACCTCTGTGCATTGTCTGAGAACCCACCAACGCAACTAAAATTCAACGTTGACCTCAACGTGAAGTGAAGAGCATCGAGAATGCAATAGCACTTCCATCTAGTCTCCACCAATAGCACTTCCATCTAGATAACTTCCTTCCCAGAAAGAAAGAGAATGTTCAACAGGAGAGATCAAGGAGAGCGATCCCGTATTGACAAAGAGGTGAGAGCTCACCATGGAAAGATGGCAGGATGTATGGACAGGAGAAACCAGAGGCAGATGGACTGCGAGGCTGATCCCTCAAATCAAGACATGGCTACAGAGGAAGCATGGAGAGGTAAATTTCTTCCTAAATCAGTTCCTTTCAGGGCACTGACTTTTCCACGCCTACCTACGATGACGCATTCCATACATTCTTTGAATGCGTGCGATGGACAGGGGAGAGGAACTGCCGAAGGGAGAAGTTGCATCTCGCAGCACAGGACACAACCCCAGAGGCGGTCATAGGAAAGATGCTGGAGAGCAAGAAAAATTGGACCACTGTGGCAGATTATGTGGAAAAAATAATGTACAAAAAAATCCTTCAAGAACGGGAGAGGCAGTGAAGGGGAACCATGGACCAGCCCCTAGCAGAGAACTAAGAAGACTCAGAGGGCTCAGCCTGAAGTAATGTGTTGAACAGTTCCAGGCTGAGATCCAACGAGGGATAAGGAGGTGAGGTTTTAGTGGGTTTGAACCCCACATAACCCGTGCGAGCGATTCCCTCGGGTATCTTACGAGATCCAATTTCCACCCCTGGATCTTAAAAATTTCCTCATCCCCTACGAAAAAAAAAACTTCCTTCACAACATTTTTCATCAGCAATGTCAATTTAATCGGGAACTAGAAATCTAAATTTTCATTCTAATTTTTTGTATGAAATAAACTTATTAGGCATTATTAGGTATATTAGTGTAATTTTTGTGTTTGACCCACGACAGTTATAATCAATCTAAACTAGACCTCATTCGGCTGGAGGGTTCCACCAAGGCGGGAGGGGCGCGTGACGTCATAAACATTCGAAGCTTTGAAATATCATAGAAAAAGATCTACTCATCCAAAAAGTGAACGGATGATGTCAAAATTCTCAGGATGAGGTCTACTTTTGATTGCAAATTTTTATTAAAATCAGGCGTACCCCCATTTAGTTTTTTATTTTGTTCAGATGGCAAAATGGTGGTTGGAAAGGTACTCAGACGCGACAGTAGTAGTGAAATCCTTCGTAATTCAGGTTGACATCAGCATTTCTCACTGTATTAACATAAAATGCACTAAGCTCAGTCCTAGCTTATGTGCTCTAGTAGTGCGAACTACCTGATGATTGGCAATGAGATTGCTGAAAAGCTTAGAGTACATCAATAATACCTCATACATTCCGAAATCAAAAGCTGTTTTGATCTTGTCAAACCCGAAGTTTCTCATTTAAAGTTTCAACGTCTAACGCTCATCAATCTAAATCTGCATTTGCATGCATGTGAGCCGTGGAATTGGTTGAGACCGAAGCCAATCAGATGTAATAAAAAATAGTCTGAGGCCTATGCAGGCAGGTAATATTATTTAACAGTTATTTGAAGCATGTTTAAAAGACTAGTTGTTTTGAAACGCAAAACAGACTACGTATCTGAACTGATGGACGACAACGGTTTCACTCATAAAATCTGGGAATTTATTGCTAAGACAGTCGCTGAGACGTCACACGGCCGCGAGGTCGAGCCTGTTCGAATACAACCCGACGCCAAGGTCTCTAAACCCAATAGAAACCACGAGATGGAGCTTTGGACACGGATCATCGGTTGGCCCTCATTGACAGCTAGGAAAAACCAGCAGCTGGCCAAGAAAGCCATTTTGATTAGTACGATGTTTTACGTTTTCAGATACCGTAGACTGGGGTGATAGTGATCAATTTCTACAGTTTTTCCTTGAAAACTACCAGTGTAATAGTTCAAAAAATTCTGAAAAAAATAGTTTATATTCTCCCACATTTTACGAACAGTATCCTATATAAAACTTTGAAATTTTGTTCAATTAAGCTCATTTAAAAAAAAATTAAATTGATCAGTATCACCCCCCACATAGGGGGTGATAGTGATCACTAATTTAAAATCGAACTTAAACGTATTAAAAACAATTAAAAATCGAACTTGAACTATTAAAAATTGTTTTTTAGTACCCTGAGGTAAAAAAAAAAACCACTAGCAACTCATTTCAGAACAATTTTTGTTGAAAAACTAATGAAAACCAACTCTTTACTTATAAAAATCAGAATCAAGCCGAAATTCAAGACTCGTAATATCCTCTTCAGTATTTTTTATTATAATAAGACAATTTGTGGCACATGTTTGGTAACTGACAAGAAACAACTTATTTTAAAGCATTTGTTGCCAAAAATAATGATGGACCAATCACGTTTTATAGTTTCGGGGCTTTTCGGCCGTGATCACTATCACCCCCTGGAAATGAGTTGTTTTTGGTTTTAACAGATAACCAACTGTAGTAACACGGAAATAACAAACTAATTGCAGATATTTCATGCTTACCTCTAGTAGAAACAAAATCTTTTCGCTAGAACTTCACGGAAATAACAAACTAATTGCAGATATTTCATGCTTACCTCTAGTAGAAACAAAATCTTTTCGCTAGAACTTCACCACACAACACCCGACACCGGCAAAACAGAAGTTACAATCACAATGTCAGCTGGGCCCGATTTTGAGATTTGTTTATTTCCTTATCAGCTACCATGGTAACCTAGACTATCGGGCGGGAACGATATCTCCCCAGAGAAGACATTGTTACGAACACATAACACCACCTAACTTTCCAATTTAGGACTGTGTGGAGTTCTGCAATCGCATGCATATGAAAAAAGGCGTGTTGATCAGTATCACCCCAGCATATCAGTATCACCCCAGTTCACGGTACTTTCCCTGAAAACATTAATGAATACCAACATATAAATCTCTTCGTTGGTTTGTGCGGAACAGATATTCATCAAATTTGGAACGTTTATTCAGTAAGGCCATCGACAGGGAATAGGCTATTTTACATCATTGTGCGCAACTGTGCTCTCAAAGTCTGGGCCGATTTTTTGCATTGCCTTATTCATGTCAGAATCAAAATATTACCAGGTCTTTGCCCGCTGAATGAGTGAAATCAGCCTTGAACTGATCAATCAGCTCATCCGAAATTTACAAAGTTCGGTACGTTTTCACTGTACTCTGCTGAAGAGGGCTTCAACACGAGAACATTTTTGAGCAACAGTGCGCAATATTGTGTTTATTTTTGCAAAACTGAATCTATTAATGGAAATACTATGTTTATACAATATACCTTACGTGAGGAAACAGGCATTTATGAACATGGTGTGAAGTGCGCAACTGTGCACAAGTTTTGAACGGTAAGATTGATTTTTATAGAAATTTTGGCATTTTGTTCATTGTGCATTTAATGAATGGTTCCGGATTTCAGAATAAATTCTTACCATGGATTGTCAAGGCGGTGGGTAGTAGGTACAAATATTGAGAATACGAAAAAATTGAGAGAAGTACTCAAGAGCGGAGTGGTGAATAACTAAAAAGCACCGCCAAATACTCGCGAATACCATCGAGCCGAAATACTAAAATCAAGCTAGACTAAAAACTCCCCGAGATCAATAGGTCATATGAACATTTATAAACTCATAATGAATCTACCTTTATTCCGTCAGGCTATCTTCTAACTAACACAAGTTAATGAATTTCCAGACTACTTCCTGTCAAGCCATATACGAGAATCGTAATTTACCATAGTATAGAATTTTTGGAGGAAAATAATGCGATGGAAGGATTCATCAACATGTTTCTGACCAACAGACTACAAACCACCAAATTATAATCATGAATTGCTACACATTTTTTATACCCATCAAAAGAAATATCTCGCTAAGATAACAGTTACCTGGTGATGGTTATACCAAGAAGTAGACACCACCCTCATCAGCAGGAGCGATAACTGCAGTGAATCGCACTTACCATAGAGAAATAACATTTTCATTGATATAAATTGATGGACGAGTTTAGTTGAAGGTGCATTGGCTTCCTTATTTTTAAAACATATTGTTAAGTAATGCATGCATTTCAGGGGACGTCCCGTTGGATAAGCATTAAGTCATTTTAACCAGTAGGTAGGCAATAAAACTTGCATTTTTATTTACCTTCCTAGAGCAAAAAACTGTTTCACTCAATTTAATTTAGTTAGTACTTCGAGTGAAAAATTGTGGACCCCCCCTTCCACCATAAATTTTTAGCGGTTTGAGAACCTCAAATTTGAACAGCATTTTGAAATCCATGATTCACACCCGTATTCAAGGTGAGACACTAAACACCCACGAAATATGCGATTTCTGGTGTCCTGGTACCATGGTGGCACCACTGATTTGTTCCATGGGAGCACAAAGAATATTTCATGAAAATCCAGAGGTACATTGAGAATTTTTCCTCAATTTCAAAGCTTGGGAATATTTAGCAAGCTGTAACGGGACCGAATTATTGACAAAATCGGATATTTAGTGAATGTTATCCCCCACTCATCTCCTCCCCATGCAAATTTTGATACTCTAGTAAAATAGTGTACAACTCGGAAGATTTTCTAGTCGAAAAAAAGAAAAACGCAAATCGGTTGGAAATTGAGGCCGGGGCAGTGTTTACGAGATCATGCCCGAAAACGCACGTTTTTTAAGCATTAAATCCCCATTTCCCCCTCTTAAAAGGCAAAATTCGGGCCACGTAGTGCACAACTAGATAGATTTCCGCGTTGAACAAAAAAATAACCACGAATATCTGTTGAAAACTAAGGCCTGGTTAGACGATTCAAGATTTTGTAACACACACACATAGACCTACGGTTTTTTTCGCGGATTTGGATTCAGATTGGTCTAAAACGGATTAGCGTGTGGTTATTTTTTTCTGTTGAGTGTTGTCCAACTTTACACCAGATTGGTCGAATAAGGACGCCCAAGTCTTACTAACTAAAAACTTGACTAAGTCTTAACCAAGATTCCAAAATTGACAAAAATGGAGATAGGATAACATAAGAGTAATAAGGAGTTAGGATGTTCTGACTAAGCAAAGGAGACACGACATCTCAAGATCTACAGAGTCGTAGGTACTTAAAGAAACATGAAAAAACAATGAAAACATGAATGTAGTTAAATCTTGAACATTGATGGCATCTGGTTAGAGTTAAATTTTTAATAGTATACCTTCTTCCACCTGTAGTACCTGATGGTCTTGATTAAATTACTAAATTAAAATATTAATGAATGAACAAATCGTTCTTCTGTGTCTGACATATATTTTCCTAGCCGCACTTGGGTTAGTTGGCTCAACAATATCTCACGTGATGGTCACGATAAAACGAGAACACCAGGAATTTCATTGACTATACCGTCTTTCTCCCACAGATAACCCCACGGAGTAGGAGAGATGATCCTAGAAAGGTGAACGATCCTCAAATCGGTTCGAACCTCGACTGGAAGCGACCGGGACCGACCCCTTTGACCGGGCTAGCGTGAATATTCTGGTGATTAGGGAAATCGAGACCAATTCACAGCTAAACTCTCTCGTCTTGTCACGCCATCTTCTTTCTTTTTTCATCCGCAAGGAATTCACTCACAGCAAATAAACAGTCAGAGTTATAATATTAGTCAGATGAACATGTTTGCCTCTTACAATCGTTCTGAAAAGAAACACCAAAAGTTGCAAACTCTTACTTAAAACGTTATTCCTGCCTATTTACATCACTACTGCCATGGAAATTCCTTTCATACCATCTTACTAATATACACATAAAGTGAACCGGGCAACGAAACTTAATCTGAAGTTGAGTTAGTATAGACTCTGCAATGAGAAATTTCACCGAATTCAGTTTGCATTTTTCCTGAATAGTTAATAGTGAGGGATAGAGAAAATCGGAAAGAATTCGGGAAACAAGTATCCTGTTATTTTTGGGAGACAATCAAAATGTATGATTTAAAAAAATAAGCGGGAAAACGGACCTCTTCAACGTGAAGCGGGAACGTTCGCTGATTGGCTGTTCAGATCGCTGTTTCCTCCCATGTTGTTCCCCGATGGTATGACAAAATCGTGATATCTAAGAGGAAAGTTATCAAACAAATACAGAGGAAACCTAATTTTCCCCATCTTGCTTTTTCTATTTTTTTTTTCTTCAGTTTTTCGATTTCGATCTTTACTGGTTTTGTGAAATGTTGCATCTGAGGACTATAGATTTCACGATCTCAGCGCTTCAAGCGGCCGTACATGAACTATTCCAGGATGACATTATCCTCCCAGTTTTTTTAAAAGTTCATATTTTCTACACCGTTTTGTATATTCGTAAATTAGGAAGTACGGGCTGAAAGTTTGTCGTAGGGGGTTTTTCGAGGTGCTGAATCCGATTTTTGGGTCAGAAATAGGAAATTCCGACATTGCGAAATTCCTCATTGTCGCTAAAGAATGAGGCCCAATATCGTGAACTGTGGGGAAGAATGGGCCAGTCAATGTCCTACAACCTTTTGCTGCATCCTAGCGTCGAGAGATGGAACTAGAACCTTTCATGGGTATACTCTAGACTCCTGACGAGATCTAGGAAGCCTCATTCAATTCTAAAAATGTAATATTTTTAATTGAAGAAAAACCCATAAAGGAAGTTAAAAGATATTAAAAGTTAGAATCTCTGGGAATTGGCTGAATTGTATTCATATCGGTCAATGTAAGCTGTACGGGAGTTGGTCGGAATTATTTTGAATAATTTTTCAAATTCTAAGTAGGATTCTTGAAACGTAAAACATTAACTACTTACATACAATGCATTTTATGACCAATTCTTGCTCTTTCCAAAGGTTTATTATTTAAAACAATACTTTTAGTGATCTAGTGAATAATTTTAGTGAGTCTCCAGATTTTCATTCTACAATAATTTTACACTACCCACCCCGTGTCAAGCACAATTTTTTAAATCACAAACTAGATGCATTTTTTGTGATTTTCACCCAATCTGAATACATTGTTGGTCATCCAATCAAAGTTAAGTGTCGAACTACGCGGGTTTACAGAGTTTTTATTGAACCAACGACGAGAAGCTGTGGAGCGTAAATTACACTTGTCTTGTTTTTAAATAGCTCAGGTTACCTCAGCGCTGGTTCCTTGCTCGGGAGATGATAATTCGTCCAAGAATAAACGGTAAACGGATTTGTTTACCACAGCTTTCAATAGGTGATGAGTAGGTAGAGGAACAGAAGTAAGTCATGTGATGCGTAGACAAGTTATGTTTATGTAACCTACTTAATTCATTCTCCGAGCGAGGTAATCCTTACCTACAACTTACCCCTAATCGAATCATGTTCTGTGCGAGCTGTCAGTGGCTTCTCAAGGTTCTTTATTGAAAAGAACATAAACTCTTCTCCCTCGGTTCATTTTTAAAAAATGTTTTCAGAGAGAGGGAACACAAAGTTGGAAGGTACATAGACAAAATGCTGTGATCCTAACACACCAACTCAGTCCTATGTTTTCCACTCCACATTTGTACAGTGTGCAAGGTCTCATCTACTATAAGAGCATAGATATAAGATATTATAGTTGTTTACACTTTTTCTTTAAAAGGGTGATAACCAGATCTGTTCATGTGGAAGGGCGTTCGTCAGATGGAAGATGCAGTGGCTTTACAAGACTAGGGTCAGAACCTTTGGGCTTGAGAAACGCATTTCGCCCACTGCCTACCTCATGTTTGGCTCCACCCATGTGCATCGTGTATGATGGACATGTAGTAGAGAAGTGTCTATGTGGATGGTGAAGACCCATTTCACTATGTACCACATCCACGCATGTAAAATGTCTCGAGATTGTTAGAAAACAAGCGCTCTAAGCATTGATGCAGCGTAGATGCTACAGCACGGATATCTTGGACAAACATAGTTGTTCCAAAGGAATCCAAATTTTGGGTCAAAAGTTCATCATTTCGAAAGTCAAATCTCACTTTTTAGGACGTACCACACTAACATAGGACTTGGGTGTCCTTATTATGCGATCAATGTGGGGTGAAGAGGGAAAACACGTGACAGAGAAAAAACGACCATGAACAAATCCATTTTAGACGATTTTCATTCATAGTTGTAAGAATATCTGAGAGTGTGACAAATCTTGCGGTTATGTGTGGTAATTCGGGTGGTTTTATTTTGTTCAGCGCAGAAATTCATCCATCTATTTTACAGACAATCCACTAAAACCTACAGATGAATGGGCAAAGCTACGACGTATTACTGCTGTGGAGCAAGGCTGGCACAGTTGCTGGGGGGGGGGGGGGGGGGGGGGTGAATCAAATTCTCGTATGGGCATCATAGGTCATGGATTCCAAAATGCTGTTCTAATTCGAGACTCATGTCGCAGGAAATTTTATCGTGGACAGTCTAAACGATAGAAAAAATGGGTTTTGGGCTCTCATAATGCTAAAAGTTATACTTCCTCAACATAATTACGTTGGGTGAAACTGTTTTGTGCAATAGGGTGGAAAAAAAATCGATTATCGCCAACTGGTTGGAATTGAATTAATCCTTATCAAGGCCAATAAAACTTACCATATTAAACTTCCATTCTACAATTGCTCGGTTGCAAATTCAAGAACAGATACATAGGGATACATTTAACAACATACATTTAAAATTTTCATTTCTGGGTCTGTGTTAAGGGGGTTCATGAGTCGGTACTAATCTAATACTTTTTCATGTACCTGTTTCTCTGGATATATTCATGATATCTTCTTACTTTTTTTTTTAATTCTTTATCTACTCTTCATATAACCACTGAGCGAGTTTCAACTTTGTTGCGAAAATATTACTATCTAGAGACAATATAGCAAAACAATTTTTTTCATATTTTTATACTTATGATTTTTTTAATTCTAGCCATGATTCTGTTGGGAGTTTTTCGTCCAAACTTGTTCAATGACTGTAATAAACACCTCTCGACAATATTTAAAAAAATCAAGTTGCCAGCTCTATTGGTTGCTGAGAAACAGGTACCTAAGTGACGAAAAACAGGGGTTTTCTGGTTTGGAGAAAAACCGCGATTTGTGAAAGGTTGCCGTTTTTCGAGGTATTAAATACCTCGATGGATCAAATTTTGATCCATAGTTCGTAGTTATTTCATGTTGAAGAAATTGCAAATGAGGCCTTATTATAAACTATTGGTTCATTTGATTTTGTCGTTAGTCTAGTGCTATGCTATTTTTGTAGTTTTTGGTGGCAACCTGTGCAGGTGACATGGAGTATAACATAGTAGGTATCAATTAGAAGTTATGAACATCGAAAGAACGGTAGGTAGTTACAGAAGTTTAGAAACTATGAACCTGGAGCGGGAAACAGCTAGGTATCCCTCGGAAACAAGCATTTGACTCCTCAATCTTTCAAAATTCATACCTCTGATTTTCCACTGTTCAAATTTAATATTTTTATATACCAAACTGTCTGGCAAAATTTGCAGAATTACACAAAAATAATAATAAAAATGGCGAAAATTTTTTTATTTTGACTCATGAACCCCCTTAAATAAATCTAGAATTGACAATGATCCATACTTTTAGAACCATCCAAGATGTCATTCATGCCCAACAGTCAGAAAAGAAACCCCAATACCCATGTATCCACAAGAATTATACACTAAATGAGAATATTGAACGTAATAAATAGTAAAAACTGAATAACGAAAGTAAGATATCCGTTCTTTTGTAGAGATCATGAGATAAGTGGTTGAAAAAGAATATTACAAGTTGAAACATGAGGAAGGTCGCAAAACGTTCACTTCTAGCGCCCATCCGTCCAAAACAAACAAGACATCTTTATGAACCCGTCTTGATGACTATCACCGTAAATATCTACGAGCATTAATTTGAAGAGTATTGAGCTGTGGAGAAAATGTCAGATAAAAACGCAATAAGAAGTACTTTAGATCAAAGCAGATTCTTAATACGCCAAGGTGTTCATAAATGGGCAGGCACTCCAAGGTTGAACTCTGCAAAAGGATTGAATCTTTTTGAATTTCAGAATAAGCAAATTTGATACATAGAAGGCTTGATGAAGTCATCAGGAATCGAACAGTTAACAAATTAGGAAGGCAGTGATGTAAATTATTTCAAGGTAGGCGTTGGTTAATAGAAAATGCTAGGCTACACTTATAAAAATATTATACATCCGTAACTTAAGTTGAGTTGTCAATTATTCCTCTATCTCCCTTCGAGGTTTTTGACTCCCAAACTACAAAATGTTAATTAGGTAATGACTAAATTCAGAAATTCAAGACCACCATAGTTCAGTCCACATAACTCATTTTTCTTCCGAGACAACCAAGGTAGGTACCGGAAGCATTGTTTGTTGAAGGTTGAAACAAAAAAATCTTCTCCAAAATCAAAATTTCCAATCGCGTTTCACGCTTCAAGCCTTCCGAAACAATTTTGATTCAGGGTCTGTATGCGATGAAATCCTTGTCACATGCAAAACTATGCGAACTTATTGTCCGGTTTCGATGAAATTTTCAGGGATTGTGCTGATTGAGGTGTAGATGGTCTCCTATGAGAGTAGTGCAAGGTACTTAGAGATTAATGTTTTGAGATTAGCTACAATGCATCGGATCATACTGCCGGGTTGTGGATACGAGGATGCTATAAGCCAAACCCACTTGGCAGATGTTTTTCTTTTGATATTATTAACTATTGTATTATATAATTGACTTTCTTAGTCCCAGTATCGTCTGGTATGAAACATGAATAATACACCAATCGATATTTTAGGCTGTCTTTAACAACCTAGTTCTTAGGAGAACTGAACAACCTTGAAGTGAATGTACCTTTCTACTCTATGCCAGGATTCTTCTTTCCACTCAACCACACAAAACAAGGAGGTGTTATGACTCTCAACACCTAGGTGATGAGAAGAGTTTATGCTGTTTCGAAGTTTGTTCTAGTTGCCCTCGCAGACGAAAAATTAAAAATAGCCCCTAGAGTGTATGTGTTTATGTGAAAGGGTGTTGTAGCCGTCATTAAAGACAGAAATCGTCTAATCAGGAGATGTTGAATTCATCGAACTATACCTTCATCAGAACCAAAACTTGGCGAGGTAGGTAATCTGGATCATCGAATACCCATTGAAAGCCTAAAATATCACCATAATTCAGTAGGCAGTAAGTAGTTGAATAATCATTTGTTTAATATTAAATATAAGACAAATAGGTTCCAACCTAGAGGTTCCTTCTTTTAAATATGTTATCAAAGTTGAAGAAAATAAAGATGTTGGGAAGCTCAAGAGAGCGTTGAAACTACCGTGACGAATCTAATATGACGAAATCATGTTGGGCCATTGTATTGACCATGTTGGTCAATAACGAGAATTAAATCTTGTAAATACAAGATACAGTCTTGCTTCCGGGCCCACATAGGTAGCGTAAGAATTGCTTTCACTTTACAAGGTTCGAAAAAAATTATCCAACATCAAAATTAAATTAATGAATATCGTAGCCCCCGGATTGATGGTGATGGTAGCCTCTGCGCAATAGCAAACGTAAAAACCTTGTAACAACCAAAAATCCTACATTTTTCACCCTATTTCTATGAAATTTTCAGGGATTGTATGGGTTGACATGTCGATGGTCCCCAATGAGGGTAGTGCAAGATACAATATGAATACGAAGAATCCTGAGTACGAGGAAATTATGAGCCACACCCACTTGGAAGACTTTTTTCAGTTACAAGAGAGGCTCTCAATAGTATTATTATTATTATTATTATTATTATTATTATTATTATTATATATTTAGGGATACTGAAATATAGTATGAAATATACAGTTCCTGACCGTTATCCAATTCCCAATATACGAGATGTATATTGCTAATGATATTTGCTTCAGAGCAAAATAATTTTATAATTTCTAATAAAATCAATTTCAAGATTGTTCTTGACTCTTATGTTTCTACTTTTGACTGACCATAAACCATATTTATTATCTTAACGCTTAATTTGCTCCGCTTCTGATTTATGATGTAGATAACAATACAATGTATTGTTAGTATTGTTAGTACATGTCATGTACTACCCATTTTATCGAAGGTAGAAAATTCGCTCATTAACTCATGCTACAAGAATGGACCTTTTTAAAAAAGTATCTTAGTTACCAAAAAACAACCAACATTTAATAACTACAAGCACAATTAATAAAAGTCGGACGTTCAAAATACCATATTACAACAGATAAGGATCTGGATTCAACGAATTGAGAAATTTTCGATCGAGGTCTCAGCAATAATAAAAATATAGGGATTGAATAACCACTTTGGTAACAAAAGATCTTCTAGAATTTCATGAATAAGCTCCATATTTTAAATGTTTATAACATTCAAATTTTGCCTTTTTGATCTGAAAAACGAAGGCAAACTCATGACAAGGATTTTTTGGGTCGTCACCATCATTTTAGTGTTCGCGCACACACCCGGTGAGAATTTTATGCAAATTCGAGCTAAAAAACAAAATAAGATGTTACACTTATTGAATGAACAAATACAGACAGTTAAAAAAGTGCATTTCAACGCGATGAGATACCTGATGGACTTGGATACCTCAAAGAAAACTATACCACGTGACTTCAATCAAACTCTTCAGAACAAAATTAAACATGTATTGGACGCCCATATGAGCAGAAGCCAGAGATTGAAAGGTTAGTTTGTGAGGCTATAATTAATTTTAGTTGCTTTTGATTTCAGTTTCTTGCCCCGAAACGTACTGATAAAATGAAAGTGTTGAACTTGATAAGCACCAACAGCTGCTGGAAATATTAGTACCTTAGAAGGGATGTGAGTTTTTTAAGGGCTGATTTTTTTTAATGTTGTCCATTCCAAACGTTATTTTTTATAAAACATTGGCGAGATATAAACTTTGTGTAAAAACTTTTGTGTTATTCTTATTTAGTCTTTTCTTGGGTAGAAGTGTTGCAAAATTTGGGCAACAACCGCTGGGCTCCTTTGATTTCAGGCACTCCTGAACGTTTCCCTCTCACCTGTGTTATGGTCTGCCTCCTACCCTTGTAGTTGGTACCCCAGGGCATTTGGGGATGGTATTCACACCATAAGACATAACTAGAGTAGCTGAACAGCCGCCACTGTATGGCACAACGGATCCAAACCCAAGTTGCCCCAGATTGTATGGTTGTGGACACGGTCTTTCCTGGTTTTACCCTCCACACGACGCAAATATTTTTTCATTCCTTTAGCCTGAATCCTGCTGGTGTTTGGTGGTGGGCCATGCATTGCCGCTGTGAGTTCTGGTAGCCAAGGATGTATACTGAAATGAACTAACTTTTGTTCTCTTTGATACTTCTCGCTTTCCACCCTTGGCATGGTACTGGCGAGATGAGGCTCTCTGCAATTCTGTCGCCCATCCCCAAATCTTAGGTACTTTACCCTAACTAATCGTGACCCTTAGGTACTAAACGCTTCCTCCTGCACCAAAGCATATCCTCCGAGAGTGATCGAGTGCGTCTTTGGTTTCCTGGAGGAATTTTTAGTCTTCGCCACACTGATTGCCACATTTGTTTTCACACAAATCATTGTTCCAAACATCCAAATTTCGTTGTACGGTAGCTGGCGTTTTCGCACATCATCAGCGGAAACCGATTCAGAAATACTTGTTTCATAAGCCAGTTTTCCACCGCGATCTTGTGGTGATGCCCTTACAATATGATCGGATTTTCGAGAAGAACATTAATGCGTTAGAAACTATCTGACCCTTTTCTTTTTGAAAAAAAAATCGCGCTCAAGACCAAGACAAGTGAGCGCTCGACACGGTTTGGTCTACAAAACCACAAACTAATGGTAATACCAAAATGATAAATGATGTGTCTGACACTATAGGTTCCGAAATTGGGATGAAAAGAGTTGGACGGATAGGTAATGCCATGTAATGTTCAACTTGGCCATGGAAAGGCTTTTAAAGGTTCTGACTGGGCTGGGTTTTCCACTCAACCACGCTGGCAAGTCAAACATCTTCCCACATGCTTAACCATAATTTCGGCTTCCACCAAGAACTTTGGTCGGTGATCCGACCGTAAATGGAAACCATACAGGTTCGACAATTTATTTTTGTTAATTTATAATGTAATATATATTCAATGATATCTTGATAAAATGTATGAGTGTTTATATAATGTAAGAAGACGAAATACATGTCATTTTGATTGTAGAGAGAGCGACCAGAAAATTCAAGAAGCACATCCCAATCAGTATCCAGAAAAGAATTGCCCTCCTGCAAACCGAAATCGGAAACATCAGAGTGAACCTAGAGAAACGAATATCCAGATTATACCGTAAGAAAAAGAAGTTTAATAAAATCTCAGTTTCGAAAACTAGAAAACGTAGAAAACCCAATGATGACTTGATGAACCACATTTATTCAGGCGTGAAAGAAAAGTATAGAGTCACAACCGTAGAATTGACGCCCAGAACACCACATTCAAGAACAGCAAGGCGAGAAACCAAAACTAAATTAAAAACTTGAAAACAAAAGCAACGAAATTAAAGAAATATGCAATACAATATAAGCGCGAATATAAAAGAAGACCCTAAAAAAAATACTAAGCTCAAAACAATACTCCCTATTGCAATTCAAAAACCTAAAACAAAAGCGAGGAGAAAAGAACAAGAACTCAAAAAATACTAAACAAAAACCAAAAAAAAAAATTCAAACAAAACTCAAAGAAAATCAGGACACAACTAAAGGAAATCTCTGGAAAAGGAGAGCTCTATAGGAGATCGAGTGAGCTTTCCTCGAGGGCGTTTCTTAGCTTTCAACGAACCTTTTTTGTACCCGTCCTTTGGGAGATATCAAATCAAAGGTCTAGAAGAGAAGAATTCCAATTATCATTCAAGGAAATCACCTACTGGACGTAGAAATTCGCCTTCTACACTCAAGAAAAATTGGAATATTGATACTCAAGTTCCTTTTTTACAGTTACTTTTTGGAAATAATGAAACCCACTGATGGATTTTACGAACCATTCATCTATTATTGGGTGATAACAGAATTATCAAGAATTGTACATCATGCTAGCCCATTCTGATTAAATGTTATCAAAAAAAAACATAGCGAGTCTCCAAACGAACTCAGATTAGGGTGTATAATAAGATATTTAGCGCTGATTCAGGACATCGTACCTTTAATTAAGACATTTTAACCAAAATATATTTTTCAATGTTATAAAATACTGTCTGGATTGTTCTACCCCAAATCGTTCTCACTAACGCACCCTTCCTTTCTTTTACTATCATTTTCATGTTGGCACTATTTTTGTTTTAGAAGTTTCCTATCTAATCACGAGTACTTATTCGAAATGAAGATTTGAACTTTCAAAGTCCACACCTTCAAGAGTTAATCGATTTTTCCATGGAGTAATTTTGGTTTATTATTTTCAATAATGAACCTTGGGAATCGAGCAAGAAAAAAATGTAAACCCCTCAAAACTTTTATGGTTTACGTTTCACGGTATGTTGAGTCAGAAAATCGGATAAAAAATTTCCGCAGTCTGCGGCACTTTCCTTAGTTACCATGAACCGATTTTGATGAAATTTGATATAATGGGCTCTATTTGGGGTGCCCCGAAGCTTTTGGTTGATGTCAGTCACTCCTAAGGTTTGACCAACGTAATTATATGCAGAGGGTCTAGTTGGTCAATTGTTTTTCAATTATTCACATGAAGCACTTTTTAGATGTAAACCAGTTTTGCAACATCTAAATGTCCGCAAATTAATTCTTGTAACAAAGAAAGGATACTACACGAAGTTGCCCTGTCCTATATCGATGCAATTATCAAGAAATGAACAGGTTGAGGTACAGATGTTCCTCTACAAATTGCACTACTTCTGCAAAAATAAACTCCGAATAACAAGAACAACTTCCACAGTTTTCATCCAGCCAGTTGCATTAACATTTTATTTTTATGACATTTTATATAGAGGTATTGTCCGGGTTATTAGACCCTCTTCGAGTTTCATCACGATCAGAACACAGCGCATGCGCAAACGTGAAATGTTTGTTACAAAACATCTTCATTCCTACGAAATATTCGCTAATTGTGCCGGAATAGGGTCTAGATAGTCCTCTATACATTTCATTACCCTCGGATTGATGGTAGTATCTACGCATGTGCTAAAATTCGTTGGCTTAAGTAAGCATAATTTCCAAAATGTTCTTCCGATACCGATGAAATGATTGGGGATGGTGTTGGTTTGGTGAGGAGGGTCCTATAAACATTTCATTCGGTCAGATCAATTATATCCATTGAGTTATCAAAAACAAAAGGCTATCTTAACAAAATTTTATCAATACATAATTTTTGGTTTATTATTTTCAATAATAAGCCTTTGGAATCGAGCAAGAAAAAAAAATTTTAACCCCCCCTCAAAATTTGATGTTTTACGTTTCAGGGTACGTAGAATACGAAAATCGAATAAAAAAATTTCCGTCCGTCCGCCGTACGCGGCACTTTTCTTAGCAACACTGGACCGATTTGGTTCAAATTTGGTATATGGGACTCCATTTGGGGTCTAGTTGTGCCGCGAAGTTTTTGATTGATGTCAGTCACTTCTAAGGGGTGAAAATTAAGGGTTGAAATTTTCAAGAGTGCCCTAGCTCGAAAACTCTCGAAATAAAGGTATCGTTTTTCACCAATTTTAAATAGTATTGAATTTTTAAAAATTTTTGAGACCACCCGGAGCTCTGTAGGACAAACCGTTCGGTCCCTACGAGTACTTGAAGGTTTTCCTTCGATAAAACAGAATCATGAGTGTGAATCGCAAAAGAGGTCTAATCGCCGTTCAAATTTTATCTGACTAAAATGCGATCGCTGTTCATTTCTTCGATTTGTATACAGTTTTGCCTTCTGCGTAACCAGTAATCAAATTTCCATATGAAGCTTTCTATTTTTCGAATCGAGTGTGAAGCGTTTAGTTCTTTCTAATAAACTTGATTGTGAAGGTGTGAAGCAGTATGGTGTGGTAGGTAGTACCTACCAATAGTTGGTAGGTAAAAAAAATGTTGGTAGGTAAAAAACGCTGCAAATCATTGCTCAAAGGTTTATTATTTTCTGTATAGATCACTGGTTCTCCATCAATAGCACCTACCACCATCTGTATTCTCCCTTGACCTTCCCTCTCAAATTTCAGCTTCCTGCGTTCAATAGGATTGAAAATGGCTTCGGAGCTCACTCAGCTGATCAGTGCTCTTCCAGGCGTCTCCAGCATTCGAGAAGATCATCTTCACTCTTCAGATCACTGATCAGCTGACTGAGCTCCGAAGCCATTTTCAATCCTATTGGATGGAAGTGTTCTTCCAGGCGTCTCCAGCATTCGAGGAGATCTTCTTCACTCTTCAGATCACTGATCAGCTGAGTGAGCTCCGAAGCCATTTTTAATCCTATTGAATGGAAGTGCTCCTCCAGGCGTCTCGAGCATTCGAGGAGATCTTCTTCACTCTTCACATCACAGATCAGCTGAGTGAGCTCCGAAGCCATTTTCAATCCTATTGAATTCAGGAAGCTGAAATTTTAGAGGGAAGGTCAAGGGAGAATACAGATGGTGGTAGGTGCTATTGATGGAGAACCAGTGATCTATACAGAAGGGTGATCTATACAGAAAATAATAAACCTTTGAGCAATGATTTGCAGCGTTTTTAAATCTAGATTTTCCACAAATTAGGTCGGTTAGTTGGTAACTTAGTTTTAACATATTCAATTGGGAAGATATGAAAACAGGAATCAATATAGAAAAAGGAAGCTATGTGCCACACCCACTTGGTACCCGTTTTCCTGTGATTAGTCCTTTTTATCGATCTCCATTTGTATTGGTAGTATAAGGGTAACATAAGAGTTATCCGAGAGCTTTGGTTAACCCGAGAACATGTCGGATAATTACTGCTAATCTGGCATCCTTTATCGCACGCATGGGTTAGCGATCCGCGGTCATTACTCGAGGGTCATTACGGCCTCATTAATCAGAGGAAAATGCCGAGGACGGGCCCCAAAAACGGTGCTACTCTTCTTCCGTTTCCTCTACTAAATATCCGAGAAATAAATTAATTTGTTGTGAAATAGTACATCCAAGAGGAAGTGGCCAAAGTAGGAGCCAAACTTCCTACATGTTCACCTTGGAGGAGCCAATGAATTTCCAGGAAGATGGACTGTTACTGTATGAAATACTTCAATCAAGTGGGTGTAGCATATAGCTTCCTAGTATTCATATCCTTCCAAATCTGATGATAATATTGGAGGTTATACTTGTTACTTGGCAAGTTTGCTCAAGAGCTACTGATCAGATTAGAATAAATTTCGTAGATTACCATCAAGGGTCCAACCTCATCCCTACAGATTACAAACCAGATTTCGATTTCCATAAGGAAATACCGTCTTCACTTGTGCTAGCCAGAGAGCAGGACAACACAGCTGACGTCATCTGGAATCTCTAGAGTGCGTTGAGATCAGAGCAATCAAGGATAGACCCAAGTCAGAAACATTAAAATAGGGATGCAAAATAATGGTAATGATATTTTTAAATGTATTTTTCTGCATCAGCATTTTTGAATTTTTTTTCAATTTCACAGAGATGAAGCATAATATGCTTATTGCTTATTCTTGTTGTTTTGCTGGTGCCCTCCCTAGTGTTGTTGGGTAGTTACTATGAAGTAGCTCCTACACCGCAGTGTCCTAACCATGTGAAGGATTTCCCGCTTGAATCTGAGAATCCTATTGGTTATTATTTTCAATAATGAACCTTTAGAATCGACCAAGAAATTTTTTTTAAGCACCCCCCCCCCCCCCCTCCCAAAATTTGTTGGTTTACGTTTCAAGGTACGTAGAATCCAAAAATCGAATAAACATTTGGCCGTCCGTCCGCCGTACGCGGCACTTTCCCCAATTAGCATTGACCGATTTTGATGAAATTTGGTATGTAGGCTCCATTTAGGCTTCCTAAGGGTTGAAAAATGAATTTTGAAATTTTGAAAACGCCCTAACTCAAAAATTTTTGATATAAAGGTATTGTTTTTCCATCAATTTGAGATAGTATAGAATTTTTTGAGACCACCCTGTAGGACAAACCGTTCGCTCCCTACGAGTTGGACGTTGGACGTACGATAAATCAGAAACACGAGCGTGAATCGCAAAAGAGGCCTGATCTCCGTTCAAATTAAAGCTGATCGAAATGCGATCAATGTTTTTCTTCATGTTGGATGGTTGGTGGCTTTGCAGACGAGTGATCTATATAGAAAAATAACAAACCATTGTGTAATAATTTGCAGCGTTTTTATAGGGAGTTTTACCTACAGATATGTACTTCAATGGACGAGGGTAATCAACTCTCGTGCAGGAACTGCTCTGAAGATGTTCTCGCTGTTCTGTATAAGAAGTAAAGTAAAGTGAACAACTAGCTCGGGTTGAATTTTAGTCCAACTGCCATTCCTGGCGTCGCGGACGTCATCAGCTGTCTTCCAAAGGGAAGATCAGAATGCTACTCGGTATTCTTCAGCCAAGGACATCGTTAACAGTTTTTAATTCCCTATTATATACAAAGGAAAAATCAGCATGGTTTAATTGAAAAATCCTTCAATTATATACCTCGAGATGCTTCTACTTGTACAATATTTAATACAACAAAAACTGACCGTGTGTAATAAAGTAATTTGAAAATCAGATGGTTTGATAGGTGTGTTAAGCCTCGATGCTAGCACATGTCATATGAGAACTTTCTTCAATCACAGAGCCCCCATTCATATGGATTGCTTTCAATCGTTCGTTTCTTAATCCATTGAAATTAAGGAAAGCATGTAAATACCAAATAACTATGATACTTTGAAGATGCAAATTATGATCTTTAAATTTAAATTGTTTTGAAAATTCACGTACTGACTACATTTGCGCGATTACTCAAATTTGAATTCAGATCAGATAAAAATTAGAAGGAGAACTCTCTATTATTTGTCAATCATTATTCTAGACTTCAGGCACCAAACACCAAAATTTGTTGAAGGATCATGAAGACTTCTTCAACATCAAATGATAATTGCAATTGGCTTCTGCAAACAAGTTTTGTTCAAATAATTCTTGGAGGGTAAGGTATATTAATGGAACAGGTAGATACATTTCCAAGAAAAACATTTATGATGAAGCTGAGATGGTCGATTAATATCCCCCTTATCTACTCAAGTTTCCTTTCGAGAAATAGAAGCTTGAGAATTGAAACAGGAGGTAGAAGTAGATAATGGAGCCGACAATCGATGAATGACGGCATTTCGGCGAAATGATGGGGACAGCTGACGAGGTCTCTTATCGGCAACGGAACCTTCAATGGAAGAGCGGAGCAGGAGGGAAGCGAGCGAGCTGTGTTTGAAGTAGATAACGCGGCATCATCGTGGCAGCACCGCAACACATGGAAATGGGGTCAAGCTCTTCGAGAAGTTTAGAAAACAGAATACAGACCCCAGACACACCTGCAGCTTGGGTTGCCTGACATAACTACCACAAGTTAAGGTGAATAACTTATAGGTACTTAAAGATTTGTAAGTGGGGGTGGCGCATAGCTTCATTGCTTCGTGATTGTATGGAAATTAACATCGTGATAAATCAGACAGATGCAACAAATCGTTGTATTCTAAGTATGATGACTGAAATAAGGTAACAGCGATGAAATTGACAGAGGCCATCAATCTATTACGCAACCTTTAAAATTTCAAGAACTCTAAAAATGGATGAACATGGTAGTATAATACATGTACTCCGTTTTCCCCCAGTAATATGAGCAAATGCAGAAATTTATGTTGAGGATCGACAGAACATTTAGAGCGCCAAACATCCAGGAGAAAGCTGCCGGTAAGCTAAACTCATACCAAAATTTTCAGGGTATACCTCCAAGATTACTGCAGGATTGTATCATATTAACTCATGAATAATTCATACTTTTTTCTTATGAATTAAAATACTAACCATCAGCCAGGTCACCTATACATTCAAGTTCAATGACATTGTGGAGAACCCACTCTCACTCTAAGCCTAGAGTGAGAGGAAGAGTGAGTACCTGTACATTAACCTCTATAGCAGATTAACTTCACTGACCCCCTAACGACTACCTGACTAATGGTTATCTTTCAACTCGATAAGCTGTCTAATTCTTAAGCATTTCCTCCAACCCTGCTTGGCAAGTACGTCAGATTCGTCTAAACGAAAAACCAGCTTTTAGGAAAAACGAGTACGTCAGATTCGTCTAAAGACAAGGAAGTAAAAACTTGAAACTTCCCCTTGAAATACAGCACACTTCAAAAAAGCTTACGATGACGTACGTAACAATTACGAATACCTACTTATTTTCTCGTGTTGAAAATAAATAATCATTATTTTTTTATTCATCATCATGGGCCACTTAATTAAATAATGGATTGGAGGAATCTTCGTGACATAGTAGAAAGGAAATGAGTTTAATTTTTCTGGATTTTACACGAGGAAAAAATTAATATTACGTACGTCGTGCTGTTCATTTTTCTTTCTCAACTCCGAAATGAACAGATTAAAGTGCATTAAAATGAAAGAAATACATGCTTTCGTACCTAACCTATACTCTTGCCTTTATTTGAAGAGCTCTGGACCGCGGGTTCCAAAACCCCTTCCCTGCCAAGAGGTGGCAACGTTGCAAGGTGCTCACCTTGCGGTGAAAACCCTTGCGGTGAAACCTTGCGGTGAAAACGGTCACAACCCTTTGCGGTCAAAACCCATCATCCCTCTTCCTTCTTCCTCTTCTATCAACATACAATTTAATTATCTATCGTTCGGTGAACATTTTTTGTAATTTAAATTCGTAACGTACTAATTATTCTGATGAAACTGAGTCCAAATTTCCTGTAATTCGGCGAAGAGGGCGTAATTCGTTTGGGTGGATTGGCCGGGAGAGGGCTGCTGAGTTTTAATCGTACCTGCCTCGAGTTTATACTCGATATGTTCAATTTTTCTCGCTGATCACGATTTTGGTGATGGGATTATCGAAATAATTTGTGAATCAAGTGTGCATTTGCAGAAGAGGGTAAACTGTTGGGGGGGCTGGGGGGGTTCACGGGCGGAGGGGTCGCGCAGGTATACCTCGACCTTCTGCTGGGGCTCGGATTCTTGCAGCGATGCCGCACCTTCGGGGCCTTCAAAAATCCCAGAGCTCTTCAAATAAAGGCAAGAGTATACCAATAGAGAGAAGTTTTAAAATTCGTCTCCATACATAATTCCTAGGTATTCCTGAAATTACAATGTTCGAAGAAGAAGATCTCAAATAATACACTCATAGGCAATAGGGTCAGATAAATCTCATGCGTTTGGGCTAAATCGTGCAGTGAAAGCTGCGTCAGATGATGATAAATTATGTATAAGAAAGTGGAAGCGCGTCAGAATTGAAGATACAAGTATACAAGTCTCTAGTTATTCTATCAGTCAGAATATAAGCGTGGTCAGGGGAAGTCACGATAATAATAGTAAATTTCTTTCCGAATACTCTCGACTTCTCAAGAATCTTTGCCAGTGCAGTAGCTTACGTGTCAATCATACATAAAATACGTAATGGGTCACCAAAATCTTTTTCAGTTCACTTATTTGATACCCAAAGCTTATTATTTTTCATGCATTCTGTCTCATTGACTTGAGAACCGTCGATGCAGCAGAAGAGAACACAGCAAGATTAGAAATAATTCATCAGATCAACAAGATCAAACATCCAAAAAAAGAACTAAATTTTCGTAAATAACCATGGAGCAGGGTCCCGGAAAAAGGATAATCTCACCAAGGTTTTAAAATATAACCGTATGATAAATATTACAGGGATTAATTGAAATTTGATAGAACTTGGATTCAACAAAGAATTTTAAGATGCACATGGATAAAGCCCATCAAACATGCAATATTTAAAACCAAGTCCTCTTTCAGTACACGGAGCACCTTCTAGAATGCTCACATAAATTATTTATGCTCACCATGTTGGCATCCATAAAGCTCCAAACTTGATTCCGAAATCCCCTCTAATCAATGCTCTCACATCATGCTCGACTTGCATTTGAGCATTAACACCTAATCTACAACACTCCAGCACACTCCTGGGAAATACTTGAAGTCTAGACCCAGGAGTGAGACTACCAACAGGAGGACAGAGAACAAGAGTAGGACAACCTGAGACTGGTTCTACATCCTGCCATTTCCCCCTTGACCTCTAAGTTAATAAAATTATATCACACAACCTAAATTAACACACCCAAATGTCTAAATCAATAGAAGTAGTCCATTTCTTTCATGACCAGACAATATTATTCAATTTCGAGTAGCGGCTGTGTCCTCGACCTGGAGGTAATCATTCCAACGAACATTGCAATCTTTGACAAACGAAGTGTGAAGGAACCTCATGAAAGACGAGGTTTGAACCGTTCATAATGGGATGTTCTCGGTTTGCATGAACCCGGAATACTTTTATAGATCCTCAAAGAACAGAAGGGTGTACAATGTATTAACGTGAGTAGTACGTGACGTATGAGTAAAAATAACTCTTGAAATGAAACAGAGGGAAATAAAGGAGGTGGGAAGAAAGAGGGGAGGGGACAAGACGTTTCCAAAACACAAACCCACACAGGACAACCCATGACAGGTTACGGCAGTCTGGGTATGGCCCAAAAACTCCTTTGAAAAAACCTTGGCAGCACCCCAGAGATGGCTCCGGAGCGTGATAGCTTATCAGTTATCAATGAGCGTGGAGGCGGTTTTTCGCTCCAAGAACATTTCTTTCCGAGAGTTCGCGCAATCCCTTCAGTGTGAAACCAGTGACTCAAAGGGATTCTCGATGTGCTGGACAGCGGAGGTGGGGTGAGCTTGGCGCCTGGTTGTTTACCTACGAATGTGGGTTTGTAGATGATTGACAAGCAGTTTACATCAGAGAGTGAAAGTTGGTGGGCCACCCAAAAAGCATCATATTAATAACACAAGGAAAAATGGGCCGATGTAACAAGACTTATATTTCTTTCAATTCATCACTTGGGACTTCCATAAAGTGGAGCGGTGTGACGCGGTGCCAATATCCTGTTTTGAAAATATATGTAATTCATAGAAACCACATTAGTTGGTGTCCAACGAACAAATGAATACAGATGAATCTGTACATCGCAACGTTGGTATGGTGGGGAATAAAAATATTCCTGAGAAACAGCATCCTTGATCACTGAACCAGATTGACGTACAGTTACCAATGTGTTCATCAGTTACGATGCCATGAACGCCAACATGTAGGTATAATCTGAAATTCTATCTTCGAGGACGATGGCAGCGATTGAAAGCAGATTCACGCTAATTCGGAATATGAGGTACCTAGCCCTACCTAGATTTTGGCGAGTGTAGAACAAATCAATGGTACTAAAAAATTAGGTTAAATCTAGAGGTGGTGAGTTTGTAGTAGACACTTGGTAAGATACAAATCTTTAGGCTGTAGAGTTGGAGAGATATGTGAAGAGATCGTGAGCGGCAGACTAGGGGGACAAGGACGGTTCCTAACGACGGGTTTCCTCGTGTAAGCCCCTCGGGTGTGAGGCCAATCAGATATCGCACGGCCGTTGGGAGGAAGGAAATGAATCAGGGGAAGTAGGTTGTAGTACCATTGTTTATGGACGTGAACGAGCGGGTACATAATAAATAACGATTTCAATTAGCAAGACTGACGTTTGCGGAGAGAGGGTAAACCCGTCCAAAAATGACGGCTATACGGATTTGAACACAATCTGACAAGGAGAAAGTCATCTAAACGTGGACAAATAAAAATAGGTAGTTATCAGTAGGGTTAGGATCCGAGCATTTTTGCATATTTTTTTCCTGCATAGTCCACACTGGAAGAAGCCTTTTGGTGGTATTTTCACCTCTCTGGGACCAACATAATTTAAATTTACCGAGCACATAAACGCATAAAACCACGGTTTTCAGAATAGAAGCATATAAATGCATATTCTTGGGGTTTTCGTGTAAATAGTTTGTTTTTCTTCGAATTCCCCTACCGAATTCGGATCCATCCGGATTAAAGATGGATCCATTCGGATAAATCCATTCGGATTACCCATCCATAAAGTTCGAAAACAAGAATATCTGGTGTGAATAATAGAACTGCAGGTAGTTAACCTTTAGTGAAGTCATTCCCACACCCTAATTTACCTATTCCAGACTAGAATGGGACTCCGAAGATGTGCGAGGGAAGACCCTGACTTAAGTTCTTTTTGATTTTGGCATTTTCACATGTTCCTTCTTAAATATTTACGGGTCAAACTGTTGAAATTTCAAGTAAGTCGTATGTGTAGCATACGGTACCTACCTACTAGGTAAGTAGAGATAAGTCTAGACCGGAGTGTAGACCCGGCTTTCTGTTTTTTAGGACGTCCCACAGTAAGACTTGGGCGTCCTTATGCGATCGATCTGGGGTGGAGGAGGACAACACTCAACAGAAAAAAAAATAACCACACAGTAATCCGTTTTAGACCAGTCTGAATCCAAATCCGCGAAAAAAAACCATAGGTGTATGTCTGTGTGTGTGTGTATGTGTGTGTGTGTGTGTGTGTGTGTGTGTGTGTGTGTGTGTGTGTGTGTGTGACAAAATCTTGTGTCGTCTGCACAGCCCTTAGTTCTCAACCGATTTTCCTGGTTCTTTCTTCTTCGACGCGAAAAACTATCTAGTTGTGCACTACGGCGTTGGAGTTTTGAATTTTGCTTTTTAAGGGGGGGAAAGTGGGGGTTAATGCTTAAAAAACGTGCGTTTGCGGGGGTAATCTTGTAAAATCTGCCCAGGCCTCACTTTCCAACCGATTTGCGTGTTTCTTTTTTTGTTTGACTCAAATAACTTCCGAGTTGTACATGATTTTACCAGAGTACCAAAATTTGCAAGGGGAGGGGATGGGTGGGGGTATAATATTCACAAAATATCCGATTTTTTCAATATTTCGGTTCCTTTACTGCTTACTAATTGTACCCAACCTTTGAAATTGAGGAAAAATTCTCATTATACCTCTGGATTTTCATGAATTATTCTCTGTGCCACCATGGAACTAATAGTGGTGCCACCATGGTGCCAGGAAACCATAAACCGCATATTTAGTGTTTTTTTTTTTTGTGTTTCACCTTGAATACGGACGTTAACCTCGACGGACTGCCTATTAAAACTAATAGATGAAACTTCAATGTTAAGACGTATTTCCGCTTTGGTGCCAGACTGGCACCATTGGTGAGTGGAAGGGGTGGGGGGTGCACTCGAATTCGCATGTTGGGTGTCGTAGATCATGGATTTTAAAATGCTCTTCAGATTCGAGGCTCCCACGCCGCTAGAAATGTTATGGTGGATAAGGGTGAGGTGGGGGGGGGGTCAGTATTTCTTGTCTAAAGTAATAAATAAATTACATCGAGTGAAACAGTTTTATCGCTTACCAGCTGGTTAAACTTATCTAATGCTTATCCAATGGGACGTCCCCTGGAATGCATGCATTACTAAACAATATGTTTTTAACGGTGTTTTCCGAGCATATTCTGCATATTTAACCGCATATAATGGGTTTTTCGAGCATATCTATCGAGCATATAATGGGTTTTTCGAACATATCTATCGAGCATAAAACACATGGTTTTCGAACATATCTGGAGATTTTATCAAGCATATCGATCCCAGCCATAGTTATCAGGATTGATAACAGTGATGATCACCAGAAATAACCCTGGAAAAGAGAGAATTTATCGGAAATCATCCACTAGTTTATGCCATATCACAATTTGATGGATTTCGGTTAACTAGGAAACAATTAATAAACATGTAAGTGATATTTCAAAACATGCGATTTCGGTCGACTTTTGAAACATTTTCACATTTTGTAAAAAATAAACAACTTTCAATAGCTTCAAATTCTGGGATATTTAGAGCAACATGCTCAGCAACATACTAAAATTTGGAGCGAGGGGATTTTATAGAACAAATGGAATGGAGAAAACTACGTTCCCGAACCACAGGTTTTCTGTCCATTTCACAAATACAAATAATCATCTATGGCTGGGAACTCATGTTTGCCTATGTCTGAGCGATGTGCACCAATCTTTGTGATATGTTTGGTATACTTCATCTCCTGGGTGTCATTCCAGAATTTGGTGAAATTAAGAATAAGTTGGGCTGCTTCATGGAGATCTGCTCTTACTTGAGTAAGAAACAATTTTTGCCCTTCACTATAAAAACCGCTAGTGTCAAAATTTCTTGATCATGAAGATCTCGAAACAACAATAACATTTGGAAATTTCAAACTGTTCACATCGAAAACTGGCCTAAATATGAGACACCTCTTGATATTCACGAATATCTACATTTCAATTCATTGAAAATAGAAGAGCATAGGAACTTCACAATTTTGCTACATTTTGCAACTTGGGTAAAAAATCGCATTTGTGATCCAAAATTGCTTTTTGGGTCAAAAAGTGCTCGATGTCTCTAAAATCACATCTTTCGTCAAAAATTTGCATGGTAGATCTAAAATCACATATTGGGTCGAAAATCACATTTGTGATTCGAAATTGTTTGATGGGCCTCAAATTGCATTTTGGGTAAAAATTGCTCAATGTGTCTAAAAACCACATCTTTGGTCAAAAATTTGCATTGTAGATCTAAAGATACATTTTGGGTAAAAAATCGCTTGTCAGGCCTAAATCACTTTTTGGGTCAAGAATCGCCATTTCTGATCCAAAATTGTTTTATGGGCCTAAAATTGCATTTTGGGTCAAATATCGCTTGATAGGCCTAATATCACCTTTTCGGTCAAAAAACGCATCTCTGATCCAAAATTGTTTGATGGGCGTCTGAAATCTGTGGCTGGGAATCTATGGTTTGCCAGGATGAAACTCGAGGTGTTCATCGACTTAGAGGACATCGACTTAGAAAAATGGAGTTCAAATTTGTATGAAAAAACCCCGTTGTTGTATCTCACCAGTTTAGTGATTAATATTTTTCAACGATATTTGACAGATGCGTAGTGAGTTCCTGTTACTCAATGCTAAGCCGTACGTCTCCAAAATAAGGTGTACGTGAACGTCGCTTATGACTAGAGCTCGGAATTTGCATATTTTGCATATCTTTGTATTTGAACGTTTTGAAGGTTTCTGAAGGGTATGCGGTGGTTTAAATTGAAATTGCATATTTCGGTCATTTTGGGGATTTTTGCATTTTTTAGTCATTTTGGGGTTTTTTTGCATATTTTGCAGCATATTTTACCAGTTTTTTGCGTATTCTGGATTTTCCACTGGCATGGAACAACTGGAAAAGCCGTCAAGGATAAACTGGAGGGGGTCCTATCGAAAATCCAGGGTGGTCTTCAGCGGTTCGAATCGCGAAAATTCTCAAAGCAGAAGACAGCTCATGGGCCCCCAAAAGCCAGCTCCCTACCCTCCAAAAGAGATTTCCACTTTTCAATTTTTGCTTATTGCTTCCGAGTATACCAAGGTAGCGGAAGCTTTGTTTTCACTTTTCAAGGACGAAAAAAAAAGTTCTCCAAAATCAAAATTTCCACTCGCGTTTTACGTTTTAGACCTTTCTGAACAATTTTGGTTCCGTGTCTGTCTGTCTGTCATGAATTCCTTGTAACGCGCTTAACTATACGAAGTTATTGTCCGATTTCTATGAAATTTGCAGGGATTGTGCGGGTTGGTGTGTAGACGGTCCCCTATGAAAATCATCATCCCCGGACTGATAGAAGCGACTGCGCATGCGCAAACGTGAATTCCTTGTAACGGCCATAACTTCTACATTTTCCATCCGATTTCAATGAAATTTTCAGGGATGTTACAGACTAGTATTTAAATGGTCTCCTATGAAAATCAACACCTTCGGACTGATAGTAGCCACTGCGCATGCGCAAACGTGAATTTCCTTGTAACGGCCATAACTTCCACATTTTCCACCCGATTTCGATGAAATTTTCAGGGATCATGTGGATTAGGTTTTAGATAGTCCCCTATGAAAATCATCATCCCCGGACTGATAGAAGCGACTGCGCATGCGCAAAAGTGAATTACTTGTAGCAGCCGTAACTTCAACTGTCCCCCAGGGGTCGCGGGTTCGAATCCCAGCCGAGGCTAAGTATTTTTTTGATCCAATCACATACATCTACCTACTCGCTTAATTTTTTATCCGAATTTGATGAAATTTTCTAGGATTGTCCAGATTAGCGTGTAGATGGTCCCCTATGAGGGTAGTGGAAGGTAATTAGAGATTGGTGTTTTGAGATTAACTACTATGCATCGGATCATCTATACAATCGGGTTATGGATACGAGGAAGCTATGTGCCACACCCACTTGGCAGACGTTTTTTGCTCATCTTGCTATGTAGAGAGATCGTTTTCTGCATTGAAAGAAATTTTAAGTGACAGGAGACACTGTTTTGCACCTGATAATTTGGAGCGTGTAATTGTTGTCCAATATAATATGTAGTTCATCTTTATATTTTATACCTAGTTCGTATAAATGTATAACAGTAAATAAAAAATGTATAACTGATTTTTTGAATTGCTTGTTCACTTTACCTGATGTTTCATAACTTTTTTCTAGGAGAAAAAAGGGCTAAAAAATGTAATAATATGGAACATCCTTTCTTAAAATACTGAAATTCCAAAGTCGTATGCAGTATTGCATATTTTTCCAGTTTCCGGTGCATATTTTCGGGAAATTTTCGTGCATATTTTCCGAGCTCTACTTATGACTCTCGCTTATGACGTATCACCACGGTTCTGGACCACATTACGAACACACTTCGGTTTGGCACCTACCTAATATAACTACATTATTTGATGTCACTACGATAGATACAAATTCACCGATATTCGATTAATACATAAGTTATCAGTTAAAATTAGAACCAACCATCCATTTGGACGTACAAAACGAACTATGTAGGTTGATAATCAGCAATTATACACCTACTTATGTCCAGTGGAAAGGAAATGTCATTCATTCCTTTTTCCCCATCATCTTTCAACTGGTCATCAAATCTTTAAAGCAAACCCACAATAATTTCGATTACATATTTGTAATTTTTCATTGTCGGAGGGGAAACTATCACGATGACGATTATTTTTACATGCCCTACTAATCAAACGCTGTGCCACACTTATTCATTCATCCGATACGCTCTTGACCCGCCTTCCTCTCAAAGGAGATAAATTCATTGACAAATAATCATTTTGATAGCAAAACGTAAATGCAGATAGATAACTAGCGATCTTCGCACTAGGAATAATTATGTACCCAAAATATAAATAGACAGGTAAATTCATGAGGGAAGGGAAGTATGGCCTTGAATATTATACGTTCTTCCAACGTTTGAATTCAAACTCGAAACCCGTTGTAGCAAGAAACATTGTATGATGAAAGTGAGTTTTGGGTTTCAAGTAGCTCCTTTATTGTTTTATTTATCGAAGTTAAAAAATATGGACCTTCTATATTTCCATAGAAGAACGCGATTGAAGCACCAACGGTTGTAGAGCTCCAGAACGGACGACTTGAAAGATGGTAAATACAAAACAAACTTGCAGAACCTGCTCGAATTAGCCAAATTTGATCGTAATCACATTAAATTTCACTCACCGATTTTCTCGGAATCTTCGTCGATGTCGCTACACTCCATCGGTTTCTCCGTCGGAACGTTGTTTTCAAACGAGTCGACCTCCTCCATTTTGTTCCGATCTGCCCCTTTGCGCTCACCAACACAGAAATCCGCTCAACCTTCAAGTTTCGACAGCCATAACTTCTAGGAACACAAGGCACGAGCGTTAGCCGAAAAATCCGAATCTAATAAAAGGGGAATCTAACGATGAGTGAAATGAAGCAGCCGGAATGAAACAAACGTAGGGATAAAAAGAAAAAACCCCCGAATTCGGGGACCGCGACGCGCGACCGAGGAAAAAATCGTACCGAACTTCTCCAAGGCGAGAGTTTCCGACAAACGCGCACAGAGGGCGGTGGTGAGGAGAGTCTAGCCGTCGGACAGTATTGTCGGGTTTCAGCGCTACCTACCGCCACTTCAACTAACTACCATTTCTGATATCTTATCAGGTGATCACGCTCGCGACCGCATTACCGTCGCTCCACAACTTGCATTTATCCCAAGATTACAATGTGGCGATGTACATGGACTACTTTCACGACAAGTCGACTCGAGAACATTTATTTTTGAGTTTTGATATTTTCATGTCTTTGCCCTGGCACATAGCACAAAAAACTGTCACGAAATTGCGTAACGAAATTGTGTTACAGTGCCTTTATAATGATTTCCGCTTACAACGACCCCGTTGTTAGGTTTGTTCCTTTTCTACACTTTTTAACCCACAAAAATCGTTCACCACTCGTTGGAAAGCTCTCGATTTAACGAACATTTTCATGTTCTCCATAACATTTTGACTATACGAATAGCGGAGCTATGGGCATAACTGTTCTCATATTTTGTTTACAAACTAATGATCGTGAGTGTAGAAGATAATTAATCCGGAATCGTCTATTTTATTGAAATTAGGTAAAATAACCAAATTAGGTTTTATTTTTTATTTTTTTTTTTTTTTGGTAAATTAGGTTGCTTAATATTAATAATTGTGTCAATTTGTAACATAATATATCTATATTATTATGTTAATGATTCGTTTCACATTCTGACAACAACGGAGGGTAGGTTATAAAATCCTGTAGTGAGGTAAAAAGCAATAGGTAAAGACATGAAAATAATAAATGTAAACTAATAATATTAGTATATCATGTTCACTCATTTATTAAATAGAATATTATTCTATTAATAAATGAGTGAACATGATATACTTTTGATATAGGTACTTCAATACATTGCTTCCGAGTCTATCAGAGGTAGCGGAAGCTTCGTTTTCACTTTTCAAGGTAAAAAAAAGTTCTCCAAAATATTTTTTTAAATTTTTTATCAATGCCCGAAAGCTAGATGGACAAAAAATATATATAAATAGGGTCATTTATGTCAGTGTCAAATTTATGGCGATCTGTTCCCTTTCTTGGTCAGTTGGTTTTCTCAGTTCGTTGTCATTATTCTTCTTACGTGTTTTCTTCGTGGAGAAAAGGGGCTTCTGGGGAGAAATGTTGGCGCAAGGATTGACCTTATGTTTACCATGTGGCTTGAAGACTATACCACTTGTGATGGCCTGGAATGTGTGAGGAACGGGGGCTAAAGCTTTTTTCAGCACGTCAATTTTGTCAATTGAATCTGCTGAATTAAGTATGGAGAAGAACTGTTTAATTAAATCCTCTTTGGCCTTCTCTAAATTTTTACTTGAAGAACATTGTTTGGTTGCAAGATTTTTGGCTGAGAGATCAGCAACAAAGGCTTTTTCCAGATTTGCATCACATTCTGGTATTACAAGTTCTCCTACGCTCGTTGGTTCCACAGACAATCCTTCGGACTCTGGTTGGTTGCGCAAGTTCACAATTATAAAGTGAATATGTTTGCAAAGGTTGGACTTCATGGAATCGTAACAAGTGCACCGATACTGGTGAATGCACACTGCACATTCTTCGCACTTGTCCTCACAATCGCATACATCTGATATTTTCTTAATTTCATACATTGCGCCCGGTCGAGATGAAGATGATATCAACCAGTTGGATCCGAATTCTTGGGGAATGAGCGTTGATTTCATGTTCAATGACCTGGCATGCCTCTCCCTCATGGACGTAATTCGATTGGTCAACTTCCCTCTCGTTGCTGATATTAGCTGGTCATAGAACTTGTCACGAACGAATTGCAGAAGAGCGTTGATCCCTTTATCTAACCTTTTCACCTTTTTTCCATCAAGATATGTGTATTTTATTATTTTATGCATACTTTCCAGCATCATATTAGTATTTATTTCTAAATATTTTCTGAAACAAAACGCCCATGAGCGAATTTTGGTACAGTACTCCGAACGAAAGTATTGTTCAAACTGAGCCAAAGCTGGGTCCTGAGCCATGAAGGCTAATGCTCGTTCCAAAAGCTTGAGGAAAGTCTTCTCGTCTGGCTCATCCATCAGTGTGCGAAGAAGTTTGTAGATGACACATTTTTTCTTTGGGTCATGAATTTTATTAAGCTTCTTCCTCCAAGCTTGATCAACGTGCCACTGACAGAATAGCCAATTTTGGGGTGGCTCGCCCATGGTAGCACACCAACCATTATAATATATTTCTGCCATGTCAGTCATCAACACTTTAGGTACAATGGGTTGAGGAAGTAGGTTTAGTATGACTGTCAAAAAAATTTTCATGATCTGGGAGTCAGAGCGGTTGCTTATCAAAAACGCGCAAGGAAAACCTTCGTTTTTGGCATCTTTGACCAATAGCGTGTGCAACTCAAAGTTGTAGGAATTGGTCCCATGGGTCCCGTCAAAGCAGACAATCCTTGAGCCAAAATTCTTCAACATGTCGATTTGGGAATCATATGATAAAACCAAAACAAAGTCTTCTTCGCGGAGTTCCGGGTGTTCAGGTTGATACACGGACTGTGGCTTGTAAAACCTGACTACGTCAGAGTAGCCTTCCGCCGATCTTATCCATGTTTCTAGGCTGGTCCTGTCGTCTGAATGAAAACGACCATTAGTCGCCTGAAACAGAAAACCGTAAACCATTAATTGTAATTAAAAATTAATTAATTAAAAAGCAGACAAAAAATGTTCTATTGTAGTGGAATGAAGTTGTAACAATTTTCCATGTAAAACAATTGTGTGTGGTTTATGCAACTGTAAATAAATAAATAAATATAATACAGGGTGTCTCACGAGTTGTGCTCCCCCCCCCCACCACTAAAATCGTGGAATTGCCACCCAGATAGTGGAATTGCTTCCGAGTTTACCAAGGTAGCGGGAGCTTTGTTTTCACTTTTCATGGATGAAAAAAAAGTCTGCTAAGTGGGTGTGGCACATAGCTTCCTCGTATCCATAACCCGATTATATAGATGATCCGATGCATAGTTGTTAATCTCAAAACACCAATCTCTAAGTACCTTCCACTACCCTTATAGGGGACCATTTACACGCTAATCTAGACAATCCTAGAAAATTTCATCAAATTCGGATGAAATATGTAAGAGAGTAGATGTATGTGATTGGATCAAAAAAATGCTTAGCCTCGGCTGGGATTCGAACCCGGGACCCCTGGGGGATAATTCTCCTCTGACCTATTGAGGCCTAGTGATGCAATGAATAGGATTTGAGATTCTCACAGGGGACCATCCCTCTATGCATGAATCTATCTATGAAAAACCATTCTCTGTGATTTTCATAGGGGACCATCTAAACACTACTCAGTAACGTCCCTGGAAATTCCATTGAAATCAGATGGAAAATTTAGAAGTTCAAATGTAGGAATTCACGTTTGCGCATGCGCAGCGGCTACTATAAGTCCGGAGGTGATGATCATCATTGGAGACCATCTACAATCTAATCCGCATAAACCCTGAAAATTTCATCAAAATCGGGTTGAAAATGTGGAAGTTATGGCCGTTACAAGGAATTCACGTTTGCGCATGCGCAGCGGCTAATATCAGTCCGGGGATGATGATTTTCATAGGGGACCGTCTACACACTAACCCGCACAATCCCTGAAGATTTCATAGAAATCGGACAATAACTTTGTATAGTTATGCTCGTTACAAGGAATTCATGACAGACACACAGACACGGAACCAAAATTGTTCAGAAAGGTCTAAAACGCAAGTGAAAATTTTGATTTTGGAGAACTTTTTTTTCGTCCTTGAAAAGTGAAAACAAAGCTTCCGCTACCTTGATCGACTCGGAAGCAAAAGTTCTCCAAAATCAAAATTTCCACTCGCGTTTTACGTTTCAGACCTTCCTGAACAATTTTGGTTCCGTGTACCGGAGTGAAGTTAGCAATATTTCTCGGCAATATTCAGGAAAATTCCATAATATCGTTAATACTCAACCAAATTGAACCAAATTTGGGGGTTATGTTCCCCTGAGTTATGCGCACCAGATGGGAGTGGAAAAAAGGGTGGGGGAGAGGAGGGGGGAAATTTCCTAAATTCAACTATTTAACACAAAAAATTCCATAAAATCGTTAATACTCAACCAAATTGAACCAAATTTGGGGGTTGTGTTCCCCTGAGTTATGCGCACCATATGCGAGAGAATATGGTGCGCATAACTCAGGCTAACACAACCCCCAAATTTGGTGCATTTTGGTTGAGTAATAAAGATTTTACCGATTTTTTATTGATTATTGCTAGAAGGGGAATTTACCCCCTCCCCTCAATGCCTCGTTTTTTCTCTTGCATATGGTGCGCATAACTCAGGGGAACACAACCCCCAAATTTGGTGCATTTTGGTTGAGTAATACAGATTTTACCGATTTTTTATTGATTATTGCTAGAAGGGGAATTTACCCCCTCCCCTCAATGACTGTTTTTTTCTCTCGCATATGGTGCGCATAACTCAGGGGAACACAACCCCCAAATTTGGTGCATTTTTGGTTAGTAATAACGATTTTACCGATTTTTTATTGATTATTGCTAGATGGGGAATTTACCCCCTCCCCGCAATGCCTGGTTTTTTCTCTCCCATATGGTGCGCATAACTCAGGGGAACACAACCCCCAAATTTGGTGCATTTTTGGTTAGTAATAACGATTTTACCGATTTTTTATTGATTATTGCTAGATGGGGAATTTACCCCCTCCCCTCAATGCCTCGTTTTTTCTCTTGCATATGGTGCGCATAACTCAGGGGAACACAACCCCCAAATTTGGTGCATTTTGGATTAGGAATAACGATTTTACCGATTTTTTATTGATTATTGCTAGATGGGGAATATACCCCTTCCCCTCAATGACTGTTTTTTTCTCTCGCATATGGTGCGCATAACTCAGGGGAACACAACCCCAAATTTGGTGCATTTTGGTTGAGTAATAACGATTTTACCGATTTTTTATTGATTATTGCTAGATGGGGAATTTACCCCCTCCCATTAATACCTAGTTTTTTCTCTCGCATATGGTGCGCATAACTCAGGCTAACACAACCCCCGAATTTGGTTCAATTTGGTTGAGTATTAACGATTTTATGGAATTTTTTGTGTTAAATAGTTGAATTTAGGAAATTTCCCCCCTCCTCTCCCCCACCCTTTTTTCCACTCCCATCTGGTGCGCATAACTCAGGCTAACACAACCCCCAAATTTGGTTCAATTTGGTTGAGTATTAACGATATTACGGAATTTTTCTGAATATTGCCGAGAAATATTGCTAGCTTCACTCCGGTGTTCCGTGTCTGTCTGTCTGTCATGAAATCCTTGTAACGCGCATAACTATACGAAGTTATTGTCCGATTTCTATGAAATTCTCAGGGATTGTGCGGGTTGGTGTGTAGACGGTTCCCTATGAAAATCATCATCCTCGAACTGATAGTAGCCACTGCGCATGCGCAAACGTGAATTCCTTGTATTGGCCATAACTTCTACATTTTCCATCCGATTTCAATGAAATTTTCAGGGATGTTACAGATTAACTTGTTTTGATGTTATGAGATTAACTACTATGTATCGGATTATCTGTACAATCGGGTTATGGATACGCGGAAGCTATGTGCCACACCCACTTGGCAGACTTTTTTTTTAATCTTCATGATTTTCCCCAAGGATCTTAAATATCAATATGGCTTAATATGGTCAAAGTTTTGCTTACCTGAAATACCTGGAAAGAATCCTTGATATTGGATAGATCTTTGTGAGTGGTGAGATGAAGTCGAGTATATTCGCCGTCAATCATTGATTCGCGTATTGAGTCCAAAATTACATTGATCGGGATGTGCTGAGACAATTTTTCAGCAATACTTCGTCTTTCATCTTTTGATAGATTCATTCGACCAATATCAACAGTATGGCCTACATGTCGAGAAATGTATGTGACTTTCACGGATCCACTATCTTTCGATATGACTACCTTCAATGAGCAAGGACAAACGCCGTCAATTTTGCATGATCCTCTCATTTTCAGTCGCCGCTTGCCTGCGCTTTCTGACTTGAAAAAACCGTCTCTGAAACATCGGTATAGTTCATTCTCACTTTTCACTGTCCTGTAAGCACGGAATATGACAAACCTGAAACACTCGGAGGTTTCAGTTTGTTTTTTCCAATCGTGGAAAGCGGCTCTGTCGGCAAAGTCGAGGTGTTGCTCATTAATTTGAATTTGGTGAATGTCAATATAGTGGTTGATCATCACACGGCGATCTTTGCACTGAAACAGTTCACATAACGAGCACTTGAGGAAAGCCTCAGACCTCGTTACTCCAGATCGAGAGTTAGCTGGGAAGAAAGCACACTTACTAATGTGTTCTGCCAACCTGAATTTGAATTTGGTCCTGTATCTACAGTGGAAGCAAATCAAATCAGGGGCGCGATGGTTCCTTCTTTGGTGGTTTTGTAGATCAATTAGAAAACTGAATGCTTTTGAGCATGTTCCGCAACTAAAATCAACTTCCATAATTATTGTACAGAGAAACGAAAACGATAAAATTTTTAAACCAGTGAGGGCGCCGGGTCAAAATCAGAAAACAGTTGCAGAGCCGAATTAACGAAACAGAACGGTAGACAGAAGGAAAATCAGTGGGCGCCGGGTCAAAATCAGAAAACAGTTGGAGAGCCGAATTAACGAAACAGAACGGTAGACAGAAGGAAAATCAGTGGACAAGCTGGATCAGTTCAAAATAGGAAGAAAACACAATTGGGAAACGCGGACGATTTTTCACTTTGCACAAGGCAGTCACCAAACACGAATAAACAACAATACAAACAGCGTAAAAACCAGGGATAGAAATTTTCAAACAGCTGGCTTTCTGCCCTAACCCGAACGTTCATCCTTAATTTTTGCTATTCACACGTAAATACATTGGTACCTAGAATCGTTCCTAAACTATCTATCAAATCTTGAGGGGGTATTCAATTTGTTTCTTTCTGAATTTTAAAGGTCCATCGAAATATTATACTACTACTTACCTACCTATAAGTAATAGAATCGTGGAGGTTTGAACTTTGTGCGAATCGAATAATAACGGCCGTTTAGTGGAAAATTTTCCTTGAAATACGTTCGTAAAAAGTTCTGCAGGCAGTATTCTCCACTATAATAATGCATTCTGCTTGATTCGTCATTCAAAAACACAAAAATGCAATAACAAGTTCCTTTTCCTCGCAATTTAAAAAAGGCAGGGAAGTAGAGCCGCCAAACTTAGGAATGAGCGGTAAAACCGAGGTAAGCCTACTTTTCAGAAATGCCGCTTGACCACGCTCACATCGAGCTGATGAAGATGTTAGTTCGCTGAAGTGGCGGTAGGTTGCGCTGAAACACGACAAGGGTTTCCGGGGGCCAGACTCTCCTGCGGTGGTGACGGGGGGAGAACCAGGTTGACCAACATTCTCCGAAAAATATTACGTAGACCAGGGTAAAGATCAGACATTTCAAACGAATCTGCACTGTTGTTGAACATGAACTTCAGCTTTTTAGAACCCACTAGTAATGACAGTTTGTTTTATTAAATTTTAGGTAATTTCTTGTCATCTACCACCAACGTTCTGGTTGAAAGTTAGGTTTTCTTTGATTTCATGTAATTGTTCCGTGGGGTTTTATTCGTAGCTTTTTCAATGATGTTGCCTAAACTGTAAAAAAAGCTTTGTGAGTCAACCGCTAAGTAGCGTTAGCATACAAAGCAGTCTCCCGCGAATCAAACGTATGAAATTTGAAAAAAAGTGACATGCGAAAGCGAGAAGATACGGCGGTTGAAATCTGAACGGTACCGCACGACCCTCCCAACCTACGAATTCCAAGCCGACCTTGAAATTGAAATAACGACTTTGATTTGATTTGACATGGTTCCTCTTCGCTTTGTCTGAGGAGTCTGTCATGGAGGAGGTCATGCTTTTGAAAAAAACGCTGCAAATTATTACGAAAAGGTTTATTATTTTTCTATTTAGATCACTCGTCTGCAAAGAACTCGGCTTAGCCATTGTACCACGTACCTACAGCGGTCGCATTTTGGTCAGCTAAAATTTGAACAGAGATTAGGCCACTTTTGCGATTTACACTCGTGATTCTGATTTATCGTAAGTCCAACCCCCAAGTTTAAGATCGAACGGTTTGTAAAAAAAAAATTTCTCGGCCGATTCATTATTGAAAATAATTCAAAATTCAACAACTGTTGTTATTTGAAGGTTCAACTACAGGTACAAAAAATTAGGATATTTGTACCTATTGATTCTTCAAGAATGGTAATGAGCAAAGAGCTGAGCTCGATATTTGAAGTACAACGTAGGAACACTACTTAAGTAATTTATACGACCAATTAATTGATGAAACAGGAGTTTCATTAATTAATTGTCATAATACAAATTGTGACAAAATATGAATTGCTTACCTCTTTGAGAAAGTTCAAACGATAGTTTTTCTACTGAATTTTGATCGCGTCTACCGATTTTTTGCGTAATCGACTGAAATCTATCTGATCTACGGAAAAAGTGGGTTTTTGAGTTGCCTATCCTGCAGGAGCTTGAATGATTCGTCATGGAAGATCATGTGGAAGATGGAAGAATCTTCTTCCATAGATTCGTGGTCAAAGTCAACCCTTAAGGCACACGTTCTGAAATTTCGATTTCTTCATTTTCGTTGTCTTCAGTACCTAGCGCCAACTAAGTACAAGAAAAACAGGGAGCAAAGGGTTAATAATACTTTCAATACGGAGATACAAAACTTGATGCCTACAACATACGAGGTTTATGTTTAGATTGGTCGGTAAAAGTTCTCTTGTTTACGTTCGTAGGTCGAAGGGTGTGAAGAAGATGAAGAAGAAGTCCATTGGTGAAAATCCTCACATCGATATATCGATCTATAAATATATAAATCGATGGATGAACTGATACTGTTCGAAGCAGAAAATTATCTATATATTTTTGTTACAGTTAATTTTAATCAATTTTGTGACGATATAATTACAGATATATTTATTGTTTTGTTATTGTGCTATCAAAATAACAGTGTATTGTGAACATAGTAGGTTATTTAAAACATACTGAAATTGAATTGTTGAAGAACGTCGAGCGACGATGGCAAAAATCGATACATCATTTCATCGATTATCTTTAGGTAAATATCGATGCTATCGCATCTGATTGATCGTCTTTTGCGCTCTCGAATTGTTTGCTCATTCTATTTGTTGTTGCTTGTTGAAATGAGAACGTGCATAATTCTTCTAATGGTTAGCTAGGTATTTCATTGTAATAATGATTTTCTTGTGGTTTTATTCCCCCAGTTCTTAGATTACTTGGTTCATAATAATTCTGTTTGCAATGTATTAAAACTAGGCATGCAACAAATGCCAAGTGCACTCGAGAATAGAATAGAGAACGTAAGTCCTACTTACCTTGGTTGAAATTTCAATTTTTACTTAGTGAATACGTGAGGTATGAACCTAGCTTATTCATTGTTGGGATATTATAAGCCATCTTCTACTGAAAAGCGCTTGACCTACCAGATCAGGTAGTTCCCGGAAAACCGATTAGTTAATTCCTCTTCTGTACAGATAGAAAACGTCACGGACCGTCTCTACATCGTTTTAACCCCTGAAAACCAAAATGGAATCTTCAGCGCCGGGTTATCCCAAACTTACCTCGTTGAGCGACATTCAGCGCATTACAGAAAATTTGGATAGGTATCCATTACCCAAGTTGAGCCCTCAAGCTGTCTCCACGCTCAACAACATGCTTGGTTTGTTCGAACAGAAAAATCGGGTGAGTCAATGTGAATATTTCTACTTTCTAGATTGTATGAATGTTTGTCCAGTCATCGGATAGGTTCTTTGTAGCGTAATTGAGAAGTTAATGAATTTTTAGTGCCTATGTTGTTTATAGGGGAAAGGCTCCATATTTGAGATTCCAACTCTTCAAACTAATATTTTCCAGACCTGTGCATTGTTAGAAAGTTCACAATTGATCGGTGGCAAAGCCGAGGTATCAAGGTAACTATCCCAAAGTGGAGGGAGCGATTGCGACCACCCAGGGGACGTGGCGCTTAATTTTCTAAAAAGTTTGATTTTCGGTGCTTTGAAAAAGGGTCGCCTAATTTGGGACACTGGGGGTCCCTATTTGGGATATCCCAAATTAGGTTAACTAACCCCTAATTTGGGATATCCCAAATTAGGAAACCTCTTGTTTTCTAGATTAACTAAAGTTGAACCAGTCGCCAAAATTCGAAAATAAAATCCCTAGCAGTCTGGAAATGGCAAAATGAAATTTACAACAGGTTTGTATACCTTCAAGACAGCAACAATCAATGACACAAGTGGATTGCAATGACACAAGATGTATTTCTAGAAAATTTTTTTATTCCTTCCTATTGTAAACTGAGGGCAGCAATGAACTAGGTCATATCACAGGACGTTACACTTAATAAATAGGTAGTTAAAAAACATAGGTATAATGATTTATAGGTAATTCAATCAGGGTAGGTAATATCCACCATTGAAAAATCTTTCTTTCTTCTCTAAACATAGGTCGCAGGGACTAGTTGATAATATAATCTCATAAATTCATTCACTGATTTAAGCAGTACGCGCAAATAAAAACTCTGCTGCGCAGCTCACCAGGTCGAGGTGGGACCATCTTAAACATTTCAAGCAATTTGCCCACTTCTCCCCACCCACGTCTTCAGAGAATTTGACCGAGCAAAACATGCACTGAGCTTCGTTCTCATCACTGATGTCGCTGTCAGATTCATCGTAGGGGACGTCCATATCGCTCTCAGATGATGAATCAGGAACTTGCTCAATTTTCTTCTTTGGTTTTTCTTGCCGGTCCCTTGGAAGTGCTGGCACACTCTTCAGGTTTTTTTTCCTTTGTCGGGCTTCTTCTTAGTTCCTAAGGCCAATTTCTTCTTTGCTTTTACCTCTCTCTCTTTAATTTTGCGGCGAGTTTGTTCTTGTTTTTGCATTTCCCTTTTGTTCTTGTAATAGCGCTTTAACTTACCTTTGGGAACTTGAAATGTTTTGCTGGCTTTGAGGTAGCCCATCTGTCCAGCCAGCACTGCCCTCATAGCCTTCCTCATGCTTGCCCTCCTCCCATAACTTTCGTTCTCCTCGAGACATCTGCAAGAAACGGGAAATGAACTTGAAAACTCATCAAACTAGTCAAATTTTCAGGTGGAACCAAATTTGGGATATCCCAATTTGGGAACCCTCTCGGTATCCCAAATTAGGGGAACCAGCTGCCAAACAAACATGTCAAAATGATCACCATGCAGTGGACTGAATTTTAAAATCTAACACCATGCAAATGATCCTCAGTAACTGCACGTTAAATGGCAAATTAAAACATTGAAAAAGTCTTACCTCAAAGCGTCAGAGAGTTTGAACAGGGTGCACCTTGAGTCACTCGGATAACAGTGTTTTGGTAAAAAACGCAGTGGTAACAATAACACATGGCCGATGGTGGCGAAACCTGTTTGCTATCCCATAAGGCTCCAAAACGAAACTATTTCTCTCATTCGACATCAGAAAGCGCGTACAGTACGGTAAAAACGCTGCTATCCCAAATTAGGAGCCTTTCCCCTACCTACCCGGTCAGGAATGTTTCCCCACAAATACCTCTTGAAAATTCGGGAGGTCTTATCTTTTCTAGTAGGTTTAACTTGGCTCTATATAGCAGCTCTAAAACAAAAGAAATTACTCATAATACCTTCTTTGTAGAGCATTAAATGTGCAGAATTTAAAAATGACAACTTGTCTAATTGACCAAAAAATGTCGAAATACGCTGGATTCTGCCCAAATACCTACTCGTATTTAGTGGGATAAATTGTGATAATTAATATTAACCCCTATCCCAGTTTTGCCAGTAGTTTTCAAAGTTAATAAACGAATATACAAAAGAGATATTTATAGATACCTCGTAAAAATCTTGATAGCTTACTGCCGCTGGGTTTTGTTGGCTCCTCCTGAGCTGAGAGGTCATCGATGTCATCTCAGAGTAGTCCTCGTTGAGGTGGTAGTACCGTAAAACCGTCAAACTTTACCCCAAGATTTACTCCAAAACATTTCCAAATACAATTTCTCCCACTACGAAATGGGTTAAATTGATTTTTTTTAAATAAGTGAATTGATCTCCAGGGCTTCCTGAACATTTTGAGTGGTCGAGCTCATTGATCAGAGTAACTCCCTATTTTTTTTGTTTAAATGTTGAAGTAAAGTTTCCTACGAGTGCGTCTATCTTTACTCCACTCTGAAAAACTCACAGTTATCGCTACAGAACGGGCAGTGGTGCAATGTTACTAGTCGGGATTGAATTCATTACCCCAGAAATACTTGATAATATCAAGTATTTATAATATTAATATAAAATATATTCTGAAAAATTGAACTTTTTAGCTTGAAAAATACAAGTTATACCTACTTAAGAAAAATATAAATTCCAATGATCATTTATTTCAACGAATTTTGCTTGAAATGCAATATTTCTGGTTAATAGATCACAATTTCAGTCTTCAGCATAGACAGACTTATGTAGGTAATTGAGCAAAACTTTCTACAAGTGAAGAAATATTAAAGGACAACAAACGATAAACGAATTACTTAACAAAATCACAGAAAAAGTCAGTTTCACATTCAATAACTTTCAAATGAATTGCAATGGTAAATTTCAAAGTTAACCCACGAGTAAATAATATTGTAAATCACAACTTATGAGACCAAAGCACGTTTATGTTTATATCATTGTTGTAAAGTTTCGGTAGGGGCGCGTACCAAGCTTTTTCTCATTTCTTCTTCCCCCATCTCTACTTCCGCAACATGAGATACACTAGAAACCTTACATTCAACACTGCGAAAATTATAAAACTCAAATATTTTTCGAGATTAAATAAGAAAAATATGAGTGAGGCTACCTTTATCCCAACCTTATAGTGAAGTAAAGATAACCGGTTTTTGGAGTAAAGTTACCATCAAATGTTAGGTAAACAAAGGCATAACTAAGAAAACACTTTTGAGAATTTGATTAGTGTATTTTGTTCAAAATAAGATATTGAAAGTGATATGATGAGGGCTTGCCTGGTAAATCCACTCCAAACACCTGATATGGAAGAAATTTTGGAGCACGAGAAACAGGACAAAAACAGCTGAACAGGAAACTATGAATGATAACAGCTGATAACATGGATAAGGCGCCATCGCAAGCCGCATCGATTCTCTGGGATGTGGAGTATAACGAAAACACAATAGCTAACTTTTATCTAAGTTCTACCACGCTTACGTCACAATGGGGAATTTGCCTCAATTTTAGATTCTGGAATTTCAAGTCAAATCCTATTATAGGGCCCTAGAATAACGTTTAACACTAGGAATAACCAACGGAAAAAAAATTACCGTAGGAGAAAATGACTAAACAAGTGAACCTCTGTTACAAAACACCGCGAAAATCGAGGAATATTGTTGACGTCATACGAAAAAAAAAAACGACGCGAAAACAACGACAACAGACAGAGTTCTAGCACCCGCCACACAAAACGATCCAGTGAAATGGCTACTCGAATAATGTGATTCAAATCTTGAAACTAAATAAGAGAAGATGAAGAATAATAATGCTTGATAAACTAGTAGATAGATTCGTATTGTAAAAAAGTGAGTAATACTGTTTCTTTTGGTCAATTTTGTGTCTGGGTTCTTCCTGCCAGTTCGTGGCGCACTCTTGTGCGCACTACTCGGAAGGTAAAAGTTCGCGTATGTTCCGCTTCTGTGGTAAGCGCCACAGAACCTCCTTTGAAGTCAGATTGGTAGAATATCCGTCACGTTTCAAACATGGCTGCCTCTTACCCATTGCCACCACATTTAAAATTTCCATCTTCCTTAAATTCTCTAAATTTTTTGGATGCGTTTTCGAGCAGCTCACTATGGTTTTTTTCCATAAAAATAAACCCTCATTCGAAAAAAAAAAAAAAAATGTGAGGCAAATTCCCCATTGAAGATTCTCACTTAATGGGGTAAAGTTACCCCTGGTGGGGTAAAGTTTGACGGTTTTACGGTACAGGGGAATTTGCAGGAACTAGTCATGACGACATGTGGCAGAGTAAGGCACTTTCTCCTACAAGTGTCAAGAGAGCCTCGTATATTCTTGCCAGTG
>CM019182.2:24518267-24553495 GCA_009739505.2 Apolygus lucorum | reverse complement strand
TGCGAATTTTGGTACTCTGGTAAAATCATGTACAACTCGGAAGTTATTTGAGTCAAACAAAAAAAGAAACACGCAAATCGGTTGGAAATTGAGGCCTGGGCAGAGTACACAAGATTATGCCCAAAAACGCACGTTTTTCGAGCATTAACCCCCCCTTTCCTCCCCTTAAAAGGCAAAATTCGAAATTCCGGCGACGTAGTGCACAACTAGATAGTTTTCCGCGACGAACAAAAAAAGAACCAGGAAAATCGGTTGAGAACTAAGGCCTGTGCAGAGTACACAAGATTTTGTTGCACACACACACACACACATACACACACACAGACTTACACCTATGGTTTTTTCGCGGATTTGGATTCAGAATGGTCTAATACGGATTACTGTGTGGTTATTTTTTTCTTTTCTGTTGAGTGTTGTCTTCCTTCACCCCAGATCGATCGCATAAGGACGCCCAAGTCTTACTGTGGGACGTCCTAAAAATAGGAAATTCCGACATGGTGAAATTCCTCATTGAAGTAATATATCATCGAAGTTGTGAACTACAAGTAGTTACACCTGGTTTTTTACAAATTGTCTACCAGGTTATAACAAGGTTAATTTATTAATACATTTTTCAAATATTTTTGTCCTCTCCTAGACCGTTGATGAATGGGATACTCTAGTCCCTGCCATACCGTTATTGTTTCGACGGATTTTGAGCTGCATGGTTTTTAATTCTTCATTTTTGAGCTCTGATAACGATGTTGAAGTCATCTACAAGGTCACCGACGCATTTATGGTACGTAATCTTATATACGTAGGAGTTAAGGTTATTGGCAGACAGTCTGTATTGTAACAACTAGAATAGGTAGAGGAATGTGGAGTATGTTCGACCACCAAAACAATAACGGCCCTAGGGATTGTCCTACTCTAAAGCGAACTTTATTCTGTCACTAAATAAAATGACTCAAAATGTAAAAAGTATTTTTTTTTTTAATTGTATTGATTTTGAAAAGTCCCATCGTGCAGCATGAGTGAATGATTTAAGTCCCGAAGAACCTTTCGGGGAACATATTCGGATTCAAGTCCCTTTCTAAGAACTGGACTCTCTTACGAGGCTCGCTATGGGTCATTCTGCCAGTCTGATTGAATTTATAATTGGCCGATAGACTGCACTTGGAGTTCCGAGGACTTTATGATTGCAGGTGTTATTGAAGACCGTAATAACCGTCGCCAGTCCCCAAAAGGACCATCATTATACTAATTTTTGAAGTACCTATGACGATGTTTCATTTCTGTTGTGACTAAAAATTTTGCACTGATTCCAAAAACCCAGGCTAATGAACCCATCCTTTCTAATATTATTGACCTATATGGGCATTTTGGCACCAATTTTGATTTTTAGAAGCTTCCTAGCTCTAGTTATTCACTTAAAGTAGTAAAATGTTACGTTGATGATTGTATGGAGTGACCATATTGACTGAGAATCTTTGAGTCTATTTTTTACATTTTTATTTGTAGTTTTTGGTACTGCAAACTACCATTACAAGTGTAAAAACGTCTGCCAATTGGGTGTGGCCCTTAGCTTCCTCGTATTCATAACCCGATTGTATAGATGATCCGATGCTCAAAACATCCGATGCTCAAAGTAGCCAATCTCAAAACATCAATCTCTGAGTACCTTCCACTACCGTCTACACGTCAACCCTACTACTATCAGTCCGTAGATGATGATTTTCATTTCATTCCTGCATTCCAATTCGCAAATTTTCTGAAAATGTCATTGAAATCGAACGGAAGATTATGAAATTATGGCTGTTACAAGGAATTCCCGTTTGCACAAGAGCAGTCGCTTCTATCATTCCGTAGATTATGATTTTCATTGGGGACCATCTACACGCCAACCCGCACAATCCCTAAAAATTCAATCGAAATCGGACAATAACTTCGTATGCCCAATACAAGACACACAGGCACGAAACCAATATTGTTCTGGAAGGTCTAAAACGTGAAACGCAAGTGAAATTTTTGGTTTTGAAGAATTTTTTTTTTTCAAACAGGTCATTGAAAAGTGAGAACAATGCTTCCACTAGCTTGGTAGACTCGGAAGCAAAAACGCTGCAAATTATTACACAATGGTTTATTATCGTTTATTTTTCTATATAGATCACCAACCATCCAACACGAAGAAAAACATCGATCGCATTTCGGTCAGCTTTAATTTGAACGGAGATTAGGCCTCTTTTGCGATTCACACTCGTGTTTCTGATTTATCGTACGTTCAAACTTTAAATTCTCGTAGTGAGCGAACGGTTTGTCCTCCGGGTGGTCTCAAAAAATTCTAAAAATTCTATAGAATCTTAAATTGAAGGAAAAACAATACCTTTATATCAAAATTTTTTGAGTTATGGCGTTTTCAAAATTTCAAAATTCATTTGAAGTGACCTACCCCGTTAGAAGTGACCTACATCAACCAAAATCTTCGGGGCACAACTAGACCCCAAATGGAGCCTACATACCAAATTTCATCAAAATCGGTCAATACTAAGTGGCAAGTGCCGCGTACGGCGGACGGACGGCCAAATTTTTATTCGATTTTAGCGAATTTTCAAGGAAAATGAAGCTATTGCAATGGCCTCAAAATTTTTAGAATCGACTTTTTCGAAAAATTTTCACACTGAAATCCGTTTTGGAACATTCTGAAACGATCCCTGAAGTTTTTCCAAAAATCATATGTATATATATATGTGTCATTCCGGACGATAACTGGAGTAATTGTTTAAAAAATTTTTTTTAGTTTTTGCCAAAATGTTTGTAACAACAAACCATAGGTCAAGTTCGTTAACCAGCAATTTTGGACAATCCAAAGTGGTCCAAAATTCAAAAAAACCTCCCAAAAAATGGGGTTTTCCCGTTTTTTGTGGTTTTTACATTGAAAATCATGGTAATATATGGTATATTCGGATTCAGCACAAAATTTCTGATATGAATGCATTTTTCAAAAATGAAAATTGTCCAAAATTAAGAAAAGTTTGTAGCTATATATATATATAATGAATACGTGCGTATATTTGTTGTACCCAGAAATGCAGTAGCCGTGTGGGTAGGTACTCTATGAGTTCTTAGAGACGACTAGAACATGAATATGGACTCCTAACATCTTCAAAGCATACCCAGCAATAATTTGCAGCGTATTATTAGCGAATTTTCATGCGAAAATCATGTGTCGGGGAAAGAAAAAAAAAAAAAAAGAGTCCTCGTTCAAATATTTTATCGACAACTGCCACCGATAGAAACGTTTAAAACCCAGTGAATTATTGAAAATCGCACTATTTTTTCGTTCATATTGCGAATATAACTAAATGTTATCAAATTAATTACTTAGATGCGGTAACGCATCAAGGAGAAAAATGTGTGATAAACAAACGGTGGCTTGTTGTGATGAGGTTGGGAACATACGAGCATGAACGCGATCTGTGGCACTCATCTTTAACTACGTCCTGGAGCTTCCCCAATCAGAACGCTTCTCGGGCTCCCAGATTCAGCTTTCAGCCCAGTGATTTCACGTCTTCCAGGACGTCGATTATTGGTGTAAAAGTATGTAATAAAAACATATATACATATATATAAACCAAGAATCGAAAAAAAACTTTCTACAACAAATTGCAACACCATTGGTCCTTTTCTTAACCACACCTTAAACTGAATGATTTCTTTGAAAATTCGCTCATTAATTCATGCTGCATGAATGGACTTTTTGGATTCTACGTACCTTGAAACGTAAACCATCAAATTTTGAGGGGGTGTTAAAATTTTTTTTTCTTGGTCGATTCCAAAGGTTCATTATTGAAAAGAATAAACCAATAGACTCCAAGATTCTCATTGAAACTTTGAAACGTATCCCAGTACGGTACTTTTTTTGGAGCTTCCTCACGCGTCCTTCAAGTATCCAAATCTTTGAAGTGAGGGTTAAAAAAAACTGATCCAAAATGGTGACAATTTTGAATGATTGCATCAGTTACTCAGCCAAGAATGGTGAGTTAAGTGGGGGAGAGAGGTTTACGGAAGACTCGTAGAAAACAACCCACAAGTATTATTCTATGATCCTCAGTGCCAAAGTCCTGTCATGCTCAGCAGTAACCAATGGACCCAGTAACACACGGTCAATGACCTAACTTTCCCTACAAGGAAAAAAAAAATGACCGTCGGTCATTCACTGTTTTTTTTTTTCCTTGTAGGGGATGTATGAAAACGAATGGTCATTGAATGATTTTTAAAAATTACATGATTGATAGGGTTATGGTAATAATATTTACTCAAACTCCCCTCTAGTGTATGGTGGACAAAACACCGAAATTGAAGCACTTCATGATGGAGCTAAACGGAGTCAAGATACTCCAACTGGTGATATGGGAAGATCTCCGCTTCGTTGTTCGAAAAAGAATTTTGTTTCGTTTCAAAAAACTCCTCAAAACTCTTCCAGGCCCTCAACGAAAAGATCTCATCGGTCAATCTCATTTTCTTCAGTGAGTCAATTTTTTTCCGTGTCTTTATTCAGCGTATATCCGGAGCTCTGACTAATGGTTCTTAGTCATTTACGAAAATTTTATCATTGAACTGAAGTTTATTGTGAAAATCAGCTGAACAGCGGCACCGTGTTCCAAAGAACCTGCAATTTTTTCTTCTAAGTACATATTATTTTTGTCTAGGTAGGGCTTTATGCACATTTCATTCTCATACATTCCTGCATGCGTAGGAATAAGTCAAATCCCTTGTTATTGGGGATAAACTGTACTCGATTTAAGGGGGAAATAGCGTTAAAACTGGTTTCGTTGAAGCATCGTTTACGTTTGACTACGCATTTGACGACATTGTCATCTTTATCTCGTTTTTTTGACATTTCATGTCTTTACTTGGGCACATATACGAAAAAAAAGTCACGAAAAAGCGTCTCAAAATCGGTCACGAAAAAGCGTTACAGTTAGTTTTTTAATGATTTCCTCTTACAACCAAGTCGTTGCTACGAAACTTTTATCTTCGTAGAAAAATCGTTCACCATTCGTCAGAAAGCCCTAAATTTATGCATAAATGATATAAAAGACATAAAAAGTCCCAATGTGTTGCAGACTCATATGCAAGCGTTGTTTACTACTGTACCCTCCTAATCAATTTTTTTGTTTTTAAGATCTTCATTCGTCGTGATGTTGCCGTTCTGCGGGGATTATGAATTCCAGGAATACTTGACAGAATTATTAGTTAGGCTCGCCTTATCCCGGCTTGATTGGAAAAACTTGCTCAAGTCGTGGTTTTCCGAATTTCCCTCGATTGTAACTGCTGTCGACTTTTTGGACACCAAGAATTATGAAGTTGTAAGTGATTTATTTATTCGTTTGAGTGGAGAATTTATTCGTTTATTCGTACAAGAGAGGATGGTCCTTGTAAATTTCTACAAACTTTAAATTACCAGGTACTATAAACTATAAAATGTCAACTGAAAATGCTTAATGTGTTACAATTCAAGCTTTGTGTTGTATGTCGTCTCTATACCTTGTAAACCATGTAAGTCGGTATTTTTTCGAAAATAAGGTTTTGAGCTTTTCGGGTAAATTAGGGTCTCTTGATCCATTCAGTGAAGCCGTTTTCCAATCTGAAGAATAGTTTTTTTATCCAGAAAGCATTAAAAAAACGTGTAAGTCGGTTACCTCTTTTTTCGCCGGAAAACCATGTAAGTCCTGTGTATACCTTCATAAAAGTGAGCAGCTCACGCTGGTGGCAAATTTCCATCAAAGATAGTCAGTTTTTTTCTTTTTTTTCGTGTAAAAGTTTACAAAATTCATAAATGGAGTTTGGAGAAAGTGATCATAAATAGAAACCTTTTTATAAGGCTCAATTTCAGCAATAAATTCCACTCCTTGTGTTCTGCAGACACGTGATTTTCCATACTGTGGCCAACAAGATCACGACCTACCTACGTGTTTTTTTTACTTACCTACCTAATATCACGTGTTTTTCCGCATTGTTTCTAAATTATTTTTACATTATTTAGGAGGATAATTTTAGATGAATTGATTGATTTTGTTGGCTGTTTGACCTAGCTGTAATGCTGATGTTAGAAAGAACAACAAGAGATTAGTAGTGTGCTATTAGCCTGCTTATGTTTTACAGGAAACTCTGTAAAATTAATGATACAAGAGATAATAATGAGATAACCATTAAGGAAATCCACCTCTGACCAATCCCTAACCCATCCTCAATCCACCCCTAGTCCATCTATAACCCATCCCCAGCTCATCCCTAACCCAGCCTTGACCTATCCCAACCCCTAACCCGTCCCTAGCCCATCTCCAACCTATCCCTAACCCCTAACCCATCCTCAACCCATATCCAGTTCATCTCTAACCCATACCTAACTCATCCCTTGAAAATAAGTAAAATAAATTAAACAAAAGTACCTAGTTGCCTAACACTTCACATTAAATGCATACCTACCTAGTGACAGTTGTGATAGGTAAAGATTCCTATAAGTAATGGTTGTAATTTAAGAAATGGTAATTGAGAAATTGGTAGTATATTGAATAATTTATTGCTCAACTCTAGTAATATCTTAAACTGAAGACTATCGTTCTGACTCTAGGAGCCTTAAAGTTGGACTGCTTATTAGTCAACGCCTATAAATTTCCATTTAAACATTTTCCTTTTGCATCGATTTGGGTATTTTGTGTAACCTTGAAACCTGGAGAAAAAAAATTGAATAATATTCCTAATAATAAAATAACCCAAGCTGGGTATATTTTCATAAAAATCAAATTGTAAACCATGTAAGTCGGGTGTCAAAGGCTGGGTAAAAGCATGTAAGTCCGTTTTTTCGTTCGCTGAAGTAAATTTTGATGAAATTAGTCTCAGACTCTTTGAAATACTAGTGTTACCACCAATTTTATGGAATGAAACGAAAAAACTTATTGTACATGGAATGAAAACTTAATGATTCAGTTTTTAGTGTCCCCTGTAAAATTTGATAAACTCGACTTACATGGTTTACCAGGTATAGGGACGATGTACAATACCTGGATTCTTTTTTGAACAAATAATTATTATTTATCAGTCTAATTAACTAAAATATTAATAACAGATACTATTTACATATTTAATTGTTTGCTTTTGTTCTCAGTCGTGCAGGAAATTTTTGAATGCTGTGAATGAATCTCAACCAAGCGATGGTCGTGTTCATTCTTTACCTTGTCTGCACGCTGTTGTCTCGGGATCCATTGAGTTGTTGAAACCTGATGTAAGTCACGCGAAATGTGGTCCAAAAGTGTCAACCAATCTGATTTAACCAACTTCCCCATCATACTCATTTATACTCTCGATTACGTATTAATTGTTACGTGAGAGAGAGAGAGAGAGAAAAACACTTTATTGAACATTGTAGAAGGAATGAAGGTGGACAAGGACTCCAGTAGTTGTCGGAACGTAATGGATTTGCTGAAAGTTCAAAATGAGTTGCCAAAAGTTCATATTGGTATGCCAAAAGTTTGCCAAAAATTGAAATTGATTTATGCCAAAGGGGTTGTTTTTAAGCGAGCGTAAATGTGGAGGGGTTAGTCTTGTGGGAGCCAAATTGCTGCTCCGTCCTCCAGTCCGAGTCCTCGGACTTGTTTCCTTGGGCCTCTTAGCCTCATGGAAACCGCTCGATGGACGGAGAATTGAGTTTTCACTCAAGTCCACATCATCACTTGAGCGTAGGATTTGGACCATTTGTTGGCAAGGCGTAGGGAGGCATTCTTGAGAAAAGCGTCATACTCTTTATGCAATGCTCCATCGCATGAAATTACGAGTGGCGTGAAAGACCCTCTCAGATCTTCGGCTATTCTGTCGTATTTTGCATGTTTGGCTTGGGCAGCATGGCGAGAGATGGTTGGCCAGTCCATGGAAGTGTAAGAGACTGCGTCAGCGTTTATAACGCGGGTATCAAAAAACGCAGGTCTCTCACGGTCCCACACACCATGAACCTTCATGTCTGCCACCAGGCCGGGGCTGCCATCAGCACTTTCACGAAGAACTGGTTCTGTGTCAACACCGTTTCATTCGAGGCTTGCTATTTTGGCGCATTCGTTCCGAACCAGGTCGTGTCCCTGTTTGATCAGGCAGTCCTTCATACAATTGAGGGCGTGGTTCATGTCCATGGGAGTCCCGCATCCGTCGCACCATACTGGCAACCCTCTTGGTTCCCAACCGTACCGAATGGCTAGTGCGTCACGGAATTGGGAAGATGACAAGTCGAAGTTGTCTGCTGCAAGTGGGAGGACGCTGAGCCATTGTGTGATGCCTCCCTAGTCCTTCGAATGGTCCTCTGTTGCCTACTGGGTAGTGATGTCAAAAGCTGCTCGCTGGCTGCAAGCTCAGTGGTTTTTCGCTGTGTTGCCACTTCTCGCAAATTTGACACCACACCCTCTTCGTACTGGGCAACACCCAAAGTTCTGTCACTTATGCCATCCTTGTTACGTTGATGAAAATTCAGTTTGTGAGATACGAGTATGTGATCTACTAGCGTCTGTAGGTACTATTACCCCCAGAAGAGACGACTACCAAAAATTGTTAATGACTTCTCAAACACATTGATTGGTGCTCTCATTGGTATGGGCAATTCTGTGGGATTACCTGCCTGGATTGAACTGTTGTGCTACGTGAAAAAATTCTAGGGTCGTTCATTTTCTCCTACCCCTTCCTTTTCTTAACTAGAGGCGCTGGTCATATATTTAGCATATAAATATTGACTCTCTGCATACCTGACTTTGACATTTGAACCTTGCTGGTTTCTCCATGGTTCCTTCAGGATCTCGTCAGCATTGCGTTTCCCCATATTAAATTGACGAAGTATCGTCAGTTGATTCAATAATTTTTTGCTGTCAACAGGGGTATGACGAACTCTGGCTAGATTGTAGTCCTCGAGAAGGTGACATGGATCTTCTGGTCGATGGTGGAGCGGGTAGCTGGGCCAGAGTAACTGTGGAATTTTCTCACGTTCGCTCGATCAAATGTTCTCATATGTAAGCCAATTTGGTACCTGTATTAATTAAATGACGAATCATACACTCCACACTCATAGTAATATAATATTAGAATATCTTACCATTACTATCTCTTAACATTACCAGAAATACGGTATAGCAAACATTATTTCCATCATGAGTCCATTGAAATTAATTTATTATTTATTGGGCAAACAACGAGCACGCAAAATATTGAGGTGCAATACAAGTTTAGTGTAAGCTGCTGGTACTTGGTAGGGGTGTGTCAGTCCAGGTATTTCTCTGGAATGGTTCCAACTGTTATAGTGACAAAGATGTAACTGTTCCAAATTACCGGTACTGATTACTGAACATGGTCAAATCCCACTTTCATGATCTCAATTTGGAATCCAAAACAAAGAATTCAAACGAGTGGTAAAAAACAAACGATAATTTAATAATAATGAAAAAACATTTCATGGAAAGAATAACTAGTCCAGAAGATTCTTCCCATCCTCTCGGTCCATGGAATTGGTAAGGGCGCTTCCCGGTACATGGAACTGAACTGGAGACAACTTCCATGCTAACTGGTCCAGATGATCCCTTCCCAGTCCAGAGCCGTTCCATTGATGCGGTATCTTCTTGGTCAGTGGAAGTGAATCGGCAAGGGCGCTTCCTGGTACGTGGAACTGTACCAGTAAGGGCTGAGTTTTTGTCACTGCATGGAACCGTTACAAGTTGATACTCAGTTCCTCAGTCTTGGTATAGCTGTACTGACTCTAGTACTTCGTTCCAGTATTATTCGTGATCTCGCCGAGCCAAGTAATGAGATTATCAAAACTTTTTCAAATTATTATTCTTGTTCTTATTGATTCAGATCATGGCGAAATGGGCCTGAAGAAATAGATTGCTGCCAGTTATTGATCGAAGTTCAACCACCTGTCTCCATACCTCTCGAAACACAGATATCGTTTTCCGAACTCGTTGTTGTATTGAAGAAAGACTTCAGGTTTCAAGAATTGGAAAATTGTTTTTTAAAAACAATTTACGCCTACTACTATGAGGTGGGTTTATTTCATTGGGTTATGTGAATAATGACAAACTTGCAAAGGTTCGTATTATTAGGGGCGTCGCCCAACTTGGTCCCGTCTAAAGACGATGAGTGTGGTAGAGATGGAAAGCAACATGCATGCAACATGATCGGGATAAGGTGTTTAGTGAAGGATTTGAGTGCACTTTTCATAAGGAGTTAGTCGGGGACGTGGAGCGTTGGATGTGCAAATTTCGAGCGAGGTTCAAATGCACGAGATTTCTCCAAATATTCGAGAGGGAAGTGATGGAGGTTTCTCCTCATAATCATGAGCTGGAGTGTAAGGAGGCAGTGGAAGGTAGGGTACGAAGGTATTCCATGCAATGATTATGCTAAGTAATGGGGTATTTCGGTAGGTCAGAAATTCAGGTTATTGACCTCAATTTTGGATTCAGCACCCTTGAAAACCTATATTCTCCAAAGCCCAATGATACATGTGGTAGAAAAATTAATTAAAGAGATCACACGTTTGAAAAAAAGGCGGGCTGCCATAAATGCACAAACACTACGCCGCGCGCGCGTGTGTGAGTAGTATTTTGTAGTATCCAAGAGGTCCTCCAAGGGTTTCATCTCTTCTCTGTGCATGGATACTTTTTTCAAAGACAGTTGGCTAGCTACGTCACGATTGGCTAGCTACGTCACACCATTCAAATCTTCAACTTTCCTTAGCTTGTCTGATTTTTAAAAAACATTTTCTCTACGAACAGACCCAATTACCGTTAGGTATTCCTGAGCCAAACTCTTTTGAAAAAAAAATTTTAAATTGACTGAAATACCCCATTTGGGCGGTTAAAATTTCATAGTTGGTATTTGTTTGCTATGAATGTAGCTCGTAATGGACGGCATTGCGTGAATGTCCGGAGAATGAGGTTTCAAACAAAATAGCGAAGAGTATTCGGAATGGAGAAACAAAATCAAGAGAAAACGTTATTTCCACGGTACGAGATAAGGATGTAAAAAGTACCATAGACTTTTTGATTTACTGTGATTTACTGATTCCAATGTTGGAGCCAGTAGATGTTGAGGAAGAGTACCTACTACTATTTTTGAAATTCTGACGCCCTTACAAATGTAAATACCAACTTTTGCCAATATTTAATTACATACGCTCTTACTGGCCATGAATATTCACTTTCGGAGATGGGGACCAAGTTGACCGACGCCGATTGTTAGGTAGGTACCTATCGATAAACCAAAGTGTGGATAGTTTTACATCACTATGAACTACATTTTGACGTTGAAGGAAATTGCCGATCAACCTATACGCTCGAACATATTATTGTAATGAAACCAATTTCGATCAATTTGTGTTTTGGTTTATTATTTTCAATAATGAACCTTTGGAATCGAGCATGAAGAAAATATTCATCCCCCCCCCCTACCACCTCCCCTTACCACTCAAAATTTGATCATTTACGTTTCAAAGTATATAGAATCGAAAATCGAATAAAAAATTGTCCGTCCGTACGGGTCACTTTCCTTAGTGACCAAGGACCGATTTTGATGAAATTTGGTAGAAGAGCTCCATTTGGGGTTGGTTGTGCTCCGCAGCTTGGTTATTGTCAGTCACAGTTTTTCCATCAATTTAAAATAGTATTTACGTTTAAATTCGAAGACACCCAGAGCTCTGGAGGACCAACCGTTCGCTCCCTATGTGGACTTGAGGGATGAACTTTCAATACCCCAGAAACACGAATGTGAATCGCAAATAATTGTACACTTACTAAATAGGCTGAATCTTCTTTCAAATTTTAGATTATCTATGTTCCTTTCCTAGTGTAAGCCTTTGGGGTTGAGATACCAGTCCGATCGGGAGGGGAAGATACTAAATTTGTTAAGAAGGGGAAATGTAACGGGTTCACTTGAAGAGTGCTAACTGCAATACCGATACACTTAGGCTAGTAAGAGAATTTATACTTAGCTTCGATGTACTTCGGTGGTAGCTCGGTCGATGCAGTTTGGGTGATGAGGCCTCGATACACTTGTAGATACCTTTTACTAAATCTGTTACTATTACCTGTTTGTTTGTTACCACGGTGTATCGTTTCTGAATAAAGAATAAATGAAGTTACGATTTGTTGTGCAAGTGATTTGAATTTACCTAACACGATACCCGATACCACAAGTCAGAACCAGGGTAGAGTCAGTGAAAATGGAAGTACTCTTGAAGGTTAATTTTATTGAAACAAGACTCAGTTCTATGGGTCCACGACCCGATACAGCCTGAACGGCAATACGATCAAAGGCAATTTTGGTATAGTTTGACTCGAAAATACTGACTAGGCGATACAGCTCGCTTCAATTTAAAATGACAAATGTTCCTGGGCGATACACTTATCGTTACAGTTACGTTCTAGGTCCGAGATTCTTAGACTGAGTTCACTAGGTCACTCTCTACCTAATATTGGCCAATAATTAGATAGTACCACTATGTTACACTCACGTGAAGGGTTACCGGGGTGAGTCCTTAACACGATGAGAGGAGAAGTGAAGATCCAGGGGAAAGCTGGTACAGGACTGGAAGACGTCGCGATCCACAGGCGATACGGTTCCAGGGGAGGCAGGACAGTAATCAGAGCAATTTGGTGGCACCACTCACTTGATAAAACCTAACGCAAATACTTGACTGGGCGGCAGGAGGGGTATCGATATAGCTGCGATACAGTTTGGGGAATGAGAGCTTCAGAGAGAATGGGGAGGTTTTCAGGACTTGCTGGCAAGGCAGCGCATCAGGGACTAGGGGGTTAGCTTCGAGACTTGCTGGCTAAGCGGCGCTTCAGGGACTGGTCTTTCCAAGTTAAAACAATGGCATTTCATTATCCTCCCTCCCAGTCCGGCCAACTGATTAAGATTGGAAAAAGGGTGGTAATACTGCTTGGCTGGGAGGGGGTGATCTTCTCCTGGTGATTAATGAGGCCTTTGTTTGAAGTGCCCAGGTGGTGGGAGGGCACATTGGCTTGGCCACGCCCACTATAGTGGCTGTAGGGTTTCTCTGCTGCTGCTTTTACTCTTCAGGGCTTACTGGCCTCTTCGGCCTGGTACTGCTACTCCATCCTCCAGGACTTACTGGCCTCTACGGCCTGATAGGTGAAACAATGAGCTGCTGAGTGGCAGCTCACACTAGATTACATTCATGTCATTCAGGACACTCACTTGGGGTTCGTCACCGTAGCAACCAAGTCCAAATTTCGTAATGAAGACACCCACAACTCTCGGATACCGATGTTGTTGCTGGTGCCATAAATGCCATAGGTGCCATAAATGGCAACCCATGTTCTATGCCGACTGGTGATCTATACAGAAAAATACATGACATATCTACTGCTTATATCAAACATGTGATTGAAAAGTAGGTACCTACGAGGCTCTATACCAGTTGATAATTCAATTCATCTTACATCCACAGCCTGAGCGAGCAAGATCTTTTTCATCGTCATTCGTAGGAACTCGAAGAGCTCCAACTTCTTTATTGAGTAAGAATTATTTGATATCCTTAAACACCTAATAGGTAGGTACATAATATGTACCTAATATGTTCATAATATCATTATGAATTGAAGTTCTGATTGCATGTACTCTCAGCACAAGTTCTGGGTTTTATTAACTGACTTTACAAATCATGTTGCTGTAGCATTTTTGGGAATCATTCTGGTTATTTTTGTATTGTAGCGACTTCAAGTTCCAGAAAAACATCCTTGGCCAATGTGACACTGAGCTCGATAGAAAAAGATCGATCTAATGCAACGTTGGGTAAGATATTCAGGAGGAAACACTTACTTTGTTACTTTATTTACCATCAGGTAGAGATTGAAAAACTCAATGTTTAGGACATTTAGCTGTGAAGTTTTTGAATAGTAAGAAATGCTGGTCAATGTGAAATCCTCCTAAAAGCTTCGTTGAAGTACCCAAAATTTCACGTTTTCTTTCACCAGTACATACAACTTACACTATATCTCCTCAAGTTCTCGTTAGGAAGGTTCGTTTAGTTGAAACGCTTACTCTCATAATTAAAATTCATGTCATAAACTATTGTTTAAATTTCTGTTGGAACTATTGAAAATGAACGGTACTAAATCAAAAACTAAACCATTGCTTTAATCAAAATATGGCAAATAATATAAATGGTCAGTCAAATGTTCCAAGTAACTGACTTTTTCCACGTCTGGCTCACTTGAAATTCTGATTGATTTTCAGGTTCCAGCACTAGTGCTTCTAAGCTTCCAAGATTCGCTGCTACCTTTGCTCGAAAGCACATTACAGCTTCGACCCCACTGAAAAATAAGGATGGGGTAAGAAACAAATTTTTGAATAACTTGGACGAATTTTTTAGAGGAATTTTGCGAAAATGAGAGGCGATCCTACTCCTAAATTACCGTGAGCTTGGTAAAACCAGGGTGGAAAGACACGATAGATCGAAACATTCTTCTGAAGTATTCTATTTTTTACTTGACACATTCTATTTTTTACTTGACACATCTAACAGGTGACATGTTGAACAAGACTCGTTTAGAGGAGTGCATGGTGGAGGTAAATTCATGTGTCTTGTTCATAATTTTCGCCAGGGGCAGGCAAAGTCATGCCTTCCCCTACCTCCACCACCTGCCCTTTGACTGCCCCCACCAACTGCCTTTTGCCTGCTTCACCTTATGAGTAGATGAGTTCTTCACTCCATTTACATAGCCCTGACCAGCTCTCAGTGCTGGCTTGAAGAGTGAAGGCTTTTGCGATGGATCTTCCATAATATGGAAGATAGGTCAGTCCAGGTATTTCCCTGGAACGGTTCCAACAGTTACAGTGACAAAGTTGTAACCATTCCAAATTACCATTTCAGTTCCATTACTGGTACTGCCTACCGAGGGTGGTCAAATCCCACTCTCATGACATGGAAGAAGAAGGCAGTCAAATCTCTATCTTCCTTCTTCTATGTTTATGGTCTCAACTTGCAATACAAAAGGAAGGAATTCGAACAAGTGTTAGAAAAGATACAATCTATATACATAAAACGCCAACTGTATGTACGTACGTATGCACGGAGGGGTCGTGGGAGTGGGGAGAGTCGGCGGAATCAGAGACGGGAAGAGTTGGGGGCGGGAGGAGTCTGGGGAGTTGGGGTGGGAGGAGTCGGAGGAATCGTTTTTGCCTACTTTTAGTGGGCTTTTCAGCTAGTTCATTATGATTGATAGTTACCCAACAATTCAAGGAAAGAATAATATTTCGTTGCAGTTTAACAACATAACCTACGAATAATAATACTGAGACAACTTCCATGCTAACCAGTCCAGAAGAAGATCCCTTCCCATTCCAGAGCCATTTCATGATACTATTATATTCTCAGTTCATGGAAATGGTAAGGGCGCTTCCAGCTTCATGGAACTGAACAACTTACTGGTCCAAATCCCTTCCTGGTCCAGAGCCATTCTCCATATCTTATCAGTCTGTGGAACTGGACCGGTAAGGGCTAAGTTTTTGTCACTGGATGGAACCGTTACAAGTTGATACTCGGTTCCACAGTCCCGTTACAGCTGTACCGACACACCTCTAATATCATGCTTCTCCTCTGAACAAGCCCTCATCAAATTATTTCATTCCATTTATTTTGTAGGGCAAAATTGATGCCAAGCGTCAAGTGCTGAAGAAGAATGAAAAAATATTCAAACCTGAAATCCGATCAGAAGATGGACCAGTCAGCATGCCTATCAGACAACGAACTAGTGTTTCAGATACAGTAACTCTCACTGCCTGCAGGGATCTCAAAACCGATAGTGAACCTTTCAAAGAAATTACTTCAAACTTTCTGCTTTCTCCCATGGAAACATTTGAAAATCCTGTGAACCATTCTTTGGAATCTAACGAGTTGTGTCTTCCAAGTGATTCTCAAAAACTCATGGAAGAAGTCACTCGCCACAATATTTTGTCCTCTAATGGTCATGATTCAATTGTTGTTGTTTCTGAAAATGGTCTCGAGTCGATGACGACCAATGAAAGGACGACTCCCCATGAGGAGCCTACTCATTATTCCTCAATTCAACCAATTCCAACAAGTCAAATTGTTGATTTGATTACGGCGGAAGGTTCGAGAGTCAGCAATTCAACGCTGGACCACGGAGGTTTTCTCGTACCTGGAATTCCTCCTAGTCAAGAAGTTTTCGGTGCGAAACATTCTTCGCTTGTAGATTTTAAAGCACTAAATGCCCCACAACCTGAGAGTAAGGGCACGTCTCCTGAATTATCTCCAAAATGTCTTCCATTCAAGAAGAAGTTCTTTGGGAAATTCCGTAAACCTCTCGCAGATTTAACTGAGAGTGAAGCGTCTTACAGCAGTTGTTCAACTAGAATTAGCAAAAGAAATTTTGATGGCTCCGTTCAAATTCGGAGCCCGAATTTCAATCCAGACTTGAAACACAATGGGGGAAGGAAAATTGTCGAAGACCCCACCGATCCTTTTAATTTCGTAGATGATACTACCGGAAATAACCACGAACATGTTGATAATACGAAGCCCGAATTCCGCGAGCCAACAATGATTAAACGTAACAGAAGGAAACTATATACTCCAGGGGAAGATGAAGCGCTTCACTCCAATGAAAGAGATTCTCTGGTGATACCTTTTCATCAACAAAGCATCTGGAACTCGAGAGCAAAGGATCTGGAACTCAGCTCGCCTTATCGACGTCCTATTCAAGGGAAGAGTATTTTGGATTCTTCCCAAGACGGAAGTAAGCATAAAAAAAAGGTAAGAAAGTCGCGTTCCAAAAAAAATGTTAATGAAGGAAATTGCAAAGAGTACCTGAGTGATATTGTCAACGCTAAAGAAAATGACGTAAGAAGGAACTTGAGATCAAGAAAGAGAGTGAACTACAAGATGGAGTCTGAAAGTGATTGTGAGATGAATTCTCGACAACCAAAGTCAGCCAAGCAACCCAGAACATTTCGGTCCCGAAAAGTTGAACCTCTCAGATCGGAAGTGGTTGCTATGAGTCCACCAATGCCTTCGTGCTCCTCTCCATGTCTTCCACCCAATGATATTGACCATACAGCGCTCAGCCCACCATGTATTCCAGTTAATGTTCCTGAACCAGAGTCTTTGCAGGTTTCACCACAATCATTGGATGATGTTAATATTCATCCTGTGAAAATGAAAATATCAAAAAAGCGCCAGGTAAAAAGAAGTAAAGGAAACGTAGATGGAAATAAGAAGAAAAGTCGAGGAAAACCCCTTTTGCCAAGTAGCGGATCAGCTTCCAGCACTCAGTTCTCTGACGTGATCCAGTGCGATGCTGTTGAACCAGATAATTTCAGGACCCCATTCCCCGCACCAATTTATCCCACAGCACCAACAGAGACCAAAGAAACGCTTCCTGATGAGAGAATTATGATTAACCCAGGAGAAATGAACAGACAGCCTGTGGGCTCAAACGTACTTTGTGTTGATCTTCCTTCCGAAGCTAATCGACAATGTGAGGAGAAGGCTACTCTTTGTGTTCAACAGGAGTATTCAATGGATACTTCGATGTCGATTCCCATCAGAACGATTTCTCAACAAAAAGATATGCACGTGAGTTTTCTTTACCCAGATTAGAATAATCAGAATCAAAATATACATGGGAAATGGAAATTTATTAGTGCATAAGTTGGTGACTGCAGTGCAATAGCTATGTGCTTCTTCTTGGGTAATTTGAATGTCATTTACTTTCCCTAAATAATTTCCATTGTTTCCAGGGCTTGATGGACCAAATTTGGAGCCAAGTGAAGATGTATGTGAATGGAGTAAAACGGTAAGGATGCTGTTGAAGATTGACTGAGTTCCATCGCTAATATTTTGTCATTCATCCCAGAAAACAACTGCATTTTATTTTTTTGTTATTATGTATTTTATATTTCTAGTGATGAAACTACTATTGTGGAGTCAGTTGAAGTCAATTTGCGCACTTGCTTGGATACCCATAAAACTGTTATGAAAGTCATCGAGGAAGAAATGATGAACATCGCTCGCTCTGCGGCCAATGTGCAGAGTGCTTATGAGAAAGCTGTAGCGAATTTCGATGTCGTGTGAGTACTATCCACTGAATGAGGGATTTGTGCGCCGGGATGTAGTTCGATGACGCCTTTCGAGCACCATATCACCCGTTTTAATGTTAGCTTTCTTCTCTGTAAAGTTGTCCCTGTTGTCGTGGCATTAGGGGACGTCCTCCAATCCGAGACATCGGAGACATCGTCCTCCGGTCATCTTTTCTTTGGCATTCGCGAGGTCTCGACACTGCTCAGGCCAGCCATTTGATTTTTATCTTCAGTGTGTCCAGCAACCTGGAAACTCGAGAGTACTCAGGAAATTATACTCCACTGGAAAACTCCGGAAATTTAATTTTTCCCGAAAAAAACCAGAAAAAAGCCCGAGTGCCGATCCTTTTTTTTGGGAAGTTCCGGCAGTCTGAGGGAAAAACGTTTCAGTTCAGAAAAATACCCACTCTTGAAGTTTGACCTAGTTTATTTATTCCATGGGACTAGCCTTGATAGATTGGATGAGCCCTCCTATGCAAATGACTCCTCAGCTGTTTTCAAAATGCGGGGAATCGCCCAATGGGGTATTTCGGTGGTTCGGAAATTCAGGTTTTTGACCTCAAATTTGGATTCAGCACCCTTGAAAACCTATTTACTCCAACTTTAAGCCCCATGATACTATAACATGTGGTAGAAAAATTAATTTAAGAGATCACACGTTTGAAAAAAAGGCGGGCCTCCCTTAACGCACACACACTTATGCCATGCGTGTGTGAGTAGTATTTTGTAGTATCCAAGAGGTCCTCCAAGGGTTTCATCGCTTCTCTGTGCATGGATACTTTTTTCAAAGACAGTTGGCTAGCTAAGTCACGATTGGCTAGCTACGTCACACCGTTCAAATCTTCAACTTTCCTTAGCTTCTCTGATTTTTTAAAAACATTTTCTCGACGAACAGACCCGATTACCGCCATTCCTGAGCCATACTCTTTTGAAAAAAAAAATTTAAAAAATTGACTGAAATACCCCATTAGGAGGAAGACAGTTTTTTTGGTGAATTTCTTTGAATATACCTACCGACTACATTCGTTGTTTTTCTACCCTATTTTAATATTATTTTACCCTATTGTACCTAATGTTTCACTGTTCAAGTTATCATACAGGATTGCCAATCACAGAAAAATAGTTGTTAGGTACCCATCAACTACCAAAGTATTTTTGGGTAGGTACCTATCTTTTTAACTATAGTATTTTAAATATAAATTTCTTTAAAACCAAATTTTTAAACATTTTTGTAATTTGTATTTTTATAATCCCATTGCGATTGGTTAATTTTTTCTTCGAAAATTTGCTAAAAGTGTTCATAAGGGCACACCTGCAACTAATGTATGTTAACCCGCATCGCCTATGTTTCTCCTCAACAGTCTGATTCTGGTATCTGGTTACCTAATTTATTTTCATAATGCGATTTAAGTATAATTGTATTGCTTTCGAGTATACCAAGGTAGCGGAAGCATTGTTTTCATCTATCAAAGTTGAAAAAACAATGTTCTCCAAAATCAAATTTCCATTCCGTTTTTTGTTTCAGATCTTCTAGAATAATTTTGGTTCCGTGTCTGTCTTCCGTTTATCTGCATGTCGGTCTTGAAATCCGTGTAACTGGCAAAACTATACGATTTTATTGTCCGCTTTCGATGAAATTTTCAGGGGCTGTGCGGGTTGGCGTGTAGATGGTTCCCTATGAAAATCATTGCCCACGGATTCATAGTAGCCACTGCTCATGCGAAATCCTTGTAACATCCATTTTTGTACATTTCCCATCTTATTTTCAAGAAATTTTCCGGGATTATGCCGATTGGGGTGTGCTAAAAGAGCCATCCCGGACTGACTGTAGCCACTGCGCATGCGCAAACGTAAAATGCTTGTAACAGCCATAACTTCTACATTTTTCATCCGAATTTGATTAAATTTTCAGAGATCGTGTGGGATGCCGTGTAGGTAGTCCCATATGAAGGTAGAACGTTTTGAGATTAGCTACAATACATCGGATCATCTATGCAATTAGGTTATGGATACGAGGAAGCTATGTGCCACACGCAGTGTGCAGACGTTTTATAGTGTTTTTTTTTCTTTCAAAATGTCCTTAAAAACCTGAATTATGAGTAATTATGTTCACATTTATTTCTATTTGAGTTCATTTATAACCCTGAAAAACTCGGGGAATCGTTGGACACCCTGATCTTGGTACTCAGCAGGTCTGAGAGATGATTTTCCCACTTCTCGGACATTACCTATGCCAGCCTCTTCAAGAATTTTTCATACTCTCTTCTTCATACCTGTGGAAAGTTCCATAGCAGGTCGCCAGGAGGGGGGGGGGTTAAGGGGCTTTTCAGGTCTGGGCGATAGTGTTCCAGTCAGAGATGGGCATAATCATAATTACAATGATTATTACAAATTACAATTAATCATGATTACAATTACGATCATAATCATACGAAAATGTATGAGTACGCTGTAATTGTAAGAAAGTCGTATAATTGCAGTCGTATTTTTAGGGTCATGAAAGGCACGCAGGGCGTCAAAACTGTTGTAAAGTTAAGTAAACAATCATTTCAGGTTGGATTTTCGTCCGACTGCCATTCCTGGGGTCGTGGACGTCATCAGCTGTCTTCCTGGGAAGATCAGAATTTGTTCTGATGATTTTGGTCATTGGCTCATTGGTCATTTTGCTCATTGGCCTCATTGGCTTGGGACAAGGGGGAACTGCGACTGGCTTACCCGAAAATGAACTCCCGAGGCGAGCCCCAAACCCACGGTCCTGCAACCTGTCCGAGTCTCGTCTCCGGAGACACATGCCGCAACTCGCTCGGCCACAGCTGAACCCTGAAAAGTGTATGAATACGCTGTAATCATACAGGAAGGGTATGATTACCTGTAATCATACGAAAATCGTATGATTGCAGTCGTATTTTTAGGGTCATTAAAGGCACACAAGGTGTCAAAACTGTCCTTCGTCTATTACCGTCTATTAGATTGACGTAGATTGACGTCCTACGTGCCTTTAATAGAAGGTTTTTGGTGCCAAAATCTCATGGGCCCTGTTAGTAGGAGACTAGCGCAAGCAACAGAGGATGCTACCCAGTTTAAGGAGAAAGCCCGTTAACTTTGAACAGGGGGGGGGGGGGAGGGAGGCGCTCGTGACGGTGGGCCTCTAGGAACTGGTGACTGTCTGGGGGCACCCTTTCATCGTCACCCGCGAACTCCGTGCTTTGTGAAGAGGTTCCACGGGCCTGTTAGTGGTTGCCAAAAACTCTCTAATGACCCAAAAAATACAACTGCAATAATACAATTTTTGTATGATTTTAATCGTAATTGTAATTTCGATTGTGATTGCGCCCATCTCTGGTTCCAGTCGATAGAACCATATAAGGAGGCGTCCGGGTTGCACTCATGGTACCCTTCTAGATTGAATGGCATTGAGTTATGCACGTCCATTTTTCAGTTGCAATACAGAGGTTTGTATTGGAACTAGAAGTTTGATAAATAAGTACCCATTGATATTTTATTTCTCTTTCAGAAACGATATGATGAAGGCTATTGAGTCCATTCACCGAGAATCGTCAATTGCAGCTTCCGTACGCAACAAGGATCCTCGTTCTTTTAGTCAACTTCGTCAACAAATTTATAAGTTGGTGAACGAAAGTTTATTCCAAAAATCTCTTGAAAAGTGAACCCGTGGTTGATGTGTTCGCTATTGTTTTGTTACAATAAACTGCTGTCAGTGATATTGTGTCCAGCCGTTTCCTAGATACCTAATAGTTACCCTAAATACCTGAATGAGTCTTGAGTACCTAGCTAATGATTAATTATTAATATTGTATTTACACTTCTTTATACATGGCAATCATACTTGTACTTTTTAATGTTTTCATATTGTTTAAATTAAATCATGAAACTAATTTATTGTGTTCTACGCTGTGCAATGAAATAAAACCCTGTTGGTCCACTATAACCTTGTTGATGCGATCTGTTCGAATTCGCTAGGAATGTAAATTATACCTGCCTCGTTTGGAAAATGTATAGCGTAAACTAGGTTTGAAAAATAATTACAACCATAACCTTACATATTTGCATCCAAGGAACATAAAATATAGGTATTTACCTAATCTACCTACTCAATACACAAAAATCAGTTCACGCTTGGTAGTTATCCTTAGGATGAACAATAATATTGAAAACTTAAAAGTTACTTTTGGTGGATAAAATGAAAGTATCTCAGGATCATATTTAGATCACTTGCGATAAAGTGACCAGAAACACCATCGAATAATACGAATCTCTGTTCCGCATTAAATTTTGTTTGGTAATGGTAACTATATTGAAAGTGGTGGATAGTTAACCTAGAAAATCGTGAATAATGAAACCTACCATCAAGACACTAAAGTCAAATTTGCACCTGTTTAGCGGAGCTATCAGATACATTTGGTAGTAATCATGGGTTCAGTGAATGATTTTTGTTGAAAGAGTAATTTTAAAGTGATCATAACGTGTTCATTTGGTATTGATTTGTATTTGTATCCTTTTTGTTTCATGAACTTAAGAAACTCAAGTTTTGAAAATAAGACGAGTCATTCAAACAAATGGAAAATATTGGGGAGTGAAACTTGTATCTAAACGGTGTTCTGTGTCTTTTCCCTTCCTCCGTGTTTTAATTAAATTAATTAATTAGCTACTCTGCTTATAAAAATCAACTATTTTACTGGGTGGGTTAACATAATGCTGTCTTCAACTGAAAGCTGCCATTTTTGGATGATCAAGACCTTCACTTACTATTAACTAATAATTATTAATAATAATTAATTATTTAATAATAAGTATTATTTTAAAGTATAATAGCTACTCTGTTTTAATTAATTAGCTACTCTGCTTATAAAAATCAACTATATCTATTTAAAAATATAATAGCTACTCTGTTTTAATTAAATTAATTAGCTACTCTGCTTATAAATCAACAATTAAATTAATTAATTAGCTACTCTGATTATAAAAATTAAACTATTAAATTAATGCTTATAGAAATTAAATTATTAAATTAATGATTATAAAAATTGATTAAGTTTAATTAAATTAATGAGTATAAAAATGCTTATAAATTAATGCTTATAAAAATTAATTAAATGATGCTTATAAAAATGAAACTATTAAATTATCAAACTATTAAATTAGTTATTATCTAAACGGTGTTCTGTGTCTTTTCCCTTCCTCCGTGTTTTAATTAAATTAATTAATTAGCTACTCTGCTTATAAAAATCAACTATTTACTGGGTGGGTTAACATAATGCTGTCTTCAACTGAAAGCTACCATTTTTGAATGATCAAGATCTTCAATTACTATTAAATAATAATTGCAAAGTATTATTATTATTTTAAAGTACCTATAATAAACTTTTATATATTACATCAAAATAATAATATTCTTTTCTGTGTGACTCATTACCAACCGTAGCATAGGCCGCGCCCCCATGTCATTCCCCACTCCTCTCACTCTGAAGTGTCTTCTCTGGACATCCGATCCATTCTTTCTCTACATCCATCCTTTATTTTTATAACCTTCCTTCTTGTAAACGTAAACAAGTCAATCCTCGTGGGCTTGATTGATTTTCATTCGTGATTAATTTTCTACTTCGTAATCATTAACATAATTATAGTGAACTTGGGGTACCTTTTCGTGGTACAGAAGTGTTGAATGTTGTGAGATTAGTTCAATCCATGTCTTCAAATTAGTCCGACCCTGATCTGAGTAAGTTGTGTTCGATGTTATCGTTTATTTCTTATCATGTATTTGAATAAAAAGAAACTGTTTTAAGAAATAAATTATCTTTTCTAAACACTTGGGTAAAGACTTGCTAGCGTACATATATCGTGCTTTTATCAGGTAATCATCAAGGTGTTTGTCATGACCAACCTACCCTTCAACTTTTTGCAGGACTTTGGCAAATACTCAGTTTGACTTCTGAAATTTAGTAAAGATGGAAATCGAAGAGAACGAACGGAGGGTCCTTGCCCGTTTCAAATCTGACACGGGGGAAGAGGTTGGAAACCTGGTTGACTTACCTATCACCGTCACTACAGAACAACTCACATCATTGTGCAACAGTCTGCTGAATCAGGTATGTGCGTACTCCACTGGAGATGAAGTGGGAACAGCTTATAAATACTTGTACTGTCAGATGATATACTTGTCTTGCCTCTATACTTGCTGGGTTTATTCCATATTATCGATCCTGTCACCTCAGAGAGTGACCCAACGAGTAGCCCAATGGTATGGAGCCAAGATTGTCTTCGAGGTCAAATAAAACAACTATTTTAAAAACATGATGTGGCACTACACACATTCAACGAACAACAAACTTTACTCTACTTTTGTGCGAAATGACTGACCAACACCAAATATAAATTAGGTTCGTACACTGAAGACGTTCGACAGCTCTAAATTTAAGACAGAGCACTCCTGCATCCTGATGAAGGTTCAGGATAGGAGCTACGTAATTTTATTATATTTATTTATTATACAATACGGGGAAGCCCATTACAATGAGGAATTTCAGTGATTTGTGATGTTATTTTTTCTCGAACGTTCATGGAAATATACGAGCAAAAATCGTGGTGGAATCGAAAATTCTCCTTTCTCTAAATTTTCAGAAGCATCTCAAAATTGAGATTTTGAATATGAGCGGAGGAAAAAAAGTAAAATTTGGCGATGACGTGGTGCGGATATGTACTGTGATTGGACGAGACTAGTGCATTCGGCTTATTTGGACGTTCACCCCACATTCCAGCCAATGGGCGCCCATTTACAGCACCTCGTCACTGAGCGGTTTTTTCAAATTGTAAAATCATTCAGATCAGTTTATTATTTCCAATAAACAATACATTCCTCAACTATTCAACTTTTTCACGTTTTTAGAGCAAGTTGATTTAAAATCCAAAATTACACGAGATTTTTCCTACACACTGAAATTGTCCATTGGCTCAGAAAACATTGGGTTCAAATTTTGACAATTAGGTATATTAAATATATAATCTCAGGTCCGAATAGTTACATGTATAAATTATGCAAAATATAAGAAGTTCATATTAAAGAAACGAGACAACATAAACAACAAACGTAAAACATATATACCATGAAAAAATATGTTGTAATGGAATTCCAAGCTGCTTACTTGTAAACTGTGGTTGTGTGTGGGTCTAAAGCTGGCCATTTACTGGAGGTCCGAATGGTGTGGCGCGGTCTTTCGGCGGCCGAATGGCTGAACGCAGCACCGATTAGCTTAGTCAATCAATTAGCCAATGACTTGTCTAGCCGCACTCTACCTCTGGGCTCCAGTGCTGTTCTGATTATCAAAGTATCCAGGTTGTGCTCCTTTTCTCGGTCTTTTGAATGGATAAAAAAGATACGACTGTTTGCCTGAAGGCCAAGAAGATGAAACTAACAAGTAATACCAAGCGAAGCAATGTTCTAAAGCAAAACAAGTTCACTCATCGAGTGGCCTTGCATTAGAACCTGAGAAATTATTTGAGGATGGACGAGGAGTCGCACCAACTCCTACTGATACAGATGAAAGATACCGAGGATGAGGAGATACATCGCCCTTATGAGCGGCTTGTAGGTACCCTTCATTTTTAGCAACTGGAATGAACTAATAAGAGCTGAAGTTCGATACTGCTATTTCACCGCGAAGGTTGGGCGTCATTGTTCCAAAAACTTGAAGAGGTGGACTTTGTACTGTTCGGATATCCAACCCTGCTGACCGTTTCATCAAAATCGCGTCGGTATTCCCTCCCTCTCACACCACCACATTGGCGTGCTATCACGCCTTTATGGGTAGTTGGAGCGATAGTGAATGGCCAACTTAACCTTTTAGCGCTGGGGTCCGCATATATGTGGAGGTACCCAGGTGAATGTGACTGCCGGGGTCCGCATATATGCGGACTGACCTTGGATCACCTCCCTGCTGGGCTCTGCATATATCCAGTTTCGTTTTTGTTTTGTTATGACGCCCCTCCATTCATTTTTCCACCCTTCATTCGTGGTTTTTAGGACTCTGAGCAGTAGTTGGAAGACTTTGGACTTTGTTTACATTGAACATTCGACAATTCTGGGCAGGGGGAGGAAAGGTTTACATTTCTCCTTCCAGATGGTTTAGTTATAGAGATGGGCGAAACGGTTACATTTGCGTATTAGGTTCCACCGTTACTGCTCTGGGTTGGTAATAGGTTCCAATAACCTGTTATTTATTAATAGGTTATCCCAGGGACCTTCTCAGTAGCTCATTCCAAGGTATCGTTTCTTTTCGTTCCTGACCTACGTTCGTTTGTTTATCATGTTATATTGTTATTCCATTCCAAAGTATCATTCCGTTGATCTCTAGTTTTCGTTTTCTACCTAAGTTGAGTTTTCTATCAAGTTATTCCCGACATATTTACGTGTTAGTGTATTTTCGCTCTTTTTCTATAATAAAACCCAAGCTATTGTTCTGGCCCCACACAGTTTGGAGCCTTCCCTAAAACGTTATTTAATAACAGGGTTATTTTGGTAATAGGTTCCAAGCGGAATTAACGAAACCCGGTAATAGGTTATTCTTAACTGTTACGTTAAATACCCCCATCTCTATTCAGTTACCGCTTGCCCTTTCCAACGAGAGTTTAATTCTTTTGATTTATTTTCTTTTGAGTGCCAACTACAGGGTGGGGCAACATAACCCCCCGATTTGAAATGAGCGCCATTCCGCTCAATGATAATGTGGATGGGTGGGCGTGGTCTCAATTGATAGATAAGGTTTTAAAGTTTTGTTACCACCAAGGTCAGTCGTGATCATGCGGTGGAGTAAAGAGCAACGAGCGTTCACCGTCGAGGCCTATTTATCAAATGGCAACTCAGTCATCACAGCCCAGCGTCAGTTCCGAAATCGGTTTAATCTCGCGCCCTTGGCCCCTGTTCCGAACCATAAATCCATTGCTGATTGGGTCAAATGTTTTCGTGAAACCGGTAGTGTAGTGAAAAAAAGACCTGTAGGCACCCGCCCCATCAGATCTCCTGAAAACATCGAGGCAGTGAGAAAATCAATTGCCCAATCACTGCAGCGTTCTGCTCGCAAGCATGCAGCGGCCCTTGGACTGTCTTCGCGTTCTGTGAGGCGAATCCTTCACGATGACCTGCATCTTCATCCGTACAAGTTGGCCATTGGGCAGGAACTTTCGGAACGCGACTTCAATTCGCGAATAAATGGATGTGAAGCGTTCCTCGAAAGCGTCCCTGACGATGCAATTGTGTTTTTCAGTGACGAAGCGCATTTTCACTTAAGCGGGTGTGTCAATAAGCAAAACATGCGTTACTGGGCCGAGACGAACCCCCAACAACTCCATCAGAGGCCTTTGCACTCGCCAAAGGTCACAGTTTGGTGCGCAATTTCTTCAGTTGGGATTATCGGACCTTGGTTTTTTGAAGAAGATGAGCGGGTGGTCACAGTAAATTCAGACCGTTACGTCAATATGCTTGAGGAGTTTTTTGTCCCCCGACTTGATGAAATGGACTTAGGGGACGTATGGTTCCAGCAGGACGGAGCAACAGCTCACACTGCGAGGAGTTCGATGGCTTTGTTGAGGGAGCACTTCCCTGGACGCCTCATCTCTCTCAGAGGCGATTTGGAGTGGCCACCACGATCGCCTGATTTAACCCCGTGCGACTTCTTTTTGTGGGGTTACCTCAAGTCCCGGGTCTTCAATAACCGTCCACGGACTCTTGATGACCTTAAGACCAACATCCACGAGGAAGTGGCGAACATACCGGTCGACATGTGGGAGAGGGTGATGCGAAACACGCGAAATTGGTTCGTTCAGTGCATCGATAATGGAGGGCGTCACTTGGCCGATATGATTTTCAAAACTATGTGAAAAAAAACTTTAAGATATTTCCTACACATATGTTAAAAAAGTAAACAAATATCTCTAATACTTTTTTATTTATTGCGTTACAAAATCGGGGGGTTATGTTGCCCCACCCTGTATGTCCGGAAGATTGAATGATGTTGAATTTTGTTGAATACACTTTTTTTCTTACCTTTCCCTGGGTCAAGTCAAAGTTTGTGTTCAAGTTGGAATATATTGATTTTCACATCATTTGTGGAACAAAACTGTTTAGAAAAACGGTTGAATATGAAAAATTCAGGATATTTTTACATTAATGAATAGGTACTATACATTTTAACAAACATTAACTCAAATTTTGGTGGAATCTGAACGAATTTTGAATCTGTAACGCTTCTTTGAAGATAGGCGGAATGGAAGAGTGCGAAAATGTAAAATAAGTCAGGACAGGGGAGTTGTCTCAGTCCGAGCGGGCCCTTTAAATCCAGGACAGGGAGCCACCTGGGCATTTAAAAGTCAGGAGCTAAAAGGTTAAGAAATATGAATCTACAGAAAATAGTAATTTCACAGCAATGGTATTAGCAAAGAACTGCTGGGACATCAAGATTAGAGAGTTCCTAGTGGCTTTGGTTCGGCTTAGATACGGTGTGACGTATTACACACAAACTCTCAATCCGGCGCCATATTGTTACTCACACACTCTCAATCCGGCGCCGTAACATTACGGCAGAATACGTCAATCGGAGGAAATCCGGCGCGCCATATTTAAAACATGGCGGACAATCCAGTTCCGGTGGCACCGTATCGACCCTACTAGAAACTCTCTAATAATTGTTGAGCATTTCAAGTGATAATTTTCTATGATTTTTCAAAACAATTCTTATTTAAGTATGTACTTGAATTTTACTCAAGTTTTGGCCGTTTGATTATCAGGAAGATGAGCCCACGCCATTTGCATTTTTCGTTGAAGAGAAAGAAATCGTCAAAACTCTGGAAGGTGTTTTGGATACTAGCAATGAGCTGAACGCAGAAAACGTTGTCGATATAGTTTACCAACGTCAGTCAATATTCAGAGTACAAGCAGTTACTCGATGCACCAGGTAAAGACGACTTTGGTTAAAAATCTGCATTTTATTTGGTTTGTTGGCCTTCTATACACGTTGAAATGATGATTTCAGTTCCATGCCTGGTCATGCAGAGGCAGTGATCTCCGTTAAATTCAGCCCGGATGGTGAAAAATTGGCCAGTGGATCGGGCGACACCACAGTACGGTTTTGGGATGTCGTTACTCAAACGCCTCACCACACATGCAAAGGTTACACTTTGTGTCATAATATACCAGTATGACTATTATTGGAACCGGCTAAAATATTTTATGATTACTTGGAGCCCATTTCACAGGCAAATGCAGTTTGAAGTCAATTTTTAATACCACGCGAATCCTTTTCAGGACATAAAAACTGGGTTCTGTGCATTGCATGGTCCCCCGACTCTACGAGGCTCGTTTCTGGATGCAAGAATGGTGCCATTTTACAATGGGATCCAAATACTGGGCAACAAAAGGGACAGCTCATGAAAGGCCACACCCAATGGATTACTGCGCTGGCTTGGAAGCCCTATCACTCTGGTGAGTTATGAGAGTTGTTTGGGATTTTTCACAGCCGCTTTATTCGTCAGATTCTCAGATTTCCAATAATTAAGGTTTCTGATTACAGATCCATCGAGTAGATATTTTGCCAGCAGTTCAAAAGACGGAGATATTCGAATATGGGATGCCTTTTTGTGTAAATGCATCAGAATACTAACGGGGCATACGAAGAGCGTAACAGCTTTGCAGTGGGGTGGTGCAGGACTGATGTATTCCGCCTCTCAAGACACTACCATCCGTGTATGGCGAGCTGATGACGTGAGTTTTGCGATCAAATGTAATGAGCTTTGTGCTATGTAGTAGTTGGGTCAAAACGATCAGAATAAAATAAGAAAATTAAGAAAAATCGTGTACGTTTGATAGAGTGTAGGTGCATCACTTCTCCACATATTCCCCAGTCCACAATGTTTTTTTTTTTAAATCCTATTGTCTTCTCATTGCCTGTCTTTTCCCATCCCCACCTTGTTCTTCAGTTCATTGTCGTAAGTGAATCCCCCTGCTTCTACCCAAAGCGCTGGAAACAAGTGGAAATCAAATGTTGCGAGGTTTGGCGGGTAAGGATGTGGAAAAATCTGGTTCACAACAACGGCAATGTTTTCTTCCCTTGAAGCTGTAGGTTCCCCACCAATTTCGTCTCAGAATTGTTTTCCTTCAGCAGTCAAAAGTTCAATGGGGGGTGCACCTTGATTTTTTTTAGATTTTTAATCGAAAGTAGACTACATCCTGAGAATTTTGGTACCAACCGCGACCTTCTAGCGTGGGTAGATCTGTTTCTATGATTTTTCAAAGTTTCGACCGTTTATGACGCGCCCCTCTCGCCTGGGCGGGACCCACCAGCCCACTGTGACGTCTTAAACGGTCGAAACTTTAAAAATTCATAGGAAAAGATTTACACACGCTAGAAGGTTGCGGTTAGTACCAAAATTCTCAAAATGAGGTCTACCTTAGATTAAAAATAACAATAAACAGTTTTTCCTACTCAGGCGCACACCCTATTTGTTGGGGACCATCCCAACATCCAATTCCACCCAGTCGTTGGGTGGTCATTCAATTCGAGGGTGGTCCCCAAAGAATTTAAGGATGGTCCCCGATGAATTGGATGATGGGATGGCCCCCTATGAGCACACTGTGACGTCATAAACGGTCGAAACTTTAAAAATTCATAGGAAAAGATTTACACACGCTAGAAGGTTGCGGTTGGTACCAAAATTCTCAGAATGAGGTCTACCTTAGATTAAAAATAACAATAAACAGTTTTTCCTACCCAGGCACACACCCTATTTTGCCTCGTGGAGAGCAGGTGCGAAGCCAAGGTTACTTCGAAGTGAGTTGCCATGGTTACTAATCTCTTTCACCTGGTCATGGTGTGTTGACTTTTACATTGGTGCCACTTTACAAAAAAAATGTCTAAACTTACTATTGAGTACTCTACTATTGAGATATTTTGTCTGAAAAATGAATATAGACATTCGGCATGGAACATACTCGTATTTTTGTGATATTACTTTTCATGGAAGCTTCTACACAATCATGACATGAAGTTAGGCTAGGGGTCCGGTGTAGCTACGGTCGCTGGGGCGAGCGTCGTTAGACGGTGAAATTTGGACCGACTTCTGCGGGGGTGGGTTCAAACCTCATCGCCGGCAGCGTTTTTCTGCGTCCGGGGCTCTTACCGCCCCAAACCCAGGGTGGTGAGGCAATGGGAAGCCACGAGCGAAATCATCAGAACGAATTCTGATCTTCCCTTTGGAAGACAGGTGATGATGTACGCGACGCCAGGAATGGCAGTTGGACGAAAATCCAACCTGAAATGGTTGTTTACGTCAGATCTTTATAACAAAATCCCTATCAAGGTTGATCTACTCAGTCAAGCAATGTGACGAGTTGAATCCCTCAACTTCACACCTGTTGATCAAAACATCCGTACAATTATTTGATGGGACAAGTTTTTCGTGTAGCCTGGTGCCAAACATTTGGAATAGAATAAAAATACCATGTGTGCATCATTCACTATCACTGTTTGCTGAACGTAACAAACCCAAAATACTTAGCACCTACCTATGGTGCTAATAACTATAAATATGAATCTGTAAGTAGTGCATTTTAATTTCAGGGTGTTCTATGTCGTACCTTGAAGGGACACGCTCATTGGGTTAATACACTGACGCTGAATGTCGACTACGTCTTGAAAAGAGGTTCTTCATTCGATCCGAATGTCTCAGTTGACCCCAGTAACCGTAAGTATTTCCATATATATGCACTGCACCGATGCATATCGCTTACCGTGCCTTATTATTGTCTAACAAATCTTATATCTCATTATTCTCCTATAAAGCGGAAACGGTGCATAAAGCAGCCAAACACCGGTATGACCTGGTGGTATCTGGCAGTGGAGAACGTTTGGTGTCTGGTAGCGACGACTTCACACTTTACTTATGGAACCCAGAGAAAGACTCGAAACCCATAGGTATGTACTGAATTGAGTAAAATTGTACACTTGCTTATGTTTTTTGGATATCATTCATGTAATACTGCAATTATAGCGACTGGGGAAACAAACAGTGAATCAGTTACCAAGCTGAATTTCTGTATCTCCCGCATTCATGATTGGACAGTGAGATGGAGAGTTAGAATGAATGAGACAAAGTCAGTGCACGTTGATTTCACGAATAAGAGGATCAACTATGTGCCAGCCTTTCTCGATAACAAGGTGATACCGTATGCCAATGAAGCGAAATATCTTGGAATGACGCTGGATGTCAAACTAAGGTGGAAGTCCCACGTTAAGATGAAAACATATTGTTTAGTAATGCATGCATTCCAGGGGACGTCCCATTGGATAAGTATTGGATCAGTTTAACCAGTTGTTAAGCGATAAGACTGTTTCTCTCGATGTAATTTATTTATTACTTTAGGGAAGAAATAGTGACACCCCCCCCCCCCACACCATTATAAACCATAACACTTCCAGCGGCATGATAGCCTCGAATCTGAAGAGCATTTTAAAATCCATGATCTACGACACCCAACATGCGAATTCGAGTTCACCCCCCCCCCCCCCCATCACCACCACACCAATGGTGCCAGTCTGGCACCAAAGCGGAAATACGTCGTAACATAGAACTTTCATCTATTAGGTTTAGTAGGCAGTCCGTCGGATGTCACATCCGTATTCAAGTTGAAACACCAAAAAACCCAAGAAATATTAGGTTTATGGTGCCCTGGCACCATGGTGGCGCCACTTTTATTTCCATGGTGGTACAGAAAGTAATTCATGCAAATCCTAAGGTATATTGAAAATTTTCCCTCAATTTCAAAGCTTGGATACAATTAGTAAGCATTAAAGGAACCAAAATATTGAAAAATTGGATATTTTGTGAATATTATCCCCCCACCCATCCCCTCCTCTTGCAAATTTTGGTACTCTGGTGAAATCATGTACAACTCGGAAGTTATTTTAGTCAAACAAAAAAAGAAACACGCAAATCGGTTGGAAATTGAGGCCTGGACCGAGTTTATAAGATTATGCCCGCAAACGCACGTTTTTTAAGCATTAACCCCCCCTTTCCCCCCCTTAAAAGACGAAATTCGAAATTCCGGCGCCGTAGTGCACAACTAGATAGTTTTCCGCGTCGAAGAAAAAAAGAACCACGAAAATCGGTTGAGAACTAAGGCCTGGGCAGAGTACACAAGATTATGCCCAAAAACACACGTTTTTTGAGCATTAACCCCCCCTTTCCCCACCTTAAAAGACAAAATTCGAAATTCCGGCGACGTAGTGCACAACTAGATAGTTTCCCGCGTCGAACAAAAAAAGAACCAGGAAAATCGGTTGAGAACTAAGGCCTGGGCAGAGTACACAAGATTTTGTTACACACACACACACACACATACACACAGACATACACCTATGGTTTTTTTCGCGGATTTGGATTCAGAATGGTCTAAAACGGATTACTGTGTGGTTATTTTTTTTTTCTGTTGAGTGTTGTCCAACTTTACCCCAGATCGATCGCATAAGGACGCCCAAGTCTTACTGTGGGACGTCCTAAAAAGCTGAGCTTTTGATTAAATTCAGAAAAATATACTGGCTGATGGGCCGACGGTCAAAATTGTCTGTCCACAATAAGCTCATACTGTACAAGCCTAAAGCCAACCTAAAGCCCGTCTGGACTTACGGTGCACAACTGTGGGGGTGCACAGCCCAGAGCAATCGAGACATAATTCAGCGCTTCCAGAATAATGTACTGCGATGCTGCGTTGATGCATACAGATACTTTAGAAATGACAGACTTCACTACGAGCTGAAGATAGAATATGTCGATGAGGTCATTCGCAGCCAAGCCATGAATCACCTTTTGAGGCTCCAAGATCATGTAAATGAGGATGTCATCCAACTACTCAACACAGATGATCTGCTTAGAAGAATTAAGAGAACCAAGCCACACGATCTAATCCACTTGGTGTGACCATCATGAAGTGCAAATTTCAGGATAATAAGAACTAAGTGAAGTATCTTAGTTTTATTAACGTACACCACTATGTATCAGAAGAATGTTGCTTATAAATTGTAACTTGGTGCAATAAAACAAGTCAAAAAAAAGTAATGTTCATTATTCTTTTATTCTTTCAGCTAGAATGACTGGACACCAGCAGCTTGTCAATGACGTACGGTTTTCACCAGACACCAGAACATTAGCTTCGGCATCATTTGACAAATCCATCAGACTCTGGGATGGAAGGAATGGGAGGTAATAATATAGCTTCTTCAATGGGGTGTGCACATGGGTCGGAAAAACTGTTTGTTATTTTTAATCTAAACTAGATCTCATTCTGAGAATTTTGACACCAACCGCGACCTTCTAGCGTGAGAAGACCTTTTCCCATGATTTTCCAAAGTTTCGAATGTTTATGACGTCACAGTCATGGGGGGGGGGGGGTCCCGCCAGGCGGGAGAGGCGCGTGACGTCATAAACATTCGAAAATCATGAAAAAAGATCTGCTCATCCAAAAAGAGAACGGGTGATGTCAAAATTATCAGGATGAGGTCTACTTTCGAATAAAATAAAAATAAAAAATCAGGCGCACCCCCATTGTTTTATACCATCAGTCACTGCAGTGTAGGTAATTAATTTCTGGTGCTCGTTTATTTATCATCAATGAAAATTCCTTTAATCAAGCCTTGAAGGGGCAAATCCGGTGTGACAGAAACTACTTAATTTACATTCATTTCTAATGTGGGACTTGCAAAAGTATAGGAAAGCGCAAAACTAAGTTAATCAAGTTGTACAGTAGAAATATAGCATTTACAGATTTATTTCATTTTTTTACAAAATTTGTAAAAGATTGAAATGAATGCATAGATAAATAGCATTTAATGCTATTAAACCTTTTTCAAATTCAATTCAACTCTCCACCAATTTAACTCATCCCAACCATTCAACTGATCTCATGAGAAAAAAAATAAAAATAAAAACACTTAGCTTAGCTATCGGTTACTAGGTAGGAGCTTCCTCCACTCTTACCAGTGTTCAACGGCTGGCCTGCTTAACCATAGCTGGCGCAATGCACAGCACCCCAA
>CM019182.2:24390634-24518167 GCA_009739505.2 Apolygus lucorum | reverse complement strand
ATTTGTTCTTATGATTTCGGTCATGCTTCCCATGGCATCACCAATGATGAGGGGGAACGACGACCGGCTTACCCGAAAATATGCTCCCGAGGCGAGCCCCGAACTCACGGTCCCGCAACCAGTCCGAGTCTTGTCTCCAGAGACACTTGCTGCAACTCGCTCGGCCACAGCTGAACCCCGAAAAGTGTATAAATACGCTGTAATCATACGGAAAGGGTATGATTACCTGCAATCATACGAAAATCGTGTGATTGCATTCGTATTTTTAGGGTCATTAAAGGCACACAAGGAGTCAAAACTGTCCTTTGTCTATTACCGTTATAGATTGACGTCCTTCGTGCCTTTAATAGAGAGTTTTTTGTGCCAAATCTCACAGGCCCCGTTAGGAGGAGACTAGTGCGAGCAACAGAGGATGCTACCCAGTTGAAGGAGGAAGCCCGTTAACTTTGGACAGGGGGGGGAAGGGAGGCGCTCGTGACGGTGGGCCTCTAGGAACGACTGTCTGGGGGCACCCTTTCATCGTCACCCGCTGTTGTCGGGAGGCAAATCCATCGCCACCCACGAACTCCGTGCTTTGTGAAGAGGTTCCACGGGCTCGTTAGTGGTTGCCAAAAACTCTCTAATGACCCTAAAAATACAACTGCAATCATACAATTTTCGTATGATTTTAATTGTAACCGTAATTACGATTGTGATTGCGCCCATCTCTGGTTCCAGTCGATGGAACCATTATAAGGAGGCGTCCAGGTTGCACTCATGGTACCCTTCTAGATTGAATGGCATTGAGTTATGCACGTCCTTTTTTCAGTTGCAATACAGAGGTTTGTATTGGAACTAGAAGTTTGATAAATAAGTACCCATTGATATTTTATTTCTCTTTCAGAAACGATATGATGAAGGCTATTGAGTCCATTCACCGAGAATCGTCAATTGCAGCTTCCGTACGCAACAAGGATCCTCGTTCTTTTAGTCAACTTCGTCAACAAATTTATAAGTTGGTGAACGAAAATTTATTCCAAAAATCTCTTGAAAAGTGAATCCGCGGTTGCTGTGTTCGCTATCGTTTTGTTACAATAAACTGCTGTCAGTGATATTGTGTCCAGCCGTTTCCTAGATACCTAATAGTTACCCTAAATACCTGAATGAGTCTTGAGTACCTAGCTAATGATTAATTATTAATATTGTATTTACACTTCTTTATACATGGCAATCATACTTGTACTTTTTAATGTTTTCATATTGTTTAAATTAAATCATGAAACTAATTTATTGTGTTCTACGTTGTGCAATTGAAATAAAACCCTGTTGGTCCACTGATTGACGTCTTCATCTATAACCTTGTTGATGCGATCGAATGATTCGAATTCGCTAGGAATGTAAATTATACCAATACCTGCCTCGCTTGGAAAATGTATAGTGTAAACTAGGTTTGAAAAATAATTACAACCATAACCTTACATATTTGCATCCAAGGAACATAAAATATAGGTATTTACCTAATCTGCCTACTCAATACACAAAAATCAGTTCACACTTGGTAGTTATCCTTAGGATGAACAATAATGTTGAAAACTTAAAAGTTACTTTTGGTGGATAAAATGAAAGTATTTCAGGGTCATATTCAGATCACTTGCGATAAAGTGACCAGAAACACCATCGAATAATACGAATCTCTGTTCCGCATTAAATTTTGTTTGGTAATGGTTACTACATTGAAAGTGGTGGATAGTTAACCTAGAGAATCGCCAATAATGAAACCTACGGTCATGACACTTAAGTCAAATTTGCACCTGTTTAGCGGAGCTATCAGATACATTTGGTAGTAATCAATGGGTTCAGTGAATGATTTTTGTTGAAAGAGTAATTTTAAAGTGATCATAACGTGTTTATTTGGTATTGATTTGTATCCTTTTTGTTTCATGAACTTAAGAAACTCAAGTTTTGAAAATAAGAGGAGTCATTCAAACAAATGGAAAATATTGGGGAGTAAAACTTGTATCTAAACGGTGTTCTGTGTCTTTTCCCTTCCTCCGTGTTTTAATTAAATTAATTAGCTACTCTGCTTATAAAAATCAACTATTTTACTGGTAGTCCAGTCAAATTAGCCAAAAAAAGGGGGGGGGGGGGTTTGCATTAATTCCGGACAAAGCGAAACTTTTATGGGTGACTTGTGGGTGCCTATGGAACATGTTTTTAGTATATTCTACTAGATTCTCCTTGTGCTAACTTTTTGGTGCCCGAAAAACCGCGATTTTTCGGCACTTGTTTCAGTTTTTTTGCCTATAACTCGTACACGATGCATCCTACGGAAAATTTTACTCCTTCCTTTATTAAACAGGATGAATTTCTGCGTCGAATGACCACCTGAAACGTTAAGATCGGTTCAGCCGTTTGGCCGAAATCGATCGTTGAAGTTTGGCGATTTTTCCCAAATTGGTTGAAAATTGGGTTACGCTCAAGTTTCAAGGCCTGTACATCAAAAAACGGCGTATCCAACCAAAAAATGTCACATAATCAAAGTTGTAGAGAATCAAATTTTGTGTAAGAAAAGCATCCCCCCTTCCTCCCCCCTCCCACCCGCCCCTACCAAATGATAGAATAACAAAACAACTTCTGAGTAAACGAAATTATGTGTATTGAAAACGGTGTTGCAATCAAAAAATGTCATATAATCAAAGTGAAACGTCTGTTGTTCAACTTACTAAGGCACTGAGGTACTTGTAATACTAGAAAAGGCGAAAGAAAAACATTCTCCTGGTCCTAACTTTTTGGTGCCCAAAAAACCGCGATTTTTCGGCACTTGATTCAGTTTTTCGCCTATAACTCGTACACGATGCATCCTACGGAAAATGTTACTCAATCCTTTATTAAACAGGATGAATTTCTGCGTCGAATGACCACCTGAAACGTTAAGATCGGTTCAGCCGTTTGGCCGAAATCGATCGTTGAATTTTGCCGCTTTTTCCCAAATTGGTTGAAAAATGGGTTACGCTCAAGTTTCAAGGCCTGTACATCAAAAACGGCGTATCCAACCAAAAAATGTCACATAATCAAAGTTGTAGAGAATCAAATTTTGTGTAAGAAAAGCATCCCGTCTTCCTCCCCCCCCTCCCACCCGCCCCTACCAAATGATAGAATAACAAAACAACTTCTGAGTAAACGAAATTATGAGTATTGAAAACGGTGTTGCAATCAAAAAATGTCATATAATCAAAGTGAAACGTCTGTTGTTCGACCTAAGGCACTGAAGTACTTATAATAATAGAAAAGGCAAAAGAAAAAACATCTCCTAGATTCTCCTTTTGCTCACTTTTTGGTGCCCGAAAAACCACGATTTTTCGGCACTTGTTCCAGTTTTTCGCCTATAACTCGTACACGATGCATCCTACGGAAAATTTTACTCAATCCTTTATTAAACAGGATGAATTTCTGCGTCGACTGACCACCTTCATTTTTTAGATCGGTTCAGCCGTTTGGCCGAAATCGATCGTTGAAGTTGGGCGATTTTTCCCAAATTGGTTGAAAAATGGGTTGCGCTCAAGTTTCAAGGCCTGTACATCAAAAACGGCGTATCCAACCAAAAAATGTCACATAATCAATGTTGTAGAGAATCAAATTTGTGTAAGAAAAGCCTCCCCCCTTCCTCCCCCTCCCACCCGCCCCTACCAAATGATAGAATAACGAAACAACCTCTGAGTGATGAGTGTGTCAACGCTAAATATGAGTATTGACAACCGTGTCGCAATCAAAAATGTCATACAACGTCTGTTGTTCAACCTAAGGCACTGAGGTACTTATAACACTAGGAAAGGCAAAAGAAAAAACATCTCCTAGATTCTCCTTGTGCTAACTTTCTGGTGCCCGAAATACCGCGATTTCACTCAGAGGTTGTTTTGTTATTCTATCATTTGGTAGGGGCGGGTGGGAGGGGGAGGAAGGGGGGAGGCTTTTATTACACAAAATTTGATTCTCTACAACATTGATTATGTGACATTTTTTGGTTGGATACGCCGTTTTTGATGTACAGGCCTTGAAACTTGAGCGCAACCCATTTTTCAACCAATTTGGGAAAAATCGCCAAACTTCAACGATCGATTTCGGCCAAACGGCTGAACCGATCTAAAAAATGAAGGTGGTCAGTCGACGCAGAAATTCATCCTGTTTAATAAAGGATTGAGTAAAATTTTCCGTAGGATGCATCGTGTACGAGTTATAGGCGAAAAACTGGAACAAGTGCCGAAAATCGTGGTTTTTCGGGCACCAAAAAGTGAGCAAAAGGAGAATCTAGGAGATGTTTTTTCTTTTGCCTTTTCTATTATTATAAGTACTTCAGTGCCTTAGGTCGAACAACAGACGTTTCACTTTGATTATATGACATTTTTTGATTGCAACACCGTTTTCAATACTCATAATTTCGTTTACTCAGAAGTTGTTTTGTTATTCTATCATTTGGTAGGGGCGGGTGGGAGGGGGGGGGGGAGGAAGAGGGGATGCTTTTCTTACACAAAATTTGATTCTCTACAACTTTGATTATGTGACATTTTTTTGGTTGGATACGCCGTTTTTTGATGTACAGGCCTTGAAACTTGAGCGTAACCCATTTTTCAACCAATTTGGGAAAAAGCGGCAAAATTCAACGATCGATTTCGGCCAAACGGCTGAACCGATCTTAACGTTTCAGGTGGTCATTCGACGCAGAAATTCATCCTGTTTAATAAAGGATTGAGTAACATTTTCCGTAGGATGCATCGTGTACGAGTTATAGGCGAAAAACTGAATCAAGTGCCGAAAAATCGCGGTTTTTTGGGCACCAAAAGTTAGGACCAGGAGAATGTTTTTTCTTTCGCCTTTTCTAGTATTACAAGTACCTCAGTGCCTTAGTAAGTTGAACAACAGACGTTTCACTTTGATTATATGACATTTTTTGATTGCAACACCGTTTTCAATACTCATAATTTCGTTTACTCAGAAGTTGTTTCGTTATTCTATCATTTGGTAGGGGCGGGTGGGAGGGGGGGAGGAAGGGGGGATGCTTTTCTTACACAAAATTTGATTCTCTACAACTTTGATTATGTGACATTTTTTGGTTGGATACGCCGTTTTTGATGTACAGGCCTTGAAACTTGAGCGTAACCCAATTTTCAACCAATTTGGGAAAAATCGCCAAACTTCAACGATCGATTTCGGCCAAACGGCTGAACCGATCTTAACGTTTCGGGTGGTCATTCGACGCAGAAATTCATCCTGTTTAATAAAGGAAGGAGTAAAATTTTCCGTAGGATGCATCGTGTACGAGTTATAGGCAAAAAACTGAAACAAGTGCCGAAAAATCGCGGTTTTTCGGGCACCAAAAAGTTAGCACAAGGAGAATCTAGTAGAATATACTAAAAACATGTTCCATAGGCACCCACAAGTCACCCATAAAAGTTTCGCTTTGTCCGGAATTAATGCAAACCCTAACTGCTAATTTGACTGGACTATGGGTGGGTTAACATAATGCTGTCTTCAACTGAAAGCTGCCATTTTTGGATGATCAAGATCTTCACTTACTATTAAATAATAATTATAAAGTATTATTTTAAAGTATATAGCTACTCTGTTTTAATTAAATTAATTAATTAGCTACTCTGCTTATAAAAATCAACTATATCTATTTAAAAGTATAATAGCTACTCTGTTTTAATTAAATTAATTAGCTACTCTACTTATAAATCAACAATTAAATTAATCAAACTATTAAATTAATTAATTAGCTACTCTGATTATAAAAATTAAACTATTAAAATAATGCTTTTAAAAATTAAATTATTAAATTAATGATTATAAAAATTGATTAAATTTAATTAAATTAATGATTATAAAAATGCTTATAAAAATTAATTAAATGATGCTTATATAAATGAAACTATTAAATTAGTTAAATTAATTAATTAGCTACTCTGCTTATAAAAATCAACGTGGGTGGGTTAACATAATGCTGTCTTCAACTGAAAGCTACCATTTTGAATGATCAAGATCTTCAATTACTATTAAATAATAATTACAAAGTATTATTATTATTTTAAAGTACCTATAATATACTTTTATATATTATATAAAAATAATAATATTATTTTCTGTGTGATTCATTACCAACCCTAGCATAGGCCACGCCCCCATGTCATTCCCCACTCCTCTCACTCTGAAGTGTCTTCTCTGGACATCCGATCCATTCTTTCTCTACATCCATCCTTTATTTTTATAACCTTCCTTCTTGTAAACGTAAACAAGTCAATCCTCGTGGGCTTGATTGATTTCATTCGCGATTAATTTTCTACTTCGTAATCATAAACATAATTATAGTGAACTTGGGGTACCTTTTCGTGGTACAGAAGTGTTGAATGTTGTGAGATTAGTCCATTCCATGTCTTCAAATTAGTCCGACCCTGATCTGAGTAGGTAAGTTGTGTTCGTTGTTTCGTTTATTTCTTTTCATGTATTTGAATAAAAAGAAAATGTTTTAAGTAATAAATTATCTTTTCTAAACACTTGGGTAAAGACTTGCTAGCTTACATATATCGTGCTGTTATCAGGTAATCATCAAGGTGTTTGTCATGACCAACCTACCCTTCAACTTTTTGCAGGACTTTGGCAAATACTCAGTTTGACTTCTGAATTCTAGTAAAGATGGAAATCGAAGAGAACGAACGGAGGGTCCTTGCCCGTTTCAAATCTGACACGGGGGAAGAGGTTGGAAACCTGGTTGACTTACCTATCACCGTCACTACAGAACAACTCACATCATTGTGCAACAGTCTGCTGAATCAGGTATGTGCGTACTCCACTGGATATGAAGTGGGAACAGCTTATAAATACTTGTACTGTCAGATGATATACTTGTCTTGCCTCTATACTTGCTGGGTTTATTCCATATTATCGATCCTGTCACCTCAGAGAGTGACCCAACGAGTAGCCCAATGGTATGGAGCCAAGATTGTCTTCCAAGGTCTAATATAAATATTCAAATAAAACAACGATTTTAAAAACATGCTGCGGCACTACACACATTCAACGAACAACAAACTTTACTCTACTTTTGTGCGAAATGACTGACCAACACCAAATATAAATTAAGTTCGTACACTGAAGACGTTCGACAGCTCTAAATTTAAGACAGAGCACTCCTACATCCTGATGAAGGTTCAGGATAGGAGCTACGTAATTTTATTATATTTATTTATTATACAATACGGGGAAGCCCATTACAATGAGGAATTTCAGTGATTTGTGATGTTATTTTTTCTCGAACGTTCATGGAAATATACGAGCAAAAATCGCGGTGGAATCGAAAATTCTCCTTTCTCTAAATTTTCAGAAGCATCTCAAAATTGAGATTTTGAATATGAGCGGAGGAAAAAAAAGTAAAATTTGGCGATGACGTTGTGCGGATATGTACTGTGATTGGACGAGACTAGTGCATTCGGCTTGTTTGGACGTTCACCCCACATTCCAGCCAATGGGCGCCCATTTACAGCACCTCGTCACTGAGCGGTTTTTTCAAATTGTAAAATCATTCAGATCAGTTTATTATTTCCAATAAACAATACATTCCTCAACTTTTTCACGTTTTTAGAGCAAGTTGATTTAAAATCCAAAATTACACGAGATTTTTCCTACACACTGAAATTGTCCATTGACTCAGAAAACATTGGGTTCAAATTTTGACAATTAGGTATATCAATTATATAATCTCAGGTCCGAATAGTTACATGTATAAATTATGCAAAATATAAGAAGTTCATATTAAAGAAACGAGACAACATAAACAACAAACGTAAAAACATATATACTATGAAAAAATATGTTGTAATGGAATTCCAAGCTGCTTACTTGTAAACTGTGGTTGTGTGTGGGTCTAAAGCTGGCCATTTACTGGAGGTCCGAATGGTGTGGAGCGGTCTTTCGGCGGCCAAATGGCTGAACGCAGCACCGATTAGCTTAGTCAATGACTTGTCTAGCCGCACTCTACCTCTGGGCTCCAGTGCTGTTCTGATTATCAAAGTATCCAGGTTGTGCTCCTTTTCTCGGTCTTTTGAATGGATAAAAAAGATACGACTGTTTGCCTGAAGGCCAAGAAGATGAAACTAACAAGTAATACCAAGCGAAGCAATGTTCTAAAGCAAAACAAGTTCACTCATACAGTGGCCTTGCATTAGAACCTGAGAAATTATTTGAGGATGGAAGAGGAGTCGCACCAACTCCTACTGATACAGATGAAAGATACGAGGATGAGGAGATATATTGCCCTTATGAGCGGCTTGTACCTACAAGCAAGGTACCCTTCATTTTTAGCAACTGGAATGAACTAATAAGAGCTGAAGTTCAATACTGCTATATTCCCGCGTAGGTTGGGCGTCATTGTTCCAAAAACTTGAAGAGGTGGACTTTGTACTGTTCAGATATCCAACCCTGCTGACCGTTTCATCAAAATCGCGTCGGTATTCCCTTTCATGCCACCACATTGGCGTGCTATCACGCCTTTATGGGTAGTTGGAGCGCTAGTGAATGGCCAGCTTAACCTTTTACCGCCGGGGTCCGCATATATGCGGAGCTACCCAGGTGGATGTGACTGCCGGGGTCCGCATATATGCGGACTGACCTTGGATCACCTCCCTGCCGGGCTCCGCATATATCCAGTTTCGTTTTGTTTTGTTATGACGCCCCTCCATTTTTTTCATCCCTTCAATCATGGTTTTTAGGACTCTGAGCAGTAGTTGGAAGACTTTGGACTTTGTTTACATTGAACATTTGACAATTCTGGGCGGGGGGAGGAAAGGTTTACATTTCTCCTTCCAGATGGTTTAGTTTTAGAGATGGGCGAAACGGTTACATTTGCGTATTAGGTTCCATCGTTACTGCTCTGGGTTGGTAATAGGTTCCAATAACCTGTTATTTATTAATAGGTTATCCCAGGGACCTTCTCACAAGCTCATTCTGACATACCATTCCAAGGTATCGTTTTTTTTCGTTCCCGACCTTCGTTCGTTTGTTTATAATGTTATATTGTTATTCCATTCCAAAGTATCATTCCGTTGATCTCTAGTTTTCGTTTTCTACCTAAGTTGAGTTTTCTATCAAGTAATTCCCGACATATTTACGTATTAGTGTATTTTCCCTCTTTTTCGATAATGAAACCCAAGCTATTGTTCTGGCTCCACACAGTTTGGAGCCTTCCCTGAAACGTTATTTAATAACAGGGTTATTTTGGTAATAGGTTCCAAGCGGAATTAACGAAACCCGGTAATAGGTTATTCTTAACTGTTACGTTAAATACCGCCCATCTCTATTCAGTTACCGCTTGCCCTTTCCAACGAGAGTTTAATTCTTTTGATTTATTTTCTTTTGAGTGCCAACTATGTCCGGAAGATTGAATGATGTTGAATTTTGTTGAATACACTTTTTTTCTTACATTTCCCTGGGTCAAGTCAAAGTTTGTGTTCAAGTTGGAATATATTGATTTTCACATCATTTGTGGAACAAAACTTTTTAGAAAAACGGTTGAATATGAAAAATTCAGGATATTTTTACATGAATGAATACTATACATTTTAACAAACATTAACTCAAATTTTGGTGGAATTTGAACGAATTTTGAATCTGTAACGCTTCTTTGAAGATAGGCGGAATGGAAGAGTGCGAAAATGTAAAATAAGTCAGGACAGGGGAGTTGTCTCAGTCCGAGCGGGCCCTTTAAATCCAGGACAGGGGAGCCGCCTGGGCATTTAAAAGTCAGGAGCTAAAAGGTTAAGAAATATGAATCTACAGAAAATAGTAATTTCACAGCAATGGTATTAGCAAAGAACTGCTGGGACATCAAGATTAGAGAGTTCCTAGTGGCTTTGGTTCGGCTTAGATACGGCGTGACGTATTACACACAAACTCTCAATCCGGTGCCATATTGTTACTCACACACTCTCAATCCGGTGCCATATTGTTACACACACACTCTCAATCTGGCGCCGAAACATTACGGCAGAATACGTCAATCAGAGGCAATCCGGCGCGCCATATTGAAAACATGGCGGACAATCCAGTTCCGGTGGCACCGTATCGACCCTACTAGAAACTCTCTAATAATTGTTGAGCATTTCAAGTGATAATTTTCTATGATTTTTCAAAACAATTCTTATTTAAGTATGTACTTGAATTTTACTCCAGTTTTGGCCGTTTGTTTATCAGGAAGATGAGCCCACGCCATTTGCATTTTTCGTTGAAGAGAAAGAAATCGTCAAAACTCTGGAAGGTGTTTTGGATACTAGCAATGAGCTGAACGCAGAAAACGTTGTCGATATAGTTTACCAACGTCAGTCAATATTCAGAGTACAAGCAGTTACTCGATGCACCAGGTAAAGACGACTTTGGTTAAAAATCTGCATTTTATTTGGTTTGTTTGCCTTGTTGACACGTTGAAATGTTGATTTCAGTTCCATGCCTGGTCATGCAGAGGCAGTGATCTCCGTTAAATTCAGCCCGGATGGTGAAAAATTGGCCAGTGGATCGGGCGACACCACAGTACGGTTTTGGGATGTCGTTACTCAAACGCCTCACCACACATGCAAAGGTTACACTTTGTGTCATAATATACCAGTATGACTATTATTGGAACTGACTAAAATATCTTATGATTACTTGGTGCCCATTTCACTGGCAAATGCAGTTTGAAGTCAATTTTTAATACCACGTGAATCCTTTTCAGGACATAAAAACTGGGTTCTGTGCATCGCATGGTCCCCCGACTCTACGAGACTCGTTTCTGGATGCAAGAATGGTGCCATTTTACAATGGGATCCAAATACTGGGCAACAAAAGGGACAGCTCATGAAAGGCCACACCCAATGGATTACTGCGCTGGCTTGGAAGCCCTATCACTCTGGTGAGTTATGAGAGTTGTTTGGAATTTTTCACAGCCGTTTTATTCGTCAGATTCTCAGATTTCCAATAATTAAGGTTTCTGATTGCAGATCCATCGAGTAGATATTTTGCCAGCAGTTCCAAAGACGGAGATATTCGAATATGGGATGCCTTTTTGTGTAAATGCATCAGAATACTAACGGGGCATACGAAGAGCGTTACAGCTTTGCAGTGGGGTGGTGCAGGACTGATGTATTCCGCCTCTCAGGACACTACCATCCGTGTATGGCGAGCTGATGACGTGAGTTTTGCGATCAAATGTAATGAGCTTTGTGCTATGTAGTAGTTGGGTCAAAACGATCAGAATAAAATAAGAAAATTAAGAAAAATCGTATACGCTTGATAGAGTGTAGGTGCATCACTTCTCCACATATTCCCCAGTCCACAATGTTTTTTTTTAAATCCTATTGTCATTGCCTGTCTTTTCCCATCAACCACTGCCCCACCTTGTTCTTTAGTTCATCGTCGTTAGTGAATCCTCCTGCTTCTCCTCTAAGCGCTGGAAACAAGTGGAAATCAAATGTTGCGAGGTTTGGCGGGTAAGGATGTGGGAAAATCTGGTTCACAACAAGGACTATGTTTTCTTCCCTTGAAGTTGTAGGTTCCCTACCAATGAGGAATTTCACCATGTCGGAATTTCATATTTTTGACCCCAAAATCGGATTCAGCACCTCGAAAAACCCCCTAAGGCAAACTTTCAGCCCGAACTTCCTAATTTACGAATAAACAAAACAGTGTAGAAAATACGAATGTTTTAAAAAAACGGGAAAATGACGTCATGCTGGAATAGTTCATTTATGGCCGCTTGAAGCGTTGAGATCGAGAAATCCATAGTCCCCAGATGCAAAATTTCATGAAACAGTAAAGTTCGAAATCGAAAAACTGAAGAAAAAAATAGAAAAAGCGAGATGGGGAAAATTAGGTTTCCTCTTTTTTTGTTTGATAACTTTTCTCTTAGAAAACACGATTTCGTCGTCCCAATGGGCAACACTGGGAGGAGACTGTGATCCGAACAGCCCAATCAGCGAGCGTTCCCGCTGCACGTCTGTTTTCCCGGTTAGTTTTGAAATTAAAAATTTTGATTGTCTCCCAAAAATAACAGGAGACTTATTTTCCGAAATCAGCCCGATTTTCATCTATCCCACACCATTAACTATTCAGGAAAAATGCAAACAGAATTCGGTGAAATTCCTCATTCCCGCAAATCACAAACGATTATGATTTATTTTTCTATCACATCGTAAATGATACAAAATTTATCAACTTTGACTCTCGCAACATCATCCACTACTTCACCAAAGTAATCATTGAATGTCTGGCATGGCTCCGGCCAAGACATTAAAATTAGAAGAGTTTGAGTTGAGGTGAACTTCCTCGCAGTCCCACAAGAGTGCATTCGGAATCCTTCAGGGCAGTGCACGGAGACGCAAGTCCTAAAGAGCAGGTGGGAAGCCAAGGTTACTTTGAAGTGAGTTGCCATGGTTACTGATCTCTTTCACCTGGTCATGTTGTGTTGACTTTTACATTGGTACCACTTTACAAAAAAATGTCTAAACTTACTATCGAGTACTCTCATAGATATTTTGTCTGAAAAAGAAATATAGATATTCGGCATGGAACATACTCGTATTTTTGTGATATTACTTTTCATGGAAGCTTCTACACAATCATGACATGAAGTTAGGCTAGGGGTCTGGTGTAGCTACGGTCGCTGGGGCGAGCGTCGTTAGGTGGTGAAATTTGGACTGACTTCTGCGGGGGTGGGTTCAAACCTCATCGCCGGCTGCGTGAGTTTTTGTGCGTCCGGGGCTCTTATCGCCCCAAACCCAGGGTGGTGAGGCAATGGGAAGCCATGAGCGAAATCATCAGAACAAATTCTGATCTTCCCTTTGGAAGACAGGTGATGATGTACGCGACGCTAGGAATGGCAGTCGGACGAAAATCCAACCTGAAATGGTTGTTTACTTCAGATCTTTATAGCAAAATTCCTATCAAGGTTGATCTACTCAGTCAAGCAATGTGACGAGTTGAATCCCTCAACTTCACACCTGTTGATCAAAAAAATCGTACAAATATTTGATGGGACAAGTGTTTCATGTAGCATGGTGCCAAACATTTGGAATAGAATACAAATACCATAATATGGTATTTGTATTCTATTCCAAATGTTTGGCATAGAAACATTCAAAACTACCACTAACCATAGGTTGGTGAATATTTTAGGTTTGTTACATTCACTATCACTGTTTGCTGAATGTAACAAACCTAAAATACTCACCTACCTACGGTGCCAATAACTGTATAAATATGAATGTGTAAGTAGTGCATGTTAATTTTAGGGTGTTCTATGTCGTACCTTGAAGGGACACGCTCATTGGGTTAATACACTGACGCTGAATGTCGACTACGTCTTGAAAAGAGGTTCTTCATTCGATCCGAATGTCTCAGTTGACCCCAGTAACCGTAAGTATTTCCATAAATATGCACTGCACCGATGCATATCGCTTACCGTGCCTTATTATTGTCTAACTTATCTTATATCTCATTATTCTCCTATAAAGCGGAAACGGTACACAAAGCAGCCAAAGACCGGTATGACCTGGTGGTATCTGGCAGTGGAGAACGTTTGGTGTCTGGTAGCGACGACTTCACACTTTACTTATGGAACCCAGAGAAAGACTCGAAACCCATAGGTATGTACTGAATTGAGTAAAATTGTACACTTGCTTATGTTTTCTGGATATCATTCATGTAATGTTCATTAATCTTTCAGCTAGAATGACTGGACACCAGCAGCTTGTCAATGACGTACGGTTTTCACCAGACACCAGAACATTAGCTTCGGCATCATTTGACAAATCCATCAGACTCTGGGATGGAAGGAATGGGAGGTAATAATATAGCTTCTTCAATGGGGTGTGCGCATGGGTCGGAAAAACTGTTTATTGTTATTTTTAATCTAAACTGGATCTCATTCTGAGAATTTTGACACCAACCGCGACCTTCTAGCGTGAGAAGACCTTTTCCCATGATTTTCCGAAGTTTCGAATGTTTATGACGTCACAGTGGGCTGGGGGGTCTCGCCAGGCGGGAGAGGCGCGTGACGTCATAAACATTCGAAAATCATAGAAAAAGATCTGCTCATCCAAAAAGAGAACGGGTGATGTCAAAATTATCAGGATGAGGTCTACTTTCGAATAAAAAATCAACATAAATGATTGCATACGAGTCTGCAACACATTGGGACATTTTCATGTCAACCACTACACAACAAGGTAGTGAAGTAAGGTTGTTAGTTCAACCCAAGCATCAAAGTTTTCGTGACGATTTTTCAGTTCATGTGCCAAAGCAAAATGTAAGGTTGTTGATTGTTCTCTACGCAACACAGTGAGTCTATTTTATTTATTGGTCGCGTGAGCAAGATTTGCTTAGTTTTCGTGACGATTTTTCAGTTCATGTGCCAAAGCAAAGACATGAAAATGTCAATAAAAAAAAAAATCAGGCGCACCCCCATTGTTTCATACCATCAGTCACTGCAGTGTAGGTAATTAATTTCTGGTGCTCGTTTATTTATCATCAATGAAAATTCCTTTAATTAAAATTAAAATTCCTTTGCCTTGAAGGGGCAAATCCGGTGTGACAGAAACTACTTAATTTACTTATTCATGTCTGATGTAGGACTTGCAAAAGTATGGGAAAGCGCAAAACTAAGTTAATCAAGTTGTACAGTAGAAATATAGCATTTACAGATTTATTTCAATTTTTTACAAAATTTGTAAAAGATTGAAATAAATGCATAGATAAATAGCATTTAATGCTAATAAATCTTTTACAAATTCAATTCAACTCTCCACCAATTTAACTCATCCCAACCATTCAACTGATCTCATGAGAAAAAAAATAAAAATAAAAACACTTAGCTTAGCTATCGGTTACTAGGTAGGAGCTTCCTCCACTCTTACCAGTGTTCAACGGCTGGCCTGCTTAACCATAGCTGGCGCAATGCACAGCACCCCAACTGCCACTATGGAGATTCTCCTGGGGCTTCCCCCCCTTGATATCTTCATAAAAGGGGAGGCCGCTATGGCAGCCCTGAGGCAGAAATGGAATGGAACGTGGAGGGAGTCACACCTCCAGGGCCACTCCAAAATCCTGGGCCTCTTGTGTAACCCCATGCTTGACATGGTGGCGGATATTATGCCTAGAACCTTCGCCGAGAAACACCCCTTCAGATCAATCATAAGATCGGAGGGGCGGCAAATCTCCCAATGCTGTCCCAACGACCTATTCTGGTATATGGATGGATCCAAAATGGGGAATGGTACAGGGATTGGAATTTACGGGACTAATCCCAGATGGAGCCACTCAGCTCCTCTGGGAGAGTATGCCTCAGTATTTCAGGCTGAAGTACTTGCAATTAGGGTCTGCGCTGAAGAAAGTCTATGGAGGGGACACCCTGGTGTACACATCCGCATTCTTTCGGACAGCCAGGCTGCGATCAAGGCTTTAGCCTCTTCCTCCATTAACTCAAAGTTAGTGTAGGACTGCTTCCAGACCCTCTGCTTCCTGCCGCAACATAACAGGGTTTCTCTGAAGTGGGTGGCAGGACACAGCGGAGTAATGGGAAATGAGAAAGCAGATGCGCTGGCCAGAAGGGGCTCACTAACCCCATTTATTGGTCCAGAGCCAGCCATCGGCATTCCCAAATCTTCCTTTAGGGCGACCATAAACCGGTGGGTCACTAATGAAACCACTAGTAGATGGTCAAACCTTAGAGGACATGCTCTAAGTAAGCGTATGGTGGCCAAACCCAACCCCAGCGCCACAGAAGATCTGCTGCGGCTAAGCCGCAAGGAAGTCAGGATAGAGGTTGGCCTGGTAACGGGCTTTACTCCACTCCGATTCCATCTCAACCGCATTGGGGTAAATCAAAATACAACCCTCTGCAGGCTGTGTGGAGAGGCCGAAGAAAAAGCCTCCCACATAATGTTCGATTGCGAAATGCTATCAAATCGCAGATTTCACCTCCTCGGGTCACCTACACCAATGGAGGCTTTTCCCAGCACAAACCTAGCCAAACCGCTACTGGCCCTTACCAAAGGGCTAGGACTCTTTGACTAGGAACAGAATCCGCGGAATAGCACAATAAGCCACCAGGCTTCAGCGCTTTGGGCCTCCATCACCCTGATCCGCGGATTCACCTACAATCTACAATCTAGCTATCGGTTGCTCTGTAGCTATGGCAGGTAAAATGAGAAACATGTCCATCACGTAGTTAGCGCAATAATGTGCAGTTACTGAAGCCACTCTTTGCTCGTTAGCGCAATTAAAAGCACTAAAAAGACATTTAGTGCTGTTTAGAGAGCACTCTCCTCATAACTGGGTTAGATATAAAGTAATTGATCTAGGAGCATCCATGTTTGTACCTTGTGGATATTTTTAATGCAACCTCACAAGGGACACACAAACCACAGGAAGTTGAGTCGACTGAGAGCTGTGATGGCAATTTTTTCTGCTCAGGCTTTCAGAATAATTTGACGAGTTTCTTAATAACAAACTTGATTCTAGTTAGGCCCCCCCTAAAAATAATTCAATAGCCCAATCATTTGAGAATTGTCTTTAATCCTTAGAGCTTACTGAGCATAATCATGCCAGTCTCAGTAACTTACAAGGAGTAATTTCCATTATACCATTTTAGATTCATCACAACACTGAGAGGACATGTCCAAGCAGTCTACATGATTTCTTGGTCTGCTGACTCGAGACTACTGGTCAGTGGAAGTGCTGACTCGACACTGAAAGGTTAATCTACAGTTTTCATCTTGTTTGTTACTCACGTCAACATCTGAAAGCATGATATCCTAGCCTACAAAATGTACCTATGTATCGCCTACTTATCATCGAAGTGTTTATTTTTTCAGTGTGGAGCATGAAGACTAAGAAACTCATGCACGACTTGCCAGGACATCAGGATGAAGTGTTCGCAGTTGACTGGTCGTCAGATGGTTCAAAAGTAGCTTCTGGCGGGAAAGACAAAGTTTTGAAAATGTAAGTTGAAGCATTTTTTGTTGAAAATTTCATCTTGGCTGTACCTACCTCTTCAATTTTTGACCGTTTGCTCATCTCACGCATCGATGTTTTAGGTGGCAGCACTAACTATAGTTGCTGTCATTGAAGACCTGTGCAGACCATGTCCGGAAATCGTCCATCGTTGAGATGTGAATCGTGTCACCATGCGCCACACGATCTTGTGCTACTCCATTGCATCCGTGGTATTCGTGGGGAATAACACTATGTACAACATTATACATAATTTACTATTTTTAAATACGTATAGATTATGTCCCGTAGGTACCTTTTATGATCAAAATGAACCAAACTGATAAGTTAAGGTGGCTCCCATGACGACAAACCTTCGGCCAAGTCATGAAACATTTCCCAGAGATTTATCTGTATTGACTACACGTCTTGTATCATGATGAAACTTCAAACGACGATTAGACAGTAGTTGACTGCAATTTTAACACAGAATGTGTTTTTGCGATGACCTACCGAAAAAAAATCGTCACGAAAAAGCGACAGAAAAAACCGTTACGCGCCTTTTATAATGATTTTCACGTGCAACCAAGCCGTTGGTAAGGAAATAGAACTCCCGCAGTGTTCATTGCACAGAAATTGTTCACCATTCGTTGGAAAGCTCTCAATTTATATAGTATTTTTCTTGTAGTTACATATTTATTTATATAACATTTATAGGGTTTTAGACCAAATTAAATGTCTAACAATTATTTATTTTATTATTGCCAAAGACCGCATTTATTATTGTTGTTTTTTACTTAACGGATGACTAGCATCGCAAAAACACATTCTGTGTTCCTATGATTTCATACAGAGTATGGAAAAAGAAATAAACCGGGGGGTGCAGGGGGGCGGAGCCCCCCGCCAAGGCGCAAAGCGCCGAGTTTTTTTTTTTTTTTTTTAAATGAATCTCCCCTCAAAGACTGAAGGTCTATTTGACGGAGGGGGCACGCCATAAAACTAAATAAATAAATAAATAAAATATAATGGGGAGGACGCCCAGGACTCACCCGACGCCGGCCCTAGGGATGAGGGATGATGAGGAAGGTGGGGGTGGGAGAGAGGGATGAAGGGAAGTGCCTCTATAAAATGACCACCAGTTTAAATATGAGCCGAGCAGTACGCGTCTGGTGACACCACAGAGTACACATATTGAGATGCCTAACTCACGCAACTCCGTGGCACTTTTCCCGCACCACACTCCGCGCCACGACAAGGTCTCAGCCATAACCCTGATGTTGTTGGGTTCCACTCCTTTTAGCTCTGACACTGCTTGCCGTAAATCATCTCTATCATACTTTCTTATCTTAGCCCGCCTGGTCTGCTCCATGGACATGCTGCCATTAACAACCTGGACATCCAGGATAATGCAAAACCTGTCGGGCTTGATGGCAACGATGTCAGGCTTCTTGCCCTGGTCACTTGGCATGTGGTATAATCTCTCCCTTTCAACATCCCAGCTGCTGGATGACTAGGCACCTGCTATCTGCTTGGCGACCGCATCATGACGTAGGATGCGGCCCCCATGAGTTCGTGGACACTGCTGCACTACATGATACAGGTGTTCATTTCCACTCCGACAGGCATGGCAAAGGGTATCTGTCATCCCACGACTACCTCTTGAACACCGTACTGCTGTTGGCAGTGTTGCCACACGGACGGCGTGGAAGTTCCGGTAGTCGCGGGCCCCAATGCCCTCCGAAGCCCAATCCACCCATTGGGATGAGATAAGGCTTTCGGAGCACTGTCGGAGTTCTTTACTGACTCATGCAGCGCAGCAGCGAACTCAGCAGACGAACTGGGTTTTGGAGCAGATGGTGTTGCTCGGTCGCACCATGCTAACTGCTGCCTGACAAAATCAAGACCAGCAGCAACACGGGCGACCTTCCAGCTCGACCCCTGAAGGGCTAGCAGGCGCCGGCGGCGCAGAGAAGGGATACATGCGGAGAGAGACACAATGCCAAGCCCACCAGATTTGACCGGTGCAAGGATATAGGCACTTGGGACACCAGGTGGGAACCTCAGCCAAGAGCGCACAGCAGAGCGGACTTCTCGATCTAATTCTTGCAGCCTCCCCGCCGTAAGCCTGCCAAAGACTAACCTAATTCTTTGAGAAGTCTCCTGAATAATCCACATAAACAATTATGGTATGAATACGAAGAAGTACGTGCTTCACGCATTTGGCTTTTTAAAAATTTGTATTGACTTAAGTGGATTAAGTAAGTGGAATGTTGTCTCCACCAAAATAACTTCCTTGGTAAGCTAAAGTTCTGGAACTCATACTTTGGATTACCCTTTAGCTTCCAAGTTATTTACAGCCACATAAATATTTTCGAGGGATTTGTTTTTAAACAATTAAGAACACCTCTCCAGACTGTTACCTTGTTCAATTGACAAGTCCACGTGACTTTCGTCTTTCTGAGATTGAGTAATAAAGAATGCTATTACGTTGAAAACTGACAAAGGCTCTCCATTTTTCCCTGGCAAGTTGCTCCCCAGGTCCGTGCTGTAACTCTGACAGTGGGAGGACATTCCTCAGTCATGCAGCTGACCTTGGGCAATGGCAAAATTTGCCATTAATTTAATTAATGCCCATCTACCCTAAAGGCCGCCATACACGACTGAGCCAAACGGTCTCGAGCAGATCCATATTCCACCGCCTTTGGGGAGTGGGGAGAGTGGCCCTGCGCGCCACCAGCGGCATTGCCGGATTTCCGGACAGGCCAGAATCCACGGAGCCATTGAGTGGACTTCCTGTGTATGAGGGATCCCCGGTCCAAAACCAGTCAGTGTTTTTTATTTCGAGCTGAAAACCATTCATCCTGACACCGCCTTTTTGGTTTCTTCTTCTTTATAAAAATGCAAACTGCAGCGGCAGCCGAGTTTTTTATTTGTATTATTTTTTTTCCATTTCAGAAAAACTCAAATTTAACAAAACCATTATTGATCTTCTTGAAGATTATAGCTTGAAAATTTCTTAAAGAAATGAAAGAGTTTTGTGTAATAAGCCATTATTTGAGGAGTTGTGCACCGGTAAAAACTTTTACGTTTTTTTACTTCGCACTACCTTGCACCAGAGTTGGGCAAACTCTTATTCATGAGTATGATTAAGCTTTTTAATCACAGGAATATGTTTCTGTGATTATGAATGAGATTAAATAAAATAAATAAATTCACACACTAAAAGTATGAATAAAATCAGAATCACGGAGTATGATTAACACGTTCCACGCGTATTGCCTACCAGCAGGCAGAAGCAATTTTCTCGCCAGTGCGGATTGCCTATCAGTAGGCAAACAAAATCCCACCCCCTGAGTGGCTGACGTTTCGTTCGCTTTCTATACGTTGTATGAACTACTAATTTCGGGCGAAATTGCAACCATTGATATCATGCTAACTGGAACCGAAACGCAACCTAGTGAAGAACGGGTATTACTAAACGAAATCACATGGAGAAATCCTGTTGAAAAAACTACCAACAGGTTCAACTAAGAAAAAACAGATGGCAGTAGAGCGGCAAAAAAGTGCCTACCAGTTGCTGTTGGCAAGACCACCCAGTTTGGGATCCGCCTTGGTGAAAGAATCGCCGTTTTGGGACCTGCATGGAAAGTGTCAAGAGTACATTCTTAATCACAGGAAATTTGTGATTAATAACAGTAATAATACGATTAGGATTACTCTACGACTAAAAACAAAAGCTAGGGGGGGGGGGGAGGATATTACACGGACTCTGACTCCTCCCGCCCCTTCCCGATCGGCAACGTTCACGTACGGTTGGGGTTTTATGTATTAGATGAAGGATGGTCCCCTATGAATTGGAAGTTAATAATCAGAAAGTTAATAATATTGCATTGTCATGCGATTTATACATGCAAGCAAAATTTCAGCTCAATCGGATACCAGGAAGTGGATCAAATTCAACTTGCAAGATTTGATCAATGACAGACAAATAGACTGACAGATGTTGTGATCAGCGACCTCTTCGCATTTCTGTCCATTCGCTTCCTTAGCTCATGTGGTAGGAGCTCTGATTCAGAATCGGAATGATAGGAGATCGATCCCCGGTCGAGGGAAGTTAATTTTTGATGATTCAACAATATGGCGCAGTCATACCAGACCCAAATGGTCTCCTCAGCATTCCTTAGAGAAACAATAATTCATTAAGATTAGGTCATCAAAACAACTCCCTCCCAAGACACAAGTCGAGCCACCGCCTATTCGGACAAACGTTGAGGTCAGCAGATCCCCCACCTGTCAATTAGTATCAATAACAAAAAACTCCGAAGCCAGTCAAAAATACGCGTTCTCACTGGGTTGTAAAACGCTGGCCAAAGCAGCCTCCCTGACCAAGTAACAGAGTACCTAAGATTTCCTAACGGGGGGGGGGGGGGGGATGTGATCAGCGAACTCTTCGCATTTCTGTCCATTTGCTTCCTTAGCTCATGTGGTTGGAGCTCTGATTCAGAATCGGAATGATAGGAGATCGATCCCCGGTCGAGGGAAGTTAATTTTTGATGACTCAACACAGACAACGGGACAGGTGTAAATAAATAAAAGCTTTTAATTAAAATATTGATTAGTTGAGTACATTGTACTCTTAATTTACGTTCCACGTGGATTGCCTACCGGCAGGCAAAAGTAATTCTCTCGGCAGCGCGGATTGCCTACCGGTAGGCAAACAAAATCCCACCCCCTGAGTGGCTGATGTTTCGAGCACTTTTTATACGTGGTATGAACTACTAATTTCAGGCGAAATTGCAACCCGTTTTGTACCTGGAACGCAACCTAGTGGAGAACGGGTATTACTAAATGAAATCACATGGAGAAATCCTGTTGAAAAAAATTACCAACAGGTTCAACTAAGAAGAAACAGATGGCAGTAGAGCGGCGAAAAAGTGCATACCGGTAGGCACCCCGCGCTGTTGGGAAGACCACCCTGTTTGGGATCCGCGTTGGTGATTAAATCGCCGTTTTGGGACCCGCGTGGAAAGTGTTAATCATACTCCGTTATTATGATTTTAATCATACTCTCAAGTTTGTGAATACGAATTTAATCTTATCCATAATCACAGAAACATATTCCTGTGAATAAAACTCTTAATCATCTTAAAAATCCGGTTTCCCCAACTCTGCCTTGCACAGACCAGACTCATGAAGCAGGAAGCGCCCACCTGCTCGTGAGTGACCCTCCAAATGTGGACTGGGGACAAATGGCCTCGGACAAGTTACCTCGGGCCATCTGGCTCCGTCGTGAATGACGGCCTTCATATCGTTACCCAACATTTCTGCCTCTCAAGTTGAAGTTGGGACTATCCAGAGTTCATCATTCTCACTTAGGATGATTCAATATTTTGGGGTTTCCCTGCCACTTTTCATGCTGGTTAAGTTGAAGATGGAGAGGGAGAAATTATTGTTACTATCTTGTTTCGTTCTTGGCCATCATGATTGTACTGTTTAATACAAACAACTACCGAAACAATAAATAACTTACCTACATAACACAACCTGTTCGTTCGAAAAGTTTCATCTAGTTTTACTACTTATTTACAATTCGTTTACTCATCGCAAGGCAGCCTCAATAAAGGACTTTCATCACCTTAATTATATCGGAAACGTTAAGCGTTTGGCTAACAACATCTGCGATATCTCAGGGGCGTATTACTGTGTATTGAGGGGACGTTATGGTTGGTAGATGGGCTGCTCCAGTGCGGCAATAGATCTGAAAAATAATTTCAATAAAATAAGATCGAACCCTAAATTCCCAGTTGGAAAATTAGAATTATTTTTAAAACATTAAGGACAGACACGGTTGGTCAGTTTTGAGAAGCAGTCCGGAACCAGTTCAGAACCAAACCGGAACTGGAAAGGGGAAGGGATAGAGGCCCTTGGACTCCTCCGAACCATTCAGGACTGCTTCTCCGAACAAACCTAGTACATCGTAGAAAGTACCTTTACGATTTTGGCCGTAAGGAGAACCTGTACAGATCAAGCGAGACAATGACGATTAGGAGATGAATGCAGCGGCTTTGCTTCCGATTGGCGACCTGCATATGGGACAATCTTTTTTGATGGCACCGCTGCAGTCTTCACAAATACAAACATGTCCACATGGCAAGAGGATGATTTCTTTTGGATTTTCTCTGAAAAAATAAAGTTATTTTGAGTGTATCGACAATGAAAGAAAATCTTCAATGGACGACCTATTCAAGATCAGTGCTGTATCACAGATATGCATCAGCAGATCATCCATATGTTTCAAATGATGGGGGTGCGCCTGATTTTTAAAAAAATTTTAATCGAAAGTAGACCTCATCCTGAGAATTTTGACATCAGCCGTTCTCTTTTTGGAAGAGTAGATCTTTTTCTATGATATTTCAAAGTTTTGAATGTTTATGACGTCACGCGCCTCTCATAATCATTCGAAACTTTGAAAAATCATAGAAATACGCTGCAAATTATTACACAATGGTTTATTATTTTTCTATATAGATCACACGTCTGCAAAGCCACCAACCATCCAACTTGAAGAAAAACATCGATCGTATTTCGGTCAGCTAAAATTTGAACGGAGATTAGGCCTCTTTTGCGATTCACACTCGTGTTTCTGATTTATCGTACGTAAAACTATTAAATTCTCGTAGCGAGCGAACGGTTTGTCCTACAGAGCTCCGCGTGGTCTCAAAAAATTCTATAGAATCCTTAATTGAAGGAAAAACAATACCTTTGTATCAAAATTTTTTGAGTTAGGGCGTTTAGAGGCGTTAGAGACTCGAATACACGCAAACACAACAGTTGGCTTTATCCTGAGATTTTTGACGTTGCCAGGCTATAGAGATGCACTGAAAGTCGAAACATGGAAAGATGGTGGAGCACCTATTTCAACCACGCGTTTACAAGCTTCATCACAGACGAAAATAATTTATATGCTTACTTGCAGACCACACAGCATTCGTTTTCTTGCAACTCGTGGCCAGTGCGAGCATTCTTCCTCCGTTCCTTCCGGGTTTCTTGGAGTTTCCGCTTCAGTTCTTCATCACGAAGTTTTTCTTTTCGTTTTTCATACCAATTCTTGAGTATTTTGTACGAGATCACCAATCCGATCGATCCAAATAAATAAGTGAGCCATCTATAATGTAAAAGCCAATTGATCAACATATTCTGAATTTATGTTGAAAATCTACCTCAATATCTCTTCAAATATATAAGTCATCACAACCCAAGCACTAATTGTTTCTGTTTTTTGGGATAAACGGTGCCAGGACTTATGGCAGACGAGAGACGTTAGGAACTTATGTTGCTCCAAACATACGTTCCCAACAGTGAGACTAGGTATCTTGTAAGTTAGCTTCTTCTAAAGATTGTTCTACCAGGGAGTCCTCTCTCCTAGTGTCCTGGCTGGCTGAAACGCTCTAGGTACGTCATAAACTTTTCACATTAACCATGAAATGCACCTTAGGATATTTTTCATACTGTATAGTCTAAATGCAAGTAGAACACTTAGTGGTTTGTGTAGACTTACTTGTAAGTTCGCTTCTGTTCTTCAAGCTTCCGCAAGAGGGATGTGATAGGCATAGAAGTCAAAAAGTAAGGATAGCCCCGAGATGAAGAGGATAGTTGCAGCAATCCCTGGTTATCTTTGGACACTTCTCCAATTGCTTCAACAAAGGAACAAGAGTTAAATTGAGGTAATATAATTATTATTGCGCATTTGGATGGTTGGGCCGACGAGGGGGACCCTTCAGGTATCTTACGAGTACAAAGTCCACCGGTGGATCTTAAAGATTTTCTCACCTGCCTACCGAAAAAAGAATACTACCAGCAGTGTATAGTTCCAAGGGCCAGCCTCTTGTTGGTTAGCATCTCCAAATGCGCGCTTTAGCAGGATTTTCTAGGCCTCCCTCAATGGTCTTACCCTAGTCTTGTATGGAAGCTGATTCCCACCATCCAAACCCACGAGAAGCAGTTTGACATCAAACATCATGGAACTCAATTAATGAACGAATTGTAATCAAACAGACTATATAGGTTCCCCTAATCAAAAATTGATTGGAAGGTTGTAGAGCCAGCGTAAGCTGGCTTCACATGGCGTAGAATGAACACAGAAAGCGGAAAGTAATCTGATTGGGTGTTTGGATGACAGTTGAGTATGGTGGCCACCATGTTGTCTGAGCAGTCGTAGGTCTAAATTTCTACATCGTTTCCACTGAGCTCTGCGCATCATAGAGACCACCCATGTGCGATTCCCCTCCACTGGTTTATCCGTCGTTCCGCTTTCATTCTGCCCCATGTGAATCCAACTTAGTACACATATGAGGCCTAATGGTTTTGGGAAATTAATCAAATTGTACGTAATTAGAGAAGTTACACGAGACTTCCTACAACTTCTTTAGTACCTTTTCAAGTTTTTTAAAAAAACACTCACCAGTAATTACTGAACCTTCTTTCATCATCTCTTCAGTCGTTTCGATCCCTCGTTGTCGAACGCCATAGAAAAATCCGACGAAACTATCCAGGAAGCCCATTTTGCTGGTTTCAAATTTATTATGTACAGTGTCCAAGTCTAAGAGCTCTGCATTCAGGGGGTCTACAATCTCAACCACCATTCGTCCCCTCTCCAGTACAAATGGGACAACATTGTACGCTTCTTGAATAGTGTTCTTTTGGTCGGACCTGCAAGGACAATTTTCCAAGATAATACATTCCTCTTTCATTTATAAATATTATTCTATTACTGTAAAATCTCTTGGTTTAAGTTTGTTCTTGTCGAAAGTCATGACAAAAAAACGCAGCAATTACCCATAGATTTATTATTTTACTGTAAAGATCCCACACGTCGGCTTTTCTACTAGGTCGACCTTTCTATCAGCAACAACAACGCCATCCTGGAGTTGTGGGTGCCTCCATTACAAGACTTGGTTCTTGGTTGCAAATGAAGCACAGTTGAGTGATATGAAAGACTAATCAAAGAAATTAGAGAGTTCCTAAAGATGATTTTGGCATAACGGCAAAGCTAACGACGTCCGTAGATCACCTTCTGCACATTGCTAACGTCCATGTGACTAACGGGCTGCCGTTAGAGCAGAGTGAACCTGCCAGTAACGGTTTTGCAACCAGCAACATCAATTTCAAAACAAAGCCTCACCTCACCTCACGTTCCCGATTGTAAGGCAGATCAAAGCGAGGAACAACGACAACATTCAGTGTAAGTAAAATTACAAGTACATTTTAGATATTTTTTGTACTCTGTTAACAGAAATCTGATGATGCATGTCAGTGGAGAGTTAGGTGTGAAATTAAACGTACCTTGGTAGCTTGCAAGAAGATGAAGAATGCATCTTCGCACACATGTGTGGTGTGGTACCCATCCTGCGGTTTTCATGAAATACCTGCCTATCCACATTAGTGTTCACCCCCTCCTTACCTATGACTCGTCATCATCATCGTGCACCCCTGTGAGTGCGTGAACTAAACATGACCTATGGAATGCTGCTGTAGGTTTCCGGTAGATTGGCCTTTCGATTTGAAATTTATACTGATGTGTTCCTCAAAGAATGAAAAACGTCCCCACTAAGTTTCTTCGAATGCCCTAGCTGAGAGGCTCTGTAATCACACTTATCACTGGCATAGGGTTTCTCCCAGGTGTGTTGTCATGGGACTCTTTGAATGCCCAAACTGAGAGGCTCTGTAATCACACTTATCACTAGCATAGGGTTTGCAGCACAGTGATCATATCTTCAGCGGAAAGTAGACCCGCAACGTACAAATTCATAAAATGATCCATCTCGAACAAACACCTTGACAAGATGTACTTAAATAGTGAACAACGAACTTGAAAAACGAAGGCAGTCAACAATAGAGAACTGAGGAGCTAACGGCGAAGCCAGAAATTCCTGTCAATTTAACTTTCACGTCACTTTTGTCATTGCCGTAAAATTGTTCAACATCGCTGTTATTTTTGCTAACGTTCATCTAGGGTTAGCATCCGATTTGACTCGCCCTAGACAGATTCATAACAGCGATGTTCGCTGTTAAGCAAGATGCAGTTTAGGAACTCTCTATTAACCGAGATCGCATTTGATCAGCTGGATTTGAACGGTGATTCGGCCTATTGCTGTCAGTGAAGAGTAATTTGCGATTCTCTCGGTAATTCTGCTTTATTATCTGTTCATTCATTAAGTCTCCATAGGGAAAGAATGGTTTGTCCTACAGAGTTTTGGATGGTCTCATTCAATTCCTTTTTCAATTGATTGAAATCAATAACTATATAGCAGTTTGTAGTTACTAAATTTGAGGAACTACCTTCCACAGAAATGGCCAATTCAATATTCGGACGCGATGCCAAATGATTGTAAAAGTCGAAATCTTTGAGTCCACTGGCTCAAGAGGGAGGGTTATACATGAAAGTAATTAGAGTATGAGAGCTCTTACCAGAATCCTGACGAATTACGGGCAATTGAATGTTCTCGAATAGTGAGGCGTTGGATGACTCCTGACACATCAGGACTATTCAAACTTTTGATCGATTTCCCCAAAGCTTTGACTTCTCCCTGATAAGCAGAGTAGAATTTATCTTCGTCGGATAAGTTGTCGAATATGGGATTGATGCCGAGTCTATGCGCTTTCTGTGAATAAAAACACGAGTTGAGTAATCATTGATGTAATCGTTAATTTACTAAAGTAAACGCGATTACGCGTTTAATGCAACAGAAAGACCTACTTTGATTGTATAATCATGGATTCTATGAAAGAATACTTCTCACTATTTTGTGCTAGCACAAAACACCCTCACACAAAACTATGAGAGGGTTAAGGACGTCTGGAGATCCTCTGCTGCACTTTCGAGTTTAGAGTGTTTCTATTGAGCTGCTTGGTAGGCAACAAAGGTATCCAAGCTGTACAGCTGTGGTAAGACGGGGTGTCGGCATTCATAATGTGAAAGTCGAAAAATGCTTACTATCTGGCTGGGAAATTCATTTGATTCTTTCAAGACACTGTGGACCACACCTTCCCATACCAAGGTCAAAAGAAGAGCGGAGCATTACTTACCTAAATGTTGGTAAGTAATATCATTTCAAGTTGTACTATGTATGCTAAGTACTAAATTTGGTTAAATACGTACCTCAACGAGACTAGACGAAAAACTGTAATTCCAATAAACGTGGGAGCAGATGCCGAAGATTATGGCATCCAGGCCAAGGACTACGTATTCGCCCCAGCTCTCAGACATCACAATAATCTGCAAAAAGGAAGGATTTATGATTCAAAGAACTCCAAGTTTGCGATTGTACAGTAATTGTTAATTTAATCATTTAAGGTGTCATCAAAACTATCTACCAACTTTGAGCAGTTCGATTGACAAATGAGGATTTAGGATGTATGAAATTCATATGGGAACAGTTAAAGCATAAACTAGAGCTTAGAGCATAAATGCAGACCGAAACCCCAAGGTTAGGAAGACCAATGGACTCTCCAAAAGTTAATGAAGTATAATATACTTCCAAGGTAATGGAAGCATTTTATTTACCCATATTATGGGCGACTGAAGGGTTAGGTCTCTGCAATAAAAGTAGATAGATAATATTGGGATCAATGTTGAGCGCAGTCCTCTGAGATGCGAGTTGTGTACCCCACAATTGTGATTAATACTCTACAACTAACTTCGAGGCGTAAAGGCGATAACAATATCATCTTCTACAGTACTTAGATGGTAACAAAGGGTCTGTTCGGAGAGACAGTCCTGAACGGTTCGGAGGGGTTCATTCGCCTCTATCCCCTCCCCTTTTCAGTTCCAGACCGCCTCTCCGAACAGACCCAAAATGAACCGTACAGTAGAACCAGAGTACAATCTCAACCAACTGTATTATAGGTACCTAATTGGGGCTAAAGTCCTGGATGAGACGTTAAAAATGACATACCAGCACTATGAGCTAGGTATTATTATCTTTAATTATTATCTTATTTATTATCTTATTATATTATTTATTATCTTATTATTATCTTATTTATTATCTTATCTTTAATTATCTTATTAATTATTATCTTTACACTATTATTATCTTTACAATAATAATAGTACACAAAGGGTCTGTTCGGAGAGGCAGTCCTGAACGGTTCAGAGGGGTTCGTTCGCCTCTATCCCCTCCCCTTTTCAGTTACGGTTTGGTTCCGGACCGCCTCTCCGAATAGACCCAAAATGAATCATACAGTAGAACCAGAGTACAATAATAAATAAATAATTTTTTTATTTGTAGCCGCCATAAGGCAATACAAACGTCAGCAAAATATTAACAAATAAGAAAAAAGGTAAATACATCGGGGAAAAATCAACATCAAGCAAATATCAATTGGGAAAAATCTTCCACGTCATATAGTTCCGTCTGTATGAGCCTCTTCTTAGTTTTTCTCTTGAACATTTCCAAAGATAGGTCTTGCAGGTCAGCAGGTAGTTGATTCCAGAGTCGTATCCCAGTCTGAAGAGGATCCGACTGCATAGAGACGTTCAATCTAATTTGATGTGGACGCAACTTTCCAGCATTTCTGGTACAGTAACCGTGGATGTCCGAACCACGCTCGACAGAGGCCAAATTTTGATGGGCATACACAAGGCTTGCAAAAGCATACAGGCTTGGCAGTGTCATCACGCCCAGGTCTCTGAATAGGCAGCTCTCCAAATGACCGATGTGTTTAATAATTCTTACAGCTTTCTTTTGAAGCCTAAATATTCGTAATGCGTGTGATGAGTTGCCCCACATAACTACGCAGTACGATATGCGGCTATGGAAACACGCAAAGTAAACCATTCGCAGAATATCATCAGAGACAGCACCTGCCTATCTCCTCAGCATGAAGATGCTAGAGGACAATTTTCCGGACAGCGAGCCCACATGATCTGCCCAAGAGAGACGGTTATCGATTGTCATGCCCAGAAGACAAACCGAATGAGCCAAAAGACCATTCAGCCGGAGGTCAATACTCTGAGACTTATTCTCATTCAGAAGCAAGGCATTGAGGGCGCACCACTCCTTTACAGCCAAGAAAGTCCTCGTTGCATTTGTCCGCAGATTCTCCTCTGGAGCTCCCCTGGCCACAGCCGTAATATCGTCAGCGAACAAGGTCAAATGACAACCGACCTGAGTGTGATACAGCAGGTCATTGATGTATATAATGAAAAGAGAAGGCCCGAGCCCAGAACCTTGCTTTATTCCACACGGAATCAGGACCTCAGCCGATCGCCCACCCTGAAAGACTCAACCAACTCAACACAATCTCAACCAACTGTATTATAGGTACCTAATTGGGGCTAAAGTCCTGGATGAGACGTTAAAAATAACATGTTTGTGACATGCCAGCACTATGAGCTGGGTATTATTATCTTTACACATAGAATAGGTACTTAGATGGTAACAAAGGGTCTGTTCGGAGAGGCAGTCCTGAACAGTTCGGAGGGGTTCATTCACCTCTATCCCCTCCCCTTTTCAGTTCCGGGTTGGTTCTGGACCGCCTCTCCGAATAGAACCAAAATGAACCGTACAGTACAACCAGAGTACAATCTCAACCAACTGTATTATAGGTACCTAATTGGGGCTAAAGTCCTGGATGAGACGTTAAAAATAACATGTTTGTGACATGCCAGCACTATGAGCTAGGTATTATTATCTTTACACATAGAGTAGGTTTAGATATTATCTTATAGGGATATAGATATTCTCTGATAGGGTTCCTTAAATGATTAGAAAGCACCTTCTTTCTTATTACCTACCGGTTTGTGCCAGTTGTCTGAGGTCACCTACTTCCTAGATCTATAACTTCGAATGTGACCGCTTGAACGATTAGGTGGAATAGCTATCAAGCATTCAAAAAGAGTTGCAGGTAAATATAATGAGTAAAATAATGGGAAATATCGTACTTACCGGGCACCAACACTAAGTCAAATAGACACCCATTCACGTATATAGTTATAATTTACTCATAAATCCCATTACGATGAGTAATGATAAATCCTATTTGTGGAGACGAACTGTATCAATGGAAGTGCGGCCAAAATGTTGTGAAATCGTGCCTGTGTGTAATAAAAACAACCCAAAATGAACTTGGAAAACGGGAATGAAGAATGAACTTGGACAATTTTCATAAAATTTAGAATGGTCAAATGGATGCTATACAACAACAAAGAATCTACCATGGAAGTAGGCGAGCTCCTCCTCAACTCCAAGGAATGAATCTACTTCCATGGTCTGACCATGGATGTGCTACTTCCATGACGACGACAAATGTTCATCTTTTCCGAGGTGGCTGTCGAAGTCTTTCGCCGAGACGAGAAGTGGAGAAAGGATATCGATGTCCTTATTGAAATATCGATAATTGGACAGACATTTTAGTATCGATTGTTTTCCATTCTTTTTGTATTTGCATCTTTTGCTGTTTTGTCCATATCGCATGGTGATCTGACAGCATGTAAACGACGTCAACTTTCTATTCAGAAAATCTGTTTTAAAGCAAGCTTCCCGATTTATACTTTCATATCGTAGTTCCATGTTTGCTCGTCCATCGATGATCATCGATATTGAATCAAATAGAACATCGATATTTCGAGAATAGTATCGATAGTTGATTCGCACTTTCGTCTCGTACGACAGCCAGGCTGTTTGTAATCTGCTAATCACCGAAGTTGTGTTGGAAGGAATTTTATCATATTTTTGGAGTGCTTAGTGTAACAATGTCACTTTTCTGTCGTGATACTCTCTGGTGAAACATCTTCTTCGGACTTTCCATCAGCAAAGTGGCAGAATCAGAATGGGAGGAGGTCAAAGCGTTCAAATCCCCGGAGGTGGAACCGAAGGGTACCACGTACTCAAAGTAGGTTACCGGCCCACTTCATTATTATTTTCTGACAATTTCTATTATTATTGTACCTACCTAGTTTTGAAATGAGAAACAACGATTATTTTTTTTGTATTGTCGCAGGTACAGGACAATTCCCCTGGACAGACGGCAGGTTTGGAGGCCTTTTTCGATTTCATAGTTGCCATCAACGATACCAGATTGGTGAGCAGAAAGATCTTACGTGGCCATACCTATCCTTGCGATAGCGTGGCGCATTTTGGTAGATTAGCCCAGTAGAATCCATATTATTGCGGAATCCTCTATCAAATTTTGAACTAGAGGTTTTAGTTCTGCCTTGGTCAGTTTTCCCGGTTCTATCCCTTTCGGAGGAACCGAGATTTTCGATGTTATCAAACAGCTTGATGACAGCCTGGTGTCAAAAATATGGTGAACAATCATTATGTTTAATGATGTAGTGTAACTGACTCCTTTCATCACTTACATTCCTTGGGTGTAACCTACTTTAATAATTTCAAATTCCTTATTCAAATAAGGAATTAGATAGGCAAAGGACTCATAATGACACATTTCATCACGGTAGTAATTCAATTAGAAATAAGGAGGCATTTAGTTATATTCTAAATGCCTCAATGCCTCTATAAGTAAAATAATTACTGATCTAAGTTCCTAGGATAACGAACATTTTCTTTATTCGAAAAAGTGAGAAGAAAATTACTTCGTTTCGGAGGATGCTGATTTCTCGGATTCCACGATCTCGTGCCTCTCAACGAGAAGGCCACAGTCTCCTCAACTTTTAAGTCCGAAGCACTATTCAACTTCGTATATTCCTGTAGGAGTCGATTTTTAACAAATTCGTAGGAGATTTCATTTGTGTCGTTGTCGTACAAAACATCCAATGTAGTTGTGACGGCTTCACTCACTCACTCACTGCCCGGGGTTGTCATTGGAAGGGAGTTTCAGGCTCCGATGGCTTATACTCTCCCTCTTGCGAGGCCCCTTTATTTAAAGACACGGCCCCTTTATTTACACGGCTACCCCGTGTTGGAGTCAGTGAATCTTCCGCTGAGATCTGCGCATTTTTTTTTTATCGTTTTCCAGGAAATTTCTCGTAGGGATGCACGTTCCACAATGTGGTGACCGAATGCTTCCGTTCTGGACCTCCAGAAGCGATCGCATCTACATAATAAGTGCTCAGCGGAGTCAGCTTCTTGTTCGCAAGAGCACATTGGTGAAATTCTGTTGTCCATGATGTTTAGCATCCTACGGAAGTCGTAATGCCCCGTTAGAATGCCTATCATTAGTCTGATGGTGTTTCGACTTTTGGAAGTTAGCCATAGGGCTTGTTTAGGATCGTATGAGGTGATGAGTATTCTGGTCTGTCTGTTCTATCAGTTTCTTTGGACCAGAGTATATTAAGATCTTGGGCTTCCCATTTTTTGAACTTTTCTTTGCAGGCGTTTTTCGAAATGCCAATTGCTGGCGAGGGTCCTACGAACCCTTTTTTCGAACCCTCTTTTGCCAAAAAATCGGCTTGTTCGTTTCCAACCTGGTTGGTATGCCCGGGTATCCATTTTATGGAAATTTTGTTATTTCCAAGAAACAGATTATTTATAGACTTTTTTGTTTCCCACACCAGTTTTGAGGTGGTGATGGGATTTTGAAGGGCTTTTATGCTTGCTTGGCTGTCAGTATAGATGTTTATATTCTTATTGCTGATACCAAGGTTTGATAATGTCATGCTACATTTGTTAATTGCAAAAATTTCTGTTTGGAATACTGTTGCATATTTGTCCAAGCTATAGGAATTGGATATCCCGAGGCTTGGTATGAACACACCCGCCCCGGAGGTGGTTTCCAAATTATTTTCTATTTTGGAACCGTCCGTATAACAGTTAATTATTTCTGCTGTGTCAACTGGAGTTTGTCCGTGACTCCAGTCTTCCCTGCTTTTTATCTCAAAGCTTGTCTTGAGATTCCAGAAATATTTTTTTCTCATTTCGTCCGTAGGCATTAAAGTTTCAGGAACATAAGCGTTGACAGCTTTTTTAATAAGCGTATGACCCACTTGAGAGTAATGGGTTAAGTGACTGGTGTCATGTACCCATTCCCCTTGTGAAGTTAATCTTATAGCAGCCTGCATGGAGAAGACCATGGTTAGTGTATCTATGGGAGCTAGTCCCAGGATGATTTGTATGCTTCTGGTGGGGGTGGTGCGGAATGCGCCACTTATCAGCATACAGGAAAGTCGTTCGACTTTTCTTAAGTAATTATTGTTATTTGAACCCGGCCACCAGCCAACTACTCCAAAGAGCAGTCTTGGAAGTATGATGGCCTTATAGATCCAAATAGCTATTTTTGGAGTGATACCCCATTTTTTCCCAATTGCTTTCCTAGCGCAGAAAAGACTGTTAGTAATTTTTTTGGATTTCCATTGAGTATGTGCTTTCCATTTTAATTTAGAGTCAAACATTATACCTAGATATTTGGCTGTTTTCTGGTCTTTGATGACATCAATGATCCGATCGTCCAACGATTTGACGATATGATCACGAGCTGCCACATCAATGGTCTTCCATGCCTCATCTTGTTTGGTTGTGACGGCTTGGTATTCCAGTGGCATCGATGCGAGACAGATAACTTCGCCATCGTCGACTTTTCCGCCACATTCCTTCAAATCCGAGACAGTTTTCTCAAACTCTGACAGGTACTCGGAAAGCTTTCCTCCTGTGTAGCGGAGTTCTCTTAGCTTTTTCTGAAGTGATACTTGGGCTGCTAGGCCTTTCTTGGCATAGACACTCTCAAGAGCTCCGAACATGTCACGGGCTGTTTTCTGGTCTTTGATGACATCAATGATCCGATCGTCCAACGATTTGACGATATGATCACGAGCTGCCACATCAATGGTCTTCCATGCCTCATCTTGTTTGGTTTTAGCATCCGCCTCTTCCAAAGCAGTCAGAACTTTATTTTTCTCGAGATGTAACTTCATCCGGTACGACCATGTCCCGAAGTTGGTCCCGTCAAACGGTTTCATAAAAACGTGGTTCATGGTGGACGACGCCATAACTTCCAGCTCGCCACCGAATAAACGCACTTTTCCGATCGAATCAATCGTGACACAAACCCCACAGAGTCGCACACAATTTCCGCGAGAGAATTTAAAAATAAATACGTACAAAAAACACAAACGGTGGTTACAGCTTTCGTACAAGTACGCAACCACGAGAGACATTTTATGTCTTATGTTTAATAAATTGAGAGCTTTCCAATGAGTGGTGAACGATTTTTGTGGGGTGGAAAATGAGGAAGTTAGTTTTCCCTAGGAACGATTGGTTGTACGTGAAAATCATCGGAAATTTCCGCGTAACGCTCCCCGCGTGACGATTTTTCATTTATGTGCCATAGTAAAGACATAAAATGTCAAAAACCTTCCTTACGTTACCCATTCACGTAATACCTATCTGGGTTGATCCATATCCAACACTTTCGGAATGAACACTTCTATAATTTTTCATGCAATCGATGATGTTTCGATTGGGTGGATGTATCCCTTGTATCTTTTAGATCAGATTCATGAAAACTACTATAAGTTAGTGACTTCAAGAAGACTATCTCTCAATTACATAGGTATTTTGGTTATCCCAATCAATTTACCTATACATCGGAAATTGAAAACGGAGGGTTTCTAAAAAAAATGGCAGTATAAACTTATGGGCAGTTATTTGCAGCCACGAAAACGCTGTGCTACTGACGCAATGCACTTGAAAACGGCAAATTTTTGCATTTGTTTGCAAGTTTTTTCCTACTACAACTTCTAAACTATGATAATTTCCAATATATTGTAAGGTTGAATTTGCCACAGTTTTGGACCAACTTCAGCTCTTGATTGAAGAAGACGAAGATACAGCAATGGGGAATTGGCCTCAATTTTAGATTCTGGAATTTCAAGTCAAATCCTATAACAGGGCCCTAGATAACGTTTAACACCAGGAATTCTCAGGGGAAAAAAATTACCGTATAAGAAAATGCTTAAACAAGTGAAGCCTCTGTCAAAAAACACCGCGAAGATCGAGGGAAATTGATCACGTCACTCCCCGGGGTTCCTCCCACAAAACTGTGCTCTGGCGAAGTGTAGAAGGAGTTCTAGCTAATAGTGTCAGAGAATGTCAACAGGTAGAGCTGTTAGCGCCCTCATGACCACATCTACAATCTTCTTCTTCTTGTAGTGCCATCTCCATTACTGAGGGTTGGCGATCATCTCCGCATATCTCTCACAGTCCTGCGCCAGGTGAAACAGATCCGCGGCTCGGTCGATTCCTGTCCAGCTACGGATATTTGACCACCACGAGGCCCGCCTCCTTCCAACTCCTCTACGTCCGCTGATTTTCCCCATCATAATGGTTTGCAAAAACCCATATTTGGGCCGACGCATTACATGCCCCAAGTAGGAAACCTTGCGCCTTTTTATTGTTAGCAGTTCGCACATTAGAGAGTTTTGCTGAAGGATGTACTCAATGCGGAGTCGGGCGGTCCAGGGGATTCTCAGCACTCGCCGGATCAGCCACATTTCAAAAGCCTCCAGCCGGTTAATGTCCTTAACTTTTGGAGTCCAAGTCTCCACTCCATACAGGAGAACAGACCATAATATGGTACATATTATGTAGCATCTACAATAATGTGATTCAAACATCGAAACTAATATAGAAACTAAATAAAAGAAGGTGAAGACCAATAATGCTTGATAAACTAACAGGTATAATCGTATTGTAAAAAAGAGTGAGTAAAATTGCTTCTTTTGTTCACTTTTGTGTCTGGGTTCTTTCTGCCAGTTCGCGGCGTACTCCTGTAATCAATTTCCAAGGGTTGAAAAACTTTCGATATGAAGGTATTCTTTTCTCATCGATTTAAAAAAGGATTGAATTTTTAGAATCGAATGAGACCCACTCTGTAGGGCAAATCGTTCGCTCCCTATAGAACTTAAGAACTTATGATAAATCAGAAACACGCGTGTAAATCGCAAAAGAGGCCTCATCTCCATTCAAATTTCAGCTTACTAAAATTTGATCGTAGTTAATTTCTTCGAGTTGTACTCAGTTTTGCTTCCTTAGCAACCAGTAATCAAATTTTGATTAAATTGAGTGTGAATCTTTATTTCTTCAAAATAAACTTGATTGTGAAGCGAAAATGTGGTTGATAATATCAACTAATAACTACCTACATATTATGTAGTTTCAATGGCAAAGCTGTGTTCTTGGCAGGCGAGTGATCTTCAGAGAAAAGTGATAAACCTTTGTGTGATAATTTGCAGCGGTTTTTGGTTCATGGTTTTGCTTGGAGTTTCACAGTTTGTAGCATTGGCGTGTCAGTGAATGGTGAATCCCATTTGGTGTGGTGCGTAGGATTTCCCATTCACGTGAGTTTGGCCCGCCAAATGACGTGGAGCGGTGGTTTTTGGACGGCCTGGATAATCCGACCTAGCCGACCGCTCCATCTGAATTGCGGTGGTTTTTCCCATTCACACAACCACTTTGGCGTGCCACCGCGCCATTTGGCTGGATGGAGCGCTAGTGAATGGCCACCTTAACGGTTTCATGTGCGCTTCCAGAGGTAGCACTGCTGTCGTAAGGGGCAACGCGCCACATCACAGACTACTGCCTACAATTAAAATTTCCATCTTCCTTAAATTCTCTAAATTTTTTGGATGCGTTTTCGAGCAGCACACTATGGTTTTCCTTCATATCAGTGGACCCTCTTTCGAAAAAAAAAAAAATCAAAAATGTGAGGCAAATTCCTCATTCAAAAATTAGGTAGTTATTACTTCCAAAAATAGAAATTTTCTAGTTAAGATCATGTTTGGAGCTTTTCACTCGCGAAACTACCTATTCATTTTAGAAGAAAGGAAAGACAGGGGAACTGGAAGGAAAAATTATAAGTAATTGACTTTTTTTTTTAATATAATTTTTTATCTTCAATTTTTACAACCTACAGAGCTCCAGTTTGTCTCAAACTTGCAACTTTTAAGTACCCACTTTAAAAAGTAACCTAGTTTAAATGAGGAATTTCACCGAATTCTGTTTGCATTTTTCCTGAATAGTTAATGGTGTGGGATAAATGAAAATCGGGTTGATTTCGGAAAATAAGTCTCCAGTTATTTTTGGGAGACAATCAAAATTTATGATTTCAAAAAATTACCGGGAAAACAGACCTCTTCAACGTGAAGCAGGAACGCTCGCTGATTGGGCTGTTTGGAACGCCGTCTCCTCCCAGTGTTGCCCGTTGGTATGACGAAATCGTGTTATCTAAGAAGAAAGTTATCAAGCCGTTATCTTGGTTTTTTTTTCAGTTTTTCGATTTCGAACTTTACTGGTTTTGTGAAATGTTGCATCTGGGGACTATAGATTTCTCGATCTCAGCGCTTCAAGCGGCCGTAAATGAACTATTCCAGGATGACGTCATCCTCCCGGATTTTTAAACGTTCATATTTTCTACACTGTTTTGTTTATTCGTAAATTAGGAAGTAAGTACAGGGGTGAAAGTTTCAAGTTTCAGTTTTCAGTTTTTCCCTAATTTTGGGGTCAAAAATAGGAAATTCCGACATGGTAAAATTCCTCATTGTCTGTTTGAGATTGATCTTCGAGGTTTCTTTTCACAACATAAAAAATCGCACCCCAAACCAAAAATTAATGCAGAAAAACCAATGAATCTAACCAAGGAATATCGTAATGAAAACGACGCGTCACAACAGTAGTTTAATGAAAATTCATGTGATTCTCACACACTCCTATCGATGTCAGCGCATAATGAGGGTCTGTGACTGTGGTTCACAGCTCTGATCCATGATTCTCAGCCATAACAACCATCTGTGCTCTCTCTCTGCAAATTATCATCTTTCAAACGAGGGACTCTTCCTCAAAATTATGAAAAACTTCTCAAAAAAAAAAAATCAGTGAATGAAATGAAAAAATGAGAAAATGGAGAATGAAAAAATAAGTGGTTTAATCAGTTAAATAATTTTAAATATGTTATTACAGCGAAATGTGTGAAAATATGTAAAATAAAAGTAGGATTAACTGGTTCAAAAATTGCTTATTTGAACATTAAAAATTTTCTTCTTGAAGAACATCAATTTCAATCAACTTTTTCGAGGTGTTGAATCCGATTTTGGGGTCAAAATAGGAAATTCCGACATGTTAAAATTCCTCATTATTGAAATTTTCATAATTTATTATGTTTTTAAAAACTGAAAAATTTCTTTTTTTATTTACTTATTTATTTTTATTTTATTTTTTATTCCCTTTCATTTTATTTTTTAACTTTTAGCTTGCTAAGTCAGTAGCTCACAGTTTTCGAGATTGCAAATTTGGGATAACTGCAACTTCTTGATTCTCTTATTCTTCTCGGAAAATAAAACAACAAACAATTTGAACTTCCAACGCTCCTAATTCGACTAATCGCTACTCTTTAGGAAGAATAAGTGTGTAGTGATTTGTGACAGTTGTTTCGAATTTACTTCTCAGATATATTTTAAATAAGTTGAACGTCGAATCTTGTCCAGGCATTCATTGTTATTCGCTTCTTGTTTGTTCAAATTCTTACTATCACAAAAAGTTATCGGATGTTGGTTAAGCAGCCTAAATATTATGGAGGTAGGTGCATTTATCTTCAGATCATGAGTCCATAAAATTGTTATGGAGTTGAGCCTCAGCGCATTGTAATACAAGCGCTATTTGATATCGTATTAATTATTGTGGCGAGTGTCGGTTTCGCAATATCTCTTCTAAAATCTTGTTGCCCTATTTTCTTGAAAAATATCACCATTACCAACCGAATGTTACAGGAGCAGAGAAGTTACTATTAACCTGCTCCCGCTATGGTGGAAAAATCAACTAAATGTGAATTTTTGGCTACACCACAAAATTAAGAATATTTGGTACTGTCTGGTTGGTAGCATTGTTACCAAGTTCGTTAATCGAAGCTGAGGCCCCATTTTTCCATCAGCTATGTGTTTTGGTTGTTGCTTCAGTTTTTCTTTGTTTTTGCCTCAATTCTAAATTAATTTAATAATTCATTCGCTTTATGTAATTTCTAAAGCTAACATGTTTCGATACTTGTCTGGTATCGATACTTCTATTTGAGTACTTGGATGTTCTGGTATTAGAGAGTTACAGTGGGCCAAGATACGTAAATATGGAGAACCTTCGACACATGAACGAAACAAGAAAGTTTTACAGAGAAGTGAACAAGAGCCGGAAAGGATTCAAGCCCCAGGTCATCACGATTAAGGACAAAGATGGCAACCTCCTAAATGATAAAACCCAAGTTCTTGAAAGATGGAAGGATCATTTCTGCACTCTCCTCGACGGAAACGGGGAAAATGTAGGGGAGGATACTCTTGGCATACCTGTTGGTGCTCTCGAACCTCCGAGCATGGGAGAGGTGAGAAGTGCGGTGGCCAAGCTTAAAAAAGCCCCAGGAAATGACCTGCCTGGTGAGTTATTCAAGAAGGGAGGTGAAAGCTTGACTGAATGCTCCATGTTATGATTGTGGAAATTTGGGAAAGTGAGGCTATGCCAGACGATTGGTATCGTACGATTATCTGCCCCATTCACAAAAAAGGGAATGTTTTAGAATGCTGCAATTACAGGGGCATCTCCCTGCTGTCATGTGCCTATAAGGTGCTGTCAGCCATCCTATTTCAGAGGCTGTTGCCACATGCCAAAATGGCAGTCGGTCCCCATCAAGCTGGTTTTATGGAAGGGAGAGGAACCACTGACCAAATCTTCTCTCTCCGTATGCTGCTTGGTGGGCTCTCCAAACCCACCACCTATTTATCGACTTCCGTTCCGCATATGATAATGTGCTGAGAGACGAACTTTATAAGGGTCTCCTGGAAATGAATGTGCCCTCTAAGCTTGTACGTTTAATTAGAATGACGATGAAAAAAGTAACTTGTGTTGTGCGGGTTCAGTCCACTATTTCGGAGCAATTCTGCACACACAAAGGCTTAAGGCAAGGAGATGGACTTGCATGTCTCCTATTCAACATGGCCTTAGAGATTGCAGTGAAGAGGTCTGGAATACAGGTTGGTGGGACGCTTTACAACCGGTCAGTTCAGCTTTTAAGTTACGCTGACGACATCGATTTGATGGGCCGGTCAATTGGGGCCATAAGAGAAGCATATGATGATCTGGTCAGGGAAGCGTCTAGGGTAGGACTACAGGTGAATGTGGCCAAAACTAAGTACATGCGTACCAATGCCCCACCAAATCATGAAAGTACTTTTGCTATGGGCCAGCAAAGTTTTGAATGGGTGGATGAATTTGTCTATCTTGGTACACAGGTTAATGCTAATAACTTGATGGCCCCAGAAATCAAAAAAAGAATTATCGCGGCTAATCGATCATACTTTGGCCTCCTTAAGCACATGAAAAGTAGATTCCTCACAAGGACTTCAAAGATTCGGCTGTACAAGACTCTCATCAGACCAGTACTTATATATGGGTCAGAGTGCTGGACACTCTCTGTTCATGATGAGACAGCCTTGTTGAGATTTGAGAGGAAATCCTAAGACGGATCTATGGCGCCGTACGAGATGGACCATCCTGGAGGAGACGCACTAACCTCGAAATAATGCAGCTGTATGGGGAAGGAGATGTTGCGCACTTCATTAGGATTGGTCGTCTTTGTTGGGCAGGCCATGTATCCAGAATGGAAGACAGCAAGATCCCAAAGAGGATGATGAATGAGCAGCTGTATAGGATGCGACGATTGGGCAGACCCAGGTTAAGATGGATTGATGGAGTCAATCATGACGCTCACACCATCCTAGGCATTCGTGACTGGAAAACAGCAGCGCAAAACCGAGGCAACTGGAAAAAACTGTTGAAGGAGGCCATGATCCCCCGCGGATTGTAGTGCCACGAAAGAGAAGAAGAAGAAGATACGTAAATAACGCGAGACACATCGAAAACGTGTGTCTTGCTTATCACGTTAGGCTCATGAAACATAGTTCTCTCGGGGTCTCTCACGTAACTTACGTGAGAGTTGCGTAAATCCTGTGAGATAACCTACTACTCAACTCCTTGTTTTTGTAGCTGAGGTAATGGCCGCCATCAATCAGCTGATCAGTCAATTTCTTTAGTTTTGTGTGTTTCTGTGAATCTTTTGCGAGTTCTTTTACTTTGGGGTCGTGATAAAGTAAATTAAAGATTGAAGAATTTATCCCTTATGCGTTTCCCTTGAAGTGAATTGATCCCAAATACTTACATTTCAGTCTGTTACTGCGTCTGAAGCGTGGATGGTCGATCTTGATGAGATCAGTTGGACGATCGATCACAATTTCTTTCCCGTTGAAGGCAACTTTCGTCTACCTTTTTGACCGACTTATTTTTACTTCTTTACCGATTTATTTTACTTCGTCAAGGTAACATTGGAATATAACTAGCAAAGTATATTAGTCTGAGGTCGATCATAAACTACCAATCTCGTTGAATTCGGTCAACTGTCATCTACTGCTCAGACAAGGGGGTAAACTACAATGCACGATTACTCACAGTCATTTCGCATTTACTTATTTATACTTTTACGATTATTTTGAGTAATAAACAGGCGTACTTCATTGATTTCCTTCCTGTTTATCGTCATCGGTTTAACGAAAACAAAAAACCGCAGATTGAGTCAACGTTACCTATGAAGTTTTGTAAAATCTAAAGTAACGTCAATCCCATGAGGCTCGCGGGATTGACATGAGACTCACGTCGGAAAGTTTCTCATGTGGGACGGTTTCATATGTCGCTGTAACTCTCTATTGATACTCGTCGGTATCTGACAACCCATCCCGTTTCGTTCACAGAAATAAGGGATGGAGATCAGAGGCGAGAGTGAGCAGATGGAACCAGCCCAGCTTGGTCCCTGGTGAAAAAAGTGGCTCAGGATCAATTCTGGATTGTCTCTGGGGGAAAAACCAATCCGACCCAACGGAATGGTTTGTTCCATTCCATGAAACTGGTTCCCCATTCATTGGCTCAAATAAGCAAGCGAGGCCTTATTGTTACGGATACGAGTATGTGCTCAGGTGTGACAATTTTAGGGGAAAATTACGTGTGGAAGCAAGGGAATGTTCCCACAAATGATCTTATGTTAGTTCCAAGTCTCCCGCTGTTTTGTCATTGAGAGTATCTTTTCATTGCGGTAACCCTATACGCTACTCTCCAGCTCTGAAAGTCTGTGTGGCTTCTGAGAACTAGGTACTTGGCTTCGCGAACTATTTTCCACCATTGATTCTGATCTTTCTCAGCTTCTCTGCAGTTCCTAATTCCTAATCAATGCGCAACCATGACGTTGGTCGTCTCATTGGCTCCTTGGTCTCCCTGTCCTTCTCATGGCCTCCATCTTTGCGATATCCACCATCAACCTGGCATTCTTTGCATAAGGCCGAAATATCGCAATCGTTCTGCTTTGTTGTTGTTTATGATGTTCGAGGATCTTCATGTAAGCCTTCATAGATTCTCCAAATCACCTCTCATTCTTCAAGTCTCCTTAACAGACCACTTGTCTCGCTTAAGGTCTTGGAGACCTTTATTTTTCCAAAAAGTTTGGTATGGACTTCAAAGATATTACATATTGAAAGATACTACAGGTTGAAAATTGAGTTTTTATTTGTGCGCACATTTGTGCCACAACGAAACTATAACTGTTCACGAAGTATTGAAATGTGATCATCAAACATCATGTTTCAAGTCTCTCTTTCTTTTCCAGGATCAAGACAATGACACTCTCAAAAACCTCTTGTCTGACGGGCTGAACAAAGAGCTGAAGATGACAGTGTACAGCAGCAAAACTCAGTCAGTCCGATCTGTCAACATCACACCGAGCAACACTTGGGGCGGTCAAGGACTGCTGGGAGTCAGCATCAGATTTTGCTCTTTCGAGGGTGCAAATGAAAACGTCTGGCATATATTGGTAATGAAAAACTCGCTTCCATAGAGAAACTGCTTGGTTTTGCAAATTTTAGTAATAACTTTGCTGTAATAAAATTGAATGGGAAAGGTTTAATTCAAATGGAAAATGCTATACTAAATTTTTATTTTTTTATTATTTTTTTCCCCTACGCCAGGGTCAAGGCACTAAAGCCATTTGACCCCTTGCAGCCCAATCGAGTTTTGCTGTTTTCGACCATGTGGTGCCGTCAGAATTAAAGGATCTTCTCACGTCCTCCAAGAGTGGACAGGTCGTACGATGGTCAGCATTTATCAGAGTGGAAGAGAGACACACTGCTGAGTGTCTGGGGGATGCGGTTGAGTGGATCTACTAAGCCAGCCCACCTCTTTCCTACCGCTGCTGTTGCTTGTTGATCCAGTGTTCTTGCTTGGATTTTATTCTTTATAGTGGATTTGGCAGCGTAGATGGTTATCGGAAACGGTGGTATACGCATTTGAGATCCCTCCTTTGCAAGCTCATCTGCCCGTTCATTACCTTGAATGCCGCAGTGGGATGGTATCCATTGGAGGGTAACAGTAATTCCCTGTGCAGTGACTTCCTCTAGCAAGTGCTTCGAGGACGTCCCCAGACAGAGAATCACCGTGTCCCATTAGTGCAAGTATGGCTGCTTGAGAGTCAATGAGGAGGACAACTTTGCGCTTTTTTAGTTATTGGATCATTTTAATAGCCAAGAGGCCATTTCTCCATCAAAACTAGAGGCCGTTTCAAGGTATAACGTAAGTAGTGAACAAGACGGAATTTTGTACAAGACTGGGTTGTGGACATATCTCGTGAAAATCTTGCGTATTTCTGTGGGACTGTGTTTGACAAAGGAGAGATGGGCGAGACGAAGGGAGGCTGATGGGAACTCTGGATACACTAGGATCTCTAGTTAGGGAGCTCATCTGATGAAGTTAGGACGTCGTCATGACACTTAACTGAATCAACTATTGAAAATTAGATGGTTTAATGATGTTCGCGAGAAATTCAAAATTTATTTTCTTGCAGGAAGTGCATCCTTCTTCCCCTGCCGAGCTCGCTGGCCTCAAACCGTTCTCCGACTACATCATTGGAGCAGACTCCATCATGCACGAAAGTGAAGACCTTTTCACTCTGATCGAAGCTCACGAAGGGCGCGCACTCAAACTGTACGTGTACAACATCGATCAAGACGCCTGCAGGGAAGTGACCATCACTCCGAATTCCAACTGGCCAGGAGAGGGAAGGTGATTCAAGTAGACAATTCATTTATTTCTAACAGTAAAGATTGTCTTTGATCTGTCGGGGTGAGGCATCAAGTATATGTAACTTTCGAGAATCATTATGCAATTGAGATCAGTAATGGGTCACTCAATGTCTTTGACATATATTTAATTTCAATAAGGCGATAAATTTTTGGGAATTATCCCTGTTCGCGCGAGGCTAACAGTTTAGATACCTAGTTCGGAAATTCGTCGAACTACTGAGCTGGTTCGCAAAGGACAAAAGTAGAAAAGCTATGAGACAAAGTGAACTGTGAAAAGAGGAAGTTACCAAATTAATTAGGAATAAGCACGGATTCTGAATTTTGCTTCTTGTGGAATTAAACTCACCGATGACGTAGAGGATTTCCCAGGCCTGGTACTATCGCTTGTGGAAGACAGAGCGGGCGGCGATGAGGTTGGCGGTACTCAGGATCCGTGATCAAGTTATAGTTTTACTCGTGGATTACCACCAAAGGTTTCAAGTTATTAAGGGAGAGTAACTAGAATCTACTTCGGAAAGATCCTAACAACTTTTCAGGTTTCTCAACAAAGAAAAACTACTCAAAACTAGCAGCGGGGCGCGAGAGACGTTCATGCGTTAGGGAACCAAACTGAACACTAAACTTCATGCACTGGAGGGCACACAGAGTGCAGCACTCCCCAGGCCATTTGGCGCCAAAAATCCCTAACATGAAATTTTTTTAAATTCAAATTTCATACCTTAAGTTAAATAACCCGTTTGGTATTTGACATCCTGAGAGTCTGGATTGTCTCAAGAAACCGACTTTGGTGCAGGAAGAGAACTCGTCAATTCATCTGATCATTGTTGAGCTGGTGGAGCTCCAGCATTTTATTGGATGGTCAATGTAGAAACGTCTTGGAAGGCCCAGCGCAGATTAGTGCTATACAAATTTAATTTTAAAATAGAATATATCTTTTTATATCTGAATATATCTTGTGGCTATCACTGGTTTTACCTCAGTGGAAGGATTCCCTACTAGCTCTCGAAGCGACATAACAGAAAATGATCAACTTTATTTTTCTTGTCTTGGGAGTATAATGTTCCCTAGAGATTAGAATATGGAAGAGGGAGCACTGCACTACAATGGTAAAATGGCGGACCCGCCGGTGGTTTGAAAAATTCGCTAATGGCCAACATGGATTTTTCAAGCTGAAATCTGGTTTCAAGCACGTCTTTTTCCAGCACACGAGTTGATAGTTAGAAAAAATCACAATTTTTACTTGAAGTTGATAGAATACAACAGCTAGTAGACAACTACTCTTAGTGAATGAAACTCCACGACGATCTGTGGCAAAAACGTCAACTATATTGTCTGCGTTTTTCTAGTGTACCGTCTGTTTGATGGATATGGCTAACAGAAACAGGAACATAAGAAAATTGAGGAGAAGTTTATTGAATGTGTCGTGTATTTTGTTGGATGAATTGAAAGAGATGTGTAGGGAGTGGGTTAGGAGTTGGATCGGTCGGAGAGAAACCCACGGAGTATCAGCCAATCTGCTGAAAGAACTCATGCTTGAAGACCAAAAAGAGTACACTGTATATATAATAGGTATAACAACGTCAGATAAACAAATAAACTACTAATCCAGGAACACAACAATTTATAAATACAACAACAATAACAGTGATAAAGAACAAGTCATAAAAATAGACCTAAATAATCCTTAATACAGTAGATTTCAGCACCAATCAAAATACTTTCCACTCGCCGTCGAAATGCCACTAAAGACAACTGCCTAACATCGTGAGGGAGAGCATTGAAAAACCTGGATCCGAACTGTTCAGGATTACAATTAAGGGATTTCGTCAGTCTCACAAGGGGGGGGGGGGCAATATTAGGCCCGGCTCGAGTTCCATAATTATGTACATCATTCCCCGTCACAAATAAATTCAAGCTCTCCCTCATGTGAAGCAGCGCTTGCCATATAAAAAGGCCATAAACGGTTAATGCCCCAAGCCTTTTAAAGTAGGAGCGGCATGACTCGCAAGGATGGAGACCAAATATTGCGAGCAATATCCTCTTCTGTAGCTTGAATACGGCCAATTCTTCCCTTGATGATGCCACTGAAAGGATGGTTACGTCATCGGCAAATAGAAAAGCCTTGCCCCCACTCCCCTGCCAAACAGATAAGGCAGCGCAACACATGCGCTCCCTTATCTGCCGGTCATTGATGAATAGCGTAAAGAGGTAAGGGCCAAGAATTGACCCTTGCACAAGGAACCAGCATCAGGTCGGATTGCTCATTGTTATAATGCACAACCTGATGCCACCCATCCGAGTAATTCCGAAGAAAAGAGCGCGCTCGAACAAAAACCGTAGTGATGGAGCTTGGAGAGCAGCAAGTTGTGCGGCACCAGGTCGAACGCTTTCGACAAGTCATTAAGCTGAAGACCTGAAGAAGCTCGCGCCTCAAGTGCACCCAAAATTTCCCTCATCAGTGAACATGCAGCGGTGGACGTGCTTTTTCCCTTCTGGAAACCATACTGCACTTGAGCCATGCTGCACTTGAGCACGCTAGAGGTGTAAATGATCCCCTTCTGTTTTTCCCTACTTGCCGAATTGGCGACTGCGTCCCAGTCTCGGGTAAAGTGAGAGGCAGCTTCTGCATTCACGATGCTATTGTCGAAAGAGCCTCTCACTGTCTCAGACTCCCTAGATTTTTATGTCAGCCACTAGGGCTGGGGTCCCATCTTCAGCTACTCCGAGGACAGTTTCAGTAGGAACACTACCCCATGCGAGACCTGCCATTTTCACACAGTCGAAGTTTTGGGCCCTTTCCACCTGATCTCCCTTCTTACTTGTAAAAGCGGGGCTGACGTCAAATTTCGCACATCTTCTTTCGCTGAAGTCTGAGAGTACCTGTCTGTAGTGAGAGCGCATCGCGAAGATGTCAAACCCGTCTGCTAAAACAGCAAAGATCCTTTCCATTACTTACTATTCCATTGTTTTCTACAACTTACTTATCTGTCACGTCTTATAGAATATGCAACTCCAATGAGTCTGAAAATCTTTCTTTATATGGTCGTTTTGTCGCAATAAAAAGTAGAAATCAGTAAGAAACTGGAAAGTAAAACTGGAAAACGAACAATTCACAAGACAGGTGACGAGCTAGAGTGATGGGAAGCTAGGAATAGCAAACATCTTAACATTTTGCTGAAGAATATTCCTGCAGGAAGAAAGGGGGGATAGGTTTAAATTTACTGTCGCAAAATCTACATGAATTTTGTATGTCACCTCATTTTTTTCAGTCTTGGATGCGGGATTGGATACGGATATTTACATCGCATTCCCGTTCAACACTTGACCACCAACGGAGACTCTGGTGCACAGCCCGATCTCAAAATGATGAATAAACCCGAAGCACCAGCTGTTGCTCCTCAGCCTCCCCAGGTAACCACTCCTGTACCTCTTTCCGTGATGTAGAGGAATGGAATCTATAAAAACACAGCCCTTCAGTCGCTGCCGCTGATTTTCTTTGAATAAACCTATTATTGGTTTCATTATAAATTATTTGTTCCCCTGAAATCTTGACTTTATTCGATCAACTTGTAGGATAAATGCAAATGCCTTGAGTTGGTTACGAAATCGTAGGTTTGTTTGGTATCTATTTTGAAAAAATAAATCCTAGACTGAAATTGATTACTTACATCATTTGAGAATCAGTAGGTATACAAAATCTTACAATGTTTGATTTTTAATTATTTAAATATATTTTAAGAGAATTTGATTTTTTTTTTAAATTTTGGTAGAACTCGTAGATTATATTGAATTTAATAAAGCCTCTTAGAGCTTCCACTTTAAAACAGTCTTTCCTGCAAAATAAGATTGCTTCCGAGGTGAATTGTGGGAAATTCCAATAGTTTTTGAATTCGTAAGTTAATGTGATGATTTAGAACAACAAACCTTGACGATGTTATCTTGTCCTGAGAATTAATTTCGTAATTAAAGGGTATTGAGGAAAACCCCCATCATTGCCATTCTGATCGAAAATGAGTTAGCTACCTGTAGGATTTTGAGATGTACTTTCTGAATATGCAGTCCTTTCCAGTAAAAAACACTTATATCGCCGTCTAAAAGCAGGTTGAAGTTATGCTATACCGGGGAACAACCACTTCATTGAGTACGCGTTTGGAGAAGAAGTCCCATGATTGTGGTTTAAATGTCCCTCCTCTTAATTAGGTCGAGATAATGTTACCTACATTCTCTCCCAAATAAATTATATTCTTTTCAGTTCCGAAATATAGATTGGGATTTTTGAAATTTGTATTGGAATTAAAAAATTGGAATTTTCTTCAAAATCATCAAATTGTAAGTCAGGATTATGATAAATTCATCGTAATAAATTCTTACTTCAAATTTGAAGATTTTTGAGGATTAAATAACATTTCTGTGCTACAGCTGCTAGTTCTTATGGATATTCTCTTATTTTATATTCCTACACCTTTCAGAATGCGTACTTTTTTTAAAAACCAGCACTGTTTTAGATAGTTGTAGTAGAGTACTGCGCAATAGGGTGTGCGCATGGGTCGGAAAAACTGTTTATTGTCATTTTTAATCTAAATTTTTAATCTCATGCTGAGAATTTTGACACCAACCGCGACCTTCTAGCGTGAGAAGACCTTTTTCTATGATTTTTCAAAGTTTCGAATGTTTATGACGTCACAGTGGGCAGCGGGGGTCCTGCCAGGGGGAGGGGCGAGTGACGTCATAAACATTCGAAACTTTGAAAAATCACAGAAAAAGATCTACTCATCCAAAAAGAGAACGACGGGTGTCAAAATTCTCAGGATGAGGTCTACTTTCGATTAAAAATTTAAAAAAAAAACCAGGCGCACCCACCCATTGTAACCTTAATTGTTTTGGCCTTGGATCATTACTTTCTCATTTGTAATCGTTTTTCTCGATGTCAGCCTTTTGATTATGATGGAGTTTTCCCCCTGTACTCTTCAAGTTGTCGCTTGTCTACTGCTATTAGATGGTCGGTTAGGTATACCAAAAATGGAAGAAGTGGATCTCATTCCACTGAACCCTCGAGATATAACCGTACGTGCCCTGTCACACGTAGGTTTCTAGAAATCTTCTTACTCCCGTACATGAAATGGAAGAAGTTGGGGTTTTCTGCTTTCTCAATAGCCAAAGATGTCGGAGCAATTAAGAGCTGAAATGTTAAAACTTATGTTCTTATCCTTCTACTAACTGACGCGCAAAAATGTTGAAAATGTGCCATAAATTGGTAGAAATAGCGTTTGTGATATGATCTTAGAGGAATGTAAAGGTTAATCAATGGTGACAATGTGCTTCTTTACCTTTAAGGAAAGCTTTTCGGACTTTCTGGTATCATTCGAATTTTTGGATTGCATCTGAACTTTTATCTACTGTCGATTGAAGATCCGTTGTAGCTTGGCCATTCTAGGTTTGAACCCAGAAAAATGAATTTCTAAAGGAGAAAAAGAAGTTGGAGATCACTCCTTTGTTGTGGTGGATATTCTCTTGGTCTAGTGGGAGGGGTGTCTTGCCCGACCATCTAATATCATAAGTATAGTTGGTACCGTTTTGTATTACTGTATGTTTAAATACCTTAGAACAAATTATCGAATTTCTGCTGAAGGATTCTTATAGGTATCATGACTTTTTAGAGAGGAGCCAAGGAGTGCCATGGGGTAATATGGAGTTTTCATATCATTCTAGGTGCCCTGCGCTGAGCATTCTCATCACCTACATGAAGGGGTTGCCAATCTGTCTTTGGGTGGAGGTGCGTCTGTCCATCCAGCAATGGTGGGAGGAACTACCACTGTCCCTTCCTACTCGCCGAGCAGTAATCTTGTGCCGCCTTATTCTGCGCCCTCAACGATGTACAACCCTCCTGCAAGCACTGTGCCTCAGTACTCCACGGGTGTGCCCCAGTACGCCAATCCAGTGCCTCCACAATACACGAACGCGTCGCCTCAGAGCATAGCAACCGAGTCTTCGTCGTCTCAGTATATGATGCCGTCAGCCAATTCTGGTGTGCAGTACGCACCCACCACCACCCCTCAGTACCCTCCGCCTTACGGGGTAGTTCCTGGTTACGCTCCAGTTACTCAGCCTCCTCAAGTCCCTCTGTACAACCCATCGGAGATGATGCCATCGTACACAAACGCTGTACCAGGCGGTCCTTGGCAGCAACCCGGTGACATCGGTACAACTCAACACCTGTTCCCGCAAATGCCACAGTCTGCACCATCGACTGTAATGCCTCATGTGCCACAAACTTCAGTTCCCATCCCACCAGGTAACTAAGAAGTTTCAACAGCGTGACCGCCAGTTAGGTAAATCCGGGAAATTCAGTCACAACTAGCAAAACTCAGTTATACTTACTCCAATACTGGTAATAGGGCTGACATAATTTCAAATTCTCACTTTGAAATATTCTATCGTTGCTATGAAATAGCAAATACGAGTATACTAAACCTTTTTGCGCCTGACATCTAAATGCCCAGGAGGCTCCCCAGTCCTGGATTTGAAGGACCCGCTTGGACCGAGATTACTACCCTATCCTCACTCGTCCGTTCCGCCTATCTTATAAGAAGCATTACAAGTTCAAAATTCCTTCAAATTGCACCAAATTTTGAGATAATGTTCGTTACATTGTATAGTATCAATCACGTAAAAATATCAGATCAATCAATGCAAGAGCCAAGTTCGACTATTTCTTCTTCCGTAAAAGTACAGCGATTTCTAATAGATAAGTAATTTACAAAAACAATAGTAATTTGAGACAAAATAATTTATGGAAAATGTTGAAGAAAATAACTCGGAAGTACCAAACTAGTGCGATTGGACAAGCAGTAACGAGCATTTGGAAGGAGAAAGCTAAACCCTCCTCCCCTCCCCACAAACACAAGAATGTAGAATTTTCAATGTAAACCCAGTCCAACTATTCTAGCATGGAGCCTGCAGAAAAATCCCATGTCTTAACATCTATACGATGTTTTGAATACCTTCTCAATGGTCCTGGTAAAGATAATATTTTTGACCCGTCCTAGGAAAAGGGACCTTATTTTAGGCTCTCTTTCAACTCTCTTTACACTGTACAATGGCGACTTAGCTGTTTTTAGCTGATTATGATATAGAAAAACGAGAAGTAGTTCCGGTTAATCAAAAGGGACCTTTTTTAATTTTTTTTTTGCATAATTAGTCACTCTAAAGTTTCATTAAGTTTGTTGTGATTTGACTTGAACTTTCTCTTTGTTAGAATTTAATAAAACCTATTATACTGGGACTGAATAATTGGGTTGCTTTTAAGATGGAACATGTTATTGCCCTAGGGTAACTACCCGAAAAACATTACGCGAAAGGGGTATGCGATAGTCAAGCGCCTTTTCCAACACTCTGGTCACGCGCCTTTTCCGACACTCCCGTTTTCGAGGCGCAAAGCGCCGAGTTTTTCTTAATGCATTTTAGATATGTTGCTAGGGATAATATAATTTTTTTATTATACCTACCTACGACTAAGGAAAGGTTCTGCACTAAATTTGGCTTATACATGTTCCATGTTTTTATAATTAACGCAGTAGGCTTTAAGTAGATAGCATCTGGGAGGTCCAGGGGTGCTTGCCTCCATGGCGAGATGCGAAGCGCCAAGTATTCATTGGAAATGGCCCTAGCAGTGGCGGCTCCTGCCCTTGAACTCAGGGGGTGCATAGAGATTAGGAGAGGCTTTTGAGAAGGGAAAGAATACGTGCTTTTCTCAGCCAAATAGAAATTTCAACGATATGCAAATGGGATGTCTTGGTAACTTTTTCATCTTAAAATTGCAAACCGTACTAAATAACGTACAATAGACACGAAAAATGTTCTCTAGTGGTAAACAAAAATGAATAAGTCTAAACCCAAGAAATTTTTTTTTTATGGGAGTGGGGAAACTCTTTAAGAGCGAAGGGGAAGTTCACCCATGTTGGACTCCCCAGCATTGGGTCTACCAACTAAAACCCCACTCCCTCTGTTAGGACTCACCCCAGAACCTCTTGTACAGTATTACTTCAGGGTGAGCCATTTTTTTGTGCCAAAAGGCTACTCCTACTTCTGCTCTCCAGTCTGATCTCCCCATCAGTTCTATTCCTCATCTTCTTCCTTCTATCTTCCATCCAGCTTTTTTGCTTTGAGGACTGCTGTGACAAGTACTGCCATTGCACCCCAAGAAATGCATCCATCTTATTCCAATAGCTGAAATGTAGCAAAATAATTTGTTAGTCACTTCACTCCCACAAAACCAATCTAGGTTTGACCTACCTTCTTATACTGTTTGACGTTTAACTTACGGTACGAATCTGCATGATTTTTTAATTTCAACGTCTGCTGTAGTCCAGGTAGAGACGGCAAGGGGCAGCCAGTTTCTCGAATGTCCCACCACAGACAAACGTGAATAGTTTACTTTAATGTAATGCACTGAATTATTCATCATACCTACACTCATAAATAATCACCATACTTTGAAAAGCCAGGGACAGAGACTGGCGTGGCAGTGAACCAAACGGCTGACCGAAAATGAAAATCCCTTATCAGTTTTGTTTGCCTCAAACGTCTCAAACTCGATAAAGAAATCCAGATTGCAGAGCTCTCTGGCAGGGGTGCAATGAATCAATTCTGCTCAACACGGGACAATTTCTTGCTCTCTGGTTGGTTTATCTCACCTGCCCGCCTTCTTCTAAACACGTCACCCCCCCCCCCCCCCCCACCAACGCATGGAGCAGACAACCACTGGTGACAATTCGATACTTTCGATATTTATTGATATCGATATTTTGTTTCGATATTTCTGATATTTGTATCGATATTTTTCTTTTAATATTATCGAATATCGAAAGGAAAATATTGACATCGAAAGAAGAAAATTATCGGTTGTGACGGTTATATTCCTTCCACTCTATAAATTACCAATTTTTCCTAATCGATAAAAACGGTGCAAAAACGTATACGATATTAGTGAAATTAATATTCTTCTTTCAATAATTTATCGTGATCACTGATATTGATTTAAAAAAAACATATTCGAAATTAGTATTTTTCTTTCGATAATTATCGATATCACTGATATTGATCAAAGAAAGATGCAAAAGCATATTCGATATCAGTGAAATCAGTACTATTTTTCTTTCGATATTCTATCGAATATCACTAATATTGATGAAAAAAAAAGATTAAAAAAAAATTCAGTGACAGTCATCAATATTTTTGTTTTAATACACTATCAATATTAGTGATTTCGATATTTTTCTTCCGATATTAGTGATATCGATATTTTTCTTCCGATATTTTATCGATATCGATAGTGTCTTCTGATATTATTTCGATGTTAAATATTGCATCGAAAGGTACATCGAATCATCACTAACAACCACTGATGCTCCAACCACCCCTGAAGGGAGGAGGGAGCTCCCGCCTCTGTTTTCGCGCGTAGATTCAATTAGCACATTCTGTCACTAGCCAACTTACTCTTCAAAAGTAGAGGAACGAACTTAGAAGAAAAAAAATTTAATTGGCTGGGGGGCACATGCCCCTATGCTCCTATCAGTAGCCGCCCCTGGGCCCTAGCAAAAACGAAGTGGAAGGTTGAAACATGTTGAAGGAGGAATATAGAGAAAATCTTCATCAGTCTCTAATAAAGAGAATTTTTAGTTAACAGAATAGTCTCAAATTAAGTTTTCTCCATGATATACATCGCTTCTGCACCATCGGCAACAATCAAAAATCAGTGAAACGTGTTATTTTTTCATTTAGGTCTCCCAGTTTCCAGATGATTTTATAATGTTGAGGAACTTATTTTGTCATTTATGAATGCAATTAGCAGTTCTTGTAGGATAATGTAGGGCGATCAGTCTTACTGGATAAAGAACCATCCGCTAATCAGTTCCATTTTCAGGTTTGCTCGATTCATTTGCATCCCAGCCGGTCACCACTCCGATATCTCTACCTGGGATGCCTCCGATCACTGTGAGCGCGACTCTCCCTCTCAGCACCATCGAAGCTCTGCAAAATGAACACCAGGCTGCGCCAGGAGTTGCTGTCTCCGCTACCCAGTAATACAGCCGTTAAGAAAGCTACTAATTTTATTTCAATTATCGTTTCCATGATAAATATAATCATTTTTGTCTGGCTATTGTGCAAAGCACTGTACGAGTACGCAATTATGTTTTATCGGTTTATTTGGTTTCACTGTGCCTGTTGTGAGACAAAACAAAAAAAAGTGTATATAAAATAATTTCAAAGTGTTGCAATATTTTAAAATTCGTAAGTTATTACCTACATTATTTATGTACGAGTTTTTTAGACATATTTTAATGGGCAACTGAATGTTATCAATTATTTCTTATTTAATAAGATTAAACTATCGAAATCAATAGTCGATGCACTTTTATTCAATTTCCCAGAAATTTAACGGAAAGAAGGATAAAAAATTAACAGAAAATTTAACAGGAACAATGTTTTTGTTGAAGATGACTTCAAGGGTAACGGACCGCACAAGAGGGTGGGTTGATGAGGCGACCCCACCAAGTTATTAAATTATTCTTAATAACTGTTTTTACCAAACAACGTTGCTATTCTGGAATTTCAACGAAATCGACGGTTTAACGGGAGGATTCGGTGGTCTCCTCTGCCGCCGCTCCTCTCTCCATCCAACCCCGAATCCTCCCATCGATTTCGTTGAAAAAAATTAGGTTTTTTAGCATTCAAGCGCGGTTTTCTCCACTAATAAAAATATTGGAACAATATTTGAAACAATTCTTACCATACCGTTGGAAAGCTGAGTTTTTGGGTCAACTTTTTGGGTTACAGTGGGAAATTAACCGGTAGTTAAAGCTAAGTTTCCAAATGTTTGAAAAAACTGTAGGTACATTTCCGAGATTTTACTATTTGGGCTCATTTTTCCACATCTGAGATCTTTCCACATTTTTCGAAATACGCCAAACTTAGATGGAAAGCCCATGTCAAAAAAAAAATATAGAAGAACTCCTTCGAAAATTCAGAAAAATGCATTGGCGAATGGGGAGACGGTCGAAGTTGTCAATCCAGAACAAGCTTACATTGTACAACTAAGTCCTTCAACTAGTCTGGACATATGGAGCTCAGCTTTGGGGCTGTACAGCTCAGTCAAATCGAGACATCATCTAAAGATTCCAGAACATTCTGCTAAGTACAGTGGTCAATGCACAGCGGTACTTTCGAAACGAACGTCTCCATCGTGAGCTTCGGATTGAAACAATAAACGATGCTATACAGCGACAAGCTGCGAGACACCTACAGCAGCTGAGATGTCACATCAACGAGGAAGCTGTCCAACTCCTTGATACAAGTGGCAACACTGCCAACAGCGGTACGGTGTTCTAGGGGTAGTCGTGGGACGACAGATACCCTTTGCCGTGCCTGTCGGAGTGGAAATGAACACCTGTATCATGTAGCGCAGCAGTGTCCACAAACTCACGGGGGCCGCATTCTACGTCATGATGCGGTCGTCAAGCAGATAGCAGCTGCCTTGTCATCTAGCGGCTGGGATGTTGAAAGGGAGAGATTATACCACATGCCAAGTGACCAGGGTAAGAAGCCTGACATTGTTGTCATCAAGCCCGACAGATCTTGCTTTATCCTGGATGTCCAAGTTGTCAATGATAGCTTGGACATGGAGCAGACCTGTAGGTCGATTCTCTAACTCGCTATGGGATAATAGCGACACCGAAGTGTCGTTATGATAACAATAACGCTTAATAGCGACGATCGCGATTCTGCAGACGCGAAATAGCGACAACTGTCGCTCAGTCGTCGCTATTTCGGCCGAAAAGTGTCGTTACCATCTCGGCGGCTCGAAACCCCCCGGTATGGATTACGACAACCGTCTTTATGAAAAAGGAGCTTAAAACGCTCTTTAATTCCTAACCTATTCGAAGTCATATTTCAGTTTCCGAGTTGCTCTGTTCATTTCCGTATTGTGGGTTATTAGTTTTGTTAATCAAATCATTTTGAGAATAAAATTTATACATTCGTACATAATTTCTGGTGAATATTTAAAAAATAATATCCGACCCTCATAATGAGCAGTTTATTCGCCGTTTTAATTTGTGTCACTTGATTTTTTTCTACAATTGTATTAATCAAAAATCGTAGTATTTATATTATTTCAAGCTGTTAATTCGTATAGAAATTCATGCACTCTGTTGATCATAGTAAAGGGAGTATTTTCAATGGAATTGAGTTTTTGACAAACTATCAACAGCATTTTTTATAATATAAATGTTGATATTATCAACATTGAATGATGATAAAAATAATTATACTGTCATTTTCGGAAATTGGTAGGTAAGTACATAAATTAAAATAGTTAGCTTATAAAATAGGTAGATTCTATTTGAATTTTTAACTATTTTATTAAATGTGTGCCTGCATAAAAACTTCCTAAAATGAAGAAAACCCCTAAAATTGATAATTTTTTGCTAAAATAATTGTGATGATAATGCTCTTTTTATACCAACTTACCTGCTATTACCTGAGAAAATATTTACCACGAATTTACGATTGTTTATACCCGTAATCAACGTCGACGGTAGGAGAGAATATGACGTGGTAGATGAAAATTGTAACATAAAATTGAATCAAAGAAATTTGAATGTGAAGGTAGATAAATAAATTACGTCATGAATCTTACGTTTTATTGAATACAATAATATTATGTTCATTCAGTCTTATAACATACATGAAACTTTACATGAGTAAAACAGCGATTCATAAATTTTGAAGTGATATTAGGTTTTTTTACCCTTGAGAGTGAAATACATCTATTTTGTTCTGAAAAGACATCGAGAACTCCGAAATTTTCGTGAGTAGGGGTTAGGGACTTGTTTCCCGGAATCTGTAACAATAATGTATACCGCACACAATTAGGCAGTTAGCTATGGACTTCTCACTCAAAGTAGTTGAAGGTACCAATAAGTATGAATGTGTGAGTATCTATAAACGATAAATAACAAGACGATTCTTACCTTGTAGTAAGATGGACAGGCAGTTGATTATTCGAAGCATCGTGGACGGACGAAATTCATACCAATGTGACTGATGAATCCGATTTATGAAAAGTAATTCTTTCCATTAATCATTATTCCATGATAAAAAAAGCACGAATCACGAGAAAAACTCTGTTTTTACGCGTCATTCCTTTGTATATTCATCACGGCAAAAAATATGAATCCGACATTTTGCAAACTGCGGTGATCTTCTACCCGTGATAACAATTGGAAACTATTATCAAAACGTCTTCCCATTGGCTAAAAATCACGCGTTGCTACCTTTCGCTCGCTCTAGACCGAAATATTGTTGGATCACATAGCGACGTCGTTATTTTGAAATGCAACGACCAAACTTCGCTATGCCTGATTAGAGAATTCCAATGTCGTTATCGACCTGTCGTTGCACGGGAGGGATACCGAATCCGACGCCATAACGTCAACCAAATAGCGAGTTACAGAATCGACCTGCTGGCGGGCTAAGATAAGCAAGTATGATAGAGATGATTTACCGCAAGCAGTGTCAGAGCTAAAAGGAGTGGAACCCAACATCAGAGTTATGGCTGCAACCTTGTCATGGCGGGGAGTGTGGTGAGGGAAAAGTGCCCCAGAGTTGCGCAAGTTGGGCATCTCAGTAGGTGTACTCTGTGGTGTCACCAGACGTGTACTGCTTGGCTCATATTTAAACTGCTGGTCATTTTATAGAGGCACTCCCCTTTATCCCTCTCGCCCACCTCCACCTTCCTCATCAACCCTCATCCCTAGGGCCGGTGTCGGGTGAGTCCTGGGCATCCTCCCCATTAAATTTGATTTATTTATTTATTTTGTTTTATGGCATGCCCCCTCCATCAGATAGACCTTAGTCTTTGAGGGAAGATTAAAAAAAAAAAATTGGTCACAAGCGCGTTGACGAGCTAAGGAAACTTGGGTTAAGCATCTAAGGAAGAAATGTGTGGATGCTAACTTCTTGATGGTGAACCTTTCAACTCTCAGTTTTTGGTCTTGGCTCCCAGTCTAAGAATGGAGTAGGTTAACACGGGGTAAGGCTGTAATGAGCTAGTCTTAGCTCGTAAACGTGGGCTGGTGAGATCCTACATCATGAGCTAGCTAGGTTGTTTCCGAGGTAACTGCGCACAGGTGCTGAAGTAGCTCATTCCTTCGTACCCCCTTTCCCTTAGCCTGTCAACAACCTAGCAGCCATTCGTTTGCAGCAAACTCTCTATAATTTCCAAGAACAGTTCGATCTTGTATCTAACACTTGCCCTTTAATTTGAGGAGATATAGGTAACGAATTCTCGACAAATTTCTACAAAAAAAAAAGTTTTATCGATTTATTGAAAGGATCAACGTGGTGCTTTATACAAAACAAAATCCTGATTACCAGTTTTGCATGTTCCTGTTATGTACATGATACGACAGTACCGTTAGACTCTTATCTAAGAAGAATCAATAAATTGAAGAGTTCACTAGTTAAAGCCTGCGGTTTTTTCGAGGTTTAAACGACAATTTCGGTGTCACCCAGTTCTTCGTCGGTCGGAAGTTTGATTTTATCGAGCGGGATGTAGTTCGGATCAACCAACGGAAGACCGAGTTTTTCTCTCCTCCGGAGCTCCAAGTAGCCTTCTCGCTGAGCCCAGTCTCTGCACAGATCATCGGGTCTGTAGGCCAGGAGCATTCCACCAAAAACGATTACCACCGAAACTCCTGAAAAATAGGAAACCAAGAAGTCAATTTTCGTTCCAAAATGCTCAACAATCCTGGTCTAGAAGTAATAGCTTTGTTCCAGCAAGGCAACTGAGGTTGACCCGCATGAAGACTGTTCCAGCACGTTGGCTTGGTCGACCATGTGTTGACCGCAGTCCGCCCATACCCGACCACTTTGAGGAGTGCAAGTGGACGGGTTTGGAAACCTCACAGAATTAGGAATTTCACCATATCGAAATTTCCTATTTTTGACCGCAAAATCGGATTCAGCACCTCGAAAAAACTCCTGCAGCGAACTTTCACCCTGTACTTCCTAATTTACGAATAAACAAAACAGTATAGAAAATATGAACGTTAAAAAAAAACCGGGAGGATGACGTCAACCAGCAATAGTTCATATACGGCCGCTTGAAGCGCTGAGATCGTGAAATCTCACTTCGTACAGTCCTCTGAGGCAACATTTGAATGGGTGGCTGGAGCAACGTTCAATGTTACTTTCAGGCAAAATCGGTTTTGGGTTGAAAAACGTTCATTGTGAAAAGGAGGAGCAGAATATGTAAGAATATTAGTTCCAACAATGTCCGATACACTGCACAGACAGCTGGTTTCATGGCGATCCAGTTTCCATGTTGTGGAGCAACGTTGCATGTTGTTACGTATGAGGCTTATCGTGAAGGGAACTGCTGCATAACAAACGGAACAACGTTCAATGTATGTGCGATGAGAGAATTTGAAATTAAAAGGAAATTTTCATTAATCACAGCGTTCCTGAAAGTAGAGTTTTTTAACATTGAACGTTGCTCCAGCCACCTACTCATTTCACAAAACCAGTAAAGATTGAAATCGAAGAACTGATGAGAAAATATAGAAAAAGCAAGATGGAGAAAATGAGGTTTCCTCTGTTTTTGTTTGATAACTTTCCTCTTAGATAACATGATTTCGTTGTTCCATTGGGCAACAAGGGGAGGGGATGGCGATCCGATCAGCCAATCAGCGAGCGTTTCTGCTTCACGTCGAAGAGGTCCGTTTTCCCGGTTATTTTTTGAAATCATAAATTTTGAATGTTTCCCAAAAATAACAGGAGATTTATTTTCCAAATCAACCCAATTTTCATCTATCCCACACTATTAACTATTCAGGAAAAGTTCAAACAGAATTCGGTAAAATTCCTCACTGAAACCTCTATCTTGGGTGTGTGTTGGTTCCAGTATTTCTCTGGACTGGTTTCAATGGTAACAGGGACAAAGATGTAACTGTTCCAAATTACTGGTACAGTTCCATTACCGATACTGCTTACTGAACTATGCTAACCCGAAGATCCCTTGCCAGTCCAGAACCTTTCCATGATACGATTTCTTCTTGGTCTGTGGAATCAGCAAGGGCTCAAGGGGGGTAAGGGCTGAGTTTTTGTCACTGCATGGTACTGTTACAAGTTGATACTCGTTGCCACAGTCCTGGTACAGCTGTACCGACACACCTTGTGACGATCCTACTTTTTTATAAGGGACAAACCGATTTTGTTTGTTCCCGATTTGTTGGAGCTACGCCTTAAGGGATATCCGATTCATAGAGATATGAATCGATATTCTCTTCAGGCCGGCTGATTAATCTAATCACTGGTTTGAAGGGGTAGGGTCGTCACACCCTCCTCTGTCTCATATATGGGCAATTAGGTGTATTTCAAATTTGTTGTACAGATGGAAATACAACCTGCATTGTTACAACCTCTACTCAGAAGTAACGCGATTTTTGACCAATTAGCTGTTGAGTGTTCCAACAGTGAACCACGGTGATGGTCACACAATCGCGATCCATAAGGCTGTGATATATGTGCTCCCCTCAGTTGCCCTTGCAGGAACAAACCTAGTGGGATACACTCCTGGTCAATGAGTCAGTGCACCTGACAGCCAAGCCAGCCTATCTGTATATTTAATTTTTCCAACAAATAATCAGTAAGTCAGTTCAGTTCACATGTCTCTAACATGACTCATTTTCATTAAGGGGGTCTCAGTCAGTCGCCATTCGATGCTCGTACCGGGTTAGTACTTCCTTGAATTGAAGGGGCAAAAACTTTAAAAAATGGAGGTAAATTTGAAATGTTCAAGGATTTTATAAATTTATTGGTGTATCGGCCTAGGGAATTGAAAAACTGAAAGATTGCCGCAAGAATCTTCAAAATCGAACAATAATTGTCAGAGAAAAATTGGAAAAACCGTTTATTAAATTATGTTTTCCCCATAATTCTCTGGCAATCATTGTTCAATTTTGATGAATCCAGCAGCAATCTGTCAGTTTTTCATTTCCCTAGGCCGATACACTAATACATTTCTAAAATCCTGGAAAATTTCAAATTTAGCTAAATTTTTTGACGTTTTATCCCCTGCAATTTAGGGAAACACTAACCCGGAACGACAAACGAAGGGCGACCGACTGAGACACTCTTAACCCTTATTTTCCACTTGTTCAACAACTTTTGATTTTCGACTTTTTAAAATTAAATTTAGACGTATTTTGACAAAATATAGAATATTTGAACAGAAGGTACCTCAAAGGCCCTAATACAGTCTGTCAGCTCAAGAATGAACTTTCCAAGAGTGTAAAATAATCTATCTGCGTCAGAAGAATCAGTCTAGAAATCCAATTTTGTTGGAGTAGAAGAAGGAAACTTGGAAAAATCCTTGATGGGATGTTGGGATTAGTTATTTTTCATGAAGTATAGAGGGATCTGTGCTGCCCTAGACAGTGGCTCCTTCTCTGACTAGTAAATGGCGTCTGCGCATGGGTCGGAAAAACTGTTTATTGTTATTATTAATCTAAACTAGACCTCATTCTGAGAATTTTGACACCAACCGCGACCTTCTAGCGTGAGAAGACCTTTTTCTATGATTTTTCAAAGTTGCGAATGTTTATGACGTCACAGGTCCCGCCTCAGGCGGGAGGGACGCGTGACGTCATAAACATTCGAAACTTTGAAAAATCATAGAAAAAGATCTACTCATCCAAAAAGAGAACGGCTGATGTCAAAATTCTCAGGATGAGGTCTACTTTCGATTAAAAATGTATAACAAAATCAGGCGCACCCCCCGTTCAAATAATAACCTACGAGGTGAGAAATGAGGGTAGAAGGTACCTCGAAGGCCCTAATACAGTCTATCGACTCGAGAATAATTCTGTTTCTTCTTTGAGTTATATTTTAATACAAACGTCTTGTTACACAATCGATAGTTCAGGACTATCAGTTTCAGTGTTGCCAAGTTGGGGGTTTCCCCCCAAATTTGGGTTTTTTTTTTCTTGACGGGGGATTTTGGGGGGAGAAATCTTTTGGGTTTTTTTTGGGGGTTTTTACCGACGAGTCAGGGGGATTTGGGTAGAATAAAAATGAATCAGCAATTAAAATAGCAGCAGGTAATATATATATATTCAATGAAGTGAAAAACTTCACCGAATTTACCAATGTCTATCGTGGGCTCAATGGAACTATAATTTTGGAATTTTGGAGGACAAACTTTTTTCGATCTTTGATCTTTCACAAGCACACACTTTGATAAATTCTTGAAGTTTATTTTCACGCTCGTTACTATTAGCAAACTTGAAGTTTTGAAGAAATTGAGAAGGTTTTGGAGATGAGGGTCGAATGCTACCTCACTGTTTGACATTTTGATTTTTTGTACAAAAAAGTACCCTACCTGAAGAAACTAGTTTATTTTTTAAAATGTTTTAAATGTTTTTTTCAAAACCTGTATGACCTGAAACGTATATTGCTAATACAATAATTGCATTGTCTTCAAGATACACTCCGCCCTCAAATCATTAATGAATTACAATCTACTACTAAAAAAAAAAATTGCATTGTATTCATTGATATTGTTATTTCATCCTCAAGTTTTAGGGTTTTTCTTTTTTGGGGGATTTGGGGGTTTTTTGAGGTTGGCTCAGGGGGATTTGGTAGCCGCTTGTTGGCAACACTGATCAGTTTTGGTTTGGGTGCTCCTGTAGAAAGCCCGTAGGATGTAACCACAGAAACCCCCCGGCCTTGTGCTTTGGGCAGTAGAATGCCAAGACACAAGATTTGCCAAGTCTGCAATGTTACCTACCCCGTTTAGGCCAAGCTATGATCTATCAGAATTATTTATCCCAAGCTAAGCAATGAGTTTTATTGAAAACGACCGTGCTCTGAATTATTCCATGAAAGCTACTCCGATTTTGAGGTCAGAAATAACAAACTATTGCCCGTTCTTCGGAGGTCAAACAGAATGAGGAATTTCACTGAATTCTGTTTGCATTATTCCTGAATAGTTAATGGTGTGGGATAGATGAAAATCGGGTTGATTTCGGAAAATAAGTCTCTTTATTTTTGGGAGACAATCAAAATTTATGATTTCAAAACTAACCGGGAAAACGGACGTGAAGCGGGAACGCTTGCTGATTGGGCTGTTCGGATCTCTCCCAGTGTTGCCCATTGGGACGACGAAATTGTGTTTCCTAAGAGAAAAGTTATCAAACAAAAACAGGGGAAACCTAATTTTCCCCATCTTGCTTTTTCTACTTTTTTTCTTCAGTTTTTCGATTTCGAACTTTACTGTTTCATGAAATTTTGCATCTGGGGACTATAGATTTCTCGATCTCAGCGCTTCAAGCGGCCATAAATGAACTATTCCAGGATGACGTCATTTTCCCGGTTTTTTTAAACATTCGTATTTTCTACACTGTTTTGTTTATTCGTAAATTAGGAAGTTCGGGCTGTAAGTTTGCCTTAGGAGGTTTTTCGAGGTGCTGAATCCGATTTTGGGGTAAAAAATAGGAAATTCCGACATGGTGAAATTCCTCATTACCTAACCCACTGGCGAGAGAATTTGACAAACGCAAGATCAGTTCTCTAGTAAGATTTCGCCAGGGGGCAGGAATTGTTGTAAATTGACTCAATAGTTAAAATCAGGTACAATACACACATTAAAATAGGTATCTACTTGAGGAGCAGGTTCAAACACTTGTCAGCTAAACTAACCAAGAGAAACTCAATGCACTCATGCACAAAGAATCTCAATGCACTCATGCACAAGAATCTGATAGTCAATGGATAGTTAATGGCCCGTGGAATGTTTCGTTCAAGTATCAAGGTTTACCGTAGGTAGGTGGGTCATGTCTGCTTACGAACACTACTTACATCTTATTTTAATGTTCAATGAATAAAACCTCACCCATGAACGTGAGAGCATGCATGAAATGCCGATCTTCGTCTTTATCATGGTGGCTGAACCCGTAGCTCATCCAATTTTTCTCTTCAACTTTCGTCGCTGTTTCTGCGACGGTGGGGTTGAGTGTTGCAGTTTCTTGCTTCTTTTTCGAAGTGGAAATGTTTCTCGATGAACTCAAAATGGACAAACGCGAACATTTTGATCTCGACAATGACCAAATTCGTGTTAGTGCGGACATCCTGGCCAGAAAAAGGTGCCTAATATGAAAATCGGAAAACTAAATTTAATAATTTCTTATCACAAGTGAAAATTCTTATCGGGGGAAAAGGGAGTACCTGTTCCTATTTATCTGTCTCACGTCATATTTTAGGATTTGGAAGTTGCTCAGTGCTTGACATCACGCCATGGAAGTAGGAACTCTGTGCTTGGGTTGGGAGCATGGATGTTGGACGATCCATGGTTCGGAGTAAAAAAAATTGGAGTAAAGAAATTTGGACGCTGCGCGGGGATTAAGGAGATACTTCCATATGCGATGGGTTTACTTCTTACTTCCATGGAGAATCCATGGACAGTTCTACTTCCATTAGTGTCCTGTTCAGTAACCTATGGAAAGTTGGAGCCTATGGAAAGGTGAAGACAACCGCCTTTTTTTCAGTCATTTTGAATTTGATAAATTTAAGCATCTAGGAAGATTTATAAAACCTTATTTGGTTTTTGTACTGTATTCATAAACCATGTTTGGTTCAAATGTATTTCTTTTCATTCGAGTGGAAAATACCCAAACAAGCAAACTGGTATTCAGAATTTGCCAAGGGCAAACATCTGTTGCTATTTTAACTCCTTCAGGAACATAAGGGAATAGAATCTAAAGGAAAAATTTTAACCTCGCAAGGAACATAAGGGAAAAGAGATTGAGAGGGAAAATAGATCTCGGCTACTTCATAACCCCGTCTTCTGAACACTGCTTGTTTGAAATTTGCAATTTTGGTTTATTATTTTCAATAATAAGCCTTTGGAATCGAGCAAGAAAAAAAAAATTTTAACCCCCCCTCAAAATTTGATGTTTTACGTTTCAAGGTACGTAGAATACAAAAATCGAATAAAAAAATTTCCGTCCGTCCGCCGTACGCCGTACGCGGCACTTTTCTTAGGTAGGTATATGGGCTCCATTTGGGGTCTAATTGTGCCGCGAAGCTTTTGGTTGATGTAGGTCACTTCTAAGGGGTGAAAATTAAGGGTTGAAATTTTCAAGAGTACCCTAGCTCGAAAACTCTCGAATTAAAGGTATCGTTTTTTCACCAATTTTAAATAGTATTGAATTTTTAAAAATTTTTGAGACCACCCGGAGCTTTGTAGGACAAACCGTTCGGTCCCTACGAGTACTTGAAGGTTTTCCTTCGATAAAATAGAATCATGAGTGTGAATCGCAAAAGAGGTCTAATCTCCATTCAAATTTTATCGGACTAAAATGCGATCGCTGTTCATTTCTTCGATTTGTATACAGTTTTGCCTTCTGCGTAACCAGTAATCAAATTTCCGTATGAAGCTTTCTATTTTTCCAATCGAGTGTGAAGCGTTTAGTTCTTTCTAATAAACTTGATTGTGAAGGTGTGAAGCCAGTATGGTGTGGTAGGTAGTACCTAGCTGGTAGGTAAAAAAAATTTGGTAGGTAAAAAAAATGTTGGTGGGTAAAAAACGCTGCAAATTATTGCTCAAAGGCTTCTTCATTCTTCAGGTCACTGATCAGCTGAGTGAGCTCCGAAGCCGTTTTCAATCCTATAGAATGGAAGTGCTCTTTCAGGCGTCTCCAGCATTCGAGGAGATCTTCTTCACTCTTCAGATCAATGATCAGCTGAGTGAGCTCCAAAGCCCTTTCTACTCCTATTGAATGGAAGTGCTCTTCCAGGCGTCTCCAGCATTCGAGAAGATCTTCTTCACTCTTCAGATCACTGATCAGCTGAGTGAGCTCCAAAACCATTTTTACTCCTATTGAATGGAAGTGCTCTTCCAGGCGTCTCCAGCATTCGAGAAGATCTTCTTCACTCTTCAGATCACTGATCAGCTGAGTGAGCTCCAAAACCATTTTTACTCCTATTGAATGGAAGTGCTCTTCCAGGCGTCTCCAGCATTCGAGGAGATCTTCCTCACTCTTCAGAGCACTGATCAGCTGAGTGGGCTCCGAAGCCATTTTCAATCCTATTGAACGCAGGAAGCTGGAATTTGAGAGGGAAGGTCAAGGGAGAATACAGATGGTGGTAGGTGCTATTGATGGAGAACCAGTGATATATACACAAGGTCGATCTATACAGAAAATAATAAACCTTTGAGCAATGATTTGCAGCGTTTTTACTCACAGTTGACGGCTGCTATCAATTCACTTGCAAAAATTAATGATTTAATTCTATTTTTATCAGCGGAAATGACTTAAATTTAGCGAATTTCGGTCCAAGAATGGGCCTATTAGTTGATCGAAGAAAATTGCGAAAGTTTTCATTGAATGTGATATTAATTGACGTCGTATTAGCCTCGTTACTACAGAGTCAAGAACCTACCAAAACATTTTTTCCCTTCTGAGTAAAAAGTTTGAATCGGGTAGATGGATTTAGGAATGTAAGAAAAGTTTTCTCCTGTTGAACAATGAGGAACAATTCCATTAGATTGATTTGCATCCGTGGTTATGTACAACACACGGGTGGTGATCGGTGGTAGGTACTTAGTAGGATTGTGTATAAATCATACAATAGCGTAAATCGTATAAAAGTGTAGGCGAACAAACAAATGGACCGACTTCGATGACGGCAAATCTAAGATGTGACTCTGTTATAAATATAATATACTTTAATGAAAGGTACAAACCAAAGCTTAATCAAATAATGTCCTCCGTGGTGAGTAACAACGGGTCTCTGTCACTAAAACCCGTTCTTTTGAAATTTGTCGAAGTTGCGAAAATTTTGACTGGTTTAATTGTTGATGGCTTGTAGTCAATACTTGCAAGAATCACGTATTTATGAATATCTTATTTCCATCAGGGAAAATCTGCATCTGTGTGTCTGTATTGAAATCCTTGTAACTATGAAAATCATTACCCCCGGACTGATAGTAGCTACTGCGCATGCGCCAAAATGAATTCCCTTGTTACAGCCATAACTTTTAAATTTCTCATCCGAATTTGATGAATTTTCAGGCATTGCATTCCTTCTAAAATCGTGGGTCCCTAATAAATAGTAGCTTCCTAGCCTCTTCAAACGGAAAATCCTTGTAACGCATCTATAAGATCCACATTTTCCATTAGATTTCGATGAAATTTTTAGGGATTATACGGATTGGGGTGTTGATGGTCCTTTATGAAAACCATCGCCCCCGGACTGATGGACAGTGGCAGCTAATTTGATGAACAAATGAAAATTCCTTGTCACAGCTATAACTTATACATTTTCTACCCGAATTCGATGAAATTTTCAGCGATTGTGCGGGTTGACGTGTAGACGGTTCTCTATTAGTGTAATGAGAAGTACTCGTAGGTACTTTAGAGACGTTTTTTTTCTCGTGACTTTGACCTTAAGTGATTAAATTGGTCATAACTCCTTTAATTTGCTGTGATAATTCCAATTTGAGGATACCGTTGGAAAGAGCATTAAATTCCCTATCTCCCTAATACCAAATAAAAATGTTTCACTTGAATTTTACTGGGAATAAGACAACCTAAAAAGTGAACTTTGTAACTTTTCGAAAACTTTCCGTTTTTCGACGCCCATAATGTCCAAATAACTACAGATAATGGACTATTGCCGGAAAGCCTCAAACTGCGCCGGAATCTCAGCTTTCCAACGGTATAATCAAGAAATATTTTACAATCGAATTTGAAGGAGAAATTCATGTTTGAACGCGGAAAACCGTGCATTTTGGTTTATTATTTTCAATAATAAATCTTTGAAATTGACCAAGAAAATTTTTTCACCCCCCCCCCCCCCCCCCCTCAAGATTTGTTGGTTTGCGTTTCAAGGTACGTAGAATCCGAAAATCGAATAAAAATTTGGCCGTCCGTCCGCCGTCCGCGGTACTTTCCCCACTTAGAATTGACCGATTTTGATGAAATTTGGTATGAAGGCTCCATTTGGGGTCTAGATGTGCCCCGAAGATTTTGGTTGATGTAGGTCACTTCTAAAGGTTGTAAATAAGGTTTGAAATTTTGAAAACGGCCTAACTCAAAACATTTTGATATGAAGGTATTGTTCTCCATCAATTTAAGATAGTATAGAATTTTTTTATACCACGCGGAGCCCTGTAGGACAAACCGTTCGTTCCCTACGTTGGACTTACGATGAATCAGAAACACGAATGTGAATCGCAAAAGAGGGCCTAATCCCCGTTCAAATGCTAGCTGACCGAAATGCGATCAATGTTTTTCTTCAAGTTGGTTGGTGGTAACAAATCTTTACAGACGAGTGATCTATATAGTAAAATAATAAACCTTTAATTAATAATTTGCTGCGTTTTTTCAACGAAATCGACGGTTTGACGGGGAGACTCTGCGCTCGGGAGGAGCAGTGGAGGTGAAGACCCGGAGTCTCCCCGTCAAACCGTCGATTTCGCTGACGAAAATGCACGTTTTTCCGCATTTAAACAAAAATGGCTCCCTTAAATTCGATTGTAAAACATTTTTTGATTATCCCGTTGGAAAGCTGAGATTTTGGCGTAGTTTTAGGCTTTCCGGCAATAGTTCATTATCTGTAGTTATTTGGACATTATGGGCGTTGAAAAACAGAATGTCGAAAAGTTGCTAAGTTCACTTTTTAGGTTGCTTTATTCCCCGTAAAATTCAAGTAAACATTTTTATTTGGTATTAGGGAGGTAGGGAATTTAACGCTCTTTCCAACGGTATCCTCAAATTGTAATTATCACAAAAAATTAAAGGCGTTATTACCAATTTAATGACATGAGGTAAAATCACGGAAAAACTTTAAAATTGAAATAAATCGGAAAAGAAGCCTCTAAAAAAATTGCTAGGACATATTTTTTGTTGAATATTAGTTGTAGAATCGACCCCTTGAAGGAATGAGACTTGTTTTGTTGACACCCTGTACAGGGTGTTACACTATAAGAACGTCAACCCGAAGAATTTCGATTCTACAACTAATTTCTGATCGAAAATGCCTTTTAGCAATTTTCGTTTAACCCCATGTTTTTCCAAGTTTTTTCAATTTAAAGATTCTTTTCGTTTTTTCAACCTTATGTCACTAAAACATCCGTAACTCTCTTTGGATACAGTAAACAATTAAAACTAATTATACCGTTGGAAAGAGCGTTAAATTTCTTATCTTCCTGAGGGAAAACCAACGTTTTTTAAATTGGCGAAAAGGGTAAAAAAGTTGAGATTTTCAAGATTTGACAATTTTTCCTTTTCAAGTTCATTTTTCACCCGTTTCGTCTATTTAAAAAACGCTGGTTTTCCCTCAGGAAGATAGGAAATTTAACGCTATTAAAAAAAAAGACGATGATCTATCACTAAAACGTCCGTAACTCCCTTTAGATACTGATCTAAAGGGAGTTACGGACGTTTTAGTGACATACGGTCAAACAAACGAAAAAAAAAAACGTCTGCCAAGTGGGTGTGGCACATAGCTTCCTCGTATCCATAACCCGATTATATAGATGATCAGATGCATAGTAGCTAATCTCAAAACACCAATCTCTAAGTACCTTCCCCTACCCTCATAGGGGACCATCTACACGCTAATCTGGACAATCCTAGAAAATTTCATCAAATTCGGATGAAAAATTAAGTGAGTAGATGTATGTGATTGGATCAAAAAAATACTTAGCCTCGGCTGGGATTCGAACCCGCATCCCCTGGGGGACAGTTGAAGTTACGGCTGTTACAAGTAATTCACGTTTGCGCATGCGCAGTCGCTTCTATCAGTCCGGGGGTGATGATTTTCATACGGGACTATCTACAACCTAATCCACATAATCCCTGAAAATTTCATCGAAATCGGGTGGAAAATGTGGAAGTTATGGCCGTTACAAGGAGATTTACGTTTGCGCATGCGCAGTCGCTTCTATCAGTCCGGGAATGTTGGTTTTCATAGGGGACCGTCTACACACCAACCCGCACAATCCCTGAAAATTTCATAGAAATCGGACAATAACTTCGTATAGTTATGCGCGTTACAAGGAATTCATGACAGACGGACAGACACACAGACACGGAACCAAAATTGTTCAGAAAGGTCTAAAACGCAAAACGCGAGTGGAAATTTTGATTTTGGAGAACTTTTTTTTTTCGTCCTTGAAAAGTGAAAACAAAGCTTCCGCTACCTTGGTAGACTCGGAAGCAAAATACCTTGGTAGACTCGGAAGCAAAATAATGAACCATTGTGTAATAATTTGCAGCGGTTTTTATTTTTAAAATTTTTCTTTTTTTTCCTCTTAAATTTTTTATTTTCCTATGGAGAACCAACGTTTTTTAAATAAGCGAAACGGGTGAAAAAGGTTGAGATTTTCAAGATTTGACAATTTTTCATCTTCAAGTTCATTTTTCACCCGTTTCGTCTATTTAAAAAACGTTGGTTTTCCATCAGGAAGATAGAAAATTTAACGCTCTTTTTTTTCCTGTATCTAAAGGGAGTTACGGACGTTTTAGTGACGTACGGTCAAACAAACGAAAAAAATCATAAAATTGAAAAACAACTTGGAAAACGAGGGGTTAAACGAAAATTGCTAGGAGGCATTTATATAGGAAATTAGTTGTAGAATTGAATTTCGGGTTGACGTTCTTATAGTGTTACACTCTGTATTCATGACTATGCAACGGCGAGAGGTCCAAAATTACATCGATTGCCGCATCAGGACAAGTTGGCATGTCCCTTCATAACAACTGCCTGATTTCTTGACGCCAACGGTAAGTTAAAGGAAAATGAACGACCAATTGCATTCCAATTTAATATATTTGTCATCAAATAGGTAACCCTGGTTTAATTATTTATTATACAAATTCGTAGAAAACTACCAAATGGCTGGTTGGCACTTTTCCGTATAAATATAGTATAAACCGTAACAATCAAAATTCTCAGTGGTAATCTTCAACTAGGTACAATATCTTACAGAGCTAAACTAATGTATATTTTTACAATTCTCAAAATGGGTCCATCGTGTGTTTTGAAACAGATATTTTCCCCCAATATAATAATTTTCTATTTTATCATCTACCATATTATCGTTACAGCGAGTTGGCTTTGAGAATTATCTCTTGTCTTCACTAAAAATCTCTATTCGTCTATATCATACCTACACTCCTACCAAATCAACTACTATAAAATAAAATACATTTTGCTCACTTTTTCTATCTACGGTCACAAACTCGTTTTTAGGTCTACTCTTCCATTAATTCATATTATGCATGTATGAATGTCAAATAGCAATAACTTATCTTGGGTTTTCCACCATTATAGTCTAATTTACGTACATTGATTATTGCACACAGTATAAGCGTTCTAATTACATATCATTTCCTTACTTATTATTATAATTTTTTTTTACAAATATCTAAAATACATTATAGACTTTAATGGTGTTCTCATATAAAATATAATGGTCTGTAGATGTGGAAATGCTTTAAATATTGTCACTTTATAACATTTTGAAAGGAAGGTTGAATGAAAGTAGTTTGAGCAACACGACGAAAAAAGCATTAAGCATCCTTTTTACGCAACTTCCAGCTCCTAAGACTATTTTGAACGGGTTTCTATTATGATCTACGAGATTTTTTTTATATACAACCTTGGAACTACGAAGGGATATAGAACGTTCTATGAAACACGCTACAAACAATGAAGCTACCTTATAAAAAATTTCCCGTTTCATGTTGAAAACCATAGGGAAAGCCAAAAATCACAAGTTCTTGCTTCTAGCGTAAAGTGGTTGTTAGACAACGGGGAATGATTCGATTATAAAGCATTATACCAACACAACTTAACCGCTATTTCGCTACACTTTAGATTAGTACCTAATTATAATATAGGTATACGGTTTGTTCATGATATAACACTGGTAAGATTGTAGATTAATAGTGGTGACCGTACCTACTAATTAATTTTCTTATCTCTATAGGTGACTAGTTATACTACAGACATTGCTTGATTAAGCATTTCCTGTTACGCGATCTCATTCGTTGCTATGCTAGAAGGATCATTCATTCGACACACTTGTGAGACAAAACACAAAACAAAATTAGATAGAAAATTAAAACTGGTCATTACAGTAAATAAGTAGGTACCTGTAAGTGCCCACCTAAGAATCTATCTATTTGTTCATTTCTATCAAATTACTCTTCCACTTTGCAAGTAGTTACTTATAGAATTTTGCATTTGAAAACAAACTCTTACCTTCCTTAACAGTACGAGAAATGAACGTTTTTCTTTTCGAGCTAGAAGAATGAAGCATACATTTTAATACCTACTTGTATTACAATTCTAGGTCCTATGAAGATGAACGGGTAGGCCGAAAGAACCAGGTGAGTCACATTATGCCTCGTGCCCTTCGCACTAGCCCTCGTACATTTAAAGAGGAAACCTTAAGGAAAATCCACACGAAACAGTCCAACGCTATTTTCATACATAAATTATCCAAAATTTCGCACATCAAGTCCTTTGAACCCTCTAGAATAGTTTCATGTTCTTCCAAAATTCGCCAAAGACGCCTGGTTCTTACTTTTACTCACCTTCTAACTACTCAAGGAAGATAAAAGAGGCATACTTTTTTATGGATGAAACACTGAAGGTAGATTCGTTTCTAAGACGTTTCACTCCAACCTTACTTTCTTGGGATGAGTAGTTTTTGTTATACGATTTTTCAATGCATCGGTGACGTCACACTGGTCGAAGAATTGAGTGCACCTATGACGTAATTTCATCCCTCCCACCAGGGCGGGAACTCCTCGACCAGTGTGACGTTACTGGTGCTTTGAAAAATCGTGGAATAAAAACTACTCACCCTAGGGAAGAGCAATTTGTGTCAATCGAATATACTTTTATTTATAATATAAACTAAACGTGGGTAACGCTCATCATTTGGAGGTGGACTCCTAAAGAGCAAATTTTCATCATTCCATGCATTGAAACTTATTATGAACCCATCATGAATCTAGAGAGGCCTAGAGCTGCAGATCAATCCAGGCATTGAAACTACAGCAGCTTGTTAATAATTCAAAGAGTGCAACAACTGCTGATTTTCATCAATCTATTGAAAGCTACTGGTTCAGATTGAAATCAATCTAAAAATTGGTACTCATCCAGATTTTTATCAATCCAGGGATTGATATTGCTAGAGATTGTTATCAATCCAGAGATTGCTGTTAAGACAGATTTTCATCAATACATTCAAAGCTACTGTTGCAGATTGATATCAATCTAGGGATTGGTACTCTAGCAGATTGTTATCAATCTAGGGATTGTTACTCTAGCAGATTGTTATCAATCCAGGGATTGCTATTGCTGGAGATTGTTAAGTCTTGAGTCTGCTAGAACAGCAGATTGTTATCAATCAAAGGATTGGTAGTCCTTTAGATTCTTATCCATCTGAGGATTGCTGCAGGTGTGTATTGGTATCAACTCAGAGATTGCTGTTCAGGCAGATTTACATCAATACATTCAAAGTTACTGGTTCAGTTGTCATCAATCCAGGGATTGCTATTGCTGGAGATTGCTATGAATTCAGAGATTGCTGTTCATGCAGATTTACATCAATACATTCAAAGTTACTGTTGCAGATTGATATCAATCTAGAAATTACAATGTACTGGTGTGTATTATTATCAATCAAGGTATTGCTGTTGATGCTGATTTTCTTCAACCCATTTAAAGCGACTGGTGCAGATTGTTATCAATCCAGATACTGCTATTGCGGTAGATTGTTACAAGTCTTGAGTCTGCTAGAACAGCAGATTGTTATCAATCAAGGGGTTGGTACACTTTTAGATTGTTATCAATCTAGGGATTGGTATTATCACAGATTCTTATCCATGTGAGGATTGCTGCAGGTGTGTATTGGTATTAATCCTTTGAAAGCTACTGTTGCAGATTATTATCAATCTAGAAATTACTAGGTACTGGTGTGTATTGGTATCAATCCAGGTATTGCTGTTGATGCAAATTTTCTTCAATCCATTTAAAGCTACTAGTGCAGATTTTTATCAATCCAGATACTGCTATTGCGGTAGATTGTTACAAGTCTTGAGTCTGCTAGAACAGCAGATTGTTATCAATCAAGGGGTTGGTACACTTTTAGATTGTTATCAATCTAGGGATTTGTATTATCACAGATTCTTATCCATGTGAGGATTGCTGCAGGTGTGTATTGGTATTAATTCATTGAAAGCTACTGCTGCAGATGGCTACAAATCCTGAGTTTTATCAACCCAAGGATTGGTACTCTTGCAGACTGTTATCAGTTTAGGGATATGTACTCTAGAGATACTTCAATTTAGATTTCTCAGTCATTAGTCGTAAATTTTGATGAGTAATCTTCTTCCACAAGGTCTTAAATTCTCGATAATGCCACAGATTGTAGATGCCTATTATTTATACAAATTACGCGATCCAAAAAAATTCTACGTACAAAAAATAGTTCAAATTTTTGCAGCAAAAACCAAAATAAAAGTTCACCTCCGAATTTGGACTGCTACAGTAAATTTTACAGGCATAACACCGAATAACCTAAAATGGGAGCACATTCGTGACTCTATTGTTCATGCTCTTACAGAATTTTCTAAATTGTGATGATTAATATATATGCGAGTATATTATTTTGCCATTTACAAAAATCATACCTACAGAAGTGCATGCACAATATACGATGAACATAGTGTAGGACGGTCATCGATCAAACTAAAATTAAGCTTTGCAAAGCAGAGTCAGAAATATGGTGATGAGAAGTCTTATTTTCAGGATAGGTAGCTAATAGGAACAGTTTATGATCGTTTCTATTCTAGATTTCCATTTACCTAAAAATAATTGAAATTCAAATAATGCAGATCACCATTTCTTACCATGAAATTTGTCGCAGCTAATACCACTTATTTTTTTTTTTTTGAAGTAAGGAATATAAAGAGAGTAGGTAAGTAATATGTCGATTTCAACTTTTCAGTTTATTCCAATGTTTCGAAGTAACGACCTTTATCGTTGGCTGATCGATAAAGGTAGTTCATCGTTTTCTTTCGAATAGAAAGAAGTTGGCGCGTGAAACGTTGAAATGACCACTCTGACTTTATATAAATGATGTTATTATACCTATCTAAATAACTTTTAGTTAATCTAGGTGACACTAAATCTTTCAATTTATTACAATAAAACTAAAGTAGAAAAGGTTTCAGACAGCTTCTGTCGCCTGGGGCGTCGTCAGTCGGATCTGCGCGGGGTCTGTTTGGATGCCGTTCATGGACATCGACCTCGCTAAAACAGTCTGATGATCTCTCCAGGGTGTAGTAAGAATCTTCAGTCTCTGTAAAAATTAATGCCATTCAATTCATGAGTACAAAATACAAAGATTTTCTGTGCCCTTTGGAAAAAAATGTTTGGGTTTTCCAGGGCTTCGTGAGGAACTGAGTTTTAAGAATTTCATTTAACAAATGATCTGTGGTGGAGCAGGACTGTACCAATCCGTTTCAGATCATCCTGATTAGAATCCAGGATAAATCTTCATAGGAATGCTATCCTGTGCGTATCACAAAATCTCGTTTACTCTGCGTAGAACTGAATTAACGGGGTTTCCCATATTTTCCCGGCAATTATTGTTCAATGTTGATGATTCCAGCGGCAATCTTTTAGTTTTTCAATTCCCTACACCCATGCACTAATGAATATCGAAAACTCTCGAACATTTCAAATTTAGGTACAACTTTTAAAGTGTGAGCCCATGCAATTGAGAGAAATACTGACCCACGACCGACTGAGACTACCTTAATTTCTATCCATTTTCGAGAAGATGCTAGAAATGTTATGATGCTTCCTTAAGCAAAATACATGAAAAATGGTTGGTGGAAGGAACTTTAAGCAATGGGAAGGAGAACGAATAATTTATGTTTTATTGCTTACTGGTGGAAATTGGACACTCTACTCCTTTATCAGAGGGACGTTCTCTGGAGTTCTTGCATCAATAAAAAATATGTTTGTAAAAGCATTTGCAATTCCCATTTAAGAAAGAATTTCTGGACCAAAATCTGGCTTCCGGTAAACCGGTGTTTTTTAATGTATGCTAAGTGAAGTGCTCGAGTAAAATTGCTTAGAAATGTAATTCACCTGCAGTAGCGTTCCAGGGGTGATCAAAATTTGGATGACAGCAACAGCGGGGATCATCAAGACGCTGGAGCCGGCGATACACCAACCGAATACGTTCGCCCACTTGGGGTAAACGTAGTCCTCGTAAGTGAGTGGTTCGTAGCCGAGTAATCCATAAAATATAATAAACTGCAAAGGAAATAAAATATTAATTTCATAGTAAACTATTTTTAATATAAAAAGTCTGCCAATTGGGTGTGACACATAGCTTCCTTGTATCCACAATTCGATAGTACGATGTAGGTGTATGGGATAATCAAAACTACAATCCCCAAGTACCTTCCAAATTTGAGCGAAATCAGACAGTAAGAAAATTACAGATGCTGGAGGTTTCAGATGACGATGACATTTATATAGGGGACTATCTAGATTCCTCACAATCCGTGAAAATTTAATCGAATTTGGATTGAATCTAAACTGAAGAAGTTATGCTCGAAAAAGATTTACCGATGAATTCTCTTACCACGGCTAACCACCACAAACTTCGTCAGTTTCATCAGAGTGTGACCATTATTTTGTACTAGATGAAAAGCCTGTTAAGAACAGGCAAAAACAAATCGTAGATACGTGAAAATAAAACCGTATTACCAAGACATAAAATGTCAACAACAAAAGTACATATAAACACTTAATTTATTAAATTACAAAAAATTTGACGTCACGGCCTGGAATCGAACTCAGGTTTCCAGACGATACGAGACGTACACGTACGGTTGAGATTTTGTGTATTAGATAGCCTCTTTAGTGGAATCAGCAACACCACCGAGTTCGTTTTTCACAACTTTTCAGGAAAGAGAAATAACCGATTTTTTAGTCCATCAAGGCCTAATTGACTGATTTTTTTTTTGTTTTGACTGATGAATGATAATATCATTCATTCAATCATCCAATCATCAATCATTCAAACAAAAAAAAAACATCAGTCAATTAGGCCTTGATGGACTGAAAAATCGGTTTTTTCTCTCTCCTGAAAAGTTGTGAAAAACGAGCTCGGTAGTGTGGCTGATTCCACGACGATAGGTCCCGGTCAACTTGGGTCCGGGTCAAAAACGTCTGCCAAGTTGGGTGGGCAGTATAGCTTCCTCACTCATTGTAACATGGACGTATAGAATCAGTTGGCAAAAAAATTATGTATTTTCAACGTAGAATTTTAAAAATTATTGTATTTTCAACGTAGAATTTTATTTAGCGGTCCACCGTCTAGGACCTAACCCACACAATCCCTGAAAATTTCATCGAAATTGGTTGAATAGTTGCGGAGTTTTGGTTGTAACAATAAATTTAAAGTTCGCGCATGCGCAGCGGCTATTGCTTGACCAATTTGATTGAAACCTATAGGGTGTCTCTTAGAAGTTAGTCCCTAACTAACCTCCAAATTTGAGCAAAATCGGTTCCTTAGAAACCGAGGTTCCAGGAAATTCACGTTTGCGCATGCGCACTCGGTCCTATTGGTTCGAAAGTGCTGAAATTGATAGGGGACCGTCTAGGACCTAACCCGCACAATCCCTGAAAATTTCATCAAAATCGGACCACAGGTTAGTACAGTTTTGCCCGGGACAAGGATTGACCACAGACAGACCGACAGACAGACAGACACGGAACCAAAATTGTTCGGGAAGCTCTAAAACGCAAAAAGCAAGTGGAAATTTTGATTTTGGAGGACATTTTTTTTCACTTCTTTCACGAATACAAAGCTTCCCTACCTTCGGTAGTGAGGAAGCAAAATTGACGACAGATAGGCAAAAAAGAATCCCTCCATCATAGTAGCCTAAAACTGTTTCTAGGACATTTGAGACACGTTTGTTAATAAAATATCTAGGTACTTTACAAGCAGATACCTTGTGACATGGATATGACTACGCAACCGAAGAGTCATAATAGTTCTTCTCCGGTACCTACATAATTGCCTATTGATGTTTATTGATATCGCATTACATTAATTTTCTGTCACAAATTTTTTCATCACACCCAGTGGTTAGACATATCTATATCAGAACAGAAACGTTCAAAAAGTTCTGAAACGTAAAACGAGATGAAAAATGTTGATTTTGGAGGACCCAAATTTGTTTGACCAAGCCAACGAAAATGTATGGATTTTGCAGCAAGCGGATGCGCAAATACGATTTTCCAAACATCAATGCTTAGCCAATTTTGCAAAAAATTTGAAGGGTTCTTTAGGTAGTATTGGTAACTGGGAATAAAGGTTGACTTTAAAAGGAAGCGAAAATCATTTACATAATCATGAACAACTGATTACTCCTATTCATATTATCAATAAGATTAAGAATTGTTATAATCACAATAAAAATGAGTTTAATAATTGTTATCAATAATTCGATAGTATACCTGCAAAACCGTGTACTTCCGATTTTTTCAAAAATAAGGATAATATCGCATATTATGCGATCGTGGACTGAATTTGACGGTTTTTTATAGTCTCCTGTAAAATTTCAGGAAATCGACATACACGGTATTTCCGGTATACTGCTGAATTATTAATGTTATCAATAAAATGAATAATTGTTATAATCATAATAAGAATTGCTATCAGCATGATTCTGAGGAATACATCAATGTTACAGTTATGTTAATGATTCATTTCATAAACAGAAAAAAACAGTTCAGTTCTGTTTTGTGTTGGTGTTTTTTCTGTGAATGTGTGGCTATTACCGATCATTTGGAATCTCCATCACTTGGAGGATTATTGGGAAACCACATTATCACCAGAATTTTCCCGGGAACCCAAACCAGATCCCTCACAACTCCAATAACTTTCTTCCGAAAGGCGTTATTCTCATAAAGAACTTACTAGAAGAAAAACTGGGGCGAGGTACTTCCAACAAACTCGCCAGTAGAGACCTGGAGCGAAACCCACCATGTCCCTAATGTCGTCGGAAAATCGTTCGATACCTGAAAATTCAAAGAACAGAATGGGAAACAGTAAATTTTGGTCTTCACCTACTAATCAATCAAGGATTTGTCAATCATCGATGATTGTGGGTAGAAACAATCGGTTGATTGTATTAAAGCCTTTATTTCATCCTTATCTATTCCAAGTTGTTCTGGATTTTATTACTTAATAATAATAACATTGCAATATTAGCAATATTACCGTAAATCCATGCTACAGCTATCGCTTCAAAGAGGACAGCAAAGAGCATCGAATAGCCAGCTGCGTATCGGTCCAGAAGGTGGAAAAAGTAAAAGCCTCCCTAAACGACAAAATTTTACATTTACAAGAACATTTACAGGTTAGTAAATATTAATATAGTAAATTCCAAGCTATGAATAATATAAAGTTTTCTCGAAACCTAAATTAACATTATTATTTACTAATTATGTTTACTTCCATTTATTTTACGATTGAGCCTCTGGAGGGAAATCCCTAGTCAATAAAATGTTTAATAAACTTCATCAAGTTGTGATTTACTTACTTGAGTGCAAGATGTAAGTCCAACGAAAAAATATAAGGTGAAGAGGCATGCCACAAAGATTTCCCTGTTTTTCCCGATTATGGGAAATTCGTCGCTTAGAGCCGTTATGATTGCTTCAGAGCCGCCAAACTGTAACAATTTTAAATTATTAACATATTTTGGTCATTGCACGCTCTTCATTTCATCGTATCAAATACATCCAATTCTTGTTAACGTGGTGGATATATTAGAAAGCTAGAAAATAATGAACCATTGAAGAGGGCACCAGCTCATCCCCAACCCAATTCCTTGCAACGTTGATGAGACAGCACGGGAATATCGATATTTCAGTTTGAAAAGATAGCTTTTTTTTCAGTCTCCCAGTCTTCATTAATATCTTCCATTGAATAGAACTGCAGAACAATACCTCTCCTGCTCAACAGCTCGGGGTATAACACACTCATTAGAAAATGAGCGGCGACGTTCGTGATGTATGTTGTCAAAATAGACATGACGATTGATAATGTGTTTTTTGGTGCCTACCTAAAGATGTAGTAAATAAAGTGTAAAGTGAATAACTCTACACTCTGCTCCCAACTCTATTTCTAAGGTAAAAGAAGTTTTGTTTGGACATTGGGGGTATACAATTTTTTCTTGTTAGATGCCCATTTTGTTGTTGGAAATGGCTGATGAAGGAGCCCAAGTTGAGGAAAGATGTACCTGACTGAGACACGCCATTTCAACCAGTTTGTATGATCAGGCCGAGAGATTCTTTGCCGCCAACACAGAGGTGAGTGAATTTTTGTCCACCGATACGAAACTAGAGGATCTTGAAAAGGTCTTAAAAACGAGTTCCTCGAAGTAGAAACCTATCGGGAGCACTGGCTCCTAGTCTATAAGGACAATAAGGTCTTAAACAAATTTTCGAGGAGCATCAATTACAGAAGGAAAAGCCATCCCCACCCATAATACCAACTACCGAAGTCCGATCTAAGGAAGTTTGAGGAGGAAATCTTGTTTTCAGTTTTGTTGATCGTCTACTTCATGTACTCGTACTTTGACATTTTAAAAACTAATTGAAGTGCAAAACCGTGTAATTGCTTCCAGTTAGTACTGTTTGACTGAATGAAGTGGTTCATTGATCACACAGCTCACAAATTTTTATTTATTTACTATAAAAATCTCATCGTCAGGATTGTTTAGTCGTGAAATATTGAAAATACTGAAGCTGCCCACTTCAACTAGAGGACGGATCACCACAACTCTCTTCTATAACTATCCTACAGATCCCAAATTTTTATCTATTTACTGTAAAAATCTCATCGTCAGGATTGATTAGTCGTGAAATATTGAAAATACTGAAGCTGTCCACTTCAACTAGAGGACGGATCACCACAACTCTCTTCTAGATAACTATCCTACGGTTCGGAAGTGCTAGGAAGTAAAGGTCAAGACGGCGCAGAAGGCCTACCCCCCCTTCAAGACTGCTCGGTATTGCGGGTCATTGCCTACCCACTGGCCCCGTCCACAAACAGGCTCCGTAGGATCAGCGGCCGTACTGTTGTGTCCAAATGAAGAAGACACTCATCACTCATGATAAGTTTTTGTGAATTGGGAAAACTAAACTAACATGTCAAAAGAATGGGTTATTTCTAGTAATTTAAAAATAGCAATTCAATGAATTGGAACCTGACATTACCGAACTGTCAAGGCCGAGAGTGAGAAGCATCATGAAGAATATGAGGGCCCAAAAAATGGAGCCTGGCATCGTGGCGATGGCTGCCGGGTAGACGATGAAGACGAGGCCAGGGCCCTCAGTGGCCACGTCCGCTATGTTCTGTCCGGTAACGTGGGCCATGTACCCCAGGACGGAAAAGATGACGAATCCGGCTATGAAGCTCGTGCAGCTGTTGATCACCGATGTCAGAAGGGCGTCTCTAAGGAGAACAATACGCTGTTAGGTTTTTCAAATAAAATTCAACGTTTCAATGGAACAAAAGGTGCCTAATGAACATTATTTTCAAATAAATTAGTTGTTCGTAGTTGAACAAACGGAGAGCCCAGTAACAGAAAATTATACAGAAACATAACAACGAAATTGTGTCCGATAATTGAGCGGAAAAAGAGTCAATCTAAGTACTCGTATTTCTAAAGCGCCAGCAGTCGAAGTGAAGCCTATTTTAAAGAAATTTCCTTAAAAACGATTTTTTCGGTAAATTTTGTTACCAAAAAGTTTGTGTATCATTTTTGCATTATGACAATCCGGGAAAAATTCATTTAAACTGGATCAAGAGTCTCATTGAACAGTCACTGTATTGTATTCCATGACCTGTATTTATCATTTAAGCACTGATTACTTTTAACACTTAATTTTATAATTTTATAAACTTGATTTTAGATTTTAAAATTGTATTTTAAAGGCAATCAAATTTCGTAGTTGGGAATTTTTACACTAACTAATTCTACAAGTCGTTGTTATTCTATTAAAGAAAGCTTTACTACTCAACCAACTTGGAAAACTTACCTGTTGTTACGTTGTGTGCTTGCTAAACAATTAACCTACATTTTCGATTACCCAACAAATTTTTTCACCCCAACCTCGTCGGAATATCGAAATTTTACTTTACCTTTGTATATTATTATTGAATGGGTGAATGATTATGAAGATTTAACTACAGATTTGTCGGTAGGTACCTCCTTTGACAAAAAGTGAGATTGTAACTTAGTAGGGTTTTCTTACTGGTACACGTTGTTGTGGTACTCGTTGTAGGATGCGTAGGCCAACAGAACTCCAAAACCAGGTCCCAAAGAAAAGAATACTTGAGTAGCTGCATCAACCCATACCTACAACGATAAAACAAAAATACACTTAGGACACTATGTTCGTGAGAATTCACATCCATTTTATTAGCATTTAGAATTGTATCAAAATCGCCTTCTGAGTGATTTAACCACGGGTTTTACAATAGCCATCAACAATAATATATCATGCAATGGCCAATTAAGATTCACATAGAAGTCTCTTTATTATGTACAAGTTGTTACCTCAGCTTTAGTGATGGACGAAAAATTAGGACTGAGGTAGTACTTAATTCCTTCAGCAGAGCCGGGCAGCGTGATGCCTCTGACCAGAAGAATCAGAAGCACGGCGTAGGGGAACAAAGCTGTGAACCACACGACCTGGAAACAAAGGACGATGGATCAACGTCAAACTTAGCGGAGGCCGGCGAGTCGAGAAGCTGGCCACCGGAACGGTTTGAGTGCTAAGAGTAAATGACATTTTCAGGGCGAGAAGAAAATAGGGGGAATTACTTTGCCAGACGTGGAAATGCCTTTCCAGAGGCTGAAGTAGCAGATGATGTAGACGGCGAAGAGGCAGAGGGCCATGTCCCATTTGATGGAACCGAGGTCGTGGAGGCCTTCGCTTCGATGGAGTTCCAAGATGGCTCGACTGAAAAGTGATGGAGGGTTGATGGTATTTTTTTTTTTCAATAAACGTTGAATGATCTCATAATTTGCAGATCCACAATAAGTTAAGTGTTCTACAAAAGTCGCACCCTTAATTTTTTTAGATCAACTTATCTGTGTCGTAGAAATTTTTTACTAATCGATGGGGAAGTTCGGGGTTTGTTTTGATAGGGAGAGCACCAATCCATAGAACCAATCATCGACATGGGGAGTCCAATGTCCATTACATAACCATTTATCGACTTTCCAAATAATATTCTCTTAAGAGGAAAATACATTTTTTGTAAATTTTGTGTTAATGGACGCAAAGGTGAAATGAAGACAACTGGAGCAACGAAGTTGACAATCACTGGGGATTTGAAGTCGATCCAACTATAGTATTTTACCTTTCAGTTAAACCTTTTTTGCATTAAATTAAACCTTTTTCACTTTTATTTAAACTTTTATTTCATTTAAACCTTTTTTACTTTTAATTAAACCTTTTTCACTTCCATTTAATTTTGCTTCCGAGTCTACCAAGGTAGCAGAAGCTTTGTTTTCACTTTTCAAGGACGAAAAAAAAAGTTCTCCAAAATCAAAATTTTAACTCGCGTTTTGCGTTTTAGACCTTTCTGAACAATTTTGGTTCCGTGTCTGTGTGTCTGTCTGTCTGTCTGTCTGTCTGTCATGAATTCCTTGTAACGCGCATAACTATACGAAGTTATTGTCCGATTTCTATGAAATTTTCAGGGATTGTGCGGGTTGGTGTGTAGACGGTCCCCTATGAAAATCATCATCCTCGGACTGATAGAAGCGACTGCGCATGCGCAAACGTGAATTCCTTGTAACGGCCATAACTTCTACATTTTCAGTCCGATTTCAATGAAATTTTCAGGGGTGTTACAGATTAGTATTTAGATGGTCCTCTATGAAAATCCTTACCTTCGGACTGATAGTAGCTACTGCGCATGCGCAAACGTTAATTTCCTAAGGCCTTTGACACAGTCAGTCACCTTGCCCTGACCGATTGCCTTCGTGGTGTCGGGGCCCCATCTCGATTAATTGAGTATGTGGCCTGTCTGTACCATGAAGGCGTGACGGTCCTCGAGGCAGGGGGCGAGGTATCAAGGGATATACGGATCGGGCGTGGGGTACGCCAGGGGGATCCCCTATCGCCACTCCTCTTCAACCTGGTCGTGGATACGGCCTTGGGAAAGCTGCCCACTGAAGTAGGGTTTGATCTCGCCCCTGGGGTGCGAGTAGGAGCATTGGCTTTTGCCGATGATGTTATCCTACTCGCAGAAACCCGTGAGGGCTTGCAGATCGCCCTCAATGCATTTGCTAAGCAGCTAGCCAGGTGTGGACTCGTGGTTAACCCCGATAAGTGTGGGTCAGTCTCCTTGGTCCCGTCGGGTCACCAGCATAAGGTGAAAGTTGTGGATGGGGGTTTTGTCGTAGGACAATCCCCCATTCCATCTCGATCCGTGCTGGAGGTTTGGCGGTACCTTGGAGTCGACTTCATGGGGGTGGCCTCCATTACTACCAGCCGTGTGGACCTTGGTAGAGCGCTAGCTCGCGTTACCAAGGCTCCATTGAAGCCACAGCAGAAGCTGCGCCTCCTCCGCACGTACTTACTGCCAAAGCTGACCTATGGGTTAGTCTTTGGCAGGCTTACGGCGGGGAGGCTGCAAGAACTAGATCGAGAAATCCGCTCTGCTGTGCGCTCTTGGCTGAGGTTCCCACCTGGTGTCCCAAGTGCCTATTTTCTCGCACTGGTCAAATCTGGTGGGCTTGGCATTGTGTCTCTCTCGGCATGTATCCCTTCCCTGCGCCGCCAGCGCCTGCTAGCCCTTCAAGGGTCGAGGTGGGAGGTCGCCCGTGCGGCTGCTGATCTTGATTTTGTCAGACAGCAGTTAGCATGGTGCGACCGAGCAACACCATCTGCTCCAAAACCCAGTTCGTCTGCTGAGTTTGCTGCTGCCCTGCATGAGTCAGTAGATGGTAAAGAACTCCGACAGTGCTCCGAAAGCCTTGTCTCATCCCAATGGGTAGATTGGGCTTCGGAGGGCATTGGGGCCCGTGACTACCGACACTTTCACGCCGTCCGCATGGCAACTTTGCCAACTGCGGTACGGTGTTCGAGAGGTAGTCGCGGGACAACCTTACCCCTTTGCCGTGCCTGTCGGAGTGGAAATGAACATCTTTATCATGTAGTGCAGCAGTGTCCTCGGACTCATGGGGGCCGCATTCTACGTCATGATGCGGTCGCCAAGCAGATAGCAGGTGCTTTGTCATCTAGCGGCTGGGATGTTGAGAGGGAGAGATTGTATCACATGCCAAGTGACCAGGGTAAGAAGCCCGACATCGTTGCCGTCAAGCCCGACCAGTCTTGCATTATCCTGGATGTCCAAGTTGTCAATGGCAGCTTGGACATGGAGCAGACTTGGCGGGCTAAGATAAGAAAGTATGATAGAGATGATTTACGGCAAGCGGTGTCGGAGCTAAAAGGAGTGGCACCCAACAACATCAGGGTGATGGCTGCAACCTTGTCATGGCGCGGGGTGTGGTGCGGGAAAAGTGCCACGGAGTTGCGCGAGTTGGGCATCTCGGTAGGCGTACTCCGTGGTATCACCACCCGTGTCCTGCTCGGCTCGTATTTGAACTGGTGGTCGTTTTACAGAGGCACTTCCCTTCATCCATCTCTCCCACCCCCACCTTCCTCATCTTCCCTCATCCCTAGGGCCGGCGTCGGGTGAGTCCTGGGCGTCCTCCCCATTATATTTGATTTAGTTATTTATTTTCGTTTCTGGCGTGCCCCCTCCGTCAAAAAAGACATTTTGTCTTTGAGGGGAGTTTATAAAAAAAAAAAAAAAAAAAAAAAAAAACCAGCCATAATTTCCACATTTTCTACCCGATTTCGATGAAATCTTCAGGTATTATGCAGATTAGGTTGTAGACGGTCCCCTATGAAAATCATCACCCTCGAACTGACATAAGCGACTGCGCATGCGCAAACGTGAATTCCTTGTAACGGCCATAACTTCTACATTTTCCATCCGATTTCAATGAAATGTTCAGGGATGTTACAGATTAGTATTTAGATGATCCCCTATGAAAATCATCACCCCCGGACTGATCGTAGCCGCTGCGCATGCGGCTACGTAAAATCCTTGTAACCGCCATAACATTTACATTTTTCATAATAATTTGATGAAATTTTCTAGGATTGTCCAGATTAGCGTGGTAGGTGGTCCCCTATGAGGGTAGTGAAAGGTACTTAGAGATTGGTGTTTTGAGATTAACTACTATGCATCGGATCATCTATATAATCGGATTATGGATACGAGGAAGCTATGTGCCACACCCACTTGGCAGACGTTTTTTTTACATTGAGTTAAACCTTCTTTGATTCCCCAGTAGGAAAATAAAGTTTTGAACAGAATGAACTCATGAAAACTTTATGTCACACACGAGGAACAGCAGGAACACATGAAAAACACAGCCAATGTGGAACTCAGGAAAAACGCTGCAAATTATTACACAATGGTTTATTATTTTTCTATATTGATCACTCGTCTGCGAAGCCACCAACCATCCAACATGAAGAAAAATATCGATCGCATTTCGGTCAGCTTTAATTTGAACGGAGATTAGGCCTCTTTTGCGATTCACACTCGTGTTTCTGATTTATCGTACGTCCAAACTTTAAATTCTCGTAGAGAGCGAACGGTTAGTCCAACAGAGCTCCGGGTGGTCTCAAAAAATTCTAAAAATTCTATAGAATCTTAAATTGAAGGAAAAACAATACCTTTATATCAAAATTTTTTAAGTTAGGTCGTTTTCAAAATTTCAAAATTCATTTTTGAACCCTTAGAAGTGACCTACATCAACCAAAATCTTCGGGGCACAACTAGACCCCAAATGGAGCCTACATACCAAATTTCATCAAAATTGGTCAATGCTAAGTGGCAAAAGTGCCGCGTACGGCGGACGGCGGACGGACGGCCAAATTTTTATTCGATTTTTGGATTCTACGTACCTTGAAACGTAAACCATCAAATTTTGAGGGGGTGTTAAAAATTTTTTTTTCTTGGTCGATTCCAAAGGTTCATTATTGAAAATAATAAACCAAAAGCAGTCAATGTGGTCTTGCAGAAATGTGATGGTGTCAATGGTGTTAGGCATTGACTGCAGTGGATCCAATATAAGTAAAATACGAGTACAAGTACATATCTGCCTCGTAACTTTGACAACCACATGGAGTAAAAGAAGAAACAATTGCTGCAATTACTTGGTGAAGAATATGCTCTTCTCGGCGACTAATGTCTCTTGCTGCGTATTTTATCTTGGAAAACTCCTTTTCCACAGGGTTGACCATTGGCGAATAAGGTGGTAGGAAAGCCATGAAATCCCTAACAGCGTGTGAGCGATGAATTCGAGCGTTGTCTAATATGAGGACAACCCCCTCGTCATCAGAAACCTGACTCTCAAGTTCCCTTAAGAACTCTACGAAAATTTCAGCAGTCGTAGTGCCGGAAGTGACTGTTTTTGAGTGACCACACGCAATATCAGTGAGGTATTGCGACCTCGGACAGTGGAGACAGCTATCACTACTTACGCAGACATGGGTAAAAAAATACGGATCGCCTTCTTCTTAGGAGAAATGAGGCGACTGAATGTGTCTCTATTTCTCCCTAGATCGGCATCGGGGTAGGCACCTGCTTCCCACTCTGAACAGGATACCCAAATAAACATTCTTTTCTAAGGTTTAATTCAATGTAAAAAATGTTTAAATGAAAGTGAAAAAGGTTTGAATGAAAGTTAAAAAGGGTTAATTTAAAGTAAAAAAGGTTTAAATCAATGCGAAAAAGGTTCAACCAAAAGGTAAAATACTATATCATTACCCCTCGAATAATACTGCAATATATTGTTATTTTCCAAAAATTAAAAAAAACAATAATAATTATTGTTGAATAATTAAAATAATTAATAAACATAATAATTAAATAAAATTAAAATAATTATAGTAATTATTGATTAATTATTAATCATCGATACAAAGTTGACTGTACAAGTAAAAACTACAATTTTAGCCACAAATTTAGTCATTGTCGGATGTGGCGATAGTTGGAAGATACATACCAAGACTTTTATGACCCCAGAGTTATCTCCTGAAGATTAAAATAGTACTAAGCAGTGGAGTGTGTGACAATTATTTAAACCTTAAAAATTGGAAAAAGTGCTTCATGGATAGATTGAAAAAATGTGTAACTTCCTGTACATTTAGACAGCAATTTCAGTTTGCTGGAACTCTCCGGATTTGTTAGCAACTTGCTATTATCTCTACCGGTAGATTAGTGCTATACCTTTCGGTGTTGGCAGAAATCAAAACGAAATAACCTGCTCTTTCAAATTACGATGAATAATATAGATAGGTGGTGCCTATATTTTACTATTCCAATTGGAAGTGACAAGCATAGAAGCCCTGTTAATTTGAGGCTGACAATAAAATTGATTTATTTACCTATTTAATGTACGGAAAAAATTATTTAATTTTTACGTACCTAAAGTATTCGAATGACGCAGAGCTGTATTCAGGCGGTTGTTGTCCATTTTGAGATGAGTTTTTGAATGTCCCGTTCAGTGATGAATTCGTGTCAGCAGACCAAGAGTTATCCAGCTGCGAACATTTTAGAAACAACAAATTGAACAAAACGATCAACATAAAATCAATCAAACCTCTTTAATCGTTTCTCGATTCAAATGAGGTTGCCTATGAATGCAAAGAAGCGAAATTACAATCTGCTGAAGACATAGAGGAACCCCCAGTGCTTATCTTCGGTCAACTTTTTCTTTTATCTAACAGAAGTATGGTTAGCTTAACCATATTGTATATATAAATATTTATCACTAGAAGGAACTCTTCAATTAATATATATTCTAATATAAAGTTTAGACCAGTGGTAACCAAAAAGTGGTAACTTTAGAAGAATTAACCCATAAATTCATGATGAGCAATTTTCGGGTTTACTAATTCTCAATTTATCATGAATTCGGTTCATTATTTTCATCACTGAACCTTTGGAATCGATTAAACAAAAACTAACAAAATTTCACTAACAAAAGAATGGGAGTTTATAGGGACTAGAATACGTCTTATGGTCATATTGCACAATGGAAATTTACCTCTGGAAACCTTACAATAAGAAAGGACCTGTGAACAAGCAGAATACTTGGGCTGATCGAAATGCAAGAACCACCAGAAATCAGAAGCGTACTTTCCTGATCACGTCCTCCGTATCTTTCTCAGCAGCAACTAAGCCTCAGTCAGGACGATTTTGCAACCTGATTGGTTGAGGCTCAGTAAAACAGAATTATCATGCATATTGACTGGCCCGGGCCTCAGCCAATCAGAAAGATCCTGCATTCAGATTGGCTGATTTGAGATGTCTTATGGCTCTCTAATTTCCAAAAATTATGATTGAGACGCAAATCTCACTTTGATCAGCCCATCGCAATGACCCCGTAAGAGTCATCCATGCCAAAATACAAAACTGTACGGAACATAATATAACATAGATTTTAATTTCAAACTCACAGGTCGGCATTTGGGGGTGTTCCAGGGGTTGTCACAAGTTGTCCAAGGTAGCAGGTCTGTGAAGGAGGCGAAAAAGAATCTCAAAGCCCAGGCGATGATCACGTTGTAGTAGAAATCAACGTAGAAGGCGATCAGAACCACCGCGTACCCGATACCTGAACAAAAGTAAGACATTTGATTTTTACTTGAAATTTTCCTTTAGTTGATTTGCTTGATTTACTAGAGTGAAACGGTTTGCAGGTAACGAACTACCAAGAATTCGGTAGTCCGGTATGGGTTTTTTTTTACCAAAATGCACGATTTTCCTCAAGAATCTTTATTCTATTTTCCACATAAACTATAATTGCCACTAATGTTCTACGAGGAATTCAAATATCATTTTTGAAGCCACCTAAGCTCTGCTAACATTATTTTGTTAAATCATAACCCCGATTAGAATTAAATTAGAAATGTAAATTCGAAATCTACTCAGAATTTATAAAAAAATGCCGCGTTATTTAAATTTTAATTATTAAAACGTAATAATAATATTCAGTTATTACATTATTTAAAAATGAAAACATAATTTTCGTTATTTTTGATGTTAAATCACGTGGCGATATTGCTTTTATTCTTCTGGTTCAGTGAAAAACTTATCGAGGTTAATTAGCACCAACATTGAAAATTTCATCGAAATTGGACGAAGATTTCCAGTAGTTCAGCCCGGGAGAAGCTTTCTTATTTTTGGTAGTAATATATTGGTAGGAATAAAAATGAACTGATAAATTTAACTAATAATTGGTCGGTGAGGGGGGGGGGGGGGGACAGGTAAGTACAAAAAATTGAATTTTACAGGAGAGCCTTTTAAAGTTTCAAATGTTATTCCTAATTCAGGTATACACAATAATTGATTCTTAAACGTGCCATTTTTTCACAGAAAAACCCTTCGGCATAAATCAATTTCAATTTTTGGCAAACTTTTGGCATACCAATTTGAACTTTCGGCAAATCCATTACGTTTCGACAACTACTGGAGTCCTTGTCCACCTTCATTCCTTCTACAATGTTCAATAAAGTGTTTTTTCTCTCTCTCTCTCAAAAAAAAAAAAAAAAAATGGTCTTGAAAAAATTGTCGAGTTACCTGGTTACGTCCAGTCTCATTTCCATACTTATTTGGTTACGTGCAGTCTATTCCACGTGGGGCCTATTGCACAATGTTTCATGAACTGATAATGTTAGTATACTTTCGATTGAAAATCTTTAAAAAATCAAGATGCACCCCCCATTGAAAAACGTCTGCCAAGTTGGGTGGGCAGTATAGCTTCCTCACTCATTGTAACATGGACGTATAGAATCAGTTGGCGAAAAAATTATGATTCAAAGAGTTATTGAATACCAAAATATTGGCGATAATATGCGGGATAGGGTTGCAGGTATTAATGTTTATAATATTTTTATAATTTTTATAAGGTACCTATTATAGTTTATAATATTTTGTATTTTCAACGTAGAATTTTATTTAGCGGTCCACCGTCTAGGACCTAAACCACACAATCCCTGAAAATTTCATCGAAATTGGTTGAATAGTTGCGGAGTTTTGGTTGTAACAATAAATTTAAAGTTCGCGCATGCGCAGCGGCTATTGCTTGACCAATTTGATTGAAACTTATAGGGTGTCTCTTAGAAGTTAGTCCCTAACTAACCTCCAAATTTGAGCAAAATCGGTTCATTAGAAACCGAGAAACCGAGGTTCCAGGAAATTCACGTTTGCGCATGCGCACTCGCTCCTATTGGTCCGAAGGTGCTGAAATTGATAGGGGACCGTCTAGGACCTAACCCGCACAATCCCTGAAAATTTCATCAAAATCGGACCACAGGTTAGTATAGTTTTGCCCGGCACAAGGATTGACCACAGACAGACCGACAGAAAGACAGACCGATAGACCGACAGACAGACAGACAGACAGACACGGAACCAAAATTGTTCGGGAAGCTCTAAAACGCAAAAAGCAAGTGGAAATTTTGATTTTGGAGGACATTTTGGTTTATTATTTTCAATAATAAGCCTTTGGAATCGAGCAAGAAAAAAAAAATTTTAACCCCCCTCAAAATTTGATGTTTTACGTTTCAAGGTACGTAGAATACGAAAATCGAATAAAAAAATTTCCGTCCGTCCGCCGTACGCCGTACGCCGTACGCCGTACGCGGCACTTTTCTTAGTTACCATGGACCGATTTCGATGAAATTTGGTATATGGGCTCCATTTGGGGTCTAGTTGTGCCGCGAAGCTTTTGGTTGATGTAGGTCACTTCTAAGGGGTGGAAATTAAGGGTTGAAATTTTCAAGAGTGCCCTAGCTCGAAAACTCTCGAAATAAAGGTATCGTTTTTTCACTATTTTAAATAGTACTGAATTTTTAAAAATTTTTGAGACCACCCGGAGCTCTGTAGGGCAAACCGTTCGGTCCCTACGAGTACTTGAAGGTTTTGCCTTCGATAAAACAGAATCATGAGTGTGAATCACAAAAGAGGTCTAATCTCCGTTGAAATTTTTTCTGACTAAAATGCGATCGCTGTTCATTTCTTCGATTTGTATACAGTTTTGCCTTCTGCGTAACCAGTAATCAAATTTCCATAATCAAAAGTCAATGGAGAATACTGAAGGCGCCTGAGTGGTCACTGATCAGCTGAGTGAGCTCCAAGGCCATTTCCTCTCCTGTTGAACGCAGGAACCTGAAATTTGAGAGGGCTGGTCAATTGAGAATGCTGAAGGCGCCTGAGTGGTCACTGATCAGCTGAGTGAGCTCCAAGGTCATTTCCTCTCCTGTTGAACGCAGGAACCTGAAATTTGAGAGGGCGGGTCAAAGGAGAATGCTGAAGGCACCTGAGTGGTCACTGATCAGCTGAGTGAGCTCCAAGGCCATTTTCTCTCCTGTTGAACGCAGGAACCTGAAATTTGAGAGGGCGGGTCAAAGGAGAATGCTGATGGCGCCTGAGTGGTCACTGATCAGCTGAGTGAGCTCCAAGGCCATTTTCTCTCCTGTTGAACGCAGGAACCCTGAAATTTGAGAGGGCGGGTCAATAGAGAAAGCTGAAGGCGCCTGAGTGGTCACTGATCAGCTGAGTGAGCTCCAAGGCCATTTCCTCTCCTGTTGAACGCAGGAAGCTGAAATTTTAGAGGGCGGGTCAATGGAGAATGCTGAAGGTGCCTGAGTGGTCACTGATCAGCTGAGTGAGCTCCAAGGCCATTTCCTCTCCTGTTGAACGCAGGAAGCTGAAATTTGAGAGGGAAGGTCAAGGGAGAATGTTGAAGGCGCCTGAGTGGTCACTGATCAGCTGAGTGAGCTCCAAGGCCATTTCCTCTCCTGTTGAACGCAGGAACCTGAAATTTGAGAGGCAGGGTCAAAGGAGAATGCTGAAGGTGCCTGAGTGGTCACTGATCAGCTGAGTGAGCTCCAAGGCCATTTCCTCTCCTGTTGAACGCAGGAACCTGAAATTTGAGAGGGCGGGTCAATGGAGAATGCTGGAGGCGCATGAGTGGTCACTGATCAGCTGAGTGAGCTCCAAGGCCATTTTCTCTCCTGTTGAACGCAGGAAGCTGAAATTTTAGAGGGATGGTCAAGGGAGAAGGTGGTGGTAGGTGCTATTGATGGAGAACCAGTGATCTATACAGAAGGGTGATCTGTACAGAAAATAATAAACCTTTGAGCAATGATTTGCAGCGTTTTTTTTTTCACTTCTTTCACGAATACAAAGCTTCCCTACCTTCGGTAGTGAGGAAGCAAAGTACAAGAAATAATCATATTAGTGAAATCGCTAACTTTATGAGCTAATATTATTAGACTCTGTTGCACAATCGTCACTAATGTATTAGTGACAGCTGAAATATTAGTAAACACTAATATTATTTTTATCAGTCCATGTTCTTTTGTAAATAAAGTTATTAGTGATCTTAATTTGCCATGTTGGAGGATTTCCTTTTCAATGCTTCTTCTTCCGGAAAAGAAGGTATCCAGTTTCCAAACAACCGACGACGGAAAGTGTTTAAATCAAGGATAAATTTTGGTTTCTTGACCGAATTCGAATTTAAGGAAACATTCCGCATGTCTTCAGTCAGGGTGCAGCGGTTAGTTAGTTAGGATGTTTGGTGGCTCCAACGTTGTCGTTGCACCCAAATTTTATTTTTATTATTTTCCATTTTATTTACTATTTCATCACTTACCACTGTAGACTTCCGGACGTTGGGCCACCAAACATCTTTCATATGTTAGTGCCGTCCTTGCCTGTCGGAACTGCTTGGAGGGATACCGTATATTGATAAATATCATCCCTAGCTTGGCTCTTTTTATGCTTTGTAAGCCGCTCCGAAAACGCTTCATCGACTTAATGCGGCTCAAAACACATAACTTTAATTTTCGCTTATCTTCCCTTTTCATTTTGTGAAGTCAAGAAGGATCGATCGGCAACAAGTAGGAACAAGATCGGCAAAACAGAAAACAATAACAGCTTCCGCCTCAAAACCTGAGTAGCTCAAATTAACCTTAGCAATCTCGATCAGCTGACTAATATTTCATGTTCAAAGACTAGTAAAATTTCGATATTATGATTATTATTATTAGTGAGTTCTTATGCAATGTGCAACAGAAATTATTAGCACTAATAATGTTAGAACTAATAGACTTGTAAAATTCACAAATATTATTAGCTTATTGTGCAATAGGCCCCAGGGCTAATTTCCATACTTACTTGGTTACGAGGAACCAAATTTTCAGACTTACCTGCTCACCCACTATGAGAAAACCTACTTGCCCGGTTAAGAACAATTTAGTACACTGGGAAAAAGTAGGTAAACTCAGTTACCGGTCTGTTCTGGAAACAGAAATTTCAGGACTGAAAGTTAATCGAATCATCACTAACGCCCCAGCCAATAGGAACCATGGTAGACTTACGCTGATACACTGACACAAAATAACGCCTACAGTGAAGATATCTCGATTTTCACCAAAGGCACCTGGTTTCTACCCCCCCCCCCTCCCCACCAATTGACAATCCGCCCCAGGCTACTCAAGGGAGGAGGGGAAGAAAGAACGCGATACTACGGAGCACACCTGCCGAGATGCCCAACTTATCCTATACCAACCTCCGCACCGAAAGTTCGTAGGTGGCTTGAGATAAATGAATACCATAATGTGAATGTCATCCCTAAGTCTCCCCATAGGATATATTACCCCTTCATAGAATTATGTGTAATATAATAATTGTGTTCAGCTGCTTTGAACGTAGGCAGGTCAAAAATCCACTTAGCATCTATTACGCTCTTTTGCGACTGTTAGTAGTTAGGTACGTCAATAACCGAGCCTTTCGGTGTTTTGTTAAATTAATGTTTAAATTTATAGGCTTCTCTGACTCAATTGATGATTTATGTACTGCTTACTCATCGTCTCTTCCTTTTACGAGGCAGTCAAAAAATTAGAGAGGAACTCACCACAAAGGTATTTTCCAGCATTTTCTGTGCTGTTCTCAAAGCATTTAATATTGACGAAAAGAAGGAAATGAAAAATTAAAAAGTGAATAGACTAATAAAATATCAATGTCTACTTAGGTCGCGGCGTTTGGCACCCCTTCCTTTCATCACTCAAATTAAAACTCTTGAAAACGACATTTCATTATTTTGCTTCCGTATGGCTTAGGTACGAAAGACTCTTTTTATTCGCACGGTAAGTCGAATAAAATGAAGATTCTCTAAAATCAAACGTTTTACTCGGGTTTTGAGTGTTGGAGTTTTGCTGTTTTTTAAACGTGGGTATTTTCATTTATTGGTGGTTTGATCGATCCAATAATTTTCGAAGACCGTTTATGATTGTGGGAGATGGATGTACATTGCTCATCAAACTTTTAAGAAGTTTTTCGATTGTGATTGAGATATAGACTTGTTGAAATAATTGCTGTGGAAGATATATTATGTGGAGGTTTATGTATTTAGTTTTTTTCTTTTATTTGGTATAGGTATATCCATATAGGTATAGGTATATCCATATAGGTATAGGTATATCCATTTAACCAGAAAATTAACGAATGGTATATAAAAATGTAAAATTCAAATTAAATTTAGCTAAGTTAAAAATTTAGGTTAATTTTTGTAAGGCAATTGTACATTTTGTCGTAAATTATTTCGTAATTTTTACATACCAATGAGCTAAAATTAAAAAGTTGGTCCACTTGTCTAGAAATCACCGAAAAGAACTCTAATCTTGCTGTAACAAGTACTTGCTGTAATAAGTGAGGCAGATAAAAAAAACGTTTGCCAAGTTGGGTGGGCAGTATAGCTTCCTCACTCATTGTAACATGGACGTATAGAATCAGTTGGCGAAAAAATTATGATTCTTTATTTAGCGGTCCACCGTCTAGGACCTAACCCACACAATCCCTGAAAATTTCATCGAAATTGGTTAGCGGAGTTTTGGTTGTAACAATAAATTTAAAGTTCGCGCATGCGCAGCGGCTATTGCTTGACCAATTTGATTGAAACTTATAGGGTGTCTTAGAAGTTAGTCCCTAACTAACCTCCAAATTTGAGCAAAATCGGTTCAGTAGAAACCGAGAAACCGAGGTTCCAGGAAATTCACTTTTGCGCATGCGCACTCGCTCCTATTGGTCCGAAGGTGCTGAAATTGATAGGGGACCGTCTAGGACCTAACCCGCGCAATCCCTGAAAATTTCATCAAAATCGGACCTCAGGTTAGTATAGTTTTGCCCGGGACAAGGATTGACCACAGACAGACCGACAGACCGACAGACAGACAGACCGACAGACAGACAGACAGACACGGAACCAAAATTGTTCGGGAAGCTCTAAAACGCTAAAAGCAAGTGGAAATTTTGATTTTGGAGGACATTTTTTTTTCACTTCTTTCACGAATACAAAGCTTCCCTACCTTCGGTAGTGAGGAAGCAATATATGTCCCAACGTTTCTTCTTCCTCTGGGCATGACCGGCATCCTCTTGATGGCGCTTTTCCAATCATGTACAGGTACTTTCTCGTGAGGCAGAGTCCTGATCTCAGACGAGAAATAGTTTTGATGAACTTTTTGGGTTTTGAACCTCTAATTTTTGAAAACCATGGGAATTTCTTCACTTTTTGGAACATATACACGTAATTTTTACCGTTGGGTTATGAAATTTGGAAATTCTGCCACTCGTCCATGTGTCTTCTCTTCTTGTGTGAACGTAAGTACGTATATGGAAATATGTTTTCCGGATCGCCTAATGTGAGAAGGGTTGCTTGTTTTGCCATGGCGTCAACGGTTTCGTTACCTGGTACCCCGATGTGCGCTTTAACCCATAAAAAGTAGACTCGAATGCCTCTGGTCCTGTACTCTGATAGCTTTCGAATTGTGTCATTTTGGATACCGTGTCAATACTACTTGATACACTACGATACAATGCTACTATACTGTCAATGCTAATTGATACGCTACTAAAATGCTACTACACTGTCAATGCTACTTGATACACTACTACGCATTGATAATAATGTACTCGTAATCTACGTAAATTGCTATCATCATGAAAGAGAGATAATGAAAAGAAAACTAAAGAGATCATGAAAACTGCTGTGCAGACCAAAACAGAGAGATACGTGTACAAAGCAATATTGTAGTGGATGGAGTGTGAGACAATGCTTAGGGTTGGTCTGAGCTTTAGTTTAAAGAGTTGAATTGCAAAACTCGTAGGGTATTCAGGTACTAAGAGGCCGATATGTAGGAGGAGTTCAGGTCAGTCTAGTTTATTCTGGAGAATTACGTCCTCGATCCCGATTTGGAGGGATGAAATCTGGAAAGTTGTGTTGTAGAACGAATTGAGGTACTAAGAGGCTGGTGTGAGAGGAGCTAAGGACAATTCAGTTGTCACTTCAAGACCTGGAGGAAAAAGATCATGTCCACAGACTAATTTGGAGGCCTGGAATTCAAAGATTGTTGTAGCGGTGAGAACCAGAGTCAAAAATCATTAGAAGTAGAATCAGAGGACGAAAACGAAAAAAGCTATATACCAGGAAGTCTGTATAGTGTATGTATGGGAGGGAAGTATTATCTATTTTGAATCACTGAGTAGCCATCATCAGTTCATCGATACCAATAAATAATCCTATCTATATAAGTGTAATGAATTTCAGTCACAAAAACAAAACTCCTAAAGTTGATGGAATGCTCATTAAATTGGGGGTCATTTGACAGGGATTTGAGTTTTTCTCTGAGAATATCGACCTTATAAATTAATGTCAAAATCGCAGTCCCAATCTCCAACTAGTTACTGATCATCCCACCACGAACACAAATACAATTTTTAGAGTAGATCACGTAATATGATTTGTCAAGAGGTGGCATTGTAGTTCAGAATGGGAGTCGATGATATCATTCGCGGAGACGCAAACCTGATTGCTGCTCGGGAGCGACTGTGTATTATGGGCAGGTAAGTACTGAGTCAGTGAGAGATCTGCCAAATGGAGCTTACTTGACTTTTCATTACGTGAATTCAGAGTGTGGCAATTTATTAGGGCATTAGGGCAATTCATAGCACATTACTGTACCTCTCTACCATGTCTCCAATAACATACTCCATAATCAAAATTCGTTTGTTTTGAAAAAGACTGTTATAGTAAACAAAAAACATGTAAAAATCACGTTTCTGCATATCTCTCTTATACCGACTATCTATTATTCTATGTAAGGAAGCTTTACTGCCCACCCAACTTGGTAGACTTTTTTATGCCCGATTCTCCAAGTACTCAATTGTAATGATAAATTAATATGATCGATGTTTTTCGAAGATGACTTTACACCACTTGCCTCTTGGAAGTAATTCATTTTAATCGACAGCAAAAAGGATGAGCCGGTGAAAAGGAGGTCCAATATAAATGAAGCAATGTGGTTTTCCTTTCTTTCCTTCATTCTTCCGAATTGATTCCGCCAGAAGATCTTTTCGCGAGTATTTTATCGAATTACCCCCACCCCTTCCAGTCCGGAAGAGCATTAGCTCACCCCCTTCACCCTTCGTACTGTCAGGATTTCATCCAAGAAATATTTAAGGGGATTCCGCAATTGGAAAAAGGAACATTGAGAGGAGGGAGAGAGAGTAAGATGAAATGTGAGGTGAAATGAGATGGACAGGCGGGAGAGAAGAGCACTTCCAACCCTATTTGACGAACAATAACGTTACTTCTGTTCCTTCAAAAGTGGGCTGAGATTTGAGGACCGAGAGATGAAACTACCTCTTCAGGAATTTCCACTCAAGTACTTGAGTCCCGACGTTTCAGAAATTTCCATTTACTGCCACTTCGTCAATCAAGGATTGAAAATGGACGAGACCGCGAGGGTTTGGGCCATTGAACGTCTAACAAGCAGGAAAATTATTATGTCAATAAGCTGCCAAGTTGTGTGAGCAATAAAACTTGCTCTCTACGAGTAATATAGATTCAAAAAATTAGTTAATGATAAATGATTGAGTGCAATTGTGTTACTGAGCAGTCCCTACTACAGATACGTTCCACTAAATGAAACGAAATTTTCACGATCTTAGTTATGGTTTTTTGAGTTAAAAACCAGCAACACGAATGAAAAGAATGGAATTATCACAATTTTTGTTGAGCCTGCTAATTTTTGCTAAGTAGCAATTCGACTGCCAAGTTAGGACGGCATATACTTCCTCTCAAAGTGCACCAATAATTGACTTCATCAGAGCACCGATTACTATGAAACTTGGACTTCAAAATCAAAATCTTCAAATAGCACTAGTCGTGTCGCCGTGAAAGTCAAATGCCGTCATTCGGGGAATCAACCTCCAACTGCCCCCAGATTCATGCAAAATCGAGTGATTTGATTGTGAGGAATCGTGTTTTAGAAAAAATAAAGTTTTTATCTTAGTATCTAAGGTCAACAATTTCAAAAAAATTGGAAAATAAATAATTTGTACGGGTATTTCTGTATTTCGCACAGAATGGGACGTATCTATGTTTTCCGAGCACCATGAGTCTCACATGTCGCCGTGGTCAGTTCAGAATGGCGTTTCTCAAAAAAGTTGGATTATGAGCTTTTTATATCCCTGGATCCAGAATTTCGAGGCGGACCTCGTGGACCAGCTTTGAAAAAATCCGAACAGAAAGCACTACAATCGGATATTAAGAGATATGGCGTATCTAAAACTGGACAAACTTGTGGCGTATCGCAGTTTTGAGTTTTCTAGAAGAGTGAAATATCAAGTTGACCCTAATCAATTGATGTAAATTTGTTTGTTGGGTCGATCTACAAAATTCGCTGTTTTGCAAAACAATGTTTTAAATACGCTGAGCCTGAAAGACAACATAGGGGTCCTTGACTTTTATGATATTTCGAACGAAAAACAACAACATCAACAACCCTCTCCATCAGTAATAAATAATCAAGGAAACCGACCCGAAATCATTGCACAAGATGAGGGACATGGAGAGGATAATAGTGGGAGTCCTTCTATAGTACGCTCTGTCGTTCATCGGCCTCGCTTAGGCATCCAGTTTAAATGGGATCACTTGTACAAATTTTCAGACCACTTTGCCAAACTAGAATCTCACTACTGTAGAAAATCGTCATCGAGATTATATCTTCAAACTGACTTGAATCAATTCAGGCATGTATATTGACAAATTTGGCGAGGATGGGCTCAAGCCTCTATTTCCAAGACTAGCGAGGTTTTAAAACCAGAATATGATTTTTCTTGTGTAATTATAACCTAAGATTCAATTTTTCGACCGGAAATTTGAATCTGTTACTTACCCTCGTCAAAATGTTATAGAATACCCAAGTTCTTGAAAAAAAATTCATTGAAGTATTTTTATTGTACCTGTTGCTCACTACTTTTAATTCTTGTCCCATTCCTCGACAAGAATGGGACAAGAAGAATGGGATGGTTTTTTTTTTAAACTGGAAATGGGGCTCAGTGAAAATTGACTCCGTACACTCACTCAGTTTCTCAGAGTTTGCAAGGAGCTATTCCAAAACGGAGAATAAGGAGAACTGGGCGTAAGGAGATTCATTTTTACTGAGTTTACGCTATTGATAATAATATTATATGGATAATACAATTATGCCACTATTTTTATTATTACTAATATGTAATTGTTATAACATTCTAAAAATCATTGGATTTTTCGTGCGTTTTTACTAACATCAAGAAGAATGAAATAATGGTGTATCTCATGAAATACCGAGGCATTTTGGCGTATCTCATGCATGTTTTGTTATTGAGCTTTTTCAAGCTAAAGATGATCTACCGAAGTCAGTAGAGGGTGTTATAAATCATAACCAAAAGCTTTGTTGTTGTAAATGATACGCAAGAACTTTAGGAATCAGTTTTTTTCCATCCCTGAAAAACCGAAAAAATGAGACACGCCACTCTGATTTGACCACGACGATATATGTATACGATTCAATTCATTCATAGGCAATTGCCTTTAGGCCTAAAATAAAATATCTTCTGAATTTGAGAGATTTTGAAGTTAAACAGACGGAGATTAAATTATTACACAAAGTTTTATTAATTTTCTATATAGATCACTCGTCTGCAAAGAACTTGGCTTAGCCATTGTCATATAGATACTACCTACCTACCACGTACCTACAGCGATCGCATTTTGGCCAGCTAAAACTTGAACGAAGATTATGCCTCTTTGGCAATTCACAATCGTGTTTCTGATTTATCGTAAGTTCAACCCTTAAGTTCTCGTAGGGAGCGAACGGTTTGTCCTACAGAGCTCCGCACGATCACTAAATATCCAATTCTATCTTAAATTGATGGAAAAACAATATCTTTATATAGAAATTTTTTGAGCTAGCTAGGGCGTTTTCAAAATTTCAACCTTTAGAAGTGACCGACATTAACCAAAAGCTTCGGGGCACAACTAGGCCCCAAATGGAGCCCATGTACCAAATTCAACCAAAATCGGCCCATAATAAATAAGGTAATTGCCGTACGGCGGACGGACGGACTTTTTTATTCGATTTTTGGATTCTACGTACCTTGAAACGTAAACTAACAAATTTTGAGGGGGATTAACAATTTTTTCTTGGTCGATTCCAAAGGTTCATTATTGGAAATAATAAATAATAAACCAAAAATAAAATTTGAGTGAAAATATTGATTTTGGTGGATTTAAATGGTTATGACCAGCAAAGCGGGTTTTTCCAAATACCTCTTCAAATATGAGAATAAGAGGCTTATTTTCCGTGAGGTTCTTAATTTCCGTCAACAAAGTATATACCTACAACACACGAGTGGGCTTGATACATTCTGCTGTAAGAAAACGATGACTAAGCAAACACAAAGTAGCCCTGAGTATAATAATAAAACTCTCTAGAGATGTGAATGACGTAAATCCCGGATATAACTTTTCCGACAGTGTTGAGGGGAGAGTAAATATACACATACCAACGTTCGAAAATAATTACTTTTTTATATCTAGTAGTAATTGAGAGAGGTCCCTTATGGTTGAGGGAGTCCATTGTTGAAATACGTTGGGCATAAACTGACTCGTCGAAATAACGTTCTCTTTGTTCATGCTTTTAATTAAAGGCCGTAGTTAAAATAGAATATAATTGTTCAAAGCAATTTATTGTAGTTTATTATCATTGGAAGTGAATTTATAATAATGGTCACTAAAATTACGACTAAAAACTTCCATCGTTCGCGCATTTTACCTTCGACTTTGAGGTTCGAGAAAAATGGTCGGATGTGTCGGAATGGAGCTAGAGGAATAACGGCCTCTGAGATATTAACTGAGAAATTAAATAGAAGGTACTCAAATGAGCTTAACAGCAAGAAATGTGTAGAGGAGTATGTAAGAGAAGGCAGCTAAGGAAAAACCCTGTATCACTTCCTCTGTGCCCTTATTTAATGAAAAAAATACCTAGGTACCTAATGTAACAATTTCCCCTTCATAGAGAATATTAAAGTAAGTTAGCATATGTTAGAGATTATCAAAATGCGTCCTTTCTTCTGTCCAATCATGCGTTGCTTAGTAATTTACTTATTACTGTAATGTATAGATCTCATGCAAATCGCATCGCATCATGAATTTATCTTCTTGTAAAAGTGTACGAAATGGCGCCAAATAAACATGTCTGTCTATCTATGCCTGACGAGTGCAATGTACTCAGTACATGCATCGAATATTATCGCCAATACCACGCACTTCTGTGAGTATGAGGAAGCTAAACTTCCCGCCAAACGCGGCAGTAATTTCCGTTTCCTACGAGTTAGGTTTGATTCATTTTCGAAGAGAAAACGCAGTGTCATAACTATGCCATAGAGCTACAACACTTGAACTTCCTGGATTGTGAAAACGACATCTCGTGTGAAATGTGACGGTTCCGGCTGATATGAGTGGAAAGCCACCGGGGAACGATCTGGTGAACTCATTTGTTGCAGACACCACTAAACGTCATGACATACATAGAAAATTCAGGGAATAGATGATGCGGAAAAAAGTTGTTCAAAATCGTCTTTAAAAGCAAATCAGGAAAACTGATACTTTATTCCTGGAGCACAATGGAACTTCGGAAGTAGAGCTCAGAGAGAAGAAAATGCAGTGTCATAACTATGCCATAGAGCCACAGCACTTGAACTTCCTGGAGTGTGAAAACGACAAATCGTGTGAAAGGAGGCGATTCTGGCTGATATGAGTGGAAAGCCACCACTAGATGTCTTGTAGTTGACATATATAGAAAATTCAAGGAATGGATGAAGTAGAAAAAAGGTGTTCGAAGAAGTTTTTGAAGGCAAATCAGGAAAACTTAATATACTTTCTTCCTTGAGCACAATGGAAACAAGTGGGTGTGGCACATAGCTTCCTCGTATTCAAAACCCGATTGTATAGATGATCCGATGAATAGTAGTTATTCTCAAAACATCAATCTCTAAATAGCTTCCACTACCCTCATAGGGGACCACCTACACGCCAATCTGAACAATCCTGAGAGATTTCGTCGAAATTGGATGGCAAATGTAGAAGTTATGGATGTTACAAGGAATTGACGTTTGCCCATACGCAGTGGCTACCATCAGTCTGGGAACAATGATTTTGTGTTTTGGGGACAAAAATTTTGTCTCTCGTCGAGGTGGCGATTCCGATGTTACACTACTTGGATTGAGGTTGGACGATTCCTTGACTTGGAGCTGTCACATCAGAGCACTCTCCAAGTCCTTATCCTCTACTGTATGTCTGCTACGTAGGCTCTCTCTGTCGGTGTCGAGCAGTGTTCTGAAGAGCGTCTATTATGCGCTGTTCGAGTCTCGACTGCAGCACGGGGTCTTGTTGTGGGGAAACTCCGGTGGTGCTGGGAGGGTTCTGAAACTTCAGAAGCCTGCTGTGCGAATTTTGGGTCGGAGGGCCCCCAGGACCCCTTGTCGGCCGTTGTTCGCCAGACTGGGATTAAGGACCCTTCCTGCTTTGCTGGCAGAAGCTCTAGTCGTCAGGGTCAGATTGAACGAGGGAAATTTCGCGCGCCAATCTGAGGTCCATGACTACGACACAAGACACTCTGGAGACTTAGGTAGTCACATCCCGACACCGCCTGGCTCTCACCCAGAAACGCAGCCCTGACTACCTAGGTGTCAGGCTCTTCAACCACCTACCCAAGGATGTCAGGGCCCTTCCACTCCGACGTTTCAAAGTTGTTGTGAGGGCTTGGCTCGTTGGACTAACGCCCTTTTCACTTGATGAGGTGTTCGGAAATCCGTTTCCATGGTGTGTGATGTCACTTTTTAACGTTCTTAAGATTTGGTTAATTGTTATGGAAATTTTTTATATCTTTGTTGCTGTACCTAATTATTTATGAGTTTGTTTTGTTGACTTGGTGCCTAATGACTAGAAATTGTTTGACGTGTGTTATATACCTACTTTACTTTGTATGCTCAACACAAATAAATTGAATATGAATATTTTCATAGGGGACCATCTACCACCGAATTTGCACATTCCCTGAAAATTTCATTGAAATCGGACAATAACTTCGTATAGTTATGCTGGTTACAAGGATTTCAAGACAGACACACAGACAGTCAGACACGGAACCAAAATCGTTCAGGAAGGTCAAAAACGTAAAACGCATGAGGAAATTGCGGTTTTGGAGATCTTTTTTTTCAACCTTGAGAAGTAAAAACAAAGCTTCCGCTACCTTGGTTGACTCGAAAGCAAAGCTCAGAGAATGGAAAACGTGTGTGGACAGAGAGATAAAGAACGTGAAAGATGGGGAAATATAAGCTGAAATTAAAATGTGGACTGAGTTACCTCAAAACAGCTCGCTCAAAAGCTGGACCTCCCTCGCACCATTTTTTGTTTGTTTTAAAGTAATACAATTACAAGTATTAAATATTATACATATTTAATAATAAATATTTAAATAATACAAGTAAAAAATATTGTTGAATTTTGATCTAACTGGGTTATTTGGTTGACTGTGGATTCTTCAAGAATTGAGAATTCATTTAGACGTACCCAGATCTCCATCCTAGGTGTATTCATTACATAATATTTCTTCATGTAGAAACAGGCTTCCCTCAGACCGAATGGTATGGAGTAGAATTCAAATTCATACTCAGTAAGGATGGTCCTAAACGCTTATCTGCTGAAAGATACATTTGAAAAATACGAAACTTGTTGATTTACCCCTAGTGCCTCACATTCCATCTCATCTGTTGCTTCAAGAACTTCATTAGGAAGGCAATCAAGGAGCAATTACGTTGTCATCGATTACTAGGAAAAAAAACATGATGATTAATCGCTCGAAGGGATTGAAGATGAAACTTTCTGATTCAACACACGGAACCAACTTAAATATGTTAATCCTTTGACAATGTCTATAAACGTACAAATGTTCTGGTATGAAATGAATGGGGTAGTTCCGCAAGTTATAAGAATACAATTATTATCTACGTAACCAGCAAGTCGAGTACTGGAGGCGAGCGCTTTTTATGTAAGGACATCATCTTCAGGCCGTCGAGAGACAGAAAGGACAACGACTAAACAAACTTGAAAACATGGAAATATACAAACTACGTAAATTTGACGGACGTATAATAGACAAAAACATACTTGACACTACCTCAGACTAGGGATGGGTATCGATACTCGATATTTCAAAATATCGATACTTTCCAACCGATACTCGATATTTTAGTATCGATACTGCACTATCCGATATTTTTGGATATCGATACTTTGGATCCGATATTTTTAAACATCGAATATCGATACTGTTCTCGCGGAAAATTCAACATAATGACTAAATACCTAATGAAGAAGATAGAGAGGCTTTTGGGTCATTACTCAAAAAATAATCAAAATAATCTGGTTGTTTGCAGAAATAACGTTTATATCATGGAAAAAATCACTCTACTTGGACTCTTAATAGTGAAAAATGAATAAAAGTTGTTGAAAAAATTATTTTTCTTGAGAAAATTGGATGATATTGATAGTTTGTGACACGAAAGTATCGATACTCGATATTTTCAAATATCGATACTCATGCCCAACGATACTTGGGATATCGATACTCAGATACGATACAGTATCGATACAAAATATCGATACTTTTATAACGATACCCATCCCTACCTCAGACACTATATTCAAACCACTCGACTAACTGATCCTAAAACAAAAGACCCCTACAGACGGATTTACTAACAACCTGAAGAACAAAAGACAACGAACAGAACACACTGCCGTAACTCCTTACAAACGCAAACAGCACCCTTATGACTCCACTAACTTTCAGACAACCAAACGACCTAGGGTATCATAATTTCGTACAATAAATTTGAATAATATTCTATCTAAAAAATGATATAATTCTATCTTTGAATAATATAATATCTAAAGCTTATGAGTAAAATAAGTTAGTAATGTAAGCTTATTTTACTCATAAGCTTTAGATATAGATAGATAGATAGGTCATAGTTTAGAATAGAAGACCACGTAGTCACCATGTGGTGAATGTACAATTAGCTAATAGGATTAGTTTTATCTCCCTTTCACTTGACATGACAGACAAACAACCTTTCACCACGTGGTCTCGTTACCACGTGGCCCCCTTTCCTTTCTGATCCTTTCACCTCCCTTTCACCCAGACTATATAATAGAACGACGGACTGACTAACTTTACTTACTAACTACTTACTACTAACTTTCTCGACGGCCTGAAGATACACAGAAAGCACTCGTCTCCTGTACTCGACTTGCTGGTAACGACGGATTCTCCAATACGGTACGTAGATAATAATTGTTACAAATATTCGTTTAAAACTTGACTAAATGCCGATAGATCCCAATCAAAATCTAAGGCGGTTAAAAACACGTTTAACGAATTCATTAATTGTGTGAACAAGCAGAAGAGGCTCAATTTACATAAAATATCAAATAACATAGATGTTAGACAAAAATAGCTGAACAGAAATATGTTCAGGAAGGAGTGAAACACAACATGCGGATAAAAATTTTGATTTTGAACATGTTCAACTCTTCAAACCAATCCTGAGAAGGAAAATATTGAATTTATCTCGAGAATGTTGTGTAACAAGAATTTTACGTATTCTTAATTTTGATGGATTTCTATACGGTTTTTTTACCGGGTTGGATCGCCAACTTTCGACGAGTGCGTTGGTAAATCAATCATTTCATCACGAGCGATGGGTTTCTCCTCCCAGCTTTTAATGTGAGTCGAAAAACATGTAAGCTCCCCTCCACTCACGTCTTTTTTCCTGTCGCGCTTTTTTACCCTATCAGCTGACGATTTATGAACATGTTCTCCAACTCGTTATAACCGGCAAGAGTTTGACTTCTTGATGCCGATCCATCCTGTAAAATGAATAATTTACTCTCTGCTCTCAGTTGGGACTGTAATACGGGTATTTGGGCAAAAAAGCTGTTGGAATGTTCATTGATTACTATCAACCACACTTCAGTGATGTCGGCTCAAAACATCTGTCAAGAGAAGTAGGTAGGTTGAGGGGGATATATACTGCGGCAATATCCTTATATTTTTTTGTTATTAGTCGAGTGCACTATACCTGCTGGGACCAATACACATAGAATACATGGCTCTCAAACAATGCACCAAAATAATGACGTACCTACAGCTTACTACCCATCAAAGTAAGGTCCTACACCTAATGTATTAATTACCTTATAACAATAAGTACCTCAACTTAGAAAAAACCCTAACATTAGTAACCTTTGTATATTTGCATGAAGGTCTACCAAGGTAGCGGAAGCTTTGTTTTCACTTTTCAAGGAAAAAAAAAAGTTCTCCAAAATCAAAATTTCCCCTCGAGTTTTACGTTTTAGACCTTCCTGAACAATTTTGGTTCCGTGTCTGTGTGTCTGTCTGTCATGAAATCCTTGCCACAGCCATAACGTCTACATTTCTCACCTGATTTCGATGACATTTTTCAGGGATTTTGCGGATTAGATTGTAGACAGTCCCCTATGAAAATCATCACCCCCGGACTGATAGTAGCCGATGAGCATGCGCGAACGTGAATTCCTTGTAACAGCCATAACTTCCACATTTTTGATCCGATTTCGATGAAATTTTCCGGGAATTCGCGGACCCGATTGTAGACAGTCCCCTAAGAAAATGAAGGCCTTAAAATTGACAGTAGTCTCTCAAGGCCAATCCCTTTACATTATGTAATTTCTAAAATTGTCTAATGTAATTTCCGGTATTTTAGAATTTTGCGCAGTGGCTAGATTGTTCTCAATGCAAAGAAATTAATGAGAGATTATCGGGGGTCAAATTTCAATAATTTAAATCAAGTTCATTCTAGTTCTTGCTAGTTGCCTAACAATTGTATAGAGAAGTCAACTCTCAAGATATATGATTTCCCTTTTGTTATCACTTATACTTATGTAGATTACTAAAATGTTCCCAAACATATTGTTCTTTTTCACGAGTTTTGAGGAAATGTTATCAATGTTAGTTGGAAGGGTTCAGAGGAAGCGACGAACGGATGTACAAATATTCCGTTTTTTAGAGTCAACGTATTTGAAGCAAACTTCAAGATTCAATTAGAATTCGACGTCTTTCAAGAACATGTTCCAATATTTCAAACCAAATTATTCAGCTCATGCCTTCTCTGTGAAAGAGGAAAAAACACGTACAAATCCAAAATGGGGAAAAAATAAAGCCTGAAGTGGAGTTGTTTATCACTTGGGGGATCTTTATCGAAGATAACGTGGAGCGAGGATCGTTACATAATTCATGGAGGAAGGTGACCACTGGTGCCCTTATAAAGCTTAAGGGACTCCCTTAAGTACTGTCCGCTTTTCCTGGGCATCATCCGCTTTTCTCCGACCGACAATTTTACCCTTCGAGCCCGTGGAAGACTTATCCTTTCTCCATGCGAGGCCGCAGCCCCTAAGCTCATTTCTGGAATCTGAGCTGAAGGACTGTGGTGAACCCGAGATCATAACGCGAAATGCGGATAGAGCGCTAATGATATTGAAAACGTATTTTCAACGAAATGTAACTGCGCATTACTAATAAGAATAATTCTGGCCTCTCGTGACATCATCCTACCAAAACAGGAGAGAGCTGGACTGCGAGTTAACCGGGTTTGATACCTTCCCATGGAAAGTTATGGAAAATCAAAACGCTTGCAAATTATTACACAATGGTTTATTATTTTTCTATATAGATCACTCGTCTACAAAATCACCAACCATCCAATATGAAGGAAAAGAAAATAATAAAAAAAAAATAAAAAATAAAAAATAAAAATTAAAAAAAAATTTAAAAATAAATCAAAATTACCAACCATTGATCGCATTTCGGGCAGCTCTAATTTGAACGGAGATTAGGCCTCTTTTGCGATTCACACTCGTGTTTTGATTTATATATATACATATATATTTCAATATAGACCCTTAAATTTTCGTAGGGAGCGAACGGTTGGTCCTACAGAGCTCCGCGTGGTCTCAAAAAATTCTAAAACTTCTATAGAATCTTAAATTGAAGGAAAAACAATACCTTTATATCAAAATTTTTTGAGTTAGGGCGTTTTCAAAATTTCAAAATTGATTTTGGAACCCTTAGAAGTGACCTACATCAACCAAAAGCTTCGGGGCACAACTAGACCCCAAATGGAGCCTACATACCAAATTTCATCAAAATCGGTCAATGCTAAGTGGCAAAAGTGCCGCGTATGGCGGACGGACGGCCAAATTTCTATTAGATTTTTGGATTCTACGTACCTTGAAACGTAAACCATCAAATTTTGAGGGGGTGTTAATTTTTTTTTCTTGGTCGATTCCAAAGGTTCATTATTGAAAATAATAAACCAAAAGGAAAAGTCCCGACAGGTCATGCTTCGAGAGAGCTTCAGGAAAGCCTTCTATTCCTTGTTGACGTATGTTCTAATTGTTGCACAAATGAGAGCCTTCGGCAATATAAACTATTAACTACTATATCAAATATCACTCTACACTGCATGCATTACCTGAGGTTTATCAAAACACATACATTCCTTAGCTACTCGCCCATCCTGTACATGAATTCTTGCACATTCTCTACAAAAAATTACTAATATACTGAACCTTTGAAGAGAGGAACGATCCTTCCCCAGCAGGTGATAGCTCCCTTCCGATGAAACTGGCCCAACGCCAGTTCCATGTAGAAGAGAGGTATTCCTCCCACGAACAGCATGATGCAGTACGGGACCAAGAACGCTCCTGAAACATGACATTGACAGCTACAAAATTTGAAATATACCTACATTCTTGGAAAATACAGGGATTTTTGGCAAAGTCTACCTTCAACAAATCAATATCTAAGCGTCGAAATGGATATGGATGTTTTCTGTTTCATCCTATACGAAGTTTTTGATCTGCAGGATCTGCCTTAATCAGGGTGGACTTCCGATCCTTTCAACTATGGTCTCCTAATTCTTTTGATTACTATGTAATCTCTTCTAGAAGGAATATCTTTCGAATATACCAAATAAGTATCTATCTACAGGAGGTAGGAAGAATATTTAGTTCAAGAGAAGTTACCTTGAAAATATTTAATGAAGTTGTCAGTAAGCTGTTTTTATTCGAGAGGAAAATCGCTTTCTCTTCTTCTGATGTTCTTACTCGGGTATCTGTGGTTGTCGGACGAGGCGAGATCAGAATTTTAAAGAGGTTGGGGACTCGCGACGGGGGAAGGCAAAACAAGGTAGACGTCCTGTAGTGGCAGGAAAATCTCTTTTTGTCTCTAAACGGAATTTCCTTGTTATAAAATATACCTACCAACAGGCTAATCAGGAGATCTTGAGAAATCATGTTAAACGTACATTTCAGGAGAAACGAAAGAACAGCGGTAGACAATTTATCAGAGTTGTAACTACAATAATATTTGAAGAACTCGGCTGAAAAAGGTTCTTTGTTAGTTTCTGCAACGTTTCAGGAGAGCGAGAAAACTAATTGCGGTTTTCGTTCGGAAAAAGTAAGTATTTTTGTTACATAGACCCCTGTTCGATTGATGAAAATACTAAAGTAACAAATGATAATACCAGTAAATATTAAATTTAATCAGTAATATCACTGAAGATGTTTTATTAAGTAAAAATTGAATCATTTTTAGGGTTTCAATCAGACTTTAATGACTCGAACTAGATACCTACTTACCTTACATTATAATCTACCGTAAAACTGACCCGAGTTTCTTCTGAATTATGGTACGTTTTGCATTTTTCTCCACTGTTGAATGGAAAGAGTGAGCGATTTGGTTTTGTTAAGACGATCGCGAAATTAAGATTATCAAGATCATCAAATTAAAATTATCGCGAAAAATAAGATCGCCAGTCATTAAGGATAATTATAAAAAGAACGAGAATGATGGCTAGTTATGCCATAGAGGAGGCTAGTTAAGATTAAGTATTAAATTAGTAGTAGTTATTATTAGTATTAAGTATTGTTAAAAAAAGGCATATTACTTACTAAAGAAAGCGAAAATTATCACCTAGAAATAGGAGTGGGCGGTGGAGCAGAGACGGCCCGGAAATCAACATAAACCCTTGCTCCTACATCAAAAACATAGGGTTTTCGTCTTTGAAAAATCTCCGTGGAGATCATACATGGAGAGGTTTAGGTGTTTGGTTAGAGATCTAGATACGTCGATTAATGCCAAAAACTAAAAACCTTTAAAATTCACATTGACACTTGTTCGGCCAAGCCCCTAAATTGCTCAGAATCGTTCCCAAGCATGAAACTGGCAGAACTGTTGAAGTGACGAAAACATCCAATCAACATAGAATAGGTTTCTTCCTCTCTGTTTATTTGATTGATAACTTTCGAGTTGGATAATATTATATTTTCATTAACTAAGTAGTCTACAAAACTATTACTAAATGAAAATCAACATTTCGAAAAACTTGTAGATAGTAGATACTTGTGTGAACTACAAGAAGTGAGGAAAATTAAGATTTACACGAGGAAGGGTTGTAGATACTGACGTTGAAGTTGGTGGTATTACCAACTACGAACATCAACCTCCCTGCTTATGGGAAATAAAACGTAGAAAGAGATTACTTTGCCACGGCACTTATGTAAGGTTAAGCTTATGTTTACAGTGGGTAACGTATTGTTCGTGAAAGGTTTTATTTCTCGTGATAAAGGATGGCTAAAGTTTTTCATTAGTACAAGTAGAGCCCAAAGATTTGTGCGTATGATGGTACCTACAGTGATCTAACACTGCCTTTGATCTTCAAAAAACCGGACAGATTTGTGAAACCTTCTCATTATGCCAAAACACATGAATGAGAATGAATAACCAAATTGCCGATATTCGTGGTAAGCTGTACCCAATAAGTGCACCTTAAACTTGCATGTCACAGTCGTTGTCAGAGAGTTTCGTTATGTTTATTTATTTAAGTATTTTTGACCCTCCCAGTGTCACTCAAATTGGTTTATCACATGACCCTCCTCCAAGCAAATGCATTAGAGCATCGGACCCCAAGGGAGTGTCTGGGGACCCATACTCTATCTTGTATATGTGAGTGACATACCCGTATCTCCAAACACAACTTCTGCTATGTTCGCCGATGATCATGCCATCTTATCCCGAGATTCATCAAGCACGGTGACTGCAAACAATATCCAAATCCACCTAGATGAGATTCAGCAATGGACGAAGGAATGGAGAATCGCCATAAATTATTCGAAGTCCGCTGCTACAACTTTTACACTGAAAAAAACTTCCAGACCGTCCCGTTGATCCTGAATGGCAACCAAATCCCAAGCACCAGAGAAGTCCGATACCTCGGCATCTACCTACAGCAACGCCTGACATATGATTGCCATGTAGGAGAAATGGTCAAAAGACTACGCTCTAGGATGAATCTTCTCAGACCCTTGCTCGGACGCACTTCACCTATACCACTGGAAACAAAACGTTTATTATACCTCACTCTGATAAGACCAATATGGCAATATGGCTGCTCCATCTGAGGTTGGCTAGCAAAACCCAAATAAAAAGGATCCAAACACAGCAAAACAGAGCGTTGAGAATGATAATTTGATCTTGACGTTCCAGCGGTCGACGAAGTCATAAAATGCACCATAAACCGTCAACACGCCACCATATCGAACCATCAATCAGCCATAATATTCCAAAACCTACTGTCATTATGGGGGACGAATCAACCTAGACGTCTTAAGAGAAAAAGAGCACCCGACATATCGGACCCGACTAACCAACATCGTACCTAAATATTATTATTGCTAATGTCTTGTTGAGTTTTAAAATCACTTATTTAAGATTTATTTATTTACCTAATTTGTTATTAATCCATATATCTAATTAAACACATATTGATTTATAGGGACTGTCATTGGACAGTAACCCTAATACATTATTATTATTATTATAGATTACTAAATTTGCCAAACATATAATATTGTAGTAATACTGAAAGTTAATAAACTCTTTACAAAAAAACCTCCTCCAAGCTCCACCGTAGTTTGTTAAAAAAGTGAATCAGTTATGAAGGTTGCTCGGAATAATGAATCATATTGTAACGTGGAGCAACCAAACTCGTTAATCTAGATATCGTTAATCTAGGGTTAATTCTAGATTAATCGCCTAAACGTGGAATTCACAGAATGTAATGGGAGATAACAGAAAGAGGGAGAGAACCGAATAAAATACAGGGAAGGGTTTAAAAGTCACGATGACGAACGGTGGGTGCTTAGAGCGGATTCATCTGACCAGGAACGCTCATTTCCTTTGACAACGGGGAACGAGATATACCTTCCTCCACAACGGAAAGACCTGATTCTAATTCCGGCGGATGCAAATATTTGGTCACGCCGTGCTCTGATGAAACTAGACATAAAGTCGGTGTGTTCTGCTGGTGTCACGGAAAGCCTTGGTGCGGCATTCTTTGTGATTTCATCGCTTTTGATTAGCCGCGTTAGATGACGGTACTGTCGGACGGTTATTGGGTTTATCCTAGAGATTCGGATATTGTGAAAAAGGGATATTGTGAAATTTAGTTGGTGTCCATGACCACTTAATGGTTGCACACACCTAAATAAAACGTCTGCCAAGTGGGTGTGGCACATAGCTTCCTCGTATCCATAACCCGATTATATAGATGATCCAATGCATAGTAGTTAATCTCAAAACACCAATCTCTAAGTACCTTTCACTCCCTCATAGGGGACCATCTAAACACCTTTCACTCCCTCATAGGGGACCATCTACACGCTAATCTGGATAATCATAGAAAATTTCATCAAATTCGGATGAAAAATGTAAGTGAGTAGTGATTGGATCAAAAAATTTCTCCTTATGGCTGGGAATCGTACCCAGTACTCCTGAGTGTGAGACACAAGCGCTACGTCTGAGCTATAGGGGCCTGGTGCAAGATTGTGTAGGATCCTCGTATCCATAACCCGATTATACATATAGATGATCCGATGCATAGTAGTTAATCTCAAAACACCAATCTCTAAGTACCTTTCACTCCCTCATAGGGGACCATCTACACGCTAATCTGGATAATCATAGAAAATTTCATCAAATTCGGATGAAAAATGTAAGTGAGTAGTGATTGGATCAAAAAATTTCTCCTTATGGCTGGGAATCGTACCCAGTACTCCTGAGTGTGAGACACAAGCGCTACGTCTGAGCTACAGGGGCCTGGTGCAAGATTGTGTAGGATCCTCGTATCCATAACCCGATTATACATATAGATGATCCGATGCATAGTAGTTAATCTCAAAACACCAATCTCTAAGTACCTTTCACTCCCTCATAGGGGACCATCTAAACACTAATCTGCAACATCCCTGGAAATTTCATTGAAATCGGATGGAAAATGTAGAAGTTATGGCCGTTACAAGGAATTCACGTTCGCGCATGCGCAGTCACTTTTATCAGTCCGGGGATGATGATTTTCATGGGGGACCGTCTACACACCAACCCGCACAATCCCTGAAAATTTCATAGAAATCGAACAATAACTTCGTATAGTTATGCGCGTTACAAGGATTTCATGACAGACAGACAGACATTGAACCAAAATGGTTCAGGAAGGTCTGGAACGTTAACGCGAGTGGAAATTTTGATTTTGGAGAATTTTTTTTGGTAGACTCGGAAGCAAAAAGGAAAACCGAGAAACAAAAACCAAAATCAATTAACATCCTATTGCAATTTCAAGGCGTAAAACCTACACCACTTAGAGTGTTACAGGTTATTCCACTAAAAGTGGCGAAATTGTGTCTTTTTTATTTTTCTTGGAGATTATTAGTAGTATTGCAACGGGAAAAAACATTGAGCCAAACCATGTTTCTCAGACTATCAATGTTTTCATTTTCGAAATAGACGATTGGCAAGGGTGGGAAAAATAGTGGATTAGCCTAAATCTCATCCCCCTGGCATGTGCGCTTCCCTGGATGCACTACTTCTCCAAGTAACTACAGACGTTCAGTTTGAGATTCCAGGAAACTACAACGGCTCACGTACTCATCAATTGGTCTGCTTTGGACATCTTTGTCGTCTAAATTTTAGGTTCTTAGTTTGTAAACGGAATAGTGGGTCCATCAGGAATAGTGTGTCTGACAGGTTTTGAGTCATTCCCCTGTAAAATCTTGCAATTCCAGTAGAGCGGAGAGTACTACCGTTAGATGCATAAAAAAAAAAAAATACATTTGTAGCTCTGCTACTCATAAACTACAATCAACTTCGACCCAAGGCCAGTTCGTGCTGTGACCTGCAGGAGTAGATCAACCATCAGATTCTTGGTGAGTATTTTTATTGTATGTCATTCCCCTGTTGTAGTCTATAACTTAATTGTTTCATGGAATATAATTTTTCTTCTTGCGCCATTGTTAAGATCAGTTACTGAGCCTTCTGTCATAATTTTACTGTTTTTTTAAATTTGGCTTTATTTTTACATATACAGCCGTTACATACTTTTACAATTGGTAGTATTAATTTTTATTATAACATTGTACAAATTATAGTAAGACCATTTAAATAAATTTCCAATAAAAAAAGTTTTGCGTTTCACTTATAATTTTACGTTAATGTTTTGTATAAACTCGTAGATATATTTGTATACTTCAATTTCTTGAGCTGCTAGTAGGGTGTCTAGGTTAATGGGCTTTTCCAACATCATCAAATGTAGTCTGTGCAGTAGATTCTCGAGCTTGAGCGTAATTAGAGCACTCGAGTACAATATGTTCGTTTGATTCTTCCGGGTGCCCACAGGCTCTACATGAGGGTGAATCTGATTTACTCTGATTTTGTGCAAATGGAAGTTGCAGCAGGTATGTCCACTGCGCAACCTTGTTATAGGTTTGTAGAAAGCCTTGGTGGTCGGCGACTGTTACTGAGGTAAACCACGGTTGCGAGGTAGCTTGGGGAAAGAGCTGTCGATACCTCTCCCCTCCTTGATAAGAAAAGAAGTCCAACCTCCACTGCGTTCTCATTCTTCTTCTAATTTCTTTCCTCAGATCGGTTGGAGGAAAATGTGGAAAAGATTGGGGGTAAGTTTGTAGGAGTGCTCCGCGCGCCTTGTAGTCAACCACCTCATTCCCCGCTATACCTGAGTGCCCTCGAATCCAACAAAAAATCACCCGGGAGCCCTGACCATTGATAGAGTGGACTTGGCATAGAATGTCGGCCTCAATTTTTGAGAGTTTTGAGGACGGGCCAAGGCTCCGAAGTTTAGTGGTCAAGCTTCGCAAATCCGTGATTATAAGTACTGTGGCTGTCTCAGTACGTTCCCGTGCATATTCCAGTGCTTTTTTAACTGCAAAAGATTCTACAGAGCAAATTGAGGCCGATCCCACAATCGAAATCGTCTTCTGACGTTATGTGAAGGCACAACGAAGGCGCAGCCAGATTTCTGGTCCTGGGAAACAGTTAGGAAAACTGTGTTTTGTCATTCCCCTGTGCGTCATACATGCTGTCGTACATGTAGGGAGCCAGGTTAATGACCGCTCATCAAAAAAATGACCTCTTGTTTTCAGAACCTCTGGCAATCTACATTACTTGCATAATATTAATGCCCTTTACAGACTCAATGGCGCAAAAAAAGAGAACGAGAGAGGAAGAGATGTGGATGAAGAGAGAGGAGGAGCGAGCGAGATATTAGCGCATCAAAAATTAATGCGATCTGCTTGTTCGAAATGGATATTGTTGAATGGATAATGGAAGTTGATTGTAAACGTTTCATATTATGTTGAATAAATGATATAGAAACCATTTTCTCAATTTTGTCATTCGCCTGAAACACTGATTTTTAATAACGGGGGTGTACCCCCTCTGGGTAAATAAACTGTACTGCTGGTATATAGGTTCCATTCTTACAAGGGAAAAGAAAATTTAACCGACGGAAAACACTCAATAATTTGCCAAAGATAACGCAACTTTTTTTTAGCCCGGAATTCGCCACTTTTAGTGGAATCACCCTACTGGAGTAGTGTTCTTCTAATGAAACACAGGTGTAGGTTTAGTTTGGACAATCCACGGCGTTTATTTAATTTTTCTGAGTTTGGGGAATAAATTGAGCATTCTATACTCAACATGGATGTCCAATCATACTCCACGAGACCATGGATGTACAGTGCACAATTCACCTCATGGTTCAGATATAGCATTTCCAAGTCAAATGAAACTTTTTCCAAACATAGTGTATTTCTGTAAAGTAAACAATCGTAGATGAATAATATATTACAAAATTTCAGAAATTCAGTCTTAGAGGTTCTATCAGTCAATGTAAGTATTGGCGTCTCCCCTTAATTGTAGGTTTCTTCGTGTGAGCGTGACGAGTAGGACCCACTCACATTCACCAGTCAGAAATTTCTCAAGCTTACTTGTTTCCTATTCTACTAAGGTGAGATCTACTTCGATAATCCTACGTATAAAATTCATTGAATTTTTATTTTGGCAACTCCTTTGTACGATAGGTACAATTGAATCGATCTGAAATTTGTAGAGTATCTACCTATCTAGGTACCTCATTTCACTAATTTTCTCAATAGGTTTCATTTGATTTGGAAAAAGTTTCATTTGGTTTGGAAAAGGTTTCATTTGGTTTGGAAAAGGTTTCATTTGACTTGGAAAAGGTTTCATTTGACTTGGAAAAGGTTTCATTTGACTTGGAGAAGGTTTCATTTGGTTTGGGAAAGGTTTCATTTGACTTGGAGAAGGTTTCATTTGGTTTGGAAAAGGTTTCATTTGACTTGGAAAAGGTTTCATTTGGTTTGGAAAAGGTTTCATTTGACTTGGAAAAGGTTTCATTTGGTTTGGAAAAGGTTTCATTTGACTTGGAAAAGGTTTCATTTGGTTTGGAAAAGGTTTCATTTGACTTGGAGAAGGTTTCATTTGGTTTGGAAAAGGTTTCATTTGACTTGGAGAAGGTTTCATTTGGTTTGGAAAAGGTTTCATTTGACTTGGAAAAGGTTTCATTTGGTTTGGAAAAGGTTTCATTTGACTTGGAAAAGGTTTCATTTGGTTGGGAAAAGGCTTCATTTGACTTGGAAAAGGTTTCATTTGACTTGGAAAAGGTTTCATTTGACTTGGAAAAGGCTTCATTTGGCTTGGAAATGCTGTATACACATCACATAATATGCAAGTGAGCTGACAATGCACACTGCAACCACCCACTATATTCTTCCTACAAGAGAGTCTCCAAAATGCAACCGATTCTGCAGCTCCAGTACAACTAGACATGTGAGGCTTCTATGAACCAGAGCTCGAATTCCATGGAATTCATTTATTGAGATGTTGTAAACCTTCTTCACTTACACAGACGCAGAAAAAGCAACTACAGCTTTAGAACGCTAGCTTCTAATATATGACACAATTACAGAAGTCAAAATGGCCTCAAAGGGTGTGCCAACTCGAGGACCAGTAAGTGTTAAATGGTTGCTTAAATAGCGCTGACACAACTTTTGAGTTGTTTTAAACTTCTTAAGGGCCTTCATGAGTCAAAAAATAGGTTGACCAAAAAAAAATGTTTTTTGGTACTGTTAAAATCTCCGTTTTGTACAGATCAGTTTGATATGCAACACTATGGGGTTCCAGAAACCAAAGGGGTCCCAAATTGAAAGTAATAAGCCGTAAGAGCTGGGCAGTCTGCTGAGCGCTAGATGCCTAACCCTCCTACTGCCTGACAGGGTGGGATTCACGAACATGGAAATGAAAATTCACTTCTGAAAAATCAATTATTTATAATTTTGGTAACTTCATACAAGAGGTGAAAGGCAAAAATATTTACGAAAGTCATTGTCATAAGTTAGTGCGCACCAAAAGCGTAGGAAGGGCCAGTTTATCATCGACTTTTTTGAAGTTTTCATCCAGATTTTTTCGTGAACTTCTTCGTTTTTGCCTCTTTTTGAAAACTTTAGAACCACTTCGAGGCATGATATTGTTATACCTAATCGAGAACACGGAAAAGTCAATATACGAGGATGAAAACAACAGTAGCGATCTTCAAAAGTAACAGAATGAAAATGCGAAAACACAAGGAATGCAGTCACGCTAAAATATCAAGTAACTGCAATTTATCACTACCTGAACCTCTGAAACCTATCCTTCTTCTTCTTCTTCTTTTTATTTTCATTCACAAGTTGATGAAAAGCAATGAGTAGAACAAATCTCGGCATCAACGCCGCGCGCGCTGCGATAAGAAACCAGAGCTGAGATCAGAGACTCGAGGTAGGTAACTTCTTTCGCCGTTTTATCAAAACTATGTTTTCGCGCAGGTTAGGAACATTTTCTTCGGCTGTGTTCAACTTATCGAATTGATTCTTTTTTTGTTCTTTAGAGGAACAGTTGCTGAATAGATTGACATTTTTTCAACCTCAAATCCGGTTTTTTTCTAACCTCAAAACAAATGAGTGTGAATTCAAAAATGAGGGTGTGGGAACCTTCGTCCCATAAATTGAATTGCTGAGTGGAAAGGGCAAAAAAATGTCAGTTTGGAGAGGGGATGTGACTGTACAGAATAAAAAAAAAATCATGAAATTACCTCGAGTGATTGTCGAGAAAAGGTACATCAACGATCATACAAAATTACATTGACTCACGAAGGCCCTTAAGTAGATTCTAAAATTGGTGTGCATTTAGAAACTGGTATTTTTATTTTGTAATTGCTGAAGTTGTTACAGAGTTATGTGAAGAGGTCAATTAATGGTGTCCATAGGTCTACAGTACTGGTACATAGGAACCTATCACAGCGAGGTTCACCTAAAGGTGAAGTTCTGGTTCTGTCTTGTTGGCCTCAAGAAGGAAGCTTATTTGGCCTGGAATTGGTGGCATATTTGGGGCTCTTATTTCTACGTCTCTTACACTGTCTGCTGAAGGTTTGGTAATACTATGCATCCAGATTCGGACCTTAGTCCTCTTGGTTTCTTTCTTGAACTTCTGCGACTCCAACTATTGGGATAAATTGTTTTATCCCTATAAATTGTTTTATTGTCTAGAATAGGTATCTGAGAGTGGGTTGTTAGTGAAATCAACTTCCGATTTCGGAGACCGACCTGTGATGTAAAAATCCGTCTAATTAATTTTAAACCAATTATTTCAATTCATAATCACTCTTAACTTGAAAAAACTCATTGAGGTATTTCGAATGGTACCTACCTGAAGTGTTTTCAATTAGGGATAAACACGTCTTCGGTCTCTTTAGCGATTCTCAAGTGTAATTGAGCTACTCCACTCTCTTTCCAAGCGAAAGAAAGAACAGGGACATCGAGGGAAGAGCACTGCGGGCTGGTAAAGGGCGCCGAGGGGTTATCAATTAGCCCTGGAAGGGTTCCCGAGGGACAGTTTCCTTCCCAGGGACCTCTAATTGGACTGATCCTCTGCGATTCTCTGCCGCTCGAGTTCTCAGCGCCACTCGTGCGATGTTCTCGAGCTCTTTGAAGAAGCTTCAATGCTTCAGACATTAAGCCCAATTCCATTTAATCCATGTTTCAGCAGAAATTTGAGTAAAAATTTTCATTATTTTTTTAATAACCTAATAATAACCTAATTATCATCAGCCAGCAGAAATTCCTTTGATTCGTTGACCTGTCATAGAGTGACGTCTGAACTCGTGAGAAATAAAAATCATGATTTGTGTTATTGGGTTATTAGTTTTTTATTAGTTTTTTAATATAAACAGAATATTTGAGAAAGGGAACAAGTCTTCCAATACAAGTACCTGTGTAAAACTCCACACATTGTAACACAATTAATTACCCTTTTGGTCGAAGTAATACTTGAACTAAATGAGCTAAGACAGGTTATAATATCCATAGAATTATAATATCCATAGAAGGGATATGGATATTCCAGTTTTCCAAATTTTAGTTAGGTACGGGGCGTTATATGAGAAAATTATTCGAGGGGTCGGGAAATGGGTAAAGTTGAGGTATTTTTCACAGTATTACATATTATGTACTTATCATACGGTAGAAGTATCGTAAGAAGGTCAATTTGACCATGATTATCACATGACAACACATTAAATCTGTTAAGAAAATTTCTCTTTTTGTAAACTTTGATTGTAAATAAAGTCATATTTCTTCTTCGTCTTCTTCTTCATACGGTAATCCCATGTTAGATGTGGCCATTCACGATCAGGATAGAACACAAAAGACCCGTTGCGTCGGAGACCATCGAAGAAGACTGGACACCCACCTTGGAACCTTTTTTAAAATTCAATTTTCGTTCTAATTTAACTTTAAATTTTAATCTTTCAAGTATTTTTTGCTTCCGAGTCTACCAAGGTAGCGGAAGCTTTGTTTTCACTTTTCAAGGTTGAAAAAAATGTTCTTCAAAATCACAATTTTCACTCGCGTTTTACGTTTCAGACCTTTCTGAACAATTTTGGTTCCGTGTCTGTCTGTCTGTCATGAAATCCTTGCATTACTATAACTTCTACAATTCTCATCCGATTTTGATGAAATTTTCAGGGATTGTACGGGTAGGCGTACATATGATCCCCTATGAAAATCATCACCGCTGATGACTGATGTAACCGCTGCGCATGCGCAAACGTGATATCCTTGTCACAACTATAACTTTTACACTTCTCACCCGATTTCGATCAAATTTTCGTGGATTTTGCGTGTTTGCGTATAAATGGTCCCCTATGAAAATCTTTACCCCTGACTGATAGTAGCCTTTGCGCATGCGCAAACGTGAAATCCTTGCCATAACCGTAACTTTTACATTTCTCACCCGATTTCAATGAAATTTTCGGGAATTTTGTGTGTTGGCGTATAATTGGTCCCCTATGAAAATCTTTACCCCTGACTGATAGTAGCCTTTGCGCATGCGCAAACGTGAAATTCTTGTAACAGCCATAACTTCTACATATTCCAACAATATTCAGAGATTGTACCGGTTGACGTGTAGAGTCCCCTATGAGGGTTGTGCAAGGTTCATAGAGATTGATGTTTTGAGATTAACTACTATGCATCGGATCATCTATACCAGCGGTTCCCAACTAAATTTTTCCAAGGACCCCTTCATCAATGACGAGGACCCCCACTATCTAAAGTTACCTAAAAAGAACCAAAATATTTGAAAAATAAATCAAACAGATGCTATAAAACTTAGGATTTATTCTTGAAAATACAGAGATTTTTCAAGGTTCAAGAGATACTAGCAAGTTCGGTTCGAGAGTCACTGTCTTATTAACTTTAACATCGAAAGCATTTTCTCGTTCTTCGTCTGAATGCCTAGGCCGTTTTAACGATCCAAATTTTAACCAACGGTCCATAACGTACGCGTAATTAACTTTCCGTGAAAAACAAAGCTTTTCAATCACTAAAATGTTGCACAAAATCACACATGTGAACAACTCGGTCAGGGACCGCACTAGCACTTGCAAACTCCACTAGCACTAACTTGTCTCCAGTACTCTGTGAGCACTAGCAATAAATAACTAACAATATAGCAATAACTGACATCTCTGAAATACATAAAGCCAAACCAGAGTGTGCTAGCGTTAGTTGTCATAATATGACTTCATATTATGAAGCCAGACGCAGAAGTCAACGTTCAGAAGCTGCAAATATATATTTAATTTGTATATCCTAAGGACCCCCTCAGCCATACCTCGCGGACCCCCAGGGGTCCGCGGACCACCAGTTGGGAACCGCTGATCTATACAATAGGGTCATGGATACGAGGAAGCTATGTGACACACCCACTTGGCAGACGTTTTTCCTTCACATTTTTCAATTTACACATTGTTGAGTACTTCATTATTAAAGTCCTGAACACTCAAACTTTGATAATATGCCCCAAAAAACCGCACAGTATGACATTAATCCATTAAATGTGTGTCACTCTGTAAACTGGGTTACTAAATACTTTACCCTCCTCAAGTTCCATGATTATTCTCCATAGAAGTTCACGTGAGGCTAAAAGTGAAAAGAAAAGTCGCAGAACCGCAGAAAAACACAATAATGAACGAATAGAGGGGCGGTTCAGAAAGGTAGGTAATTCTGTGCACTTGATATTCAGCCGACGTCTTCCCCTCCAACAGGTCGCACCTGTTGAGTGTGTATCCGTGTACCAACCACTCCACCTACCTCACATCTCCTGTATTCCACTTCTCTCCTTTTCTCTGCTCCCGGCCAATATTTTTATTCTCCTCATCTTGAGAGCAAGGAGAGGAGTAGCTACTTATTCAGAATAAATCATATTTCTTTTATACTTCCCGCTGTATTTTCCGCTGAGGTTTTTCGTTCTCGAATGAGATTGGTTCGAGTTTAAGATTTTTTCTTGGTTCAACAACACAATAACTAGCTGTACTACTGTGTGTGTGCGTTTGTGGTTTGGACGTTTGCTATTATAGCAAATAGGCACCTATAATAGGTGTCGAGATTGCTTCCTCAGCGATTTTTCCTGCGTTCACTTCTATTCAGGTACTCCACTCAACCATTAAATTCGACTATCTTCTAGGTTAGGAAGAACCATCCTGTCAGATCGGATGTCCTCAAAAGAACACTTCAAAACATGTTTTTGATAAATATTTTCCACTGCTAAATCCAGGGACTGAAATGAATGAAAAGTAAGGCGATAATTTGAATATATATTTGTTCAAAACCGCATTACTGTCTTGAACAGTTGCTAAAGAACAATAATTTTTTTCGAAACAAGAATTTAGTTCTTACAATGTTTATGGTTTTATAACTAGAATAGAAACATATTGTCTAGCAATACATGCATTCCGGAGGACGTCCCATTCGATAAGCATTAGGTCAATTAATACCAGTTGGTAAGCGAAAAAACTTTTTCACTCGATGTAATTTAATAACTATTTTAGGCAAGAAATAGTGGTCTCCCCCCCCCCCTCACCATTATCTACCACAACATTTCTAGCGGCATGGGAGCCTCGAATTTGAAGAACATTTTAAAATCCATGTTCTACGACACCCAACATGCGAATTCGAGTTCACCCCCCCCCCCCCACAACCATCACTAATGGTTTTGATAGGCAGCCCTTCGAAGTTCATTTCCGTAGTCAAGTTGGAACACAAAAACAACCCACGAAATAAGCGGTTTATGGTGTCCTGGCACCATGGTGGCACCACTATTTGTTCCATGGTGGTGCAGAGAATAATTCAGGAAAATCCGGAGGTTTCATGAGAATTTTTTCTCAATTTCAAAGCTTGGTAAGCTATAAAGGAACCGAAATATTGAAAAATCGGATATTTTCTCAATGTTATCCCCCACTCGCCCCCTCCCCATGCTAAGTTTGATACTCTGGTGAAATAGTGAGCAATTTGGAAGATTTCTGAGTCGAAAAAAAGAATAAACACTCAAATCGGTTGAGAACTAAGGCCTGAGCAGACGACACAAGATTTTGTCACACACATACACACACACAGACATACACCTATGGTTTTTTTTTCGCGGATTTGGATTCAGAATGGTCTAAAATGGATTAGTGTGTGGTTATTTTTTTTCTGTTGAATGTTGTCCAACTTTACCCCAGATCAATCGCAGAAGGACGCCCAAGTCTTACTGAGGGACGTCCTAACAACAATGTGTGAATAAGCCTTTGTCGTGAATAGACTAACTCACTCAAATTTTGCAATTTTAGAAATATGCGTTCCTTATTAAAGAAAATTTGGTAAAAATACGAGTATACAAGTAAATCAAGTTTATTTTGACAGAAAGTTCCTACCAATGAAACATTGTCATCCCAAAGTTGGTTCTATAACTTGTAACTCATCATTTTCGTGGAAATAGACAACGTTCTACTCAACTCCGTTTTTATTAAAACCCTTAAGTTCTCATAGGGACCGATCGGTTGGTCCTACAGAGCTCTGGGTGGTATCATTCGGTTCTAAAAATTCATACTATCTTACATTGATGGAAAAAACAATACCTTTATTTCAAAATTTTTTGATCTAGGGCGTTTTTAAAAATTTTACCCTTAGAAGTGACCGACATCAACCACATATAGATCTCAAATGGAGCTCATATACCAATTTTCATCAAAATCGGTCCATGGGAACTAAGGAAAGTGCCGGACGGAAAAATTTTTATTCGATTTTCGGATTTTACGTACCGTGAAACGTAAACCAACAAATTCTTTCATTATTGATAAAAATTAACCAAAAAGGATCATGTTCCATGTTGCTCATAAAGGTTTGCTCAGATGAAAATTTAGCTCACACAGCTGATCAGCGAGAAGCTTAATTTTTAAACCAGATTCAAAAGTCTTAAGGAGGCACCCCTCGAAATTTTAACTCCCTCGGGGCACCAGAGTGGCGAACGATTTTTGTAAGATGAAAAATGGCGAAGTTCCTTAGCAACGAATGGGTTCACAGTTATAATGTATGGTTAAATTATAACATACTATTTTGATATATTATACAATTATATTATAAGCCAGCCGGTGAGGGTCCCGGTCTCGGTCACTCAATAATTGAAACTGCTGGATGTTTTAAAAACATGAAACTGGTCAATATGTGTAAATTTATGTTTGAATACACTTCTCCTTACTTCCTAACACATACCTTGTGTTTACTCCCATGAGATAGAGCACCATACACTGAATTGCCAAAAATTCCTAAAAGAAAATTATCCTGATCAGCCCGAAAATCATAGGGGTCGCTCACAAGGTGGATTGGTCATTAGACTATCATAATTGAGCCTTTTAAATTTTCTCTCAACATCCTCCAATT
>CM019182.2:24317339-24390534 GCA_009739505.2 Apolygus lucorum | reverse complement strand
AATAGAAGTGCAAGATAGCGGGCAAAATAACAACTAGTTACTTACCTATATTGAAATATGAAAGTCAGTAATTAAGATGGGCGTATGAACCTGAGAGGACAGTACATTTTGTTTCAGACGTTCATCAACGAGCTGAGGTTGATCTGGGATCTCGTCTTTGAGCTGGAGGCCCTCCAACACAGTTTTTTCGGCCGGATTCTCAAAGAGTGGGATTATCGGCAACATCGCGAGAGGGCGCTCGAGTCCGGTGTTGGGACAACCTACAGTGCTGAAGATGAGTTCAAAGTGAAAACGCAGGCGTTCAAGGCTTTCCTTCCCACGGTCAAGGCTCAGTACAACATCATACATCGCAATTACCAAGTGAGTATCGCGGGAGTTTATTCAGAGTTTAGAGTTTATTCAGAGTTTATTCACTCTGCTTCTTAGTTATGCCTGTGCAGTGAAGAAAGAAGTACCAAACTGCCCTGGCATTGGAGGAGTCCAATGCCAATATATTATATATCCAATATTATTCAACACTTAGAGGGAACTGTAGGGTCCTGCGTTGTAACCCGTGATTTCCACTAAATCATTTTTATTATTGATCTACTCATAGGCAATGACGTTGAACTATGTGATAGATTTCAAATTCTCTATGATATTTTGATACATGGTTGTTGTTTATTTGGATTGAAGCACGCATTGAAGGCATTGGAGTTCATTATTATTATTAGTTATACTATTGATGATTCTGTTGTGTCATTAAAAAACTAACTTCCATCGACTGGGAATCAATATTGCCAGACTTCCAACTCTACTACAATTCTTAGTCGAGCTCGCTAACACTGAGCCAAGGAAGTGAATAGACAGAAATTGGAAGAGACAGCTAATAATTTTTTTTCATGATACATTTTGAATTGTACCTTATTACACTTGGGTCTCTATGTCCAGAAAGCAGAGAGCTGAAGAGGAGGATGAATTGCTGGAGGATGTGAATGTCGGATGAAATGACGCTTGGACATAGCCGTCTCATGAATGTTGGACAATGTGATGTTTTGACTGAAGGTTCATAGTACTGACCATAACACTATAATATAGTGTTTTTGTAGAGGTGGCACAAGCTATGTCCTAATTTTGAGCTGTCTTATTACGTTTGTGTCTCTACATTCAGAAAACAGAATGCTTAAGAGGTATGAGTTCTGGAGCAAGGTGAGTATAAGAGAGGTGTGCTCACGCTCCACAGATGGGAAGGGGCGTGACGTCACCAGATTCCTCCGGCATGCCAGTCTTCGCCTTACCGCTTTTCCTGCTATAGAAATTTTGTAGGTGCTTCAACCAGCAAGTTGCGACGAAATTTTGGGAAAATTCACTTGAATTGTTGTCCCGGGCAAAGTTAGTGCCTAATACATGAATGGGTTTTGATGGAAAAGTCAACTTTTGTGCTTTAGAACTTTAGAATCAATCATCATTTCTCTCCTTTTTCGTTTTAAAGCGTGAGTCCCGGGTAAGATTGTGTGACTGGCTGTGGTTGATTCCTTGTAATGCGATGCTAAAAGAATAGTGGTCTGATTGTGATGACATTTTAGCTGGTTAAAACATAGTCAAGCCAAGCCAAGCCATTTGGCTTGCACAAACCAAAATATCTGGCTTGAGCAAAATCTGTCTCTTACAGAAAATCGGCATGAGGTTGGAGCGAAGTTTGAGCGTGTGAACGCAGTACAAGCCAAACCCACGATCTCGCGCAGGCGTATCCATTCTCTTCTAGGCTTCAAAACTTCTGCCTGTTGCCAACAATCTCAGTGTTGTTGACAACCTTTCATGGGGGGGTTACGCTCGTTTCATTACGGCGTAAGTTCATAGTTTAGGAAAAGAATTAGGTTCCCCTCTCAATCCCACGATTAAATTTTTTATGGGAAAGGTTATCCCTCCTGAGTAACCAAACCTTGCTCCATTTCCGACCTATTTTTGGGGCAACTTTTTTTCTTATCAGGCAAGCCGCAGTCGCACATAGGATGAGCTCCTTCTCATCCAGATCAAAATTTATTGCCACAAGTACACTAAACGGGCCACACCTTCGTACGAGCACAACTGAACGTGTGAACACGACCACGTTGTTCAGTGCAGTTTGAGCAAACTGGCTTGAGCGTGTAAACCTACCTTGACGTCACGTTTTCCCCACCAGGGAGCGTGAGCACACCTCCTTCCTCTCTACTCACCTTGGGTCTGGAGAGTCAGTCCTGGCACTGGCTCTCAAAGCTATTCTAATTTCACCTTATTATTCCATACAAAGTGCAGAGTGATGGAGAAGAAAGCTAACGTTTAAATGGGTAGCAAGCATGTGCATTTATGAGTGGATTTGATATTGCAATGGTGGTGCTGGTTTATGCCTGCTTGAAGTATTACAGATTGATCTGGTGGTAGAAGTAGGATTATCATTCTTCGTCGCCTAGATTTGATAAACTTGTTTCTTCAAATTTTGAGGAGAAAAGATAGGAATTCTTCCTCCATAGCGTATGACCTTTAAATTGATTACAGAGGAATTAACAATCCTCGATTGTTGCTATCTTGTGAGATTAGCCTGAACTATGCCTCAGGGCATCTGAGGCAAGCCATGCCCGTCTGAAGCCTATCCTTCAGGGCCCCTGATACAAAGTGCTTTTAAAAATAGAGCTATACACTTTCTTGGACCTTCCAGAACGTTCCTAAAGTAGACAATAAGTTGAGTAATGAATCATAAAACATTGTGACCTAGCTGTGTTTGCTTCCTAGTAGTTCGAGCAAAAAAAGAAATAGTTTTTCTCAAGTTTGTTTATTCATAAGTAGTTCTGCCATACTGATTCTCGGTTCAAGTTGATTTTACCCAATACGTGTTTCCCTGTTTCAGGAATGCCTCAAGAAGTTTTTGTTGGATCTCACATCCCAAAAAGACCACGAGCTTCGACTGCTCAGCAGTCGAATCGACTACAACGAATTTTACAAGAGAATCGACGCACGACTCAACGAGTCCATGAAATTCAGCAGATGCAGTGATATGTTCCAACAACTGTAAACTCGAACTCAACAAGCCAAATCAACGCTTGATTTCCTGTTTGCGGGTCGTATCAGTGCCTCTTGATTTCTTCCAAGCGCGCACAGCTGACTAACCTAGTCATAATGTTTCCGTATTTCGTTCATATCATATTTAAATCCCTCAACGTCGTGCGAAATCCCTTCTCAGATATTGAAAGTTTCTCATATATACCCTTAGCGAGAATCCAGCGGAATGTAATGGTACGTAGAGTTATATCAGAATTGTGAATGAGATTTTATCATTAGATTAGGTGTTGAAAAGTGCTGGTAGCTACTAAGATTTTGAGCTTAAATGACATTGGGTTGGAGTATTATTTTGGCAAATTTGATGTTTATATCTGATTTGAAGTAAATCCCAAAGTATTGAAAGAAATCTGTCGCTGTATTTATGAAGTCTGTATATCAGTCAGGTGATTGTCGAAAAGATGAGATTCGAATTTATATTTCCCATTATGAGCTTCCAAAGCTGAAGATTTCCCTGACATCCTTCGATTGGATTGTCCCATTTATGACGCTTTTATCGACTGGTTGTTGATTCAAATATTGAAGTAGAAATAGGCTACTTATAACAGGCAATTCAGGCTCCCGGTCGTGGGTTCATCCAACCCACTCATTTATCTCGCTAAAAAATCTTAATTCTTCGTCCAGAATATAAGGAAGTTCAGGAACTTGTTCTCACCTTACCGTTCTTGTTTCTTCCTGCTCTCTACGTGTCATTTATGTTGGGGCTGTGACATGTTCCCAACAGTGCCATAAGTGGTGCCCATACAATTGCCATGTTACTAATGTTTGAAGAAAAAGTCTGTTATAATTTTAACTAGGGCGATTAGATCTCTTCATTCGTGTCTTACTACTCGTATTAGAGAATGTTGTTGAATAATGTTGATGATCTGACTATTTTTTTTTTTTTTAGAAACCTCCACTTAGAGTAGGTACTTAACATAACGTCCACTTTTTTTTAAAAAGATTTCATGTAATTGTTTTATATTATTTTATTTTGTTATCGATAATGTTCCTATAGGTATTGCTTATTGGTCTCCTCTTAGGAAATTTCAATATGTCTTCCTTGTTCTGCTTCTGTTTAACAATGAAATTAATAACTGCGACTTGTAGTTTTATTAATCCATTCCTGTACCCGACTTTCAGTTCAAGGTGCCAAGTCTTCTTCTGTTGAATACCAGGGTGATGAATGTTTGTCGATTAGTCGGCCGATTCGATGGTTCTAAGAATGGGATTTAAGCGAGCGAGGGACATTCGAGGGAGCCCAGTAGATTCGATCATTCAAAGCATATTGATGATCTGTAATGTCCGTGAAAATCACTAATACCCGTCAGTTCGTTAAATATTCCAGGTGGTTTTCATGGTTCTTACTGACCTCTTCGATTTTTCCTTTTTCAGATGCAGGTCACCTTACTCTCATTTTAGTAGGAAGAATGGCTGCCAGAATTGCAGAATTGCTGCTCCGCTCTACAGTGCGAAGTACTCCCAGTGTTTTAGGCCTAGCCTGCAGCTTTTCCCTCCTCCACATTTTGCCTGCAACTCAGGATCGCTGATGTTCAGAGTACCTACACAGAAAGGGATGAGCAAGGCTGAAAGGCTCGGCCTAAAACACTGAGTACTTTCTCACCAGAGAAAGGCTGGTGAGGTGAAACGTTGGAAGAAGTGTGGTGCTAGAAACAAGTTCAAGTGGGACAGCTATTTGAAAACGTTTGAGAGAAAAGTCATTAGCAGCACTCCCCCCCTTTGGACTAAATAGAATAGTGTTTTAATGAAGTTTTTATTTTCTCGAAGTTATTGTACTCTTGTCAGATATTTCTGTGTGCGTGGGATGACCCCCTCTACAGTGCCCAGGAGGCGGTCAGGACTCCAACCTAAACGGAAAAAGTATCTCCGCGGCCAAAACTCAGTCTTGGCGCCCATACACTTGCCTGCAGGCCGTCGCCTCATTAGGTCAAATCACAGAGTAATGGAGACAAGTTAACAGAGAAGAAAGCCAACGTTAAACTGGTGTGCAAGCATTTTTGAGGCTGCCTCAGTTGCGCCATCTACTTTCAGCTAGGAATGAGGAACTACTACGGTAGTGGTGGGGGGAGAGGGCACACTCTTCATACCGCTTCTTTTTAAATCCTTTCCAATGACCAGAAATTGATAACTTTTCGTTTCATCATCATTTAGATTTGCAAAAATTACTAGGAAATTCCATTTGAGGCGATGGATATTTTCCAAGTTGCCCTTCGAATTGTTGTTGTCCCTATCGCGAGTTGTTCAAATGTTGAATCGACAACTGCCACCCATAGAAACGTTTGAAACCTGGTGTATTAATGAAAATCGCTCGATTTTTTCGGACATATCGCGAATATAACTAAATGTTATCAAATTAATTACTTGGATGCGGCCGGTTACGCACCAAGGAGAAAAATATGTGATAAACAAGGTGACTTGTTGTGATGAGGTTGGGAACAAACAATCGAGAACCGGTCGTGAACGCTATCTGTTGCTTTCCGCTATAACTACGTCCTGGAGCTCCACCAATCGAAACGCTTCTCGGGCTCCCACATTCAGCTTTCAGCCCAGTGGGTCAAATACACTCATCGTACGGCAGCCTGCAGTTGAACCGACAGTATGTGGCCGCCCTAACTGTGCCGAAAAGGTAACAACCCTCTCTCGGGAAAGGGAATCCCTGCATACAACAACGCTGTCATGGAAGCCGTCCAACGTTGAATGCTCACTTAAACCCATGCACAGAGAAATCTGACTCAGTATAGTCATGGAAATATGAGAGCCACGGCTGCTCACCTTTTCAGTGCCTGGTCATGGGAGTGACAATGAGTCCTCTTCATTCCTCTGCTGCTAGCAGAGTTGGGGTTAACTTCCCAAAGTTCAACACCAGAAGCTGTTGTCAGCAAGACGCTGGAAGGTATGAAGAGCAGGAGTCTTGTGGAAGTGTACGCAGAAAGTATCCTGACAAGGAAAACATTGTTAGAACGAGAGAGAGAGAAGGGAACAACCGCCATCCAGAACTGATGAAGTGCCCCAGGACAGCCTGAAGTAATGTGTTAAACAGTTCCAGGCTGAGCTTCCAACGTGGGAGAAAAGGAGGTGTTCTTTTTTTTAGTGGGTTTGAATCGCACATAACCTTGAAGTCGTGGACCCTTCAAGGGATCCAACTCCACCTGTGGATCTTGAAGATTTTCTTACCTGCTTACCAAAGAAAAAAAAATTGTTCACATCAGAACATTCTCTTAGGTTGCAGTCATGCCCAATTGCAAATAAGAACAGGCTTTGATTTGGTCAGAAGTGAGAGTATATAGCGGAGGGTATATATTGAGAGTATTATAGCAGTGATACAACAACCAGTTCATCCCCTCTGCTTACTCTCATTTCAATGTTCCTACTACTTCTTCCATGGAGAGGATGAGAAATGAAACACCACGTTAGCATTTAAATAAAAATATAATCCAGTTACGTTAGATAATATAATTTCAATATCAGATAAATAGGGTCATTAGAGAAAAAATAAAGTTCAAAAAAAAGGATAGAATAAGATAAAGAAAGAAGAACAAAAAGAAACTGAAAAGTGTAGAAGACAACTAAACCAAGCAATGGGCCCACAGTAACGTGTTTTTACTTTATATCACATACAGTTGTCGATCTGACTGGAAATTTTATAAAGTAAGAAGAGCTAAATTAATAATACATCTTAGTTATCCTCCAAACTCTGACAAAAAAATGTTCGGCCTAAAATTTGTTTACAAAAAAAAAAGAATCAGAAGACGGGAGTGTTTTCGGTGAAACACGAGGTACAACTGGGTGAAAGTCACACCCCAAATAATTTATCCATCTCCGTTCAACATTAAAATATTAGTAACACAATTCAACAACAATTTTTTTCATTTTTCTCAACGCTTAATAATAAAAAACAATATTTTTTTCCGCATTTTATTGCTCACTGGAGTCGAAAAATCACTGGGATACATTATAATACATTTTTCGCGGGTGAAGAAAAATTCTCTCCGTCGAAAAAACAGAAATACAAATCCATCTAAAATCAAGGGTTTAATTGTACCTAGGCTTTATTGATGTCGACCGAAACTTCAATATTATTACTTGAAGTCAGTAACAGTACGGGGGAAAAGAATTTCAATGTTTTTGATATCCCTTCAACGTTATAAGCGGTCATTCTGGGCAAATCCCCTTGTCTCACGAAACAGACGATACAATGCAAGAGAAAAAAAACGAATGATTAAAAACTGGAAGATTCCTTTCAATAAATAAATAAATTTCAATGAAAATAAAAATAATTTATATCTATTATTTACAATTTATATATGTCCCATAGTGTTTTACATAAAATTACTATGCTTCTTGTTGACAATTTTATTCTCTAGTGTTTCCTTGTATTTTCATTAACAATATAATTTAATATTAATATAAATATGTGTTCTTTTTTCCTGTTGGTAGGTTTACTCTGCGATCGGAGTGACATTGTGATAAGCCACGTGGTTGTGGGTGGGACTAATTGAAAATGCCTGTACTTATTTGTCTCCTGAGGGCGTCAGGAATCTGGAATCAGGTGTGAATAGATTTTTTTGGGTCATTTACCATCGAAAGTACCTTTTTCAAATTCTAATTGAAACAGCTCATTAACGAGGTTTTGACCTTTCATGTTTTTCGAGTTCTTCTTGGGTTTTTTTTTCTCTATAAAACTCGTGAGGAGAGGTGCGTCCAATGTGAAACGTGTAAAAACGACTCATTTTCAGCGCACTCTTGTAAAATAGGAATTCGATCCGTCTCAGGGAAATTTAAATTGCTACAAGAAGTACTACCTGCCTCATATTCCCGATTTAACCTGCGTCGGATTACTGCATCTTGTATACGAAGGCGACAATCCAACTCTGTGAAAAGTGCTTAATTTGCTTGTAGGCAGTCTTCCAATGCAGACTATTGATTGCCAGACCAAATACCGTGGTACAGTCTTAAGTCGGCAGATTCGCTGAGGCATTCTTTAGTCACGCCGCGCCTCGGCTCCAGAGCTGTTCTGATCACCAAACTATTCAGGATGTGTACTTTTTTTGATCTTTTGAAAATGGACGAAGATATGGCTGTTAGCCACTACGTCATGAAAAGGGTCAAAAAGTAAATGGTCTCTAAAGAGAACAAGTCAGCATATTGGAGGAATTGGTTGCAGAGGATGAGGTTGCATTGAGGATGAGTTGTGTACCAACTCCTACTTCATAATATGGTATCTAAACTGATACAGAATAAAGACACCAGGACGAGAAGATGCATCAACTCTTAGCAAGTTCGTGACTGCTACATTACCGCAATGATTAGACATTATCAGAGAGTTTTTGTTGCCATAATTTGAAGGGCCCCATTAGGAGGAGACTAGCGCGAGCAACCATGGATGCTACCCAGTTGAAGGAGGAGGCCCGTTAACTATGGACAGGTGGGGGTGGGGGGAGACGCTCGTGCCAGGGAGCCTCTAGAAATGGGTAACAGTCTGGGGAACCCTTTCACTGTCGCCAACTGTTGGCGGGAGGCAAATTCACCATCAGCCGCGAACTCTGAGCTTTGTGAAGAAGTTCCACAGGCCCCGGTAGTGGCGTGCAAAAACTCTCTAATAATCCAGAAACCTCCCCTGCTGTACTGAAAACTTTGAGGGACTACCTTTTTGCAAGATTGGCATGGTAGTGAATGGGTGGAATCACAATACGACCCATTCGGCTCAACGCTTAGAGTTTGCCATTCACAAAAGTTTTTTCGGAGATGCCATACAGAGCAGCAGGGTGGATTTTGGACCTTCCAGATGTACTACCCTGCCGACCGCTCCACAGAAAACGATTAGGTTTCTGGACATTGGCGTGCTATATTTTTACCTAAGCATGAATACAATGAGGGAAGTGGTCAATCAAGGCCGACATTCGAAGAAGGGTGGTGTAATGATTATTTGATGCAAATCGAGTCCATGACGTCACAGTGGAACAACCAATAAACCGCCAAACAACCTTTTTTTACCTAATCATAAACACCGTAGTGACAAAGAAAATTCACTGAACTTATGATGTCTTCAAAATAATGCACAACTATAGTAAATTTTCCTGCACTAAAGTTATCGCGCTCAGAAAATAAAATAAGCAAATTAAACTGGCAGTTTTGACCATTTTTACTGTCCAAACGTGCATTCGTCAGCAACGTTGGAGAGCCTTTTAAAATTGCTTTCAGAATACATAGAATTTGAGAATTTTCGAATCTCTAGCTCTCAAATCAACGCTTATTAATCCAACTTCAATGAAACTTGAAAAACTTCAAGGCGTTGTATTAAAACTTATCTAATCTGAACTTCTTCAAAATATAAGCTTTTCAATGATTTTTTAAATTCAGTGTACTGATTGGGGGAGGAAGATGGCGTTTGAAGGCAAAAACGAAACCTGCCCATGATTTCAGTCAAGTAAATATCGTTTTTTTCACGTGATTGTTTGTCACTCCTGACAAATTTTGACCTATGAATTGATTTTTGAGAATCATTTCGAACGTCGTTACTCCAATTTTCCACAATTATCCATGGAAATTACCATAATATGAGTCGGACGTACTAGCGTGCCCGAATGCACAATTTTAACATGAAAATCGCGAGAAGTTGGTTTCCAAATGTGAATTTCGAGAATTCAATAGTTAAAATTATTCAAATTTCCAAAAAATTCTGATGAAAATTTAATGAACTTTCCGACGGTGACAACCAATTCATTTTTGAACAGCCAAAAAACAACCAAATTTAGGCCAAAAACCGTAAATTACACTTCAAAACGAAATTGAGCTTAATAATGAGCTGAATAAATTAAAATTGATAAGAGGAACTTTCGATCGGACATGACCCTGTATTGGATAACTGGGAATTTTAGGTAATGAAGATTGCAAACGAATACACATAGTTTTGGCATCAAATCAATCGAAACAAAAAAAAAAACCTTCCGGCCTCGTCGAAATTCTCCTTCATTTCAAATTAAACGGGTAAGAAATGGCATATCACAATGCTCAACCAATCACAGGTTTCACATTCAAAGCTTAACACTGGAAGAAGTACGTACCAAGTAAAAATACATAGCAATAATAACTATAATTATTAGTTATAAAGTTACTTTTTAATGTTAACATTACCTTCCTATAGAATTTTCTGTTTCTTTTAATTTATTGTTTACTCTATTTTTCCTTCAATTCATCCGAGTACGACTAAGTACGAACCATTTTTACACATATTTAAAAGAGCCGCGACCTCGAATCATCTTTTCAAGTTGGGATTATTGGTCTTTTCCTACAACTCCAGAAGTAACTTTAAGACAAGGAAATCTTTCAGTACGTGACGTCATCGTCAAATAAATTCAATCGAATTGACCGGAGGCTAAGAGAACGAGGAATGGCGCAACAAAATGACAAATTACAGATTTTTAATTTTTTCGGGCATTTGAAGAGCAACTTTCCCTTGATTCATAGAAACGTAACTACACAGAACAGATTTTGCTTTTTCAAGGATGAAGTAAGAACCCCGAAAAACTAACTTTTCTTAGTAGATCAGAGAGGGCAATGTTATCAGTGACTAAGATGAGAACGGATTTCAATAATTGATCAAAAGTAGAAGAACTTTCGACAAATCCTGATAAACAACAATAAATCTCTTTCGTCCATGATCAAATAAAAATAAGTAAAAACTTGACAACAGAAACATTACCTGGGAAGTAATACTAGAATGTAATAAATTATGTACCTAATAGAGATTTCCACAGTTTCTCTCAGTTTAGAACTCTTAGGTAACTAGTAATTATTCTTCGCCGTTCAAAATGCAGTCTCTTTTGCTTACGTTCGTTTAAAAATGTTTGTGCTACAGTTCTATCTAGTATTTTTTTCCGAAAACGATCATTGAGAAGAGCTCACAACTCAATCAGTTTAGGTTAATTTAAAATGTCGAATGCTTATGGAACATCGGGCGTCGCCCAACTTGGTTCCAAAAAGTGAAATGTGCCATAATTGAGTGGTCACTTTGGTCCGCTTACACGGAGATGCGAGAGGTCAACTTGGTCCCGTCTAAAGACAATGAGCGTGGTAGCAGATGGAAAGCAACATGATCAGGATGAGAGGTTTTATGAACGATTTGAGTACACTTTTCACAAGGAGTTAAGGTGGGTTCACAAGCATCTGACTCTACGTTCTGCCCGCTGATTGGCTAGGAACAGTCGGAGAGAGGGGGGTAATCTTGTCGGAGAAGGACTTTTGGGAGGGACTGTCCACATCCGAAAAATAAGATATTTGACGGATAGAGTCGGAGAGAGGGTGGTAAGAGTGGGTGGTGGGAGGTGGGGCTTTTCCCGCCTTAAACAAAATTAATAAATAAATTCTTGATGCCGATAATTTTCCAATTTCCAAAATCAGAAACAAATGAAGATATTTTGCTTTCGCGACACTACCTATGCAAAAAATTGATTGATACAAATAAAAAGGAATACAAATAGAAAGGGATCCGAATAGAATATTTGGAATTACCTATAGAATATATATTACGAAAATAATGGAACTTGAAACTTACCTTCCTTCCAAATCGAAAGATTTTGAATATAGGCAGCTATGAAAATGATATATATAACTCTACAAAAAATATATAGCTACGAAAAATATTGCAAAAACGAAAAAAAAATGGAACAGCCACTTGTTGGTTTGGCACGAGAAATGGCGAAAAAAATGGCGCGAGAACCGAGATGGTTCGGAATGATAACGCAATTATAAGCGCGTCGGAAAACGGACGCCTGTGAACACCCAAACGGAATGTCGGAAACATGGTTGTCAATGGTTATCGTACGTCCTACTATACACAAATATTTTTTGAAATTTTAACGCCCTTACAAATGTAAACACCAGCTTTTGTCAATATTTAATTGCACACGCTCTTACCAGCCATGAATATTCACTTTCGGAGACAAGGACCAAGTTGGGCTTCTGGGACCAAAGTGTCCAAATTTCAATAGGACCAAGTTGGGCTTCTGGGACCAAAGCGTTCACATTTCAACGGGACCAAGTTGGGGTGGGTCCGGACCAAGTTGACCAACGCCGGGAACATCATTGTAAAGTGATTGAGGATTTTTTATTATCCATGGATGGATAATACTCCAAGACGTATGGATACTTACCATTGATAAACTCCACCATTAACAAATTTAATATTATACCAAATTAAACCTTCACAATCCAAGAGTAATGAACAATTCTCATCAAACGTGTCCAAATATGCAAAACGAGAAATCAATAAAACTATGGCGCATAAAGCAGAAGCACATTGATAACAGATTCTGGAAGGGGGGTTAAGTAGCATAATAATCGCCATAGTTAGGCCCAGTTTCAGTTTTTTTAAACGGTATTAGTACGGCTTACACAGATTTTTACAACACAAATATTTGAAAACTATGGGAAATCAGTCATGCAACACCAAGTGAACCAGTAGGCGATACAAAACTCGTCGATTTGCTAATGAAATTTCTTGAATAACAGCTAATGTGACAATGTTCCACATTTGGGCACGTGGTTTTTTTTAGTACGCAAAGCAACCAGCACTATCTCACTACAGTACGTTCATACAAGTAACAATCAGACATCAATATTACTGGGACAATATTTACACGATAAAAAGAAGTAAAATTAATCTTTTAAAAAAATGTGATGAATGGAATTTTAAAGGCAAGACATTTACATAAACATTTGATGTGCTTTCAAACATCACAGTTTTTCTGTTCTTTTATATCATAATTTTTTCCTAACCTTAATATTATACTTTCTATTTCATTTTAAACCAAATTTCTTATATATTTTTTTGTTACAACTAACATTTACGATAGTTAATTTTACGACTTATGGTGACTTACCGTCTATGGTATTTAAATACATTAAAAAAATAAAAGATGATTTCCTACATATTTTCTCCGTTAAAGGACGACATTAAACAAACAAGGGAGACTATGAAAGATGCGAGATTAACAAAATATGAGGCTGTTTAACGTAGATAACAACAACAACAACTTCGGAATGACGAATAAGTATGTATCATAAATGTAAAGCGGTGTTACTTGTAATGGATATGATTCAGGAACAGATGGAATACTTTACTTACTGGCTTTTTATTTTTTTTTAAATACCGTCCACAGTTAAACAAATTGTTCAGTTTGGCTGTTGTATCGTATTGCAATGGGCATGGTATTGAATTTCTAATATTGCTTTTACCTACAGTAAACTGCCTCTGGTGTCAATAATTACTAATAGCATGGTAAGAGATGGATATTTGAATGAACAAAATCTTACCGATAGTTCACAACTGAGGGAGAAGTATGGAAAACTATTTTTGATTGAAATGAATGATTTACATTTAAACGTCCATTTGTAATTCTCCTCAACTCGACAGAGCTCAGAGCTTCCTCATTGAGGAATGAGGAGCCTAACAAGTGATCAAAATCTGAATAAAATAATGAACTTTCAAAGAGAGGAATTCTTTTTTTCGTATTCAAGACCAGATATTTCCATAGAAATTCAATGTAATATGAGTTCTTGGATTAGATTCAAAGCTGGCAATACACGTACCAGCAAGCCTGGCAGTTCGCCTGAACAGTCTGCAGGCGACAGGCAGGCCTGTGGACTGATATCGACCAAAAACGTTCTGTTGAATCCCGGCAGGTAGACATTCGACGTGGACGCAGACCTCCTACCTACTCGTGGATTTGAGTACTTATTTAACAACTTCAGACCGGGGCTCAAAACCCAGATTGTCCCCAGGACCTAGGAAAATTTTGGAACTTCACAGCAAAACAGTCGCACTGATGAGAAGCCGGCATTTTTGCGTGATAACATGCACTGATATCCGAAATCGAAAGGTTGGGACGGTAAGGTGGGTTCATTCCGAAGCGATTGAGACCAAAAAGAGCCCTGTTGGGGGAAAAATGAACTATCTAGAGCGTTTCGAAAAATGTTCATGGATCCACCGAATCATGAGTTCATGGATCCACCGTGGAAGCAGCCGTACCAGGCGAAGGTTTCGCGTGGATCCAGGGTGGAAGCAGCCGGTCTGAACGTGTTAATCCAAGTCCGATATTCAATGGCCATACACGTACCAGCAAGCCTGACAGTTACGCCTGAACAGTCCAAAGGCGACAGGCAACCGGATCGTGTAAGGTATCCCGCTGGCCAGTCAGTTATATCTGTAAAGGCGGCCTGTCATCGAACGAAATTTCAATAATCTTGCCAGATAACCTGGAGAGAGTTCAGGCAAGCCGGTACATGAGTGGGGTGAGGCGCCAGGTGGCTGGCTGCCTGAATATCGGATTAAGTAATTACTCAAATCCACGAGTAGGTAGGAGGTCTGCATTCACGTCGAATGTCTGCCGGCCGAGATTCTACTGAACGTATCGATATCAGTCCACAGGCCGTTCTGTAGCCTGTGGACTGTTCAGGTGAACTGTCAGACTTGCCGGTGCGTGTTTGGCCAGCTTAAGAGTGTGTGGTTTATGGCTTTAAGGTGCAATGAATAGAACAAGATGCAATCAGCATTGTAACACAAAATAAATAGAATACATTTCTGGTGCTTTCACATTCTTTCAAATATTTTTGTAGGTTGAGTGACGACGACACAAGTGCAAGTTAACTTCTGCTAATCCTGTAAACAAACGATATTGCATCCGAAACATTCGACATTTTCCATCATTCGACCTCAAAACGAGTGACTTTGGAAACATTACACCACTACTGGTGCGGTTCCAGAAAAAAACCTTCAAAGACAGAGAAGAGATTCTCCTTCGAATCGAAAGTGAAAGGATCCTATGTTTCGGCACAGAAAAGAATAATTATCATTTGAAAGTTCATTAGTTTTGGAAGCTCCAAGATGCCCAATAAGAATCAATTAAGGTTGATCTTACCATGACACTACTTACGTTATAAAACGTAATTGAGAAACAAATAAATACCTACGTGATTACAGTACGAATACAAATACACCGTAGGTACAGTAATTTTGCCAGTTAAATATCGATCCCTTACAATACCTTGAAAACGGTGACTCCGAAAAACTACGGGAGCATTGGAATATTTCACTAGGGTTCTTCTTTGAGGTGCATATCCTGTAAGTATAAATCCAATTGAGAAAACGAATTTTGTAAACCGAATCAAAAATAAAATGCCAATTCATCCAACTTAATTTAAATAATAAAAGAGAAAATGGACGGAGGAATTCAGTTGGAGGCGCTCGTGGGAGGGTATTCCAACTCACAGGAGGTATATTCGCACTCTTATCCATGGGTCAACTCAGGCATTTAAGGGGGTTTCAGTGGGTCGCCGTTCGTCCCTCGTTCCAGGTTAGTATTTTTCTAAATTGTAGGGGCAAAAACTTTAAGTTGTACCTAACTTTGAAATGTTCAAGGATTTTAGAAATATTTTAGTGCATGGCCCTAGGGAATTGAAAAACTGAAAGATTGCCGCTGGAATCGTCAAAATTGAACAATAATTGCCAGAGAAATATGGAAAACCCGTTTATTCAGTTGTTTTTCCCATTTTTCTCTAGCAATTATTGTTCGGTTCTGATGATTCCAGCGGCAATCTTTCAGTTTTTCAATTCCCTAGGGCCCTGCACTAATCAATTTCTAAAATCCTTGAAAATTTCAAATTTAGCTACAACTTTTAAAGTTTTTGCCCCTACAATTTAGGGAAATACTAATCCAGAACGAGGGACGAACGGCGACCGACTGAGACCCCCTCGGGTGCAATTTTTTCAGATTATTTTAGAACATTTTCGCATTCGAACACTGCAATAGGGAAAATTAAAAGATGAGCATTCTTGTTCTTCCCGTATTTCGTTCAATGAAAACGTGGAAACAAGCAGCTACAGTGTGATATTTCCTCAGAGTCAGCTTGTCTTTCAGCAGAGGTTTTTTCTGCATTAGTTTCTTCTTCTTGGAAAACGATAAAAGCTGTCTTCCCACGTTACTAAAAGGCCTTTCTCGTATTGGAAAGCATTCCACATAACGAAAACTCTCTTCGCAACTACTCGAAACACCCTATTGTGAACATAAGCAGGAATGGAAAACAGGACTTTCTTCACTCCATGTTGGGCAATGAGGTGCAGTGCAGTAACACTGCATAAAACCCTTTCAATCCATGACTTAATAAAGAAAATATGTGCTCTTTTCGTACCTCATTTTATGGAAACAATCAGCTACAGCGAGCAAGCGCCGATGCTAACCTTTCCAAAGAAAGTCATCATCGGACTTATTTTTCCATGGAAGTTTTTTCGTTGACAAAAAGAACACGTCGTAATGGACCAATGAGCGCGCAGCAAGCGCTTTCCGCCATTAAAAACGTTTTCCCGGAAAACGACAAAAGCTGTCTTCCTTTGTTACGAAAACGGTGGGTTTTTCGTATTCGCAACCATTCCATGGAACGAGATCACTTTCGGAACTACGAGAAGAGAAATACGGGAAGTACAAAACACTCCAATCACGATTAGTGCAGCAGAAACTGACAACAGATGTTACCCATGAACAAGAGTTGATAGACCTCAGCCCGAGGAAAGGGAGACTTCATCAAGAAATAGAAGGTACCTGATTCCCAACCAAACATTTCAAATTTGAAATCTAAACCACCAAATCATCAAGTTAAAAATTGTATAAATAATCGTGACGTACTCAAATTTAATTTAATGTTTAATTTGATTGATGAAATCTAGGTAATTAGGACTTTCAATTGATAGCAAATGTCAGGTAAATCCCTGTGCACCTGCTACTAAACAAAAATCAATACTATTTGCAAGAAATGTGTACCCATTTCCCCCAGATGCCTACAACTGAACTCCAGGAAGTCCAAAATTATCATCCCTCAACCTTCAGAAACTAAAAAAATAAAAGGAACAAAAATTATTTTTAGAACTGATAGGTTAAACTATGAAAATTAATCTAAAATAAAAAAAAGCTAACGAGATTTGAAAAAACGTTAATTTTCTAAAGACGATTTATTCTTTAGGATGAAAACCGTCGCACAAGAAGAACACACGCGAAAGGATGGTTGGCTAACATTATCTACAGTACACATTCTAAAAGCTGTGACAAATATTGGCAAAACCTATTTTTGAAATCATTTTTATGTTTAATTTCAAGTATGAGATGCAAAATACGCAAACCGGTAATGTCAGAAGGATTTTGGATATATATCGAACACTATTCGATGATATAGAAATAATTTTTTTCACGAAAACTACTCTTACAAAGTGAAAGCTGAGAACAAAATGAAAAGTGAGAGCATTAACTGAAGAAGTCATAAACTATACTTACCGGTTCGCTAGATGCGAGTATACTATCAGGAACATTACATAAGCTCGGCTTGACGTCATAGTCATCTTCCTGTAATTAAAATTAAACGTGCATTAGGACTGAGGAGTTGATGGTGAATCAATAAGACATCAAGTTTTCAATGAGGTTTCATCAATGTTTTTCAATTCACCGAATTCTGTTTGCATTTTTCCTGAATAGTTAATGGTGTGGGATAGATGAAAATCGGGTTGATTTTGGAAAAAAAAGTCCCCTGTTATTTTTGGGAGACATTCAAAATTTATGATTTCAAAAAATAATCGGAAAAACGGAGTTCTTTAACGTGAAGCGGAAACGCTCGCTGATTGGCTGTTCGGATCGCCGTCCCCTCCTCTTGATGCCCAATGGTACGACGAAATCGTGTTATCTAAGCGGAAAGTTATCTAACAAAAGCAGGGGAAACCTAATACGGATACAGTAGTACTAAAATAAAAAGTAAACAACTTTCTTTTCGATTTTTTGTGGTAATTAGTTGTCTCTTGAAAATCCAAAGAAATTTAAATAGGAATCGGATGTGTTCCCCGATTTCCGGGAGATGTTTGAGTGAGGAATAACAGATTACTAAACAGGGATTGGAGTAGAGCAGTGCGTGGCCAAATCACAAAGACAAAAGTTCATCACAAATAAGTCTAGATAATGTTTAAGTAAGTCCCTGACAAAAAAAAACCCCAAGAATTTCAAGAATCTCCTGGAAATCAAGGCGTACTTACATTTTTGCACAAAATCGTTTGATCGCTGGATTCAGGGTAACTTTTCCCGACTGCACCTTTAAAAACAAAAAAAAAATCTAATTAATACAGTAAGTTTTAAAAACAGAAACACATTTTTAAACCTTTAAAAACAAAAGAATCTAATACAGAAATTTTTGTCAAACTATGTGAGTTAGAAGCCAAATTTAGTTAAAACTGATTGATTTGCCAAAAATGGCGTTGGTACCATGGTACCAATGGCCCTTCTCTGCGCCGCCAGCGCCTGCTAGCCCTCCGGGGGTCGAGCTGGGGGGTCGCCCGTGCTGCTGCTGATCTTGATTTTGTCAGGCAGCAGTTAGCAAGGTGCGACCGAGCAACACCATCAGCTCCAAAACCCAGTTCGTCTGCTGAGTTCGCTGCTGCGCTGCATGAATCAGTAGATGGTAAAGAACTCCGACACTGCTCTGAAAGCCTAATCTCTTCCCAGTGGGTAGATTGGGCTTCGGGGGGCATTGGGGCTCGCGTCTACCGACATTTCCACGCCGTCCGTGTGGCATCTTTGCCAACTGCGGTGCGGAGTTCGAGAGGTAGTCGTGGGACAACAACCGACCCTTTGCCGCGCCTGTCGGAGTAGAAGTGAACATCTTTATCATGTGGTGCAGCAGTGTCCACGAACTCATGGGGGCTGCATTCTACGTCATGATGCGGTCGCCAAGCAGATAGCAGGTGTCTTGTCATCTAGTGGCTGGGATGTTGAGAGGGAGAGGTTATACCACATGCCGAGTGACCAGGGTAAGAAGCCCGATATCGTTGCCATCAAGCCCGACCAGTCTTGCATTATCCTGGATGTCCAAGTTGTCAATGGCAGCTTGGACATGGAGCAGACTTGGCGGGCTAAGACAAGGAAATATGACACAAATGATTTACGGCAAACGGTGTCAGAGCTAAAAGGAGTGGCACCCAATAACATCAGGGTGATGGCTGCAACCTTGTCATGGCCCGGAGTGTGGTGTGGGAAAAGCGCCACAGAGTTGCGTGAGTTGGGCATCTCGGTAGGAGTACTCCGTGGTATCACCACCCGCATCCTGCTCGGCTCATATTTGAACTGGTGGTCGTTTTATAGAGGCACTTCCCTTCATCCCTCTCTCCCACCCCCACCTTCCTCATCTTCCCTAATCCCTAGGGCCGGCGTCTGGTGAGTCCTGGGCGTCCTCCCCATTATATTTGATTTATTTATATATTTTTATTAATGGCGTGCCCCCTGCGACTTTCAGGGGTTTCTTAAAAAAAAAGAGATATCGAACCCTTACGATAGAAATCTGTGTCTTGAGAAATAAACGGTTTGTCAGGTTCTAAGGGCAATGGAATTGGAATAAATTGTTATGGGTCGTTAAGTCTAGGGGTTACGAGTGTTTCTTTTCAACATCCTAAGTTAGAATTTTTTTGGAGAAAGATTACCTGAATTACGTGATATTTGGTAAAGACTTGCTAACGAGGAAGAATTGAACACGATTATCATTCTAATTACTTACGTGAATATACTGATGTAGAATACTTTTTTAATGGCTTCTTGGGTAATAAAAGGGACGTTTTGAAGGACGAAAACTTTTCAAACCGTCATAAGTGTAAACAATGCACAATGCGATGCGATATATTCTAGAAATCATCTTCCTACGTTTTTCAGGAGTAGGGACAAGCAGAAAACGGCCAATAGCTCAAGTTCTCTGTCAGCTGACTAGAGATCTGACACAGGTATTCTTGTTGGAGGTATAGTTATACGGTGTTTGAGTGTGTTTTCTGGTCTCCCAAGTGTTGTACATAACTGCTACAATATTAAGGTTTGCTAAGATCAAATCAGCAACACTAATAAACACTCAATTTCTTGACATCTATTGCGTTTGTAAGACGCATTAGAGTTTTGAAAAGCCGCCAATGAGGGCTGTTGAAACCTGCACATGGTTTCTAAAGAGCTGTAGTCACGTGCTCTAGAGTAAACAGGTGATGGTGAAGCCAGTTCTTAGATGTAGCATTAGGGCTTCGGAAAGTGCAGAATTTGAAAATCCAACCCTGTTCCCCCGCGGCAGACTCTTCGGCCTCTCTGTTTATCTTCATCTTCAAATTCTCCTTAACTTACTAACTATAGCACAGTTTCCTGCCCTCTCTCTACAACTCTCAATACTGACAAAATGAAAGATTCAATTTAAAAACGGGAAACTCAAAAAGATCACTTACTGTTGTAAGAATCGAGGGAAAAGCCGTCCTCCTGCTGAGAGCTGCTGGAGATGCAGTGGACCATCGGGCATGACTGCGAAGAGGACGAAGATGGATCGGGCGGGGAAGCAGATCGCTGGAGGCAGGACGTCGTTACTTCCTGGTCGATCGGGCTCAGAGTCGTCGTGTCGGGAGGACTACCCGAGAAACATGGCGACGAGGAAGCATTGTAGACACCACTGTTGGTTGCAACAACCAACGCAGGGCTCGAACTAATCTGCAAGACTTGGTTAGCAGTTTGTGTTGACACTGAATTCTTCTTGTCAACAATGAAACCTCCTGCCTTATCGAAATTATTGATGATGAGATTCTGTTTGTTGTCCATACTATTAATCACAAAATTCTGCTTATCAATGTTCCCCAGCACATAATTACCTCTATTATCTGGATTCAGTAGAATCTTCTCATTATTGGGACTCAAAATAAAGTTTTGTTTTTCAGAAGTCAAAATAAAATTCGGCTTTTCATTTAGAATGAAATTCTGATTGAGATTTAAAGTGGAAGTAGGATGGGTTTGTTGGTTCGATACCGTCGTTGTTTGCTGCACTATTGTGGTGTTTTGTTGAAGAACCGTAGTATTGGAAGTATTCGGCTGTTGCACCACTACGTTCTGAGGTACATATTCATTGTTCCTGCTACACTGAGTCGGACTGACATTCAGCATGGGGCTCAGCTGGCCGCTAAATGTGTTGTTCATTACAAATTGGTTTTGAGAACCGAGGAACTGATTGTTTTGGATCACTTTGTTCGCAGATTGGGTACTCGGAGTCCTGATGACCATTCCTGGAGCGATCAAATTTTGACCATTGCCAAACATTCCGGTATTCTGCACGGGAGTCAAAACGTTGAACTGGACTCCATCTTGGAGAATCGTTCCGTCTGACATCACCATTCCACTGACTCCAGCAGGGACAATGAACTGCTGGATGGGGAAATTTTGAACCAAATTTAAAGGTTGAAGCATGTTTGTCGTAATGAGTTGTTGAGTGCCTCCGAATTGAGATTTTCCAGGCAGAATAGTCAGAGCTTGTAACATAGGACCTGTGTTGAGTTGTTGTGGTTGTTGGACCACCATATTATTAGTTCCTTGAGGGGACAAAAGCATAGTGGTATTACCCACAGTAGGAGACAACTTTCTTCTTTTTAGCGTTGCCGCTTTTCTTTTAGAATCAGGTGAAAGCATTCCCCCTTCGTCAACAACTTGGTTTTGAACTACATTGCCAACAATCTGCGGTAATTGAACGGTGTTGATGCCATCAACCATTGCGACACTTGGTTGGAGAAGCAATTGGCCAGGAAGCGTATTCACTAAAACAGCTTGTTGGTTGAGGACTTGTGATGTAACACCCATCTGATTAACCCCTGGAGGGCTAGTCGTGGCAATTTTTTGAATATTACTTTGCTGGGGTGAGAGTAGAGAAGAGTTTGCAACGATCAGCTGACCATTGCTTGACACTAGAATGTGCTGCTGATTATTATTCGTTTTACTAAGGTGTTGTTGCTGTTCAGGAACTACAGCACCAGCAGGTGAAAGAGACATGGAAGAGCCTTGGGAAGATGCCCTAGCAACTGATGGTGGAGTTTCCACAGGTGGTGGTTTTTGCAGGCCTATCTGATTGTTTATTGTAACAGTTGCCGTGTTAGCTCGGCCAGCCAGAACTGAAGTAATTGTATTACTACTGACGGTGTGACCGGAAGCCATTGTAGTTACCACAGTTGTAGCAACTTCTGCACCACTATCAACAGGACTTCGATTACTAGTGCTCACCGTTGCACCCTGAATCGGACCTCTATCATCCAAACTTCGATCAGGAAGTGTCGAACTAGGCTCCTCCATTTTTCTCTTTTCTAAAGACGAATCCGGGAAACGACTAGCATTTCTCGATTTCGGTCGATTCGCACTATACTTAGACACGTTACTAGCTAGTGGCACGCCTTCGACTGATGGACTATTAGCATTCTGCCTAGATATCGTACTATTTAAGAGTGCCGTTTGTTGAGCCAAGTACCCGCTGGGGTCGTCCATGAAACTCGGTTGTTCAGGAACTCCTCTCATTGCCTCCGCTGGACTCATCAATTCATCGTCAGGGTATCTCTTGCGCACAATTTTGCCTTGCTGCATCTTTCTTTTGTCCGTGCTCCATGAAGTGGAAGCCACGGCTGGACTGTAACTGTGTAGAGGAGGAACTCTCTCATACGTCGCTGCTGGATTTACGGGTACTGCAGCGTTCATCGGCAAAGGTGGAGCAGTATTTATAGGGGCTGGAGCATTCATCGGGGATGCAGCATTCGCAGCTACAGCATTCACCAAAGCCACACCTAGTTGTTTGTTTTGTTGCCACGGTGGTGTTCTATTCACTGTGAGACCAGGGGTCACATTGGGCACCACTGCTTGTTCCTGCACTGGCACTTCTTGTCGACCTACAGCCTTCGCAAATTTCACTTCATAGGTTTGGATTGGCGGTCTATGTTGTTCAAATGGCACCTGCAACACCAAATCGAGTATTATAAAAGTTAGTGGAGAGGCTGAATGCACTAGAGTAATCGAACCACATTTTTCACTAAAATACATCAAATTATTATGGTAAGCCCTACCTGTTGCTGAGCTGCTGGCGGTAGTAAAGGCAATTGCGGTTCATTCACCTGCACTGCCGCTGGGGGAAACCGTGGGCTACTAGAAAGTCTATGGAGCTGCGGTAGACTATGCGTTGGAGCTGCCACAGTGGTCGTTCCAACAGGCTCGGGGTACCTGTACACCCCACCGACTGTTCCAGAAGTTGGAACCTCATCTGGAAATCCGTTCGTAAACGTTCGCGTCTGCGGAGCACCGCCCTCTCTCCATGGCTAGAAAGGAAATGGGGCAATTGAGTATTCAAGTATCACAAATCAAAGCACAACAGGTTATTAGCTTTATGCTGTGGTTAGTAGCTTTTAATGTAAACTATGAAGATCGACCCACCATACTTCAATGGTCAGAATTGATCGGGACACGGGTCAAACAAGGTTCTATTTTAAATCAATCAACGGAAGCTAGAAGTATTAATTTAACTTACGAAGCCATTGAATGACAGCTGATCCTTGGTGGCTTGCTCTCTTTGAGAGAGAAGCTGGGAGACAGAGGGCTGCGGGGTACCCACCCTTCGTTTCTTCCTCCGCAAACCATCTGAAGAAAACCAAGAACCAAAATCAGTTTTAAAACATGCTTGCATCAAACATTGATTGAAGAACACAGTTTAGATTTATCCAACACAGAAGAAAAGAACTTCAAAGCAGTAGTTCTTTGAAGTGTGTAGAAAAGACTTCAATTCTATGGACACTAACTACAATTCATTCCTGGACTGAACTATGATACTCCTCATCAGAATACCAAATCACCTTTTCAGAAAGCTTTAAATGAAATCTTTTGAGTAGAATATCGCAAAATCACCAAGCGAGTTCCTTATAAGAAATGAAAGAAAATTCAAATGCTATTGCAAAAATTTGAATCAATTATGTTGACTCGAATCCAGGAGTTGTTCTTGGTCCAGAACTACGCTGAGTTGAGTTACATTTTGAAGATCATGTCCCACACAATAATTAGGTTGCTGCCAATAAAATTGTACAACCTCATCACGTTGTTTAACGATCCTAGTTTTCAATGAATCCGAGTTTTAAAAAGGATAGTTCCCATGCAGTTCCCAAGGTTCCCATACAGTTCCCATGGTACCTATTGAGAATTTAACGATGGATGCAACTGACTGAATTGATTTTTACAACCTCAATAGTGACTCATCTCGATCACTTTACACGGGGTTATTGTCATCTTGGGTACCAACATAATTGATACTAATATCTGAAAAATGAAGATCGCGGTTTTACAAGGTGCTTAAAGATCTGGCGACCGTAGATTGTGTCGTTTCCTTTTGCAATAATTGTCACTGTGTTTTGAGGGGAAGATTTTTGTCAATTTGTTCACTGAAATGCATCAAATTTAATTTTTCGCAGGTACATACATTGGAGTAATAAGGAATCACAAGATAATTCAAAACGTTAAATAGAGGGTAATTGAATATAATAACTGATTTCAGTTTTATTGAAAGGCAGTAGCACGTGATAGGTAGTTTAATTTTTAAAACTCACGAGTCTTTTTTTTTGTATTTTTTGAAGTAACTTGATTAACGTATTTTGAAAGGATAACAGGGAATCCAAAACGCTGCAAATTATTACACGACGATTGATTATTTTCCTGTAAAGATCACTCTGCGGAAGATCGTATTTTGTCAGCTGAAATTTGCCTCATTTTCGTCAGTGAACGTTCATATGCGATTCTCACTCGTGTTTCTTCATCATTCTTCCAACCTACGGAGCAACGGACACAAGAACCTCCATATAAAACACGGGGGTGCGGCAAATTTCACAATAATTGATCAATTAACGATAGCTAACGAAAAAGTGAACCAAATCTTAAATTGATGAAAAAAGTCATAAAACATTCATTAATTGATGACAAAATTCTGTAAGATGAATGAAAAAACTATACTTGTTTATCAAAAGTTTTCGAAGGGGAAAAAAGTTAAAAAGTTGTACTTAAATTGGAAATTTTAAAGGATTTTAGAAATTCATTAGTGCAGGGCCCTAGGGAATTGAAAATCTGAAATATTGCCGCTGGAATTATCATATCGATCAATAATTGCAAAATATGGGAAAAACATGGAAATAACCGTTTATTCAGTAGTATTTCCCATTTTGGTTTATTATTTTCAATAATGAACCTTTGGAATCGACCAAGAAAAAAAAATTTTTAACACCCCCTCAAAATTTGATGGTTTACGTTTCAAGGTACGGAGAATCCAAAAATTGAATAAAAATTTGGCCGTCCGTCCGCCGTACGCGGCACTTTTGCCACTTAGCATTGACCGATTTTGATGAAATTTGGTATCTAGGCTCCATTTGGGGTCTAGTTGTGCCCCGAAGATTTTGGTTGATGTAGGTCACTTCTAAGGGTTCCAAAATCAATTTTGAAATCGCCCGAACTCAAAAAATTTTGATATGAAGGTTTGATTGTTTCTCCTTCAATTTAGGATTCTATAGAATTTTTAGAATTTTTTGAGACCACGCGGAGCTCTGTAGGACAAACCGTTCGCTCACTACGAGAATTTAAAGTTTGGACGTACGATAAATCAGAAACACGAGCGTGAATCGCAAAAGAGGCCTAATCTCCGTTCAAATTAAAGCTGACCGAAATTCGATCGATGTTTTTCTTCATGTTGGATGGTTGGTGGCTTTGCAGACGAGTGATCTATATAGAAAAATAAAAAATAAGAAACCATTGTGTAATAATTTGCAGCGTTTTTCTCTGGCAATTATTGTTCGATTTTGATGATTCCAGCGGCAATATTTCAGTTTTTCAATTCCCTTGGTCCATGCACTAATGAATTTCTAAAATCCTTGAAAATGTCAAATTTAAGTACAACTTTTTAACTTTTTGCCCCTTCGATTTGGCAAAATACCAAAACGACCGGCGACCGACTGAGACCCCCTTAAAAGTGACTGACAATAATCAAAATTCTAGGAGCAAACTACCCCTCAAATGGAGCCCGATATACCAAATTCCAACGTAACCTGTCTATGGTAACTGGGCAAAGTGCGGACGGAAGTAGATATTTCATGAGGGGGGGGGGGGGGGGGTAATTTTTTATCTCGCTCGATTCCAAAGATTCATTGTCAAAAATAATAAACCAAAAGGGTAATTTCGAAGTAGAATCCGAATTTTTCATGACAAAATGTGAGTTCCTATTGGTGAGAAACAAAATAAACGTGCTTTGTGCAAAAGTGTCACATTATAAGTTTTTAAAGTTTCATATTCGTGAAGCACGAATGAATTTTCAAAAAATATTTCAAATAATATTTAATTTTGAACAGTAACATTTTTGGCTTATTATTTTCAAATTGAACTTTTGGAATCGAGCAAGAAAAAAATATTTCCGTCCGTCCGCCGTGTTCTATGCAGGCGGGTGATTCATACAGAAAAATAATAAATCGTTGTGTAATAACAGCGACTACAACTGAAATTTTGCGCTGATTTCCAATATACATAAAATTTTAATATGTCAGAAATAGTATTTAGGTTGTGCTACAAATCTCATAAAATTCCTTTTCAAATTTTGAACCCTATTTTCATTAAATTTTATCTTTAAAAGCATGCTGCAAAAATTCTGGTCGATATTAACTATTCTTTGAATAATACTTTAATTTTAGCATAGTTAAAACAAGTGTACCTGTTACAAAGTTTTCACTCTCCGCACAAGTTTTTTGATTGAGACAATATTCTCCGTGTTTCAAAATAGATAATGAAAGAGTGATCCGAAAATCATTAAAGAAACAAGAAATTCAATTGCCAAGTAAAATATCAACGAAAAAATTATAATTTTGCTAAACACGAAGTGAGATTAGTGCTCACCGGTATAAGACAATATATTTTATTTAAAATATATATTTCAATATATATATATTTTAATAAATTTAAATCGTGGAAGGCTCTTATAATATTGTCGAGATTTCCGTAATGTTCAACACGTTACACTTAAGCCTGTGTTCTCCTGTTTCGCTTATCTGCAAGCTGTTTATTTATATTTGCCCGGGGATTCGTTTCGGGTCGCATCTTATCAATTATTCCGATATAACACGGGATGTGTGGCGACAAATATTTGAATTGAGGAGGTGGGTAGGTGTCCAAAGTAGAAGCAAGACTAAGTATTTGTTCGGAGAGCGGAAGAGTGAACAGCTGCGCGGTACTTTTATAGTTGTACGTCGTTTGTTGTAGGATTCGAATAGTTTGGGCCCCCTTCTGGCTAAAATTAGCATCCATTTCTCACAAACCGTAACGATCCACTGACTGAAGCTGGGGAAAATCTGATTAAGACCTCTCAGATCCTCTTCCTATTGTTCCGATTGTAAATTGGTTGAAGACACAACAGTATTCAAGTTCACAACGTCCTTGGTTCCTATTAACCATTACAATAATGCTATAGGACTGAATACTCTGCGTACACAACATTGTAGATACGTTACAATAACCGTAAAGGTTCACTTTGAACCAAAATCGAGAAAACACCAATCGTGAAGTCACCAGGTTGCACAAGAAAGCTTGAAAAAAAATTGGTGTCACCTACAACAATCAACTTTCTGTCCACGGAGGAAATTCTTAATGATTATCACAAGTTTTTGGCGATAATGGGGAAATTGCCTCAATTTCAGATTCTGGAATTTCAAGTCAAATCCTACAATAGGGCCCTAGAATAACGGTTAACACCAGGAATACCCCCCAAAAAAATTACCATAGAAGAAAATGCCTAAACAAGTGAAGCGGTGTCAAAAAACACCGCGAATATCGAGGAAATCTGATTATGTCACTCCCCAGGGTTCCTCATGCAAAACTGTGCTCTGGCGAAGCGTAAAAAGAAGTTTCGGTAAATAGTGTCAGAGAATGCTAACAGGTAGAGTCATAGGCGCCCTCGTGACACGAAACGATCCACTCAAATAATGTGATTCAAATATCAAAAATAGAATAATATAGAAACTAAATAAAAGAAGGTGAAGACTAATAATGCTTGATAAACTAATAGGTAGAATCGTATTGTAAAAAACGCTGCAAATTATTACACAATGGTTTATTATTTTTTATTTTTCTATATAGATCACTCGTCTGCAAAGCCACCAACCATCCAACACGAAGAAAAAAATCGATCGCATTTCGGTCAGCTAACATTTGAACGGAGATTAGGCCTCTTTTGCGATTCACACTCGTGTTTCTGATTTATTGTACGTTCAAACTTTAAATTCTTGTAGTGAGCGAACGGTTTGTCCTACAGAGCTCCGGGTGGTCTCAAACAATTCTGAAAATTCTATAGAATCTTAAATTGAAGGGAAAACAATACCTTTACATCAAAATTTTTTGAGTTAGAGCATTTTCAAAACTTCAAAATTCATTTTGGAACCCTTAGAAGTGACCTACATCAACCAAAATCTTCGGGGCACAACTAGACCCCAAATGGAGCCTACATACCAAATCTCATCAAAATCGGTCAATGCTAAGTGGCAAAAGTGCCGTGTACGGTGTACGGCGTACGGACGGCCAAATTTTTATTCGATTTTTGGATTCTACGTACTACCTTGAAACGTAAACCATCAAATTTTTTTTCTTGGTCGATTCCAAAGGTTCATTATTGAAAATAATAAACAAAAAGAGCGAGTAAAATTGCTTCTTTTCGTCACTTTCGTGTCTGGGTTCTTTCTGCCAGTTCACAGCACACTCGTGAGTTTGATCATGTAAGCTAGTCGTTTCATGTGCTCTATCAGAGGTAGCGCTGCTGTCAGAAGGGGAGACTCGTCACGTCACAGACTCCCGGTACATTTAAAATGTCCATCTTCCTTAAATTCTCTAAATTTTTTGGATGCGCTTTCGAGCAGCACACTGGTTTTCTCCCATATCAGTGAACTCTCTTTCAGCAAAAAAAAAAAAGTTAAAAAATTGTGAAGCCCCATTGATAATCCCACGGTGGTTCAAATAGGGCATTGTAATCAACTCAGAATTCAAAGGTAAGAAATGTTACCAATTTCTCGAAATTTTATTTAGTTTTCCGAAAAGGACGTTATTAAAATTTCTCGAGGGGGAGAGTGAAGGAAGTAAGTAGGTAGGCAGTGAGTAACTGAGGCTCTTCCATCAGTAATCTCATCAACCAGCATCTCATAATCTTACCAGTCCAGTTTTATTTATGTTTCGCTTGTTTGGTATTTCTTTTTCTCAAGTTGTGCCATGTGCTATTTTAAGTAGTTTACATTATTATCGCTCATTCAATAAGTAAGTATGTAGTTCGTTTTTCTTCTGTCTATCGTTCATTTCAACTCCAACCGTAATCCGAATAATTTCTGCTGAGCGTTTCGATTCTCGAGGACCGTGATTTCAATCCTCACTGTTTTTTTTCTCCTTTCCAGTTTTTGGAAAAAAGAAGACCGAATTTAGCATAACAAATGGGCACATACCTACGATTATTCATTGAATTCTGAGTAGACTAGTAATAAATTATTTTTCTCTGTGGCAAGTTCCTTAAGAAAAGATACTGACCGTAACGATTATCCAAATGCTCTAGAGAAGTAGACTGAGTGAGAAGTTTCCTCTTGTGGTTGCAGAGTTTTGTGAGGTCTCCTGGAGCGACTGCGGGTGCCGTCCACGGTCTAGTCAATACCTGAAATTTGAAAATAACCAGTGTTTAGATAATAAATAGCTTCTTTTTTATTGAATCAACGGTTTTCTATTAAGATTTAAAATGCCGATAACGCTCTTCTTTATTATATGATTATGGTGTAAGACTACAGCCCAATAAAAATTATATAATACAATACATAAGATCCTAAACTAAAGATGTAAGTTTGAAACTAGATACGAATTATGTTATCCACCGATCGAGTAACTCCAACATTTTTCATTAAAATCGAATTCTTATTTCTCTACAAGTCGCGTGCAAAGTAAGTCAAAAAAAGCTATTGTCTGTGAAGGGGCAGGTGACTGTTAACCTCCTCTCTGCCACTCGGGCCCTTCTGGTCCCACCTGCCCCTGTTGTGCCCATGGGGTTTAGAGAGCAATTACCACGTCGTCGGAGAAGACCTTCCTCATTTATCAACTCGACAGAAATAAACCTAATTTTTACTGCACGTAAACTGGTCAAGGGAGAATGTCGACTATTCAGAACCACCTATTGAAGGATAACACCCAGGGAGACATTAAAAGACGAAGAAAACTTCTAAAATTGAATACCCACAAACAGTAATTTCACAACGAATTGATGTTTCAATTAGTTCAAATCAGTCACCACTTCTTGGAAAGCAGCCGGGTACTCTGTGCTTTCTTATTAAATGAATATATACCAGAAACCAGTCCGATACAGCTATTATATTGAACCTTATCATTATTAAATATAACACCCACCGTTTTGTAAGGCACAACTTATGTTCGTTTATATGAATTCCATTGTAATAATCCTTGTGACTTGTACCTCGTGAAAAGAATTGAAGCTATTTTATACAAGGAAGTGGAAATTCAAAAGAAATAATATTCAAGTCATTCCCCAAAAACCCTCGTTGATGGACGAAAACGGTCGAATTAGTAACTAACTGAGAAATTCGATTCAGAAAATTTACGTATACTCATTCGCTATAAGCTATCCACGCAATATAGTTGATTGTGCGGCGATAAAACTCGTAAGGAACCGCGTGGAGGCTAACCTACTTCTACATCACCCCTGAACAACTGAAACAATTTGAACGAAATCGGACTATAATTTAGTACTGCCTTGCCCGGAACAAAGCATTGACAACGGACAGCAAGACACGGAACCAAAATCGAAGACCTGAAACGCAAAATACAATTCAACATTGTAGTTGAAAGTAAACCCTTATTTTTTTAACCCTCAGCACGAATACAAAGTTTCGATTGTCAGAAAGCATGAGTTTCATCAACAATCATAAGACCACACTTAAAGACATTTTTTTTTCTTTTTAAACAGAGAATACAAAAAAAAAATGTATTAATAGGGGTGCTGCGAAGGTGGGACACATGGGAGGTCTTGCTGTAAAAAATGTTCAAAAAGCACAAGAAACGTGAAAGTGGACGTTTTATTTTGGCCGAAAACATTTGTTTCAGACTTGTAAACGTATACAGTACTTACCCTAAAAATATGAGGGAATAAAACAAATTAAAAAGGTTAATTATAGATATAAAATTAAAAAATCAAATTGGGTTGACCAGCATCAACATAATATTGAGAATATCTAGGGTAAGTCAATGAGGTAAGGGCAGACAACCACTGCTCTTCATATTGTTCAAAATAAGAAACTATTATACAAATTCAATTGTAGTTCAAATTGTTCTTCAAATTCAAAAGTAGTTTTGCATTACTTCCTTACCGTAGGTAGGCAGAGGCTAACTTCACTTTAAGTGCAGAGTGGCACTTTGGGGGGACCCCGGCAGGCTCGAAATATAATTACGGGTAATTATGCCAGATCCCCGCCTCGAGATAAGAAATGAAATTAAATTAGATCAGAATTAGTCAGAAGTAGGGAGGCATGCCACACACACTCGCACGCACCCATATCAACCCTGGATCAACAAACACACACACGTACAGACACCCCGCTATATGCCATATGTCGTTCAAGGGGCCCCCCGCGTACATGAATATGCATTGTGTCCCTCCTTCCAGCCGCTTTACCTTGCAACGAGCTTTTTGTTCAGGTCTGTGCCTCCAATTTTCTGTTATCCGAAATACCAAGTTAACGGACGTTGTTGACAAGAAGAAAAAAACCTAGTGAATATTTCACCCAAAAAATGGTTTCCATTAATTACATTACCAAGACATAAAACATGCCAAAAACACAAGTTCAAGTCTTAAATAAATAAATAAACTTACTATAATTTATTTTTGGAAAAATCGGTGATTGTAACTTAGCTTGAATGCGAGGTATCGATATCCACCCTCACATCTTTAGTGGGCCTCAACGAAGCCCCCTGATTAGAAAAAATTTCTCCTTTTGAGGAGAAAACATTCTAAACCGGTGCATTTAGTTCCAAATCACTTAAGAGGCTATTTGGTTGAGACTCCTTTACCGCACCTTTTCACAAGGAGTTTTGTAGGTGGATTGATTCAAGACTATCATATCCGTGCTCTCTAATTTCACTGAGAACTCCAACGATTGTATTGACATTGTTAAACACTAATTTACTCGGTTGTAATTGACGTAAAGAAGGCCTACCTTAGGGTTAAAGTTGAAAATAACATCACAGTTTACGGGGCATTCGAGGCCGCATTTGCATGTGCCTTCTGTCAGGAGGTAGGACTTGACTTGGTCGCTCGAGCTGAGTGCGGTGTTGCTCGGGCTGAAACACACAACACCGGTAATATTAATATTTATGAGAACATAATATCATACATACATACAGCATACATACTATTGAACTACTAGGTACTACATAATACTGAACGCACCCAGCAGTGTTGGGCTCTACAACCAGCTTCTCTTTAAGGGCCCGTTTATCAATTGGAAAGGTATACTCTAGGTAAGCCTCAGATAGCTACCTCGACTTTATCTATGCCAAGCGGTCAACTTTGTGGGGTCGTTTATCAATCAACATTTATCCCTCAGGTAGCTCTTCCTCGGGTAGGTATTCCCCAGATAACTTGGTCTGAGGGAAAAAGTGGTACCATCACAACAACGCTGATTCCCCCACATTTCAGCATTTCAACACTGGTTTTTTCGTCCTTTTTCGTAGGTTTTTCAGTAAAATAGTAGAGGTTAGACAATCCCTACGAAGTGTATTTTGTTTAAAATCCGAGTTTTCTCATTTTTGATAGCGGAAAACGCCTGAAACTTCTGATGGTAAGTACCTTCTATTTTTGAAATACTATTTTTCTACTGATTTTATCATTTTTTAATAATAAATGTATGATAGCTACAGGTATGATTCAGGTGTTAAATGAAGCTGATTACAATCTATTGAAATTTCTCTCTTTACTTCTATCTAATATCAGTAGTTTTGCGAATGAGAGGCTCAATACACTGCCTTTAAACGAAAATTTCACTGTTTGGATAAAATTACCCATTTTTAAATTGCTGAATCTCCGTTATCATCCAACCTATGGAGCTCAGGTTGATCTTAACTGTCACCAATTTAATGTACTTTGGAAAGTTACTGCGCATAATTTACTAATATTGTCATAGATTAGAAGTTGAAGTTAAAAAACTGAAGAAAAAATTTCAGTTTTTAGTGTATTATGGGGTCCTAACAACATACCTACTGAAAAATCGTAGATACCCCCCGATGTTTGGCATTTTGCTTCCGAGTCTACCAAGGTAGCGGAAGCTTTGTTTTCACTTTTCAACGACGAAAAAAAAAGTTCTCCAAAATCAAAATTTTCACTCGCGTTTTGCATTTTAGAGCTTTCTGAACAATTTTGGTTCCGTGTCTGCGTGTCTGTCTGTCATGAATTCCTTGTAACGGGCATAACTATACGAAGTTATTGTCCGATTTCTATGAAATTTTCAGGGATTGTGCGGGTTGGTGTGTAGACGGTCCCCTATGAAAATCATCATCCTCGGACTGACAGAAGCGACTGCGCATGCGCAAACGTGAATTCCTTGTAATGGCCATAACTTCTACATTTTCCATCCGAATTCAATGAAATTTTCAGGAATGTTACAGAGTAGTGTTTAGATGGTCCCCTATGAAAATCATCACCTTCCGACTGATAGTAGCTACTGCGCATGCGCAAACGTGAATTTCCTTGTAACGGCCATAACTTCCACATTTCCTACTTGATTTCGATGAAATTTTGAGGGATTATGTAGATTGAGTTGTAGATGGTCCCCTATAAAAATCATCACCCCCGGACTGATAGTAGTTACTGCGCATGCGCAAACGTGAATTCCTTGTAACGGCCATAACTTCTACAATTTCCGTCCGATTTCAATGAAATTTTCAGGGATGTTACAGATTAGTATTTAGAAGGTCCCCTATGAAAATCATCACCTTCGGACTGATAGTAGCCTCTGCGCATGCGCATACGTAAAATCCTAGGAACAGCCATAACATTTACATTTTTCATCCGAATTTGATAAAATTTTCTAGGATTGTCCAGATTAGCGTGTAGATGGTCCCCTATGAGGTTAGTGAAAGGTAGTTAGAGATTGGTGTTTTGTGATTAACTACTATGCATCTGATCATCTATACAATCGGGTTATGGATACGAGGAAGCTATGTGCCACACCCACTTGGCAGACGTTTTTTGTATAAATTGACTGGTCTAAATGTCTAAACTTGAAATCAATTTTCTCGTAATTTATTTTTGGGACATAGCCTGGTTGTTCTTTCACTTGTATTTATTTATTAATAAATGATTTATTTGATAATAGAACAATACGAGTTATTTGTATCAATATTTTTCAGATACGTGTTAACTAACATGATGTTCTTTTTCTGTGCAGGTGAGGGAGACTGAAGAATGAAAAATAAGTAAAAAAGAATGAATTTATTACTTTTTTCTTGTAATTACTGAAAGTATTATAAAACATATCAATTAAAATTATTGTTATTACATGCTATGAATATTGTAATAAACTTGAAATATATGCTCAGCATTTTTTTATATTTCTACCCGTCAAACCTCTCAGTACATTTTCCTAAATTCTCTCACACCATTGTTGCAAAATACTCATGAACGAGACGATCCCTAGCTGCACTGGTGTAGTCTTCAAGGTGTTCATCAGGTATGAAAACATCATTAGTTATTTATCATCAGTAAGTATTTTCTTCGAAAAGTATGCTTATTTCTGGATCCGTATGAGGTAGGTTGTCCCTGTGCAAAGCGGAGTACTGCTGTCACCAAAATAAACATGGTCGTCGTCGAAAGTTTCAGTCGTATTCCAATAATAATTCCGATTAATTATGGGATCCTTCTGTTCCACACTCCGTATTGTCGTTCCATTGGTATTATTGGAATCTACTCACCAAGGCCATAGAATTTGAGTATGAAGAGAAGTATCGATATGGGTGATTTCTGTCATTGTGAATTTCAATTTTCTCATCTATCGACTACAACAGTATAGAAGACGGTTTCCTAGGAGAGTCGGTATGAAATTTGAAAATTTCATGAAAATGGGTATGAAATTTGACATCCAGCATGTTGAAATAGTCAGGACGAAGTCGAAACGTATTAATATGACCATACTCGATAAATTAAACTATTTCCTCATCTGAAAAATCCGAAACTATCAATAATCTAAGTATGTTTTGAAACATTATGAAGTGCGAAAGAATCACAAATAATTATGAATACGGATCAAGGCCAATATGGATTCCAAATCACGACAAAATGGAAGTTACCCAAGGAATAATGCCTTTACCGGAACCTCGGATCTCCAGGCAAAGTTATCCAGCAGAAAGCGCTACCTGGGGGTTAAAAGTGCGTTGATAAACGACCTGTTTGGTTTGCCCGAGAGGTTATCCGAGGCAGACAGCTACCCAGGCTTTACCTGAGCTTTGATAAACCGCCCCTTAATGAGGATTTCTGATTTTTTTTTTTAACATTAAATCTTCAAGGTTTTCCAAATACCCAAGGCAGTTTGATCCTTTTTTTTCGCAAAATTTTCTGCAGGGGAAACTTGGAATTCCGATTTGCCATAAAATCAAATACAGACATCAGGCAAAATTGTGGGTGCTCAACTCAGGCCTACATCAACCTCTTTACAAGGGTTAATTCGTCGGAATTTCTGAATTTGAGAGAATGAGAGTAATGTACGAAATATGAGCGATGTTTCGGCTAAATCGTATGAGCTCTGCTCGCTGCCCAGCCGCATAATTCTCAACCTATTTGGGTTGAGAATTCAACCCTATTTTCTTCCTTAGACTACGGGCTCATTTGTTACTATAAGACATAAGTAACAATTTTTTTAAATATGATTTATTATTGCAACTGAATATTAAATACAATCCATCTAGCAATATTACATATAATCGTAACAAACATGACATCATTATGAGAGAGGAGAGAGGGTTTTGAAGAGTACGACCCTTTTATTTACAGTGGGTATGGACCAAAACTCCCCACAATTATTTGAGGGCGGTTGAATGAAAAAAAAAAAAAATTAAATACCATTTTAGGCAAAAAGTAGTGGCGTTGGAATTCATTCTTCCTTACAATAACATGTGGTATTATTATAGTTTGTATGATGGTGGTTTGAGATTTCTAAGGAAGTGGAAAGTAGAGTAAAGCTTCGCACCAGATGTTTTTCCGAACTCCCTTCAAAGACGGCACATACTAAAATACCAAATAAATTAAGATGAGAAAAGTAGTGGAGAGAGGACGGAAGTGTCCCAAAGCAACGGGTGGTGTGTCGATTCGGAGCACAACTGCCGAAATGCTGAACTCGATTAGCTCCGTGGCAGTTTTTCCAGGACTACGTTTTTCCTGGCTACGACAAGGATTTAGATAAGATACATTCTGTAGGTTGAGTAAAGTTAAAAAAGTACATAAATCGATATGAATTATAGTAGAGAAATACTGTGAAGTTAACTTGTACCTTATTTGGGAGGAATTTCACTTTTTTTTACCATTCGGTCTCTCCGAGTCGATCGTATCAATCAATGTTAGACCTTGTACAGGACCCCAGTGACCTATCTCATTGAAGGGGCTATTCGCGGAAGAAATGATTCGATTACCCCATCACTCAGGTAAAGTGGGGCGGTCGCCCACCATCCCCTCCTAGCTCTCTTTGACTTATTGATCACATACCCATTATACTCTGCCTGCCTTCTTACTTACATCCCTCCCCACGATGTCCACACTCGTTCGAATCCCACCTTGTTGAGCCAACTTCGCCCCTTACATCGGCTCTAGTTACCTTCAATTTCAAAACAAATACCCCTTCATCATACAAATGCAACAATATATTATTAGTTTATGTCTGTCTGTGACAATTTGCAAATCGAAAGGTAGGACAGAGTTTTTTCTCAATGGCTTTGAAGTGTGGACTTTTAACTTCAAAACCAGAACTTAACTAGAATATGCAGGCAGGCCAAAAAAGGAAAAACTCAGTTTACCCATTAGTGACCGTATTTATTTTTTCTAAAATTTCTGATGAAACTTGGTGAGATGCCTCATACTACGTCAAGAAGCACTAGAAAAATGATATTAAAAATTACGGCGTACGAAAATGTGGTATAAAGGCGTGTGCCCAAATTAGCCCTCTGGGCACTCAGCACTAGCAATTCTGGGGAAGTAATACACAGTCATGAACGATCATTTTTAACAGATTGTTGAAGTATAATATACTTATTTATATTATTATAAGAAGTATAATATACTTTCATATTATGAAACCAAAAAACCACCAAAAAAGGTTGAGAACAGTAAATTTTGTCGAATAAATGAAAAAATTGGGCAACTAACATATTATCTCAAAAATGTTGAGTGGAATGCATTGAAATAGCCAATACGCATTCCCTGCTTGAACATCTTGCAAACATGGCGCATACTCAAGCAGTGCAGTTTATTCCTGCGTACCTATCTCTTCATTTTCTTCCCCTCCGTATAAAAAATGTTGTGGTCTATATTCTCATTGCATCGCTGGCCCTAGATGTAGAAATACATCTTCCAGAAGTCCCAGGATGTCTCCAGGCGACAGCATAGCCTATCAAAAACGTCTGGGCCAATTCTGTCTGAACTGTAGTTGACAAACTTAAGGCTAAATGTCACGATGTTTTAGTGTGATTCTGAAATAAGAGATGGCAGCACCGTCGGGGCCAAATTTTGTTTACTCCTCAGTTGAGAACGGATCGAGATATTTTCATTCCGCAAACGGATTTCTCTTCAGGATCACCGTAGAATTCCGGGTAATTGGTTTAGAAAGTGTGCAAAAATTTTTTGCACACAGTTCCAACAAAAATTTGTTCCAATTTCGAACATTTTCAAAAAGTGGCCTTATAGCCACTTGCAGAACCTTCATCAGAATACGAATCCGTTTGCAGAATTTTTCTAACTTGATCATAGCTGTCGGATTCGCGTTTTTACGATTTGGAGTGGGGCGAGGGGGGCGACCATGGGCTGGGGGGCGAGGGGGCGGCGGCGGCGGCGTTCAAACGCCCGCCACCCGCGCGACCTTCACCTTCTCTCCGACATTCATGTTTTGATAGTTTGCACCCTTTCATCACTATTCTTTTTTCCTGGCCACCTTATAGGTACCATCAACCTTCCCATTTCCAACTTCTCTTCCTTGAGGTTGAACGAATGTGGTGAAATTGCCATAAAAAGCAAGATTCTCATATAATTAACTCATGAGCAAGATTCTATTTTAATTTGATACTGATAATGGTTTGCACTACTAAATAGTTGTTTCTGAAATTGTGGTAATTTTAGTTCATTGTACATGGAGTAGGTAGGTACCTATTTTTTCAAATTTCAATGTACCTAGTTGCAAAAGTGATCTAACATCATTCTAGTCTCGGCCGTTTATTTAGTTGAACTAGCAATAGAAGGTTTATGGGGGCATATTTCTCCCAAATTCCCTCTTAATTATACTAGGAGTTACACTATTAATTTTCCTTGTTTTCAAAAGTCATTCGTGATTTTATGTAAATATAACGCCTAACAATACTGAAGTGTTGCATTTTGAGGCACCTACTACCTACTAAATTACAAACATGACTCTCCAAAAATTACCAATAGTACAATGTAATAAATACCCTAGAACGCGGGATAGTGCTGTGGTCTTACAAGATAAATTTCTTACAGATGGCAACTCTAAGTGTTTACCTTTTCGGATTACTCGAAAAGTTCAAGGTCGCACCCCTTTCTCGTTCTCTAGCAATCCCGGTAACATCGGGGCACAGTAACTGTTGACGTTCGAGTTATAGTATGGCGTTGGTGATTTTACCTTGATTTCACTTCCGTTTCCGTGATTGCGCAGTGATCACTACTAACATCGTTTTTTAGGACGGCCCACAGTAAGAATTGGGCGACCGTAAGCGATTAGTCTGGGGTAAAGGAGGACACACTCAAAAGATAAAAGAACTCTGCGCATTGCTACTATCAGTTCCGGGGCCATGATTTTCATAGGGGATTATCTGCAAGCCAATCTGAATAATCCTGAAAATTTTCATCGAATTCGTACGAAAAATGTAGGAGTTATGGCTGTTACAATGATTTTAAGGTTTGAGCATTCGCAGAGGCTAATGTCAATTTGGAGGCCGTGATTTTCGTGGGGACCATCTTCACCCCAATCCGCATAATCTCTGAAAATTTCATCGAAATCAGATGGGAAATGTGGAAGTTATTACTGTTACAAGGAATTCACTTTTGCGCATGCGCACTCACTACTATTAGTCCGGGGTGATGATTTTCATAGAGGACTATCTACACGCCAACCCGCACAATCCCTGAAAGTTTCTTCGAAATCGGAGAATAACTTGGTATAGTTATGCCCGATACAAGGATTTCACAACAGAATCAAAGACGGACAGACACGGAACCAAAATTGTTCAGGTAGGTCTGAAACGTAAAACGAGAGTGGAAATTTTGATTTTGGAGATCATTTTGACATGGATATGTCTTTTGCCTGGGGGTCAAGGGATTTTTCGTGACACTTTTTTTTTTGCCACCAAAAATGCACAAACAAAATCATAACTACACTTATCGGTAGCTTTGAAGCAAGGTTTTCTAGAATACTGCAATATTATTACTACGTACATACAATCGGAGTTTTTTATTTAGAAATTTTTTTTCAACCTTGAAAAGTGAAAACAATACTTCCGCTTGGTAGATTCGGAAATAAGAAATGCGTAGTACCTACCTTTTTTGGTGCTCTGTACAATGTTTGGGAAATCATACATTTTAATTTAGCTTCCGAGTCTACCAAGGTAGCGGAAGTATTGTTATCACCTTTCAACGTTGAAAAATGTTATCCAGAATCAAAATTGTTACTCCAGTTTTACGTTCTAGACCCTCCTGAACAATTTTGGTTCCGTGCCTGTCTGTCATGAAATCCCCGCAACGCGCAAAACTATACAAAGTTATGGTCCAATTTCGATTTTAAAAAAATTTCAGGGATATTATGCGGGTTGACGTGTTGATAATCCCTTATGAAAATCATCGCCCCAAGATCAATCAAGTAGCCTCTGCAAAAGAAGCTAATGATAACCATTAAGTATCAGTATCAAATTAAAATAGAATCTTGCTCATAAGTTAATTATATGAGAATTTATCCCTAGTTCTAGGGTATTTATTACATTCTACTAATGGTAATTTTTGGACAGTCATGTTTGTAATTTAGTAGGTAGTAGGTGCCTCAAAATGCAACACTTCAGTATTGTTAGGCGTTATATTTACATAAAATCACGAATGACTTTTGAAAACAAGGAAAATTATTAGTGTAACTCCTAGAATAATTAAGAGGGAATTTGGGAGAAATATGCCCCCATAAACCTTCTATTGCTAGTTCAACTAAATAAACGGCCGAGACTAGAATAATGTTAGATCACTTTTGCAACTAGGTACATTGAAATTTGAAAAAATAGGTACCTACCTACTCCATGTACAATGAACTAAAATTACCACAATTTCAGAAACAACTATTTAGTAGTGCAAACCATTATCAGTATCAAATTAAAATAGAATCTTGCTCATGAGTTAATTATATGAGAATCTTGCTTTTTATGGCAATTTCACCACATTCGTTCAACCTCAAGGAAGAGAAGTTGGAAATGGGAAGGTTGATGGTACCTATAAGGTGGCCAGGAAAAAAGAATAGTGATGAAAGGGTGCAAACTGTCAAAACATGAATGTCGGAGAGAAGGTGAAGGTCGCGCGGGTGGCGGGCGTTTGAACGCCGCCGCCGCCGCCCCCTCGCCCCCCAGCCCATGGTCGCCCCCCTCGCCCCACTCCAAATCGTAAAAACGCGAATCCGACGGCTATGATCAAGTTAGAAAAATTCTGCAAACGGATTCGTATTCTGATGAAGGTTCTGCAAGTGGCTATAAGGCCACTTTTTGAAAATGTTCGAAATTCGAACAAATTTTTGTTGGAACTGTGTGCAAAAAATTTTTGCACACTTTCTAAACCAATTACCCGGAATTCTACGGTGATCCTGAAGAGAAATCCGTTTGCGGAATTAAAATATCTCGATCCGTTCTCAAATGAGAAGTAAACGAAATTTTCTTCATTTTGGTGCTGCCACGTGGTGGCGGATTTTACAACTAAACTCGGGACATTTAGCCTTAAAGCTGGCCGTCCACTAGGTCGACAGCGCGGCGCGGCGCGACGCGAAATTCTTGAGCTCCGTCCACTGGAGCGGATAAAATTTTTCGACCCGCCGTTTCGCCACGTCAGGAAAAGGTGCCTTCTCAGGAAAATGTCGGGCATAGATATTATGTTTTCATCGGACGACGAAGAAATGTTCATTTTAGTTGCAGCTTTGGAAGCAGAAGAAGAGGACCAAATCGGTGGGAAAAGGAGAAGATTTTTGGTCCATCCAATAAAGAGGATGGACCTGGGGGAGCACAATCACCTGTTCCAAGATTTGCTAAGAGACGAGCAAAAGTTTATAAAGTATTTTAGAATGTCGAGGGGGTAGTTTTTCGAGCTTCACACAACGATTAAGCCTCGTATAGATAAGCAGAACACTGACGAAAATGACCGAGGTCGACAATTTATCGCTTCGCCCTCCGTCCACTGGGTCGACAGCGCGGCGCGGGTCGAAAATTTTTCGCAATCTGCCGCTCTCCAGACTTCTGGAGCGCGGATCCGCGCCGCGCCGCGCTGTCGACCTAGTGGACGGCCAGCTTAACATGAAAACTAAAATTAACGATATCTTAACGAAAGTATCCAATTTGCTCAACTGAATGGATATCGATGGCTATAAATACTGTATACTACCTGATATCAAATCAGGTTTTTGAGAAACAAAAATTGATTAATTTGCTGCAGTGGAGATTTCCTGATTTTTCAAGTGAAAATTAGAATAAACGATTTTAAAAATAGATTCACCAATTTTCTCAACTCTTTGGATATCGATTAACAAAATTACGCATAGTAATATTCAATCTGGTGTTTGAGGAACAAAAATCAATTCATTTGCTGCTGTGGTTCATTGCAGAGCGATTTCGTATTATTCAAAAAGGATCAAACTACATAAAGTATTGATTTTTGAACCCATTTTTGATTTGTCTGGATTTTCTTTATTCCAAAGAAATTTGGATTTGTATTCTTTATTTCAAGGCGAAATTTTGTTGTCCTATTTTTTATTCCAAGGCGAAAGTTGGTTTTAGAGGAAACAAGTATGGTAAATTAGTCAAATCCATCACTTGATTTACAAAACATGAAGTGACAGTAATCCCAGATTACTCCAAACTAGTATTAGTTCCCCTCAGATTAATGCCGTTACATTCGTGAATTTATATTTTGTTATTGGTTGACTACGTGCCAGAGCCCTCGTTCAGTCAGGTCACATCACAAAGAGGAGACGCCGGCAAGATAACGACTCATCAGTAGGGTCCACTCATTTACAACAGTTAGGTTATTGCATTCTATTCACTAGGTACTACACCACTAAGTAGGTATAAGACCTTCCTTGTAAGTAGGACTGCCTACTTGAAGGGTGGGCGTACTGAGACACTTTTACATGGTACGATACAACAGTGGCCTGCGGTCTTCGAATTTTTTTCCCTTTCGGTCGGGGTAATATAACGAGGTACCTTATTGTTCTCGAGAGTGAAAAAAAAAATCCTATACGGCAAAAAAGTTCAAAGACCTTTTGAATCGTGGGGAAGCAGCTGAGGCCTCCATGGAAGGTCATAAATAAGTCAGTTCCGAACAGACGGAGGTTTCGGGAAGAAAGCAGGAAACGGAGGGACGCCTTTGGAGATGTGTAGCAAGAGAACAATGGCAACCTTCGAACAACTATGCCTACCTTCGTGCGAGAATAACACGATTTGAAGCGTTCTATGAGGCAGCATCTATCAGCTAGACGAAGGGGAATCGTGATAGCAAAACTTGTAAGTACGATCATTATTCGTGGCTTTCTACGCTAAAATGTCACTTTATACCAGATCACATCTTGTGATCTTGTGGGTCAAGTTATCCAAAGGATGTTTGAATGTAAAGAAGCGCCATTTCTGCAATGTGAATTCTTCATTGCTTCCACAAGTGGGAGAACACTTCCAAGACGCTCATACTCTCATGGACTCATACATCCTAGCAAATTTTCAAGTAGGAGAATTTTGTTCCTGAAAGGTGTCGATTGGGCTGCAACCAAATAGATGAACCTTTGGCCTGAGGCGCCACTCCTAAACTGGCATTTTTCCCTACATACAATTTTACCGTTTTCTTGGTTGACTTTGAATTGAAAGCAAGAGTTTTGTTGTACGTAGGGTAGGTAGGTACCACAGTCAACAAATTAGTCTCAGACGAGGAAAGGAGGAACGGGCTCCACCTTCCTTTGGCGATAAGAAAGCCAAGTGGAGATTTCTTGTTGTCCACGATCCACCATACCCGAGTTTTCGGGATGAAAGCTTGGAGACGAGGATGGGGTATTAGAGGAGTGATGCTCTAATACTGGCCAATGCCTGTACAAATTTAAAAAAAGTGAACATGAAAAATATGCACGGATTCAGGAGTTTTAGTTCTTTCCATCTTTTTTAGACCCAGGTGATGTGGGAGAATTTCAGCAGAAAGCTTGGAGGAGTTAGAGCAAATATTTCTAATTGACCATTGCTTTTACAAAGTCTAAAGGGAAGTGTGAAAAATAATAGGTACTCATAGCAAAGAGTGGAGATGTGAGGGCCAATTATTAACTGGAGCAGCCCTAACCATCCTGAAGGGGTCGTTGCCAATATTAGGGGGAGCCTCCCGGATGGAAAATATTTAGAAGACATTTGTGATTGTGAAGGACCCCTAAAAATGTTTATCATCTTCCCTTCTACGTTCTCTAAGATATCTTGACGCTGTCATAATAAAACATGGGACCAATTACAGGTGAAGATAAATGGTATTGTGGGATGTAGCTATGATTTTGAAGAATTGTGGATACAAGGAAACGTATCCATTACCGACTGGTCCATTATTAATTATGTTCAATTTATCGCAGGTTGGACAAAAGAGCAGATCTGGTGGGCAACGTAAGAAAACACCGTATTCATATGACTCGCTGTTCGCAATATCAGCTAGAAGGAGTGGTGGCAAACAAAACCTGGGCCATAGGCCTCGATTTAATCTTAGTAACTCGAGTTGGGGATGTCATTGGGAGAGATCCGAGGTATCACCACCTCCTTCGGGTTCCTTGTATCAACTGGTGATCATTCTACAGGGACCCTTCCTTGAATCCATCCCGACCATTCTGAACTTTCCTAATCCCTGGAGCCTTCGGCGTAATTATATTATAGACTAGATACTAGATAATAACTGGATAATGATGAATCAGACCCATGTATAGTATACAAGGTGTCCCATGTTAAGGACCGTAAAACTTTAGGAGTCGTTTCAATAACAACTCGTAATTTAATTAATAAAATGTCCTACATACATATGACATATTTGACCCACAAAATCCGAGTTATTTCACTTTCAGGATTTTCTACACATTTTCGACCTAAAGCCATGAAAATGGCCATATCACCCTCAATTTACATGCAAATTCAAATCTCATTACACTGTTGGAAAGGACGTCAAATTTCCCATCTTTCATAAACGGAGCTACCTTTTTCCGCATTCAAACATATTTTCCCCCTCCTAATGAGCAGAGTAAAATTACAATGGATTAAACACTTCTATAACTGAGATCTTAGCGGAGTTTTGATGAATAAATACGTTAAAAACCATGTGGTAATAAAACCCTAGCCCAAAAGAAAAAACCTGAGGTTTTGCCAATTTGACAAAAATTACTTCATGAGTTGATTTTTCACCCATCAGGACCCAAACAATTTTTTTGTAGGAACATACTTAAATTAGTTGTAGAAACGAGTCCTGAAGATTTGCAGTCCTCAACGTGCGAATGTGACACCCTGTATATTGTGTAATTGGGTCCAGCCCGTGTAAAAAATAAGTAAATTAGGCGTATCGACTTTACGAGTTTTTAAAAAAGACCTGAGAGCATTTATGCATTCATTCATAATACCTTTATTATATTTTGATTCGTGTTCATTTATTATCAAATAGGTTGTGATTGACCATAGGTGAAAATCAAATTCAATAATGCCTTTCATGAAAGAAAAATGTTTCATCTTTACTCAGACCTGATGATGCTGTCAACGACAATACTTATCTTTATTATACCTAACATAAACGGACTATTGTGCTGTTGAATTGAACCACTTGAACCCATAAATCCTCAACTATAGAGTTTTAAAACCACCATAACGTCAGATAAAACCAAATTTTACGGTTGCAGGTACTCGAGACATTATAGGTCCATTTGCAATAAAATTGACGATGAAACATCAAGAACTTAATTTCGACTGATACCTATGAAACTACTTTTATTGAAAAGAGTAGAAATGTACGTCTATTAAAGTGGATAAAAAAACTCATCAACACGATGAATCTGAATCTAACAAAATAATAGGAATCTTGAAACGTTTTTGTGGTTTCACTCCAACCAAGAAAGCAGATATTAACAAGAAACCATATGGTTTGAAGCGATCGGGGATGTGGAATGGGGACAACAATATTGACATTTAAATTTGGAGGGGTACCAAATTTAATGAATTTAGGGGTTTGACCAAAATTCCGGTTTAACTAAAAATGGTGATGGAAATGCTTATCTGGCAACAATTACGCTAACAGAAAAAAATATAAAAAACACTTCTAAATTGGAAGTTGGATGGACACTATTGTTCCATGCATGGTTATCACGGTCATGTTGATGATTTCCCGAATTGATTGATGAATCAGGTTTAGTGATAATTTACAAGGAGCATATAAATATATTTCCCATTTTCGAGCAAAATCGGGCTTACAGATCATGGACAATTAAATTGATTCGATGGCGGTGAAATATGGAGGGGACCATTATAACAACTGACCAGCACTAACACTGAAAATGAAAAAAAAAAAACGCTTTTATTATAATTCAGGAGAACCTGCGTTTTGTCAACCCATTACACGAATACAAGTTACTTTAGCGATGAGTACAAGTCTCTTTCTCACCTCAAAGGGCAGCACTTCACTCAAGGAAGGCACAAGAGGGAAGACCTAACAAACGACCTAACAACACCCAATGCTGAGGAAGGCCTTCCTGACAAGAAAGTAGACGTACGAACACATGGATGAAATGAACACAAGGAGGAACGACTTCGTCCACTCTATTCGTTGAAATACTCTTATACTCCAAGAAATACACCTGTGTCCTGTTTACCATTTATAGTTTTCTACTTAATCGTAAATGGTCAACGAAATGCACATACCCAAAGCAATGACTGATGTTCAGCTCTCAGGTATTCTTGTAATATTCATTCACCTTTTCTTACAAAGGGGTACATACCGGGCTGTGACCTGTTTATCATTTATAGTTTTGTTCTGATTCCTTTTATATCCCAACGACTGCATTCGAAGATAATCCGTTAATTTCATTATGAGCCGAGAAAACCTGACGACGCACATAAAAATGCGGTTGAACGGCTCGCAATCAGCTTTCCGCTCCGCCGATTCTCGCCGTCCTGGGCGGCCGTCTCAAAATGAAAAAAGTCGACAAAAAATGAAAAACAAGGGGAAAAAATCCATCCGCGTCATTAACCCATTATTCTCCCTTGTTCGCTTTAGTCGTCACCTACGCTTTTTTTTGTCTTATTGATAGGTGCACAACGAAGATTGAGTTGCCTAGGTAGGTGAGGTGGTAGTTGCTATCGAAAAATTCCACACGTATTTTATGAACAGTTTTTAAGTTGTTGCAAAGGGCATTTCCCTCGACTCACTTATTTGTCATCTCTGGCAAGACCAGAAATTTTAAGTAGTGAGTTCTATTGGACTCACACAATTTTTCTTCTTTGACGGGGAAGCGTGTTTTTACGGTCTTTACGTACCATTCAGTCTGCCGTCGTCCAGCGACCAAACCTGTGATTTCCAGGGTCGAAAGCCACTAAACTTAAAATGCCTTATTCAAGTTTTGCCACTGTCCCGTCCATCATGCACAAACACAAATTCAAAAGTTTATTTTCTTGATTCAATTCTTCCAGTCTATTCAGTTTTACAATGACATTCCTGCCTCCACCATAAGATTTTTCAGTTGTTCCAGGAGTTTGTGGTCTATCAAACCCTTCCTCTGATAATCCGTTGTTGTATCCTCTCAGTAGGTCGCTTCGAGCCTCAACAACTGCTGAAGTTGTTTTGGTGCAGCACAAGTTAAGGTGAAGCACGTCTTGAACTCGAATTATATGTGCTGATAACATGGGGTTGAAGACTTGGAAATAGTTATGTTGTTAGCAAGGCACAGAAGAAAACTCCATTATTTTACAGACTGAAATATCCCAACTTTTCAACATAAAGACGTAAATAGGTACCAAATTTTGGGAATTGACTCCAACCGTAAGACATAATTTGGCACTTTGTATTTCCTCAAATTAGGAGTAAAATCACTTTTGGAAAGCTTAGTGAATTTTCGAGCACTGCCAAGGTTTTTAGGATTTGGGCTAAGCAGGTCCAGCAGGTATTCCAATTTATTGATGTAACATTTTTCTTCACTGATTAGCCAAAGGAAAGGTGTCTTTCGGTCATAATCACTTTTTCCAATACACCCCACGATTGTGACGTGGTTCTAGTTAGCCCGTTATTCTCACCCTCAGAGTCTGGCAGAGACCCATCAGAACTCCGGTATTTCGGCGTTTCCCACCGGCCTGGTCGGGACACATGTTCTCGGGCAGGAGACGTCTGGGAAGCGGAGGGCGAGTTTTTTATTCGACCGGCGTTGCCCAACACCTCAACGACATCTGTGTGGTGGCGGTTTGCCTGGGACATCCGAGTTTCCAGTATCTCACCACCAGTATACCAACATTTCACTAACTTTCATAGTTAACTTGGGGAAACAATGATCTAAATTGTCTGATTATACGTGGTTTAATTGCTTCAATAACTATAACCAGACTTAAAAATTTCTGTAATCTCGGAAATGACAGGAGCTCAACAGTTACCCAGATGATTTGGCTTTCTAACGAACTTTGTACAGAGGAGTTGGCTTTTCACTCACGCAGAATTGATCAGTATTTCTCCCGATCGCTTTCATAAATATCCAGGGTGTTTATACCATACCAACGTTCAAAGAAAACTGGAAATGGCCGCATCTAGACTTCCACATTTGTATCGTCCCGGGAAGAACGTGAAGTCAACAGTAAACCGCCTGATCTGATTTACTAACGATCACTTCTACAGATGTCCCTAATAGACTGTATTCCAAATTTCAGAGCTTCATCACGAACAAGAGAGAAACTGGTTTTTTTACTCAAGAAAAGGTGTTCAGTATTCCTCCTGATGGCTATCAGAAATTTCCGAAAAGCTGTTGACCAGATCTAAACGTTCTAAGGAGATAAGAGAGAAGAAAATACAAAGACATCCTAATTCCTATCGTCCCGAAAAGAACAGAAGCTCAACAGTTACCCAGCTGATCTGACTTCCCAAAGATCACTTCTACAGTCCCTAAATAACCTGTACTCCAAATTTCAGTGCTCCATTACGAACAAAAGAGGAATTGGCTTTTAAGGCACAAGTAGTAGATCAGTATTTCTCCCGATCGCTTTCATAAATCTTCAAGGTGTTTGTTTATCTTATTCGCCGTTCTAAGGGGATGAGAAACAACATATCAAGACTTCCTAATTTCTATCGTTTTCTTTCGAATTTCTAAACTGGTCATTCTACGAGAGAGAGGTCAAAGCATGTATACTGACAGACTAAACCTACATCAAGCTGTTACCCAACGTATGAGATTTAGTTGTTATTGGGAGAGATGCGAGATGTACAAAAGTTGTGAAGAGACCAAATAATTTATATCGCAGGGTACTAAATATTACTTTTGAAATGGAAACTGATCAAACTCGACTAGTCGAAACAATTTAATAATGATTTCCCCGACACAGATAGACAGGTCTGTAAAAGAGAACTCTAGAGTATAGAGAGGACTAAAATGCTTTCAAACTCTCCCGAGAATACGAGGTTTCACGAGAACAGACGCAAATTTTGGTGTAGATCATCTACAGATTTTCGACTTCAAATTTGTAGATTCCACCTCCAAGCCTCAAAATCAGGACATAGAAAATCTGGACACATACAAATTTGAGTTGGTATGAAGAGATGAGTAGCGGGAGAAAGGACATGCTCGTTTTATCTTGTTTAATTAAAGTAAAGTAAACAACCATTTCAGATCGGATTTTCGTCCGACTGCCATCCCTGGCGTCGCGGACATCATCAGCTGTCTTCCAAAGGGAAGATCAGAATTATTGTTCTAATGATTTCGCTCATGGCTTCCCATTGCCCACCCTGGGTTAGGACGAGGAGGGCAATGAGAAAAACGCACGCTGCCGGCGATGAGCCTTGAACCCACGACCCCCGCAGAAGTCGGCTCAAAGTCCACCGCCAAACAACGACGCCCCAACGACCGTAACTTGTTCTCATTTTCGAAAATATTTTATTTGAAAAATTAGAGGTAGGGGCAAATTTCTCGATTCGGAGAGTACCCACATATTGCATTATTATTTCCAGTAGCAAGTATAACCTTTCGAGGGACTGTGTTCCGATTCCGAAACTGAAAAACACCATCCAGAGACGGAATTCAAGATAACAAGAAGGTACTTTCATGTACTTCCATGTACAGAAACTACTAGAGAGCTGTAGTAGAGAGGCACTACATCCGTACTTATCGAAATCAGTCGAGTTGATGGGGTACTTCCGACGGCCGACAAGGAGTCTTGACGGTAAAGAATGGCCCATGAATAATAATATTCATATTCACGTCATAATGTGGTGCTCAGTCGGATATCATATCATCGTATCTTCGTACATGGGAAACCTGGTTCATGGTTAGTGGAACCACGTGAGAATTAATTTGATGATTAATATTCAACGGTGTGTACAGAGGGAGTACTCCTACTTTCAGGGGGATCAACGAATTCTTGTTTTCAGAACGTTCGAGAGTAGGTAGTGAGATGGGTTGCTCAACAATTAACACAACATTGAGCTGATGGAGAAAAAAAAAAGTAAAAATACATTTTAGAACAACTTTGAGAAAACAAATAAGGGCGTATAATTTACTTCTCGGCCCCGAAATTTGGTTACCCAAAGTCAATTTCAAGGAGTGAACGATCCATTGAGTTCACTACAGATCGGGATAATTATTATAGTTTACTATTACGACAGTACTGAGCAATGAAAAAGTTGGGACCTTTGCTTATGGGCGATCGAAACAGAGAACTATAAAACGTGTAATTATTTGCTTTGTTTTGTTTATTCACGATTATTGGCAAAACTGTATTACATATTGAATTTCCAGTTCGAAACTGAATCGAGTCTTATTCGATTACTGTGTAAAAATAAACTGGAAGATTTTCGAAAGCACTGCAAATTAATGCACGTTGGGTCATCATTTTTTATTATTATCGGTTAACAATCAATTTTATTTCGACAGAAACTAGACGGGAGTTTCAGCCTTTCTTTCTTATTCTTCCGAAGGTTCATAAAAGGAAATAATAAAAAACAAAATCGAAGTAAAATTTCTAAACTTTAGCCACTATATTCTAGAATTTTAAGTTTTTATTATTCGCAGCCACCGTGCATTGTCAATTCTGAGAGACTAAACCCAGAGAGGGAAAACGTTTTCAGCAATCATTACGTAGGCATGTTCGAGAATTTGATTAATCACTCCCTAATCTATCAAGGTATAGAAAGCACTGTTTTAATTTACTTTTTTTAAAAACAAATCTCCAAAATCAAATTTTTTGGAGAATAACGAGCTCTGGAATTTTCACGTTTTGGACCTTCCCGAACAATTTTGACTCCAATTTTTGGCACCGGACACAACTATGCGGAGTGTCAGATCAGTGATTGTGTGGGAAGATGAATTTCATGGGCTCTGGATGAATAGCAGCCGCTGCGCATGCGCAGACGTGAAATCCTTGTAACTACAATAACTTTTACAGTTTCTATCTAAATTCGACGACATTATAGTGTAATATCATTTGAATTAAACCTTTTTTTCGTGGAATTGAACCTTTTTCATTTTCATTTTTACTCTTTGTTACTTTGAATTTAATCCTTTTAACTATCATTCAACCTTTCATGACTTTCATTAAACAATTTTTTACTTATTAATAAAAATAAAAATTTGTCTATCCCCACGAAGGAAAGTAAATTTTCGAAGAAAATGAACGCATGAAAACTTCAATTTCCACAAAAATGGTCCTCTATGAATTGGAATATTGTCCCCTATGAATTTGAGGATGGTCCCATATGATTTGCATAGGTTTTTCAGGGTCAAGTTTACTAGATTATCGATGCTGAGACAGGAATTTTTAGTTTCGAAGTTTATAAAGTTGTTAGAAGCCGTTGGATAGCCATTTCTCATTTGGAACAAGATTCGATAATAGAAAGGCGTCCGACCTGTTCGGTGATTGATTTGGAGGGAGTCTCGAAACCACCGTAGGGCGAGAGGGAGGGAGGGGTGTGTGGCGCTTCACTGTAGGACGAGAGAGAGAATACGAAGGGGGGGTCTGTAGGACATGAGAGGTGCGGAGGCGACTCCTCAAGTAGGACACGGAGGATATTTCGGTCCATGGACGAGGGGGGTTCTAGGCCACGGACAACCCCCCCCCCCCCCCCAGTGATTCCAAATCGCTCTCTTTCTAAATCATTCTTTGGAATTTTTTCGTTGTAGGAACGCCACTCATAAGGAGAACATTCGTAGTGATGGGAAGAGCTACTCTGAGTGAGTCGACTCCTAATATTTCAGTCAGAAAACTGATTCATGCAGCATGAGTGAATGAAAGAATTTTCAAAGAAACAAAAAGAGAAAATGATAATTGAAATAAGAAATAAATTAACCGATTTTCAACCATTTTATACTTCGAAAACCAAAAAAAAAAGTTATTATTTTTTGAATTTCTGAATTACAAAAAAGCAGTTTTTGAGAATAAATGCAATCAAAGTTTTAGAAACTATTTTGAAGTAGTTTTCTCACCTTTTCAACCTGATTCTGATTTTTTCCTTTTAATTATCACTAGTGCTATAGTTAGGAACGTATTAGAGTAGGTTCCCATCCAAATAATGGATTATTTCAATTTGAGACTGGAACAATCGCAGAAATTTGTGTTGAATGTTACTAAATGGGGAGGGGGAGTCAACAAAATAAATATTTATTTTATCGAAACTTACTTGAAATTTCATTTAAAGAAAACAATTTTTAGTCAAACTAGAGTGCAAAACAAATTAGCAAAGATAGTGAGACTTCAAGTATGGTAGCGATCAGGCTATGATGTCTTCCGTAAAACTTGGAAGTAAGAAAGATCTTTTTTAAAAACTTGAAGAAATGGATGCATTTCTTGGATAACCTGATGACCTTGGACCTTTGATGATTAAGTATTTCAGAATTTCTGTTAACCACTAGAGAACATTATTTTTCGTGTCTATTGCACCTACGTATTTAGTTCCGTTTGCAAAGATGAAAATGCTGGCATACGAGTCTGAAACACATTGGGACATTTTCATGTCAACAAGGTAGTGAAGTAAGGTTGTTGGTTCATGTACCCAAGCATCAAAATAAGGAAACAGTTGATTGTTCTCTACGCAACACAGTGAGTCTATTTTATTTATTGGTCGCGTGAGCAAGTTTTCGTGACGATTTTTCAGTTTATGTGCCAAAGCAGACAGGAAAATGTCAAAAAAAAACAGACTACTCATAGAGAAGGTCAAAACACTTGTTGATTTATTTTTTTTTCGATTTCCAGCAAACCACAGCCAGTCAACAGCAACATACAGTCACAAATTTATACCAAAATAAGAGGCCTCCTAGGATTGTAAAACTGATGTTGTGGTTCATGAATACGGAGTAGCCATTTAGAGTAATCAGAGTGGGTTCATGAGCCAGTTTATTATGTATAACAGGTTATTTATAAATGATTAATATTCATAGGTATTTACTACGTGGGGTGTTGACTTATTGGGGTATTTATTAGCTGTAGTGTGAGGTTATGAACGCCACCATGAGATATGTAGATAATGTCGATGCTGGTTGGGTAGAGGAATTTTGTCTTTTTAACAATAATTTTCCTTTATAGAATTCCAACATGATGGCAAGACGAAGGTGTCATTTTAATGTTTGAACTATCCGCTTTTCGTTACTCATCTTCTTAGCCTATCCGCTCCTGGGGATCGTCCGATTTTTCGGTGTCTGTTATTGAGGGTCGAACCTCTTTTCATTATTGAGTGATTGAAGAGAGAATCAACTAATCAAGATGTTCCAGAAACGGCCAAACGTTAGAAGAGATGTTGTTGCATCAGTGAAAAATAGTTGGAAACCTCTGAATACATTGTAAGGCTCAGAAAAATGAGTTGTTCGAAAATCACGTCTCAAGTTTGTTTGTGACTGGTGGCGTTACTCTAAAACCATACTGTACACATAAGAATGTCTTAAAACGCTGCAAATTATTACACAAAGGTTGACTATTTTTCTATATAGATCAGTTGTCTGCAAAGAACGGCTTAGCCATTGTTACCACCAACCAACTTGAAGAAAAAAATCGATCGCATTTCGGTCAGCTAACATTTGAACGGAGATTCGGCCTCTCTTGCGATTCACACTCGTGTTTCTGATTTATAGTAAGTCCAACCCTTAAATTCTCGTAGGGAGCGAACGGTTTGTCCTACAGGGCTCCGCGTGGTCTCAAAAAATTCTAAAAATTCTGTACTATCTTAAATTCATGGAAAAACCATACCTTTATATCACAATTTTTTGAGTAAGGACGTTTTCAAAATTTCAAACCTGATATTTCAACCCTTAGAAGTGAATTACACCAACCAAAATCTTCGGGGCACAACTAGACCCCAAATGGAGCCTACATATCAAATTTCATCAAAATCGGCCAACGCTAAGTGAGGAAAGTGCCGCGGACGGCGTACGACGGACGAACGGAAATTTTTTTAAAATCGATTTTCGGATTCTACGTACCTTGAAACGTAAACCACCAAATTTTGAGGGGGTGTTTAAAAAAAATAATTTTCTGGGTCGATTCCAAAGGTTCATTATTGAAAATAATAAACCAAGATGATAGTAGTCGTATTTAAATTCTATTCGTCTCCACGTCCTCATAGAGTAGGTAGTAGGTACAATTTCGGGTAGGAAAGTTCGCGTTCTTGACCTTCAAAAGACCAATTTTCAACAAATTTTTGACCAGAACTAGGTAAATAGGATTGTGTACATGCTCAAAATCGGCATAATTACGTATACATTTAAAATTCTAAGCAGAGTAAAATTTTTAAAAAGTTTTCGAAACAAATTATTTATTACGAGTAAAAAAAAACCTTAGTATGTTTCAGAGCGTTGTGAATTTCGGTTACGTGTCCGTCTGCCTGCTAACGATCTCTGGTTGTTTCCTGTCATGGAAAAAACCACAATACAATACTCAAAATTTTCATGGAATGTTCATAGTTGGAGCGTGAGATGATAATAACTATAGGAAATTCATCAACTCGTCGTCAGACTACGCACGTGTACGTCATCATCAACGGTGATTGTAATCACGATGAGGAAAGTTGAGTTGTTCCGCAATTAGGAATAGAAACTTCCAAATGATAGGTATTAAGAAAACAAGGGACAGAATGGAGCTATTATTAGATTAGACGGTAGAATGAGAAGGTGTTGCCGTTATTAGTCCTAATATAACTAAACAATAAGCAACACTTTTAGAGTGTCTACCAGTACACTCCAGCCTTATTGCAAGGAAGCTCGAATAAGATGCAGCAATTTCAACATGCCAAGTGATGCCTAGTAAAGCTTTCGGATTAAGTTGGTGTACCGTACCAATAGGTAGTACTACCAACTACTTACCTATCAAACACGGTAAAAACTAAACCGGTAGTTTTCCTGTTATTCGGGTAAATCACTTTGAAATTCTCGAGAGACCGTTCACGGGTCAAGTATGAAAATGTCATCAAAATCGAGCACACAGAGCGACTGACGTGAAACCAAATTTCTCCAAGAAACTCTGAATAGCGGGCGAATATTTTGGTTAACTAATTATTTTCAAGACTCGCAGAATACAAAAATCGAAGATTAGAAAAACAATCGGTCTGTCCATCGTATTTAGTACATTTTCCTCAGTCACATGGTCCACTTTTGATAACATTTGGTGTACGGGCACTATTTGAAGTTTATAATCATTTATTCATCAAATTTATAATCATTCACTTCTAAGAAGAGAAAAGTTATTTGAAATTTCCAAAACGTCCAAGCCCGAAAACATTGGACATCAAAATAAGTTATTTTCATCAATATAAAACAGAGAACATTTTTTTGAACCGATTGAGAATACCTAACCAGAGCTCTGTAGGAACACCTGTTTGCTGTGTTGAACTTGACGAGGGTTGATTCCACAATTAATTATAAATACAAGTAGCTCGCCGCAAGCTGGTTGTCATTAGAAGGTTCTAGTTTACAGTTCTGTCGCTTGAATGCTGTATTTACTCACGATTAATTTATAAACTGATGAATGATTTTTTCTTTCGAATAGGGATTTCTGAGCAATGAAGTCCCAATGTTCGGGTGAAGCACCCACGAGTGAAGGTGCTGATAGTGATGTTTTCAGAATCGAATGGGACCTTTCAGTGCTCTGTTGGAACAACCGATTGCTTCCTTTAAGGAATTATAAATCAGAAACACGGCTGGGAATCGCAAATGAACGTCCATCGACTGAAATGAGCCAAATTTCGTCTTTTCAAATAATGCAATTTTTTTCGTTTTACCTATGCGATTAATCGGGGGTAAAGTTGGACAACACTCAACAGAAAAAAAAAACCACAGACTAGGTAATCCGTTTTAGACCATCCTGAATCCAAATCCGAGAAAAACCCATAGATGAGTGTGACAAAATCTTGTGTCTCTGCCTAGGCCTTAGTTTTCAACCGATTTCCGTGGTTCTTTTTTATCCTACGCGGAAATCTACCTAGTTGTGCACTACGTCGCGGGAATTTTGCCTTTTAAGGGGGAAAAGGGGAGTTGGTTAATGCTTTGAAAACGTTTTCGGGGATAATCTTGTAAACTCTGCACAGGCCTCAATTTCCAACAATTTTTTTTGCTGGTTTCTTTGCTCGACTCGGAAATCTTCCCAGTTGCACACAATTTTACCAGATTATCAAAATTAAATATAAAATATCCACAAAGTATCCAATTTTTAAATATTTTGGTTCCTTTACAGCTAATTAATTGTCTTGTTGGTGGTCGAAACGACTCTGGGTCCTCTTTGTGAATAAAAAGGGAAACGTTGATTTTCTGTTGTTTAATTCTCTTACTAGCTACAGTTTCGCTGGGGCAACTTGCCAGCATCTTCAGGCTAAAACATATTTGAGAACAGCAGATCTCTTATCAGTTTTATGTAGAATGTACACCTCTTGCTTGTTTCATTATCCAATCTTTCTAAATTCATACAAAAACGATCGTTTCAATAGATCCAAACTTGTTTGATGGTATAATTGTTTGTTAATACGTCCTTTAAAATTGATTAAGAAAGAGTATAGAACAAGCATTACTTTAAAATAAGTGCGGAAAAAATATTTCTCATAGAAACAAACAAACAAAACAAAGAGGACCCAGAGTCGTTTCGACCACCAATAAGACTATATCATCCGACTCAACACCCTTCAACAATCCTAATTAATTGTAGTACCCAAGCTTTGAAATTGAGGGAAACATCTCAATATACCTCTGGATTTTCATGAATTATTCTTTGTGCCACCGTGAAATAAATCAGTGGTGCCACCATGGTGCCAGGACACCAGAAACAACGTATTTCGTGGGTTTTTGTGTGCTACACCTTTAATACTACGAACCACCTAAACTGGTGAAAGTTCACCGTTACGACGTAAGACGGCTTTGGTGCCAGAATGACACCTTGGTGGGGGGGGGGGGGGGGGGGCTCGAATTCGCATGTTCGATACCCAACAAATTTTTGAAATTAGTTGCTCGCATGCCCTAGAAAAGTTATGGCGGCTAACGGCGAAGGGGGGGATCCACTATTTCTAACTCAAAATACTAACTAAATTAATTGAGTGAAACAGTTTTGTACAGAAAGAAGGTAAATAAGATGCGTATTTTATCGCTCACCAACTAGTTGAAATTGACCTAATGCTTATCCAATGGAACGTTCCCTTGAATGCATGCATTACTAAACTATACGTTTCGAATAGAATTTAATTTACTCAGTTGTGCTTCCTCAGCAGCCAAGACCCGAAATTGAGCACAATAGAATATAACAATCTCCACGATGATTTTTCCGACTGAAAAACCATTGTGTAATAATTTGCAGCGTTTTTGTTTTCGGAATAAAGATTCCCAACCTAACTTGGAATTTCGCCAGGGTATTTGAAAAACAGTAATTCTCTTCCTCCCAACCAAATGACCAGTTTTCAGTAATCAAATTGAGAAAAGTAACTCATTTTTTTCCTAAAACATTTAGAATAGAGGTATCTAATTTGAAAATGTAAGCGATTACGTAGTATTCGAGAATAACAAAAGTTTTATGAGAACCAAATGAATGAGTGGAAAGTTGAGTTCTCAAGTAGGATATAAATCGGTCGAACCGTTTTCGCCTTTCACCCGCTCGAACGCGTCAACGCGCGCTCCTACAGAGCTCAATCGGGCCTCTTCGTAGACCGTACCCCCCCCCCCCCCCCCCCCCCCGAGGAGGCCCCGATGAACTCTTCCGCCGCCCTGTGAACTTTCAAATCTTCTCAAACGAAGAGAGAAACGGTTTTAGGTCACTTTCTACCTGTATTATTTCTAGACTGATGAGTTTCGAACGCCCCTACAGAGTCCGTACTGAGGATCTTTTCGTTTAGTATTTCAATAATGAACCTTAGGAATCGACCAAGAGAGAAAAACGTCTGCCAAGTGGGTGTGGCACATAGCTTCCTCGTATCCATAACCCGATTGTATAGATGATCCGATGCATAGTAGTTAATCTCAACACATCAAAACAAGTTAATCTGTAACATCCCGGAAAATGTCATTGAAATCGGATGGAAAATGTAGAAATTATGGACGTTACCAGGAAATTCACGTTTGCGCATGCGCAGTGACTACTATCAGTCCGAAGATCTTCATTGGGGACCATCTACAACCTAATCCGCATAATCCCTGAAAATTTCATCGAAATCGGGTAGAAAAAGTGGAAGTTACGGCCGTTACAAGGAAATTCACGTTTGCGCATGCGCAGTGGCTACTATCAGTTTTAAGGTAATGATTTTCACAGGGGACCATGTAATTACTAATCTGTAGAATTCCTGAAAATTTCATTGAAATCGGATGGAAAATGTAGAAGTTATGGCCGTTACAAGGAATTCACGTTTGCGCATGCGCAGTCGCTTCTATCAGTCCGAGTGTGATGATTTTCATAGGGGACCGTCTACACACCAACCCGCACAATCCCTGAAAATTTCATTGAAATCGGACAATAACTTCGTATAGTTATGCGCGTTACAAGGAATTCATGACAGACACACAGACAGACAGATAGACAGACACACAGACACTGAACAAAAATTGTTCAGAAAGGTCTAAAACGTAAAACGCGAGTGAAAATTTTGATTTTGGAGAACTTTTTTTTCTTCCTTGAAAAGTGAAAACAAAGCTTCCGCTACCTTGGTAGACTCGGAAGCAAAAATATAACCCACCCCCAAAATTTGTTGGTTTACGTTTCAAGGTACTTAGAATCCGAAAATCGAATGGAAATTTTGCCGTTCGACTTATCTTAGTTACCATGGGCTCCATTTGGGGTCTAGTTGTGCCCTGAAGCTTTAGGTTGATGTCAGTTCCTTCTAAGGGTTGAAATTATCAAAATACTCTAGCCCAAAAAATCTTAACACTAGAGTGGCACACTGGGGTGTTCAACACCCCACCAGAAGTCCTCATCCTCTCATTTTCCGTTAATTTCTATTTTGCGCTTCCTACACCCATGTAAATCTTCTTCCACTCTTCCTCTACAAGATCTTGCTTGTCACAGGCTCATTTATTGTTTTGCTAGTAAAGTGTGCTGACATCCACCCAAGTGTTTTGATTGAGTGCGACCGTAAGCGTTTAGAGTTTTTCCAAAAACTGCTGTTTCAATGGTGTCTAGAGAGTTATATGCCACTCCTGAAGAAATTTCAAACCTTCTCCGCCTCTTGGGACAGGAGGAAGATGACCCAGACTTCAGTGGAGGGTTTTTTTGATGAAGTAGAGTGAGATATCTTGGAGAATGATCACGTGACCTCGGAATAGGAAGCAGAGGACATCCCGTCTCAAAACCTGATTCTTTACGATGATCAGGGCCCTCAGTTTTATCCTAAATCAAGAAGACCTGGCTAGGTCATCAACTGACGATCAGCCACCGAGACAGAAGAGTCGTTTGCAAGCCTTTAGTTAAAGAAAAATCCACCATGATGTGTCGAAAAATGTCCCTTTGGTTTGTCTTTGTCAAAAACTCAGGAATAATATACTTATTTAATTTTTCCTTGGACCTCAGAGGAAGCAAAAAATATTCAAACTCAATTCAAAAAATGGTGCCTTGGTGAGCAGAATCCTTTGGAAGGGATGGAATATCGAATGAGATATATCGATATACTGATCAAATAATATCGTCAATTAGATATCGACACCTTCGATATCTCATTGACATCGATATTTCGATATATCGCAAGATCTACTTGGAAAACACAAACGGTGGATACAGCTTTCGTACAAGTACGCAACCACGAGAGACATTTTATGTCTTATGTTTAATAAATTGAGAGCTTTCCAATGAGTGGTGAACGATTTTTGTGGGGTGGAAAATGAGGAAGTTAGTTTTCCCTAGGAACGATTGGTTGTACGTGAAAATCATCAGAAATTTCCGCGTAACGCTCCCCTCGTAACGCTCCCCGCGTGACGATCCCCGCGTGACGATTTTTCATTTATGTGCCATAGACATAAAGAAAAGACATAAAATAAATAAAGACATAAAGACATAAAATGTCAAAAAGTGCGCCGAAGTATGAGGTCGCTGATCTGGGATATCATCGATTTGCCTCTTACTTCTGCCCAAAGTAAAGCCACGAAAACAAGCCAGGTGTTTCCTGTGCAAGAGGAAAAGTCAAGAAGACAAAACCGTTTTGTTTTTCATGCCGACACCGTATTTGTAACGAACATCATATTGTGATGCTCGTTATTAACGAGCACCAAAAGTTATGCACAAAAAAGTCTGTGATTCGTACTTATAGATCTTTGCTCCTGATTGTTATTTTCATGAGCTTATTTTTTTAAATTATGATGTTCATTATTCTAGTTTTCTAAAGAATATACAAAGAAGCAGTTTAGTTTTCAAAAAATCATAGTTTTACTCAATTCAAAGGATATTTTCGAAGTTTTAGAATACAGTCGTTGTTCACTTTTAATTCCTATTCTATTCAGGTAGGTACCTGTTTTTAGTAAGGATGCAACTTTTTTGCCATGTATTCTATTGTATGCATACATTATATTGTGTACCTGACTGCTATTCACAGAGAAACTTACATTTGATTTCGAGATAAAGTCATATTTTTCAGTCATTAGTTTTTTCCAAAAAATACACCTTTTTCTGCTTGTAAACTATCATTTTCACCAGAAATTAGGTCAATTCTACTTTACTACGTTTTCTAGCTCCTGAAATATAAAAATGGGGGCCATTTTCGTTGAAAAACTCCATCACTTCCAGATGGATCTCACAGGACCAGCGCAACCATCTAAGTAACTTTTGGGGCGCGACCTTCGCAGTGTTAAACGCTGTTTCAATGAAATAATTACCTATTTTCTTTAATCCATAAAAAGTCCCCTCCAACCAGACTTATTAAGCTTATCAAGTACTGTTTCTCCCAAATGGTTGGGAACAACCGAAACGTATGCAACTGGTCTAAATAATTGGAAACTGATACGAAGTAGAGGGAAAACTATCCCAGAGGGTTAACCACTAATCTAAATGGTTGGAAACTAGTACGGAGAGTTGGAGGGAAACTGATGACAACAAATCTAAATGGTTAGAAACTGATCTAAATGGTTGGAAACTGATCCAAAGGGCAGATAGTTGATTGATTGGGTTTGAAACACTAGACAGAGCAACAGTTACTCTGACACCTTATTCGTGATTCGATGGAACCATTACTCGAATCACAACTCAGGGATAGCTCCTCAGTCTTATCTCCCCTAGAACAGTACTGTTTCACACCGATCCAAAGGACAGACAACTGATCTATATGATTTGAAACCGATCCAAATGGTTTGGAACATCCGAAAGGTATACAATCGGTCGATATAATTCGAAACTTATACGAAGAGTAGAGGGAAACTATTCCAGAGGGTTGACCACTAATCTAAATGGTTGGAAATGGATCCATATCCTTAGAAACTAATGAAAGTAGTTGGGAACATCAAGTTAGAGCAAAAGTAAGTAATGAACAACCATCTCAGGTTGAATTTTCTTCCAACTGCCATTCGAGGACGTTATCAGATGCCTTCCAAAGAGAAGATCAGAATTCGTTCTGATGATTTCGCTCATGACTATTTATTGCCTCAACAGCTCAAGTGGAGCGGGGTTCACCAGCGGCCCAACCCGAAAAATGGGGAATTTGCCACACATTTTTTTTCCCCTTTTTTTCCGAATGAGGGTTTATTTTTATGGAATAAAACCATAGAGAGCTGCTCGAAAACGCATCCAAAAAATTTAGAGAATTTAAGGAAGATGGAAATTTTAAATGTGGTGGCAATGTGTAAGAGGCAGCCATGTTTAAAACGTGACGGATATTCTACCAATCTGACCTCAAAGGAGGTTCTGTGGCGCTTACCACAGAAGCGGAACATACACGAACTTTTAGCTTACAAGTAGTGCGCACAAGAGTGCGCCGCGAACTGGCAGGAAGAACCCAGACACAAAAGTGACCAAAAGAAACAATATTACTCACTTTTTTACAATACGATTCTACCTACTAGTTTATCAAGCATTATTAGTCTTCATCTTCTCTTATTTAGTTTCAAGATTTGAATCACATTATTCGAGTAGCCATTTCACTGGATCGTTTTGTGTGGCGGTGCTAGAACTCTGTCTTTTGTCGGAGTTGTTTTCGCGTCGTTTTTTTTTCCGTATGACGTCAACAATATTCCTCGATTTTTGCGGTGTTTTGTAACAGAGGCTTCACTTGTTTAGGCATTTTCTCCTACGGTAATTTTTTCCCCTTGGTTATTCCTAGTGTTAAACGCTATTCTAGGGCCCTATTATAGGATTTGACTTGAAATTCCAGAATCTAAAATTGAGGCAAATTCCCCATTATCAAGACCTGCGATACCTCCCTCGGGCGGTCACCATTCCATATAATCTCAAGGGTCGACTGGCCTCAACTTTGGAGATCTCACGGTCAACCAGCTATCAGTCGTCCGAAGGATGAAGAACTGGCTCAAATTTTTGAAACGCAACCCCAAGAGTAGAGGGGAAACTTATCCAATGGCTGGAAACTGATCCTAATGAATCCGATCTTAATGGTTGGCAACTGATCCAAAAGGTTGAGAAGTGATCCGAAGAATTGGATGAGAGACCGAACTGCCAAAGGGTTGACAACTGAATATGAATGAGGAATTTCACCATGTCGGAATTTCCTATTTTTGACCCCAAAATCAGATTCAGCACCTCGAAAAACCCCCTAAGGCAAACTTTCAGCCCGAACTTCCTAATTTACGAATAAACAAAACAGTGTAGAAAATACGAATGTTTAAAAAAAAACCGGGAAAATGACGTCATCCTGGAATAGTTCATTTATGGCCGCTTGAAGCGCTGAGATCGAGAAATCTATAGTCCCCAGATGCAAAATTTCACGAAACAGTGAAGTTCAAAATCGAAAAACTGAAGAAGAAAAATAGAAAAAGCAAGATGGGGAAAATTTAGGTTTTCCCTGTTTTTGTTTGATAACTTTTCTCTTAGAAAACACGATTTCGTCGTCCCAATGGGCAACACTGGGAGGAGACGGCGATCTGAACAGCCCAATCAGCTTCACGTCCGTTTTCCCGGTTAGTTTTGAAATCAAAAATTCTTATTGTCTCCCAAAAATAACAGGAGACTTATTTTCCGAAATCAGCCCGATTTTCATCAATCCCACACCGTTAACTATTCACGAAAAATGCAAACAGAATTCGGTGAAATTCCTCATTGTAGGAAACTGAAGTTGACGAATTTTGGTAAGATCCTGATCCATTTGATTGGACTTCACCCAAATGGTTAGCAACTGATCCAAAAGGTTCGGAACTGATCCAAAGAATTGGATGGGAGACCGAACTGCTTGACAACTGAATAGGAATTGTTGGAAACTGATCCTTAAGGTTTGAAGCTGATAAATTACGGCAAGATCCTGATCCGCTTGATTGGACTTTACCCAAATGGTTGGAAACTGATCCAAACTGTTACCCTAAGACCGTAAGGCTCACTTTTAAATATATATTTTTTAAACTATACTTTCATTATATTATTATTACTATTCAGATGTTCGAGTATTGTACCCCTGCTTAGTGCTCTAGTACCTTTCTACCCCTTCCTATGAAGTAGTCAAGTAGTATAAACAGGATGGTGGCTGATTACCTGATGTAGATGATGATACCGTTGTTGAGGATTCTCCGCCAACCGAAGGGAGGAGCGATGGTCTCCGGAGGCGTCTCCGTCTCCCGCGGCGACGGCGCCGAGTCGCTGGAGACGGTCGACTCGGCGGCCTCGGATCTCACTAGCGGCGACTCGGCGCCGGCGCTCCGACTCGGATTTTCGTAGGTTCGGTAGGCGACGAAGGGCGGCGGACCCCTCGCCGCGGTGACGCCCGTCACCCCACCGCTCCGACCGTAGTGGAGCAGTTGACCATTATGGAGCGGTTGACCGTTGTGGAGCGGTTGAACGGCGCTTTTGGATGCGTAGTCCGGGACGTACACTAAGATGTTCTGATCTGGTGGGGGCGGTGGCGCCTTGTCGGCCATATTCCGGTGAGGGCACCCACGTTACCATCACTGATGACACGCCCTACCATAACAAATTCCTGCAACAGAAGAAAAGAACGGCATAATCAATCAATATGTAAAAAAAAAACTTGAAAAGTTGATCATTTTTCTGTATATAGGATTTCTGAGTCCAATTCTGAATTATCCAGACCAATTACGGAAATTTCCAAACCATATTCAGAATTTTCCAATCCAGTTTCAGAATTTTCCAATTCAATTTCAGAAGTTCCAAGTCCAATACAAAATTTTTTTAATCAAATTCAGATTTTTCCAAAACAATTTCAGAATGTGATTAATCATTCTGTGTCGTGATATATAGCATTTCCAAGTCAATTGAATCCTTTCACAAACCAAATTAATATTTTTCGAAACCAAATTAATCTTTTTCCAAATCAAATCAAACTTTTTCCAAATCAAATTACCTAATCCTTTCCCACATCATAACAATATAGTTCCGTAAAGTACCTAATATCACAAAGTAAGTATATCATCAGAACATCATCTCGGAAATTCAATTTAAATTCGTGTGAATTTTCAAGGAAAAAGGAGTAGGTAGCGACAATGGGGTAGTTGCATGGGTCGGAATTTCGTGTTTTTGACTTCAGATTCGAATTTAGCGCACTTAAAAACGTACATGGACCAGTTTTCAGTTCGAAATTCCATTTAGTTTAGCCGTATTTCAATAAAGAAGTACCATCCTTTTTAGTGTTGGCGGGCCACTCCTCTTACGTCATCCCTAAACGAGAATCTCACGATAGAGTGCGTTGAGATCAATGCAATCGAGGACAATTCGAGTCAGAAACATTGAAATGTACTTGCAAAATGATGGTGATGATTAAAAAAACTTTGAAATATATTTTTCAGGTTTTTTATGTATGAATTAATCGTTTAAATTGAAAATTTGAAGCATAATTTTGGCTGTTTTGCCAATGCCCATGTACATCGGCGCGGGGTACTTCGATAGCAACCCCGTTGCTTTTAAGGTCATAGTTTTATCACGTTATCACTGATAACTTATCAGTTTTTCGGGTGGCCCTTTCTCGTAGTGCGGTCCGAGTTGTTACAGTTGTTAGTTGTTATAGTTTACACCAGTATTTACCATAATTTATTAGTTGATTGGTTTGGAAAAGATAATGTTCACTGTAAAGTTTCAAGAAGCTTTTAATAAACGCTTGCATACGAGTCTGCAACACATGTCTTCACTTTTTCCCGCTACCTACCCAATCTGCTTTCGAATGTTGTTTACAGTTATATAGGGCTATATCTCATTTCTTCCGTAAGTACAACAGTTTTGGCAGTATATCATTTATGCGTAAATGTTGGGCTTTCCAACGAATGGTGAACGATTTTTCTACGAACGCGAATGACGAAGATAAAGTTCGATAGGAACAACTTGGCTGTAAGTAGAAATCATCAGAAAAACAACCGTAACTATTTTTTCGTTTATGTGCCAAAGTATTGACATAAAATGTCAATATGCCAAAAAGGAGAGCCATCGACTAGAGTTTCGAGGTAGCTTCCCTGGAAAATATTCCGTAAGTACATAAATATTGGCATGTTGTACGACCGTTTTTCGAAAGAATCTCTAAATTTTTTGGAAGCGTTTCCAGGAGTTTTATTTGCAGATACGTACTTCAATAGAGATTCTCTACACAGAAAAAATACAAAAAATATCATGCAACTACCCCATTATAGAGAAATGGCATTAGGAAGGGACACTCATTAGCCTCATCTTCGGGAGCCTCCGAAGATATCGAAAAGAAGAACTTGAGATTCTTCGTAAATTTTTCACATTCTGCAGCTAAAAACTTCTCACGTTCTTCTACAATTCCTGCAATTCGCAAAACATTCTCCCTGGGCTAATTCTCGGCTTTTCGCGAAAGGATTAATTTGAATAAGAAAAAGTTTAATTTGGTTCGGAAAAGGTTAATTTGGTTTGGAAAAAGATTAATTTAGTTTGGGAAATGATTAATTTGACTTTGATATGCTATACACATATAATATGTATGTGTGCGCGTGTGTGTCACACCGAAAGATAACTTGAGTAATTGTTTCTCAAAACGTTTCAAATTTTTGCCAACATGTTTATAATAACAAATAAAAATGACGAGTTTATTAGCAAGGAATGTTGGACAACCTTAAGGGGTCCAAATTTCAAAAATAGGCCAAAAAACGAGTTTTTCTCGTTTTTTTTATAAATGATTAACCAGCAGGTTGATTGTATAATTTAAACAATTTGTGCTACGTGCCACACCCACAAGGCTGACTAATATCCGATTTCGATGAAATTTTCAGGGATTATGCGGATTAGGTTGCAGATGGTTCCCAATGAAAATCAAGGCCTTAAAATTGACAGTAGCCTCTGCGCATGTGCAAACGTGAAAAAATTTGTCATCCGAATTTGGTTAAATTTTCTAGAATTGTTCAGATTGGTGTGTAGATGGTCCCCTATGAAAATCATCTCCCCCAGACTAATAGTAGGTAGTTGCTGCGTAGGTATGCGCAAACGTGAATTCCTTGCAACAGCCATAACTTCTACATTTCTCATCCGATTTCGACAAATTTTTCAGGTTTGTTCAGATTGGCGTGTAGATGGTCCCCTATGAGGGTAGTGGAAGGTACTTAGAGATTAACTACTGTGCATCGGATCATCTATACAATCTGGTTATGGATAACAGGAAGCTATGTGCCACACCTAATTGGCAGCTTTTTGAAATGCCGTTCAAATTACACTCATTGAGACTCCCATAGCCTACTTGGTAGTAAGTCAAATTACTTGGTTTCAACTAACAAAATGTTGGTTTGACGAAAAATATATTAAGCCCTCATGTGTCTCAAAAACAACTTCACAGTTGCTGAGTGAACATTTTGAAACATTGAAATTTACCCAATGTAAAGGTTAAACCCATCTGAGACAAATCTACTTCATTCGGGATAACGACGATGAACAACGATATAAAAACGATCGAGCAACATAATAAAACCGATCAACACCGAAGTAGGTACGTGCTCAGGTATTCAACATTGATGATAAATTGAGTTTTCGCAGCTGGAATCAATGGTCAGCCATCAACCATCATTTTCCGTTTTCCCTCGAGTTATTCTAAATAGTTTTCTAGTGAAGATGAAAGTTGCAACGCCAGGCAGAGCAAACGAGACATTTTGAACAAATATTGACCAATAATAATGAATAAATCGAGCGTTTTACGATGTAAAGAGAGAGCGAACCAGCCTCGAGTTTTATTTATTATTAGTAAACAAACCGGTCTTCGAACCGAATCCGAATTGTTTCTGCCCAATCATAAAGATTCACGATGATTATTATTGGAATGTTCATGAATATGCAGTATTTAAACGACTAATGTATGGATTCCTGGTTATCTAGAGTAACGAATAACGAATGTTTACAGACGGAAATAAGCCAAATATCCGCTGAAAATGCAGCTGAATCAGCTGAGCTGATCAAACGCAATCTTTTAGCTTTCTTCAATTGTGCTTCCTTAGCAACCGTGAAACAAATTTTGTTTCGATTACCATGGTTTGCTGTCAAAATATGTGATAAGTTATCGCATTTTGCATATTTGCATATTTTTTTTTGCGATATGCCCAAGCTGTAAGGAGCCCAAATATGCCATATTCAAGCCATTTTGTCGCTCCAAATTCAAATTTATCGTGCATATATTTGCATAATATGCAAATATATGCATTATATAATATATTATATTCGCAGTTTTTGGTATAAGTGCATATAATGGGCATTTCTTGACAAAAGCCATATTTTCCAGTTTTGTCAGCTATTTCCTCTAATCAATTTCCCCGGAAAACAGGTGAAACCGTTCGAGAAAAATTAGAGTGTATACTCAAACGAAATCCTGGCTGGAAAACTGTCGGTTTGTTGGCGAAAGTGTTGGAAGGCGACTCACCCAACACCAGCAATTGGTCATACACTCCTCAAGAAGTGGCGTCTTTCAAATATCTACCAATTGTCTCAGCAGATGTGGAGCGGTCATTCTCCCGTTTGAAACTATTATTGCACGATTTGAGAAAATCTTTTACAACTGAAAATTTGGAAAAGCACTTGGTAGTACAAGCTAACATATTTTAACAATCAAATGTTTTGTCTAAAAACTGAGTAAAACTATTGTAAAAATTGTATAAAATGATTTTGTATAAAAATGTACATACAAAAAAAATTGAATAAATACAAGTAACTATGTACTGAAAAGACTTTGTTTCCCATTCAATTGTTCAACTATCTTGCGCATATTTTGAATGCATATTTTCGGATTTTTTCGCGCATATGAACAGATGCATATATTGGGCATCTACGTGCATATTTTGAGAAGATTTGAACGAAAGAATTTTGAACAGATGCATATAATATATGCAATCTATTATTGGGCATCTACGTGCATATTTTGAGGTTTTATTTGGCATATATTGCCGAGCTCTATTCATTAATATTAAAATAAAATACACCTTCTATTCCATCAAAATTCCGTTTATCATATCCTCGCCCCTTGCCTGTTCAATGTTATAATATAACCAGTCACTTCGTCACTAGAGACTCAACTATCACTGATAACAAATAGGTGCTAATAATAGATGAGCCGTGATCTTTGCAGGCGGGTGATCCATGCAGAAAATAATAAACCGTTGTGTAATAATTTGCAGCATTTTTAAACCAGTGCTACAATTTTGTTGTCGTTACAGTTACCTATATTAGTCAGAAACATGAGCGCAAAACACCACTTCAGGGTAGTCAGTAACACGGGTGTGAAACTCGGAGAATTTTTGTTGATTTTCTGTTGCACTGGTGTTCTCTAGGGTTATGATTAGAGCTCGGAATTTGCATATTTTGCATATCTTTTTTTATGCGGTATATCTTTGTATTTGGACGTTTTGGAGGTTTCTGAATGATATGCGGTGGTTTAAATTGAAATTAAAATTGCACATTTTTGCATATTTCGGTCACTTTGGGGATTTTTGCATTTTTGGGTCATTTTGGGGATTTTCGCATTTTTTGGTCATTTTGGGGATTTTTGCATATTTTGTAGCATGTTTTACCAGTTTTTGGCGTATTCTGGATTTTTTTTTTAAGTCAGTGCTGGAAGTTGACTGTTGTGCTGTTTCCGACCTGCTCGAAAAAAGCTCCCACTGGCATGGAACAACTGGAAAAGCCGTCAAGGATAAACTGGAGGGGGTCCTATCGAAAAATCCAGGGTGGTCTTCAGTGGTTCAAATCGCGAAAATTCTCAAAGGAAAGACAGCTTATGGGAGTCTCCCTACTCTCCAAAAGAGATTTCCACTTTTAAATGTTTGCCTATTGTATCTTGCGATGTAGAGAGATCGTTTTCTGCATTGAAAGAAATTTTAAGTGACAGGAGACACTGTTTTACACCTGATATTTGGAGGTTCTAATTGTTGTCCAATACAATAATATTATATGTATTCATACTACATATTATGTAGTTCATCTTTACATTTTATACCTAGTTCGTATAAATGTATAAAAGTAAATGAAAAATGTATACCTAACTGATTTTTTGAATTGTTTGTTTACTTTACCTGATGCTTCATAACTTTTTTCTAGGAGCAAAAAGGGCTAAAAAAAATGTAATAATATGGAACATCCTTTCTTAAAATACTGAAATTCCAAAGTCGTATGCAGTTTTAAGGGCAAATGCATATTTTGCATATTTTTCCAGTTTCCGGTGCATATTTTCGGGAAATTTTCGTGCATATTTTCCGAGCTCTAGTTATGATACTTTGCAGGCTAGGTACATCGTTATTCTCGACATTTTATATCTGGCATCGATTATTACGAAACTATTCAACGTAGAGCACTGGGAAGATTGTAATGAGATGAATTGTATCTGCCAACGTGAAAGTTCCCACAATTTCTGCTATTATGGGTGATTGTTATTTTCCTGACGACATACCTAAACAAAGTCTAGTATTTTGTACTTGTTACTTTCCGTTCCTTCAACTTAGGCACTACAGATATGTTACAGACATGATTATAAGTAGAGCTCGGAATTTGCATATCTTTTATTATGCGGTATATCTTTGTATTTGAACGTTTTGAAGGTTTCTGAAGGGTATGCGGTGGTTTAAATTGAAATTAAAATAGCATATTTTTGCATATTTTGGTCATTTTGGGGATTTTTGAACTTTTTGGTCATTTTGGGGATTTTTGCATATTTTGCAGCATATTTTACCAGTTTTTTGCGTATTCTGGATTTTTTTTAAAAGTCTGTGCTGGAAGTTGACAATATTCGAAATCGAATGTTTTGTCCCCTCACTCACATCACCCCAGCAGGTAAATTCTCAAAGGAGAAGACAGCTCATGGGACTCTCCCTACTCTCCAAAAGAGATTTCCACTTTGCTTTTATTGTATCTTGCGATGTAGAGAGATCGTTTTCTGCATTGAAAGAAATTTTAAGTGACAGGATACACTGTTTTACACCTGATAATTTGGAGCGTGTAATTGTTGTCCAATATAATATGTAGTTCATCTTTACATTTAATACCTAGTTCGTATAAATGTATAAAAGTAAATAAAAAAAATGTATAACTGATTTTTTGAATTGTTTGTTTACTTTACCTGATGCTTCATAACTTTTTTCTAGGAGCAAAAAGGGCTAAAAAAAATGTAATAATATGGAACATCCTTTCTTAAAATACTGAAATTCCAAAGTCGTATGCAGTTTTAAGGGCAAATGCATATTTTGCATATTTTTCCAGTTTCCGATGCATATTTTCCGAGCTCTAGTTGTAAGAGATAAGTAGTGCGGAAACCTACTCTTGAGATGAATCTAGCACAAGAGTAAGTTATGTAACTCATTCAGTGAGCAATGAGCATCAAACATTGCAGTTTTGACCAATTTTACAAGGTTCACAATTTAGAAGCAGTTGAACCCTGTTAATTAATTGTAAAAGCTTTCGATGTTATGTTATCGTCCAATGGATAATCTGTCGTACTGTAAGTAGGTGACCAGAACTTACCTACCAAGTAGGTATACAGCAAGTAAGTACAGCTGGAGCAACACATATTACAGCCAACTATAGCTGAGGTAAGTAATCTAAATTAAAACTAAAACCCAATCTCGTTGCATACCAACCTACTTCTTTCCATCATCAAAGCAGCTAAATACTGTGGGACATCTGGAACCAACTAGGACCATTCGTAATCCCACCCAGGAGAGTCGATAGCTCGACATCAATAAAACCAACAGAACGAGTGAGAAGAAATCACTAAAGATGATTTTATCAAGGCTGAGCCACTCCGATCCAATTCATCACCTTGGAAATCTGGTAATGGTTTATGCCCTCCCGGAAACGACCTTCTTCAGTTCTTTTCAAGGTAGATTCCGCGATGAAAGGATTCGACTTGGTATGCTACGTTAAATAAAAAGAACCACAATGTGATGTTTTAAAAACTTTTGAGATTGCTCACCCCGTGTAAACGAAAACCACATAAAAATACAAGAACTTGATCTACAACGTAAATTACGAAATGGCCTTACAACCTACCTGCATGTCGTAAATAAATCATATAAAATGGTGAATGCAGCTGGAGGATCCTTTGACATCACATCAACTGAACTACGGGGGAAAACTGGATACACATATGGGATCGTTATTTCTACTTGGTACACTCGTCCCTGTTTTAATGTTGTAAAACGAAATTGAAAAACGCACTTGTTCACTTCAACACAAAGCTGGTCAAATTTAGCCGAGAATCCGAGAAGTAACCTACAAGGCTAATGATGTCAACACTTCTTCCAAACCCCGTTGCACCTTTCGAAAAAATCTCCCGATTTCGCACTTGTTTGATAAACTCGGGGCACGGGGGAAAAAACTGTTTTCCGGCAACTTTTCGATGATAAAAAACGTAGTCAAGGTGGTAAACAACGTCGGGGTCGCGGGTTTTCGCTTAATATTGCGGGGATTTTCCGAAAAAACGCTCGGAAAAATAGAGAGAAATAAACTTAATCACCGCGCACTAACACCCGTATCTCTAGAGGATTTTCGCATTAATGTTAGAAAAATATGGTTCCTCGATATCCAGAATGCCTTGCGTCATTTGCGGATGTTAAGATGCAGTCACAAACAAAACAACCACTAACTTCATTTTATAAGGTCATTCGAGAACGTAAATAAAGCGATTTGTAGGACGTTTTCGACTTTGAAAAAGAATTAATTAGACTCAATTTACATTTACGGACCCAATTTCATTTCAAATGACGATTTACAGATGATAAAACGGTGAAAATATTGGAATTAAATGATCGAGATTTGTGTGTTTTAATTTTGTTAAGTTGGCCAACGCGCTAAGATGCAGGAGCGGGAAAGTTTGTTTCCGCTAACAAAGTACGAATTTGAATTTCAAGAATATCTGACTTCATCAGAAGACGATATTTTGGATTTGTTTTGCACATTAATGATTGAAAATGGAGAGAATATTATTAGTTTTTATCTTCAGGATCTTATTTTAGACATGAACAAAGAAAGAACGAACATCGTGATTACCTGGGATCAGGCGAACTCCATGGGCGAACAGGATATTGACTTTGTCCAATATTCATTTTTTCCTGTATGGAAGTACTTCCATACTAAAATAGAAAAAAATTAGTTGAATTCTAGAAAGAATAAAATTGAAAATTAACTTCCTTGGTTTTTTCTTGTGCATCGTAGATATTAGAAACAATAAAAATTGGACAGAGTGAATTTTTGACTTCTATGGAATATACCTCCATGCATTGTTCTTCCATACATCCATGTTCCTCCGGCTTTTGTCATGGATTAAAGCTACGTGCTCCATGCTTTTGTACTTTGTCGGTAAATTTGTTTTGTTTCTCATTTATATCCAACAGTGTTATTCACCATCGTGTTTCTGTCATATTATCAAAAGTTGATCGTGTCGTGCATGTAAATCGCTCCAGTTTCTCTGTTTAGCTTGAGGAGTCTTTCCTTCTTCGACGTTCGAGTGAAAAGTAACTACTACCATTTGTCAATCTAATGAC